>OU452238.1:13746847-14346847 GCA_911728455.2 Marthasterias glacialis | reverse complement strand
ACTGCGCTGGGCAATTTTTGCCTATCATGGAGTTCAAGCAACTAGTTACCCCCTTAATATACTATATTTAATACGGTCTATAGATGTCAATGAACGAGTTTTGACTTGCTAGGGAGTGTATAGCCACGACGTTGAAGCTTAAAAACGCGACGCTAACATAACACAGTTAAATTTGTTATGCAAACACATCGGCCCACACCTTTTCCATTATACAAATTTCTTACCATCGTCGATATCGTGTAAAAACGAAGGTTCAATTCTGCAGTGCGAAAAAAAGAAAAGAAATCAACTGCATGGCCTCATCTTATTGTAGTACCTCTAAAATAACACTGATTTAAATGTAAATTCACCAGTCAAAGATGTGCGTAATTTGATTTGGTTTTTAGCAATATGTATAATGCATGTTATTGTTGCTGGTAAGTCATTGCTGTTAAAGCAGTTTTTTTTTATTTGCCTATAGATGTAGGTTTTTTTTATTCGCTTAGCAGCTTTGTTAGATTAAAATCACATTAATATTATGTTAGCTTCGTTGACAGCACGTATACACTTTTATTGAGTGAAGTTAAATATTAAAATAAAATAAAATCAATTGATATTAAAAGAAACGTTAAAATGTGCTCAGAAAGTCTCTTGCTGGTTGACCCTTCTGTAGACCGATGTACCTTTACTCACATCACACGTGTTGTCGTATTTTCTCATCCCTTCACTGTATGTGTTCCAAAGGCAAGCACTATGAGATATTCTGCTAGCCTTTCCTCTCATACTGCTGCACTTGGAACTTCCTGTAGCTGTATCTTACTTTTCACCATCTTACAATCTATCCCAGTTCAAGAGAAATGTGAGTAGAAAACTTGTCTTCCTCTAACTTTTGTATACATTTTCATCCTTGTCTCCTCACCTCAATGGTCTTCTGGGCTTGCTGTGCAATTAGAACAAAGAGGAATACAATCCAACAGAGTCAACAAGAGATTGACTTTTAATTGATTATATGCATTGTTTATAAAGTTGTGTGACAATACTCAGTGCCTTCCCTTCTGCGGAACAGCGGTTATTGCTCCATATCGGTGTGTATACCATTGTATACAGTGTATAGATCAGACTGGGTCTGTTTTCATTAAAATCTCATTTATATAGTTAATCCAAATACCTTTACATCTATCAGGTTGAACAGTCTGGAACAGTATAATACACTGACCCATTTTATACTGAACTTCACGAGAAGTACTGCCTGAGGGAATCTAACAATTTTTGCCGCGGCGTTTCAATCACTAGGTTCTCATGAATTTTGTTGTGAGTTTCACCATGGGACTGGCTGTCCAATGTACATCCAACGTGGTTTTAACACGTCTCAAATCCCAATGATGCATTTTTTGAATCTGAAAGTGAACCCCAAAAAGAATTTAGTGAATAAATAAAGCTATGATGATAAAACTTTGTTTTCAAGTGAAGATAAATTTTGTTCCTCTCCTCAGAGTCGCTGATGTGATTTGAAACTAACTGTTTTGGAAATTAGAACAAAGAACAGATAAATAAAAATAAATGTTGGGGATGGACAAAAAAGGTACTAAGCGGTTCTAGGTTGCGGGTGACAAACATGCTCTGTTCGTCTCATGAAGACAAAAAGAGCACACTGTTCGAAACGTCGAGAGCAAACCCTATTTTCAAAACCAGAACTTCTTCGATTTACATCGTTTCACTCACAATAGTACCTCTTAGTGTCTCTTAGAACTTCTTAGTAACTTTTAGTGTCTCTTAGTACCTCTAAGTACCTCTTAGTGGATCTTAATACCTCTTAGTGTCTCTTAGAACCTCTTAGTACCTCTAAGTATACCTCTTAGTGGATCTTAATACCTCTTAGTGTCTCTTAGAACCTCTTAGTACCTCTAAGTATACCTCTTAGTGGATCTTAATACCTCTTAGTGTCTCTTAGTACCTCTTTCTATTAATACCTCTTAGAACTTTTAAGTCCCGTAGTACCTCTTAATGTATCTTGTATCCCTAAGTACCTCTCACTATCTCTTAATACCTCTTAGGACCTGATAGTGCCTCTTAGTACATCTTACTACATCTTAGTATCTCTTAAAATCGTTTACCTCTACACCATGCAAAGCTTCAAATCTTATAAAGTTTACATGCTGGTACCTGTAGGCTCAGCTCCCTCATTGAACAGAAGATGACAATCCTACATGCCCCGAAGTCCAGCCAAAGCTAATTGCTGGTTTCCTACCAAAAACTACAGTTTTTGCATTCTTTGACAGTCATTGGTCCGAAGTTAAGTGTCACAAGTTAACTGTAGTATGACATGCATGTTTAGTGTTAGCGTAATGTATTACACTGATAGATGTGTGCTAAAGTACGGATCCCCATAAGTGCCATCTGAACCGTTCCATATTTTGTGTGTGTGTGTAGTTGGTTTTGATTTTATAATGGTTCAACGAAACTCTATCAGCTCAAATCCCAAATTAACGTGGGTATGTTATGTACATTACAGGCGCTAATGCGTTTTTTAAATCTCGGTCAGACGAATCGGTCTTTTTTTATTAATAAAAAAAAACTTGTTTGTTGTCTGCGAGTTACTTGATGAAACATGACCCGGTTGTCTTCAGTGGATTCAAATGTTGATCTAATAACTTGAAGAAACACAGAATGAATTCCCAAATGACGGTAAGAACTTCGAAACTAGATCACCCTAGTGATTAGATTGGTTTGTACTACCTCCGAAAAAAATCTTTAAAAAATCCCTTTCCCGACTGAATTCTATATGTTTAATGACTACACATCCATGCTGATATTTTAGAACGGCCTTTCTCTGGAAATTAGTTTTCTGTGTGCTTAAAACGCAGAATGAATTTTCTGTTAGATAGTTTACCGCTATAGTCGAGTCGTCTACAGGGAACGCATATTCGACAAGTCGCCATGACACCTGCGACCGCTCTCGATCTGTTCCTTTGGATCTGTACAAATTATCGTCTGCTCCATCGTGCGTCCTCATTTTGGCGGGAAACGTCAAAGCAGGGCTTCACGCTCTACGAGTATTTCCCGCGCTTTTAATTCCCGGGATTAGTGTGAAGTAACCGGTCAGGTTTTTGTTGTCTTTCACTCCATTTGCATTTTTCAGGTCAAGGGTTTAGAAATCTTGCATAAAACCTTCCATTAGAAACATATTTGTGTTAATTCGATGGGGGAGTGAAGTACATTTAACTGCGTTTAATTGAATCATGCATTTAACGGTAGAAGTACATGCCTGTAATGTCTGAGCGTAGCAATGTCATCTGCACTTTTCACCCTTCGCTGGAAACACTAAATTTATTCAGTGAACACGGTGCAGAGGACATTTAAAGCTCCTTCGGGAACTAAATAGAGGCTTAAAGGTAGAGAAGGTAACTCGTTACACCCATCATTCACTTATATTCCACCAGAGTAAATAATAAAATATGTAAACAGTAGTCGATTCACCACATAATCGTGGCTAAACTATTTGTCGCATAACTAAGTGTGAAATCAAAGAAAGTAGTTCAGCTGTTTCAATTGTGTGGACAAAACAAATTATAATAATTATAAAATATAAGTATAACAAAAGTACAAAATAATAATATAATCATATATTTGTATACCTGTGCGGAAGGGAGCAACTCGGTGTCTTCAAAACTGAACTTCATAATATAAGGCCACCAGCGTATTGTTACAATTCATCAGCTCAATGTTGCCGGGCCGATCGTAATCGGAAACATCACACCCGTGTTTAGAGATGCAAATGTGTTCAGAGTACCCAATGGTACATGTAACACAATACTACAACAATAAGTTGCCGTGCCCTTCCAGTAAAAACAACATAGCAAGTTTCAGAGGTGACAGTTGTCACTCCGAGGTGCAGGGAGGCAAAACTGTAAAGGGTTATTTATCCCAGTGGCGTAACTGGGGGGGGGGCACGTGCTCCCAAACTGATGTCCGTGCACCCCATTGTGCCCCCTAAAATGTTACCCTAGTTTCGTCATTGGGTTATCCCGTCAGTGACACCAGCGACTCTTTAACTCATTCATAACCCTGTAACGTGTGAGCGACGGGCAACCTTCACTATCACTGATGCCTAGTTTTCTCAATGGTTGGAGAGAAGCAAATTGTCATGTTCAATGAAACAAACACCTAATCTTACGGTCTCGATCGACAATCCGACCTAGGCATTGGTTAGTCAAAAACGCCATGTCGGGAGAAGACTTAATGTCTGGTGCTTCCTTTCACACGTAAATGTAGGTTTCGGAGTCAAAGACATCAATTTCATCACATCCTGACTTTTAGACGCTAAGACATGTTTACTGCATCCGTACCCGATTATCAAATAACCGTAATGTAAAGAGCTAATCCCCCCCCCCCCAAAAAAAAAGTTATACACAAGCAAAACCTTTTAAAGGATTAAGAAATCTCAGGGAAAAATCATCTAGGCCAACTGGGATGAAATTTGGCGATGTAGAATTCCGGTTGTAAGATTAAGAAGTGTTGGTTACGTGCATTTGGTTCATTTGAAAGAAAGATGACATTAGAAAAACGTTTATGAAATTTCTAAAAAAGATAACAATTTTTAAGATAAATGTTTTGCAGTCATTTAGTCATTTATTTTACCCCAAATTAAATAAATTCTTGCCAAAGAGTACGTCTTTATTTTGTTCTCAAATTCCTGGTACGCTCAAATGCGTTTTCCTTTTGCTATATCAAGCATAATAATTGTGTTTTAAAAATTCAACCTATGATGACTTCCGGCGTGGAAATCATCAAATTGGTACTTCTTTACCAATAAAAAACAAACCATTATGAACATTTGAACTAAAATGATAGACAACACACCTTTTTCCAGCCAACCGACTCCATCAATTTCCATCTTTGTAATATCCTCCGAGGCCGTTTTAATGAGTATCGATGGTGGAGAATCGATTTTTCTTCTCTGGCATTGATACTGGCACGTAATGATAGCTACTCGCTAGTTTTATAGGACGTTGCAAAAACCGAGTTTGTTAAAAACCGAATGCGTCTTTGAAACGGTGCCGAAGTTTCCCTTCTCATGAATATCATTGGTGATTGATTGCTGTGGAACAGACTAGCTATACGAACTGGAACGCCGGAAACACTTATCACTACACCTTACTGCAATTAATAAAGTGCGTTTCATTGATAGAAGTTTAACAATTAACCCAAAATGTAGTATTGATCAGGACAAGGTACTGGTGGACATTCATCTTCCCTTGGTTCCCTTTTCCGTCTCAAATCGACCGGTTCAATTTTCTTTCCGGTAAATGACGAGTCTTTTAACTGACTGGAACGAATAATGGTTAACAACAACGCATGGTGTCCTGTCACCTCAAGTGCAAACGAGGGATATCAGTCACTGTATTAACAATGTTATAGTCTGATGACTTGTTTGACATCACTTTATCTAATTCTCTAAAAATTGCGGCATTCATTTACTTAGTTATAATCATAAGTGTGTGTTGATAACATGGTTGATTAAAACAATAAAGTTGCTGGATTGGTTGTTAAAGAATGTTTAATCAAAGACCTTAGAACATGGCACAGGTTGTATAGTTTTGTTTGTTTGTTTGTTTGTTTGATTTGATTACATCGTCTTTTAATTGGTCAACAGCTAATGTCAGGACCTTCTCACGACGTATACTTTCCATTTCCCTAACAGTCCTCAATGACTATTTTCAACTTGATGTCTCAATTTGGTGGTGTGGATTTGCACGAGAGAGAAATTAAAACTCTTGTTTCTAAGTTAAAAAATCTCATTCTTGCTGATCAGAAAGTGGATAGTCATATGAATTGGTAGTCATGCCCGTTTCTCTACACAAGTTTTTTTTTTGCAGTGACACCCCTATATTACACACTCTTTCAGTATGGTCCTCAATCTATAACCAACCCACTGCATGATGGGAAGGTGTGTCGTGAAGTAGCGGTTACGGGATAAACCAGGGCGGTTAGTGATTGCATATTAGGGCACAAGGTTGTGGCCTATACGACATTAGCGACAAGATGGCGCCGGTGGGCTATATGAACTGTGTAATTAAGGTCCATTACCTTGAGTTGTCAATTGCTTGTTCCTATTTATGTATGCTACATTTTCTATGGTTAGTGTGTACACGAATGATGGCCAACATGCTTGTTAACAATAATTGCGCTTATAATTACATGTATTTGGCGCAATATGTTGTGTTTTTCTGCATCACCTTAATTAAGTCCGTCAAGGATTTTGTGAGTATTTATTCTGCATTTCTGTTGAAAGATGTAAATTCTAAGCTTTAAGTTTCGATCGTTCTGTGCTAAAATTCCTCAGAAATCTGTGTTTCTTAAATGTTTGAGTTCATCATACACCCTTCGCAGACGTGTAATACACATCTTCGCATGACAGATCAGTACATTATTCTACTTTATCCCCGTCTCCAGTCGGAATCCAGCAGTTTCCTGATGACGACCAGAGTATACTGTTCGAAACGTTGAGATATCGATTCGTCTCAGAACCACACATAGACCTATTTCAAAGAGAGATTTCACACGGTGTAACCGCAAACCTTTGTAAATCTTTAAGTCTCAAACATAAATATCTAGTTACGATTACATCTTTCAGTACATTTGAATGGTATTTAGA
Organism: Marthasterias glacialis; assembly: GCA_911728455.2. Taxonomy (NCBI): domain Eukaryota; kingdom Metazoa; phylum Echinodermata; class Asteroidea; order Forcipulatida; family Asteriidae; genus Marthasterias; species Marthasterias glacialis. Next base: position 14,340,213 of record OU452238.1, on the reverse strand, counting down.
TCTTTCACGTAGCCGAAGATCAATTTTAAGATTATTTCCAGTCTTATCATTATCTTTTATCCTTTTTGTCTTTATTTGCTTTACCTTCCTCCCTAAAATAAAATAAAAACACTCACCTGAGGATTATTACTATACACTTTATAGAAACACGAATGTTATAAAAATAAAATGTTGATAACCTCAAACTATTGATTATGATCCAATTTATTCTCTACACCAAACAAACATAAGACTTGATTTAGTTCACTTGTTTCCGTGACTAATACTGTTGACGTAAGACTTCAGGTTACCTCTAGCATGGTAGGAAAAAAGTTAACTAATAATACTAAATTGCTTCTGCGCGGACGTAGTAAATTCCCGCCGTATATGGAGTGCCGAAGGGGACATGAAATATTCTTGTGGGGGATTTTTTTTGCCGTAGCCAATCAATACGATCCCCTCGGGGGATTTGGTTTTAGTCAACCTGTAGAAGTCCTATTTGGCTCCGAGTGTAAAAAGGCCAGTTTAACTGAATAATTTGTTGATCAGGCTCAGGGATGCCGGGTTAGAAAAAAAAAAAAAAAAAAAAAAAAAAAAAAAAGGAAGAAGAAAAAAACTGGACGCTCCTGTGGCGAGGAAATTAGATAGATTGCTCCGTGATCGCTGAATCTTGGGCGTGAAATTTTAAACAGGTATTGCCTTCCGTTGGGCAGCATTTATGCTGATTTGTGCGGGAAACGGGCGCCAAATTGCAGTTTTCAATTCAATTAAGTGAATTCAGTTCATTTATCACCGATCTATTAGCCCCAATACAGCGAGGCTGGAACTACCCAAGTGGGAAACAATAATTTCGGGATGAGGAAAAGGAGACAAAAGTGAAGATCGTATTTCAGGTGTTGCTGGCCTGATACACCAAACATGATTTGTGACGTCCATGGTCTCTTTGATGACATCTCATCGAGATGATTACACCCCAGAACTCTGGAGAGAATGAGCGGACTTTTGGTTTTGTCCATTATCTTGTCAGATTATTGGGAAGGGGGAATATTTGAAATGAACGATGATGTTATGTTCACTTCAAAGGTTAATGGGTTTTGTGTTAGATCGATTAATCAGAGGTAAACCTGTAGTTTACGGGCATCGTCACCAAGGTACACCATTACACATCTGTCTTGTGGTGGTGTTATATTCCAGCCGGTTTGTACAAGTCATTATAACTAAAATAACTCCTCATCTACCAACAAAATTGGAAACACAGATGCCATAAACATAAAAGTCAGTAACAATATATTTTGTGTAACGGTGACGCAGATGCAAATTCCTGATAGGGGAAAAGCACCATGCTGCAGCAGTGACGTTATATTCATTGATGGGTGTTACTTTATGTTTGGCTTATAACGATGTTTTTGTTGTTGTACAGGTCTGCGAAATGAACGGTGAAGAGACCCTCTATCCGTACAACTTGTACGCCAATTCATTGGAAGAGTGTCAGAATGTCAAAATGCAGAACAGTCTACCAGATGACGGTATGTTACAATACTCTCTTTATCACACTTATGCCGCTGTTATAAAGACCAGAACGCTGTATAAGCAACGCTGTATACTGAATATTTCTTGGTACAGCGACATTACGCATTGTTGTGTTATGTACCCTTACCGTTCCACCAGAAAGCAGAAAGCTAGCATTATTTTGTATCAAGGAGAGCGTCTACAGCTCATGTATTACACATTGTTTTAAATGCGAAGAGTGTCCCGAAAGGTAACATAAAATGTATTTGCAGACGCGGTACGCGGCTATGTAATATCATTCTAGCATCTCGCGCCGTCTTTTGGCAACGATCCACGCCTTGGTTATTAGATGTGTATATGTCATATCAGAGCTACACAAAGGTAGATTTGGACCTAAATTTGATCATATTTCCCTTATTTCATACTTCGGATCAGGAAGGTAGGGTTGGGATAGCAACTTTGAAAAGGTTAATTGTTTGTGTGCCCATGGTGTGGTTACTGTAATACGCTTTAATTTGAGTCTAGACACATGAAATTGATATGACTTGACACATTGGTTGCTATGGTAACGGGTGGTTAACCATGGTTTGTTCCATGTATCAACTCCTGTTCATTTTTATAAACACAATGTCATTCTCCGTGTCACTGCATGCACGAGACTTCGATGTTGTATCACATGGTTTGATGATCATCAATTTCTTGTTCATTTTTCTCCTACATTTTGTAGTTAACGTGTACTTCTTGATAAGGATTGAACCCCAATTCTGGATGGAGTAAATTCATTGCAAACTGAAAGGAAATACATACCCCTAGTTGCTAAATAATTTTATTTTCACTTATATTGAATCCTCATCCATAGCGTTTCCACAGTAACTGAAATAATAACGATACTGGTTGATAAACCTTAACCATACAGCAACCAACCAATGCCTTGTTTTCAATATCATGGATACTGATTTTTTTTTTTTAAAAGGGGACCAGACTTCTCTCCCGTCCAGCATCAGTTCAGTCACATTCACTCGGATGAAAGCAAAAACAAAATGGCTGCTCGAGCGGCCATCTCTTCAAAATAAAACACCATTTTTTCCTTGAATTCAAAGACGGCTAATTAGAATAAGTTTGTCCTCAAACCTACACAAGTAAATATTTGACGCAAACACTGGAGTACTATTAGGTCATAAATCAATCACATGATATCGATGACCCGCGTGTCATGAAACACATTTACAACGTCAATTCCTCAATTCATCGAGTGTTTGTCTTTCCACAGGTTGTCTATAGTACGTAGGTCTCTATTACCTATTGGAATGTCATTAATCATTGTACGTACAGTTCAGCTTAACGATTAACTAGATTGTCAATTATCGAGAAAAAAAACTGTCACAGTTGTTGAAGTAGGCCTATAGCCTAACATTTAAAAACATCCCATAACCAATTCTTGTTTCGATTGCTCCAATTGAAATAAGATAAAATACCTGATAAAACATGAACAGTTTTCATTGTTTTCATCCAAATTGAATCACCGAATAGTTGCTTTTTATTTTAATAATGTAATAACTCATTTAAAACCGAATAGTGTACATCGAAATAGTGATGGCGGATTGTGAAATTAGTATTGCTATTGTTTTACCTTCCCAAACTTCAACCATTCCCAAGAGGTTTTTTTTCATAGAAAATATAGTTATCCCTCCTCCATACCTCGCGTCGGAAACGCATTTAATTTCGTTGGACGATAACCTCAGCCTTCCTTTGTGCACACACGGAGCTAATTCTATCTTTAGGTAATTTGCCTTTCAGTTAATTTTTGGGGGAACGTAGAGCTAATTGGGTTACAGGTAAATATTGTTTCTTGATATGACGTAAAAGGGCGAGAGGGCGCAGCTGGTGAACAATACCTGTGACCTCCTACAATAAATACATGTATTCCACAAGGGACACGAACAGACCATACACGTTACTGCATTGACAACATTTTAATCCTATACGGGTAACAAAAAGGCACTGTGGCGTCCTATCTTAATCGCTTTACCTGATATCAACCCTTGGCATTGAAACATGCCTCTGTAGCTCAAGATTTAACCATTGCTTAGCGTATATTGTTTTGCATAAATTATTAATATAGGTTTCCCCGCTCATTTTCGCCAAAATAAGCGGCCAGTTTAAACGTCGCGTTGTTGTTCTATTTCGCGCAAAATAGAATTGGCTCCTGAAACAGTCGTTCAATTTCACTTAATCTGTAAGCCAATGTTCTTTTCCGTCATGCGATTTTTATCTTTTTTTTTAATACGAACACATGAAAATTACATAGCCTGCCTTTTGGCCGAAATGAACGGGCAGACCTAAATTAACCATGATAAAATGTGTGGCAGTGCCTTGTATTTTTTTAATTGGTCAGTGGGTAAGTCTATATCTGAAAAAATCAGTAAAAACCGAGCTACTCTACATTTAAAATTACAAACGTCTACTTTCAGCTGTAACAGTCATGATCTATAATTACGCCCGTTTCTCGTTCAAATCTTCTCTAAGGACGACCAGTTCGTACTAAATGAAGTGTTCATCATTTACAACACCGGTCATTTACATGGGCAAACACGATCGCTAAGAGAACTAAGTGAAGGTGTTAAAATATACGATATTATATTAAGAATGAATTGAAACATTTAACAAATTGTGTTTTTGATTTAAGAGTTGTTTGGTTGATTAATTATTGCCCAACGTACTTCATACCGACCATCATGACACACATTCATCGTGGTCTTATGTTTCTACACAAAGCTATACAGTTTCCAGCACTCGCCATCATCCAATTTCCCGCCATTATACTCTATACTTTGTTCCTATTTTTCTATTGATTTGTGCATATAGATCGCAGGGCCGCAATTGCGGCATGGCTAAAGGTCACACCTGGCCGGCCAATAGTTTACCTTAACCTGGGGCCAGAAAACCCGCAAGGGGTAAGCGGTATACCTCTGCACATTGTCTTAATTTCATTATCAAGAATTAAAAGGTCGTACAAGAGAAACGTGCTCAGGGCTTTAGATTGATCCGCCCGTGTGTAACCTAAATCATTGCCGGACGTGCCCCATCCGGCCGGAACAATACACCAAGCATATAGGATCCGAGTCAGTCATCAGAAGGATCCGACTCTTTGATGCACTATGTTTGTGAGTTCCCAAACTTTCCAGGAGCGTGTGGGTGGATTGCCCTAACTACCTCCGTGGATGCCCTAACGAAGATCGAAACTTCAAATCAGGGGGTATCATATTAGCAGTCGCTACGTTTATGCAGTGACTCTTCGCTCACCAAATTGTCGCCATCTTGTCATATTCACTGCATTCACAAAGATAGTTATCAATTTCTTATTCTCATTTGAATCCAAACCATTCTCCTTAAAGCCTCGGTTTGGGCACATAAAGATAAATGGAAGGAAATCAAGATGGCTGTACATAGAATAACGGCTTAGTCAAGATTGTCTGACAGAGGAACTGAAAGAGCTAATATCTGTATTGCACAACTGTATTGACTTACTCCCGATTCATATAATCTTGCTATACTACAATACCAACAGGAGCAATTCCAGAAGAACCACATAGTTACATTTTGTTCTACCAGTAACCTACCCCATCAGTATGCACATGCACAGATTTGTTTACGTTTTCCCGAACCATCTGTGGTATCGATTTTTCTGACACATGTATTCAATTCTCAACCGTTTTTCTTATTATTTGTACTCGGATCAAAGACAACCAGTTCCTGGTGCTGAAAGCTGAGCTCAGTCTCGCAGCAGTTTGTTCCGGAGGTGTATGGTTCCCTGACTTCCCTATTGCCTTTGTTTGTTTGGTTGGTTTCAAATGGTCACGACCTCTGTTGACCGTACCTTGTTAAATTACGCAATAATCCCAGCTTGGGGATGGTTTGGTTGACTTTCCGTTGTGTCACCAGAGAAGATGTCTCTGATGAGTCCAAGGATCTTCAATCAATGGGAGGTTGTGTATTTCTTAAAGGCAGAGTGGGGAAGCCTTGAAGGCATTGTCATGGCTAGGGACTGTATGCCCTTTGGATGATAGATCTCAATATCAAGCTGTGTACACGGGAGGAGAGCCATGAGCAGATCGGGAAGAATTAATCAGCAAAAAGGTTTAACTGTGTGCGTTTTAAATGAGCCTGACATTTTGGACAGTGTAGAGTTTAGCAAGTTAATACACAAGATGTAAAGTTGGGCCCCATGTTTTCTATACAAACATTGTGGCCAAGTACTTCAGATAATGAACTTCAATTAAATTTGAATGTTTAAGCCAGCTGGGAAGCAGTCAAATAAAACTATACCATTAGACACAAAAGCTAGTAACTTGATTCTAACCGTTGCCTGTGTATTAGGAATATGTTTTCTAATATAACATTGTTGGTACGCCTGTGTGAAAGTAGCACAACCAAATGGTAGGAAAGAGCAGACCAATTAGGATTAATACAAAAGCATCCAGATATAGGCTTGATTCGCACTTGGATATTTACAGTTCTGCTGTTTTAGTTAATAAGGCTTTGTTGATAACATCTGTCATTCACCACAAGTTAATTTAATTCCCATTGAGTCCATCTCGTAGATCAACCAATACGGACTACATTTGAAGGATGCTATCACTTTGTAAAGAATTTTCAGCGCATTATGAACGATGAAATCTCACACGTTGTGTCATGTTTTCTAAAACTGACGCGCTTATCATTCTTTAAATAGGATACCTAAATGCGTCAAGCCTCAAAAAAAAAAAAAAAGCTTTATCAAGAATCCAGCCACTCTCGTCGTATAGTTTCTCTCTACTCTATTTTCTCCCCTTTCTCCCGATCGTCCGTGGATTTAAGTTTCATCTGCGGACAAAACACCTCATAAAGGGAAGAGTGGATGCAGGAAAGCTCATTGCTTACATGTTGACAGAGTCTGGAGTTGGTTATTATTGGGGAAACTCTCTTTCGTGATGCGAAGGTTATGTTAGATTTGAGAATCAATATGAAGACGTTGAGAGTCTCTTGCAAGAAAGTGGGCTGAACGTGTCTCTTTGCACGAACTTTGGAATTCAGTGTAATCCAAACTGCAATATCACATCAATATTGTCATCGCAACTTAAAAGACTGCTGCGTTATGAGTTGTATCTCGTTGGTTATGTTGGGCGAGTCAAAAAGTGTGAGTTTGTGTCGCGTGCGCCTGCATTGAAGGTTAAATAATGACAGTGCCACAATATTATCTAGTTACAAGTTAGTTGTACATTAATTTCAGATAAGAAAGCTTACGTGTTTAACACCTGTGAAAGTTTTATGGGATCAAATTATGATCAAGCAACGTCAAACATTCGTCTTAATCGATATCAGGTTGCTGTACGTAAAACTCACAAATTATGAAGATCACTCATTCGCTCATGCTGGAACGAACTTCTTCGAGATATCCGTTGTATTCCAATGTCCACACTTTCAAAGTTTATGTCATACAAGACTCACCTTTTCAAGATAGCATTCATTGTTATTAATATTGTTGGTTATGTATGTACACGTACTTGTTGTTCATCGCTTTCTTTTCCCTGATAATTGTTAATTGCTTTTTATTGTCTGCTTTTTTCTCTGCACCTTGAACGACTGTTTAGATTGATTTGTTTCATTACAAAAGACTATCGTTATTATTATTGTTATTGTTATTATTGTTGAATAATTATTACGTGTTTCATAACAAAAATAACTCCAGCCAACGACCGTAAAACTTAACTCCAAAAGCTTTGTCAGACTGAGAGGGTTTCGCCGGATGTCTTAATCCACATACACACGAGATGTGCGTTATTGGTTTTCAAAATTCACTTTATACGCAGGCAGTTTTGGTAAAGATGTCGATATGCTTTTTCACATAAAGCAAGGGGGTTTAGGGTCTCGGCTGGTCTGTCCAAAGGGGTGCTTCACACCGTTTGGCCCGTCAGTAGAAACTCTACTCGTCTACTAAATAAACACTCCGGACTATTTGTCTGTCGGCCTATAAAAACCACTTTTCCCACGAGTGTGGTATGCCAGACACGAATATACAATACTTAAACCTCTCCAATTGATAAACGCAAACAATAAACGCCTACCCATGTTCCCTTGCTGTGAACTCGTTGTGAAGTTTGCTAATAAGAGCAACGGTGAGATGTCATCATACCCTACAAAATAACCGCCTCGTAACTTAAAACAAGCGTGGAATAAGACCTGCAAATTATCACTAAGCCATGCAGCTATTAGACTTGTATTTGCCGACTAGTTAAGCGTGAAATAGAAATCGTCTCTATGAATCCCTGTGCTTCGCAGGATTCCGCCCAAAATTGATATACCTGGTGCGTGACTTAGCCGGAGTTAAAGACCGGACTTAGAAGATGTGTGCAAGCAGTCGTAATTATCGACAACACAGCCGGCCACTGCTGGATTAAACGGGGGCGGTCGCGTCTGTTTTTACCGTCAACATTCCCGCGGCGATATGGCTAGCTGAGGAAACGAAGACGAAGCAATATTCGTTTCACTATCGTCAATCCTATGATCAATTTTCTATAGATTGAAATCTGTCACTAGTATATTATTACTCTCATTCTCTATGCAACAAAGGTTTGCAGTGGCACTCTCACAAACTTAAATCTACCGTGAGAAAATGATTTGACCTAAGAGATATAGCAACTGGTAATTCTAAAAAAGGGTGGAAATTGTTTCATTCGAATCTATCTGTGGCAGTTTAAGCCCCATGTGATTTTATCAGTTACGCTTCGTCTTCAAAGGTTCCGAAAATATCGATTTGAATTTGTGGCTTTAAAGCCAATGTATGATAATGATCCAAAAGGAACAAAGGAGACACTTTTTATTAAGCGGACATGACTTTTGTGTCAGATATTGGCTGAATAACTTAAGCCTCGCCTGCCGAATCAAGTGACTTAGGCTACGGCTAGCTATGACCATTGGCTGCAACCACAATATTGAAGAATACGACTTTCGCTGCTCTGTTCATAGCCACTGCCCAACACATTTATTCGGACAAAGCCCTCGACAATGCATTAACGCAGTTTCTATGCATCTAAAATGCTAATAATTATGTTTTTCCGAAGGTTTTAAACTCAACCAAACTGCGATCCAAAGAGTGACGCGTTACTGGGTTCAATATTAACAGCAGCGCCCTCTATTGATTAATTCTGAACGAGTGGTTGATTAGCTGAAAGATTAAACAAGGCGAGCATATGCCAAAGAAAAAAAAACGGATTTTCCTCAAGAAATCTGGACTCAAAATTAACCCACAGTTGTCCATACATCCAATCTTGTTCAATACTTCGATTTCAAATAAATAAACAAACAAATGAATAAACAAAAAAAAATAAAATAAAAAATTGAGCAAACGCTGTGACAGTCCTCGTCATCCCTCTTACGGCTTGCAGAAACCCTTACCTTTTTTCATTTTTTCCCCATAAGTTTTCTCATCATTATGAGGTCCCTCCATCCCTTAACTTTTTTAAGTACGGCGAATATTGAAAACTATCTACCCAGTGCCCAAGGGGGTTATAGGGACAGGTCGAAGGCGGAAGAAAATGAAGAGGAGACGGGGTTGTTTTCTTGTGCAGTCAGCATGTAATCTAGAGATGGGGTAGGAGGCGAGGATGGAAGGGTGATCGTACTGTATACAGAAATACAAAAAAGAATCTTGACGACCTGGTTAATATTCCACGAAGGCTTTGTCATTTAGATCAGTCAAATGACTTGTGTTTATGAGCAGGTGGTATTTATATGTAAACAAACAGTTTCACTGTTGTTTCTAAGTCCAACTGGATGATTGTTTCAATCACGAAATGACACTTGGGCTATGGTTTTTTAAACCGTTGTATTCTTTTCATTCACTGTACACACTTGTTGTGTCTGTCTCTTGAGTCTCCAGACATTGCACTTTTCAATTGATTAAATTCTACGAGCTAAGTGTGTAACTTTCATTTTGCCAGGGGGTATCTTTTGGTGGCACTTTCTGCTATAGCGCCCCCCATGGCAATACACCTACTGCTTACAGTGACGGATTTGATTTAAAATGTACATCGTTTACGTGACACTTTACTCTTGTTCAGTTTGATATCAAACTTCAGTTCCCCTGCATCCATGCGTGTTTTACCAAACAAAAATGAAGGCATGCTGAAACCTCAATCCGCCCTTCTCACCTTAAAATGTACGGAGTCCTCCAGGGGACATGATGGAAAAGCTGATGTCCAGTCCTCCTTTGCCTTTCACCTGTGTCATGTTTGTGTAGTTGTCAGGAGGCAACTTTACCCAAACAATAGATTCCTTGTGCCGCAGGGGGCGTTTTTTATGTTTATTCAATTACCTCTAAAATAAGACGAAACGTTACAACAGCAGTTTTATTTTATATGGATGTTTTTACAGGTTACACAAACCTTTATTTTATGCACTGAACAAAAACAACTTGAACACATAATGTGAATTTCTATTCCATCACAATTTGGTGGTTCAAATGCGAATTTCAAAGGTCCCTTTAAACATTAATGATGTATACGATGACGTTTGATTTGCATAACAGCAATTGCGTCATAAAGGGGTCATGTGATTATGTTCACGATTAGATCACATTATTATTTCGTCCTGATGCCTCTCAAGCCAGTCTCGCTCAGGAACTTTTATAAACTCTAGTCAATTGCGTCGTACTTCATTGTCTGTACCTTCATCGATTAACAAAGTATGCGGGCCCATGTCCAACAAATAACCAGTTGCTATGACTACTGTTTAGAAAGCCACTGTGGGTTTTTGTTGGCATACATGGCGCTCCATACATTTTGTCAACTGTAAACTTTTAAAAATATGAAATTGTAAACGTGTCGTCTGCCCACATGCTTGTTTTACAGTCGCTGCTAAGTTTTCCCCGTTTGAATGAGCCAATGTCAAGTTTCACAAGTGAACAAGTATTTCTCAACCTCGCCCCACAAATTTGCTATAAGAACTTTGCATTCTTCTTGAAGGAATTGCGAATTAAATCATGGAAAAGCCACATTTTACTGGAGTAATAAATCACATTAAACTACAAACCTTGCAGTAGGAATTGCAGTTGCTATGTCAACACTGTTTGCGTTTTTTATTTTTATTTTATATAAACTGTGGTGAACAGATGTCCTTTACTAATAAGATCCTACCCAGGATATTTTCTTCCCCAAACACGATGTTGAGCTCCCAGTGCGACTGCAATGGCAGTGAATTGCTCAATCTAAAGTCAGGAGCAGCTCATTCCCTCCGTCGATAGACACCGTTGGGAAATGTATTTCAATTGAATTGTTACAATCAACTTCTTCAAGCGTGGTGTAAGAATTTAGTCATATCTACAACCGTCTTTATTTAATAAGAATGGTATAATCATAAATGTTATATCGCGATTTATCTACGGGCACCTCAAAGTTATTATTTTTTTTATGAAAGGTAAACATAGCTATTTGGAATTATAGGACACAGTACCTGACAAGAGTTACGAGGGTAGTGCGGCGCAATCTGCTGCCAACACACACCAGAAAACACTAAGCTGTGAGCCCCATGTCTTAATGATAAAACCTTGCAAAGGATGATATGCAATAATTAGTAATTGTGCTAACACGAGTGCAACGACCGGACCTGAACCTATATACTGCGGACAAGAGCCTGGTGCACTAGACAGCTCGGGTATTATTCCCAGTGGCATAACTAGGCTGGGGGTACGTGCCCCCCATTGATGTCCGCCCCCTGTACCCTCATTTAAAATCTGAGCTTTGGAGATTAAAAATGAACGAAAGAAAACGTTACATTTTGTAAGCATTTATGTAGAATTTAAATGTTTTTAAAACTATTTTCCCCTATTTACACACAGACAATGTTTCGTTTACCTCAACGTCAGATTGTCTGATATTTTGCAAATGGCATACCAAGAGCACTGAAAGGGGCATGTTCAGGAAAATTGCAAACGGAAACTACAGTTTTAATTGGCCAAAAGTGCCCCTTAGAAACAAGTGGTGCACCCCTCTGTTTCCCCCTAACGTTTTATCCTAGTTTCGCCACTATTACCGATTTTGTAACCACATGAAGGTGTGAACGGCTTGTTAGCGGTACTTGTTGTGCCGTAGACCATCTGGTTTTTCCAGAAGAACGGGAATTCCATGATGCATCCCATGTACTCAACGAGTTCACAAATCGATCAATTTCTAGGTTAAGGTCACACGTTGTCCTATTGAATCTTCCAATCTGGCTTTAACATAGAGGAAACTGTGTAGATACAGCTGTCTGTAGTCTATCTAGTTATCCTGAATACCCAAAAGTCCATGTACAGAACATGAGTTCAATACTGAGCATGTTGTATTTTGGGCGCCCTCTGCCGATATTATTGATTTAGTTGTAGGCACGCCCACTATAATGACGTGCACTTTTGAACAAAACTTCCCGCAAAGGAAACCCCTTGCACGTGCATGCACATTAAATTTGTGTATAACGTCTAAATTACATCAATGACACAGACCGTCAGTTTGTACATACTAACCACACGTCGATTCTTACATAGGATAAAGAACATTTTTATTTTCTTTGCTTTTTACCTGGAGGTCTTGGAGATTTCACTCTTAATTTTAGAACCCCTTGAAGTAAATTGGACAACCGGGTCGCAGAACATGACCAAACGGAGCGCACCGCAGACATGTTTTTGCTAGATTTTCAGGATTCCGTTTCTGTCTGAACACTCAAATCAGTTTCATCACAGGGTGTGCAGTAATTTTATTACGAATGATAAGTCACGATTTTTCCCCTTGTTCCAACTCTGCCCAATATGCTCTTGTTCAAAGAGTTTTTAGCAAAGATGTACTCCACAAAATTCGTAAAATGTTCCACTTTTGACGGCTACGTGTGGGAGTATGGTTATACCCTGTTAATTTCCACACTTAAAACGGTGTAATTCAGGCTACTTTCTAGGTCATAATCTGGAACAGAATTCACATCCCTTAAACCTGTAGAAATCAGATTCATTAGAAACAAAGGTAGAGACAAAAATGTCGGATATTTTCTGGGTCGAAACACTTAGTCAGCGTTCCTTAATTTGATATACTAATTAATGCGTATCGGACAGAGCCAAAAAATGCGAAAGATTGATTGACTTGGGTATGGAGACTTCTGGTAAATATACTTAGGCTACCGTTGGCTTGTTCAGACGAACAACAAATTTCATCAAAGAAAATCATCAGTGCAACAATAACAGTTGCGTTTCAAGGTTTCAGAAATCCGTAATGAAATTTTTTCTATGGCCAATTCAGTTGGGAAGGCAAGTTTTGTATGGAGTCTAGCGACGCCAAGAAGTGAGAAAAGAAGCAATTTCTTAATCAAGGCATCGGATGTTTTTGCAGTTATATTTTTAGAGATAGACTCGTAACAACAAACAGCTATTTTGGAACGTAGAGGCAGACAAATTTTACTCACTATTTGTGAAATGTCTGACTTAAAGATCAATCCAATTTAAACTGATGTTTGTTTTTAATCTGAGCGTCTTGTAACGTAGACTATGTTGTTTGGTTAACTAAAGCGAATACTGCCGAAAATACCTGGTGAGCATGGCCTGTGCCAATAGGGAGGTTATTCACACACCATGAACGCGGGCAGAAATCAATTTTCCTATGCAGGGTATAGTCTTGCGTCGAGGCGAATCTTTGAATTATGCTAATTTCTCCGCTCTGTTTGATATCATTTGAAACAAACCAAAACTGAAATCTAATTGACTTGAGATTGGGTATTTGCTATAGCCGTCGGGGAGGGTTCAAGACATTGCTAAAGGCTCGGATGGATTGTCAGTCGGCGGCTGTTTAAAATCGAAATTTGTATAAGTAAACTGGACATTCTAACTGATTGGGGAGACTGCAAAATCAATGCTGTCAACCAATCATCCAGACATTTCTTCAGATGTGGAATTATTGGATCCAGATTTGAGCGGCAACTTTTTAAAGTGGAATATCTGGTTGCTATGACAACAGCTTGGATGGTTTTACGCAATCGCATCGTCGTTTAGATGAGTTTTCATTAACGTATACCTCACGTCATTATCTCGGCTTTCAATCGAGAAAAAACCCTGAAACTCGTTTGTGCGTTGATCTGTTACTAATTTCTCAACACTGATTGATAACTCCATCGGGATAAGCCAATTCTTATATCTTGTTTTAGGGTAGTTTAAACTTTACCGAATAATGTTACACCCGTAAAGACGCGCTGCCAACTTTACCTTTATCGGTTTGCCAGCCTATACTATACCTTGGCAAATCCAGACTTAAGTTAAAGCTTATTCTTTCCGGGCAGGTCAAAGTTCAGTATAGAGATTAGCAGATGATTGCCAACCGCCTGCTAACTGTTCCTATTCTAATTCGAACTACAGTCTTGTAAAACTTGTAATTCATTTCTGACTGGTATGTAAACCTACCCCATTCGTTGGTGCCCCAGGGACATAAAAATATGTCTTTATCACGCAGCCGTTTCAAATGTCTGGTACCAAGTGTCCCTTGGGGAATTATAATATCACATTTTACCTTGTTGTAACATAAAACTGCTATTTTGTGTAATCGGGCGAGTCGTTGGCCAGCTAGACTGGTGATCGCACGGTCGTTTGTGACAGGCCAACGACTGATAACTTGGTTCCTTGCATTAAGACTCTGCTCTAATTTGCTTTTAGTAATTAGACTGGCATAAGCGTCCGGCTGGTTATTTTGTGTCTTAACTGTTTTCTGTTCCTTCGCATTATTATCCATGAGAAAATATTATCGACTGGTTTTCTTTAGATAGGGTTAATGATACGTGAATGCCTGGCTGATTGGGTTTGTAAGGATTCTTGAGGTCTCACGGACTTTAAAATGGCCCTTCTAATGGATTAAGAAAATACTGTGTGTCGTCTTAGGGAAATGAAATAAGAAGTTTCCCTCCGGGATGATGTCAATTCAGCGGAGATGTGGTCTCATGGACACGGGAGGAAAGAAGCGATTGCTCGGTATCTCTAGAATTGACCGACATGTGGGCAGACAGGGTCACGTTCTCTTAAGCTGAGTCTTGTGGTTTACATGAACTTCTCTTCAACGTCATAGTTATAGAGTTAGTTTTGCTTCCTTGTAATTTCCTCCAGTCCAAGTTTTCCTTGCTCCAGTTCACTCTGACCCTGTAGCGGAAGGGATCAGACCCAGTGGACGTCCGAGTCTATGTAGGTGTGTAGGTCTCAGTATGAGTGTGAGTATGAATGCGTATGTGGACTCTTTGGTTGGGGGGGGGGGGGCAGAGGGTCAGGGTTGATTTGCCCGACATTTTACACAGATAAACAATTATACCCAGAAGGGTCTTTTTCTTCTTTTTGCTTTGCCAAAACTTCCCCACTATTTTTGCCCGAATTTTTAAGGGTGTGGGGGCTCGTACGCCTATATGGAATGATAATTACGACATGTCGTATCAATCTCTCCGCAGGCACATCTCTTTGATATTAGTTATTAAATCATCTTCGCAGCCGTTTTCTTTTCCTTTAATACAAATGCATTCAACCATAGCGAGGCTCGCGGTAAAAATAGTGAGCACAAAAATGATCGCGTACAATCGCAGTTTTCGTACGCAGGGTAGACAGCAAGGATTGACTCTGAATCAAACGGAAAGAACACGCGAGTTGTATTGCCTGAATTTGTTGTATTTAGCTGAATCATCTTTCTTCAAGAAAGTCAACTTCTTTAGATGAAATGTCTCGATAAGAAGACGCTGACAAATTGGACTCAAATTGTTTACTGGAGTAATTGCATGAATACACAGCCTGCTGGGAATCCCGAGCAATTATACTAGGAGCACGTGCCCCAAGCCCTGAAGTAAAGAGGGATGCCATCTCCAGGGAAACCCCCTCTACCCCTCAATATTGGCCCCCCAAATTAAAATGCAATCCAAGCGAGCGACCATTTGGTAAGCGATACCTTTCTCGTGACTCTGGACGTTTCCCATTAATATAATGAGTGTGGTTCGATTTATTTCTTGTCTGTTGACGAGGTTATTAGTTAAAGTCATCAGAGATTGAAACTGATGAGGAATAATGAATGATTGGTGTTTGCGCCACGTCATTTTTGTTTACATTTTTTGGGGCAAAATGCCTATCAAATTAAACTACCACAAAAAACATGACATGCGATATGTAGTGTATAATACAACTTTGTAATTTCTTATAACCAAGAAGTGGGAAAAACGTGTTTCGTTTTTGTAGAATTTTACAAAGTGACCATGCAATAAAAGTGTTTTCACCCCATTTGCAGTACAACTGCAATCTTGGTTTCACTCATACACTAGATTTGAACATGAACTTATCCCTTATGTTTAATTCTTCATTCTAGCCTGACATGTCTAATTGTCCCTATTTTGTGTTCGGTCCCAGGCCTGTCGACTTCGTAGTATGTTTTCTGTTACTATTCTGCACACCAATTCTAAATGTCCAGTCCGTAGTTCTTGTAATGTATGACACCGTGCAAACTTGTTGACTGTTTAAATTGATTCATTTAAAGGTCGTTGGCTTACTTAAAAAAAATAACCACCAGTGCTACAATTGACGTTTGGCTGATTAAGAAATTTAAAGCATCGATCACAAGACAATGAGCAAGTTAACTGTAAGTGATTTAGCAACTCGGTATTCGTATAATCTAGGATCCAACTTTATTAGAATTTACCGAGGAGACATAACAAATCAACCTTTTACTCAGCAGGAACATTACTGTTGTTAATAAACTACGGAGGGGTTGAGCAAAGTTGATTAATCCAATTGCCAGATTGTATTTATAGGGAAGGATTCACCTGTCAAACCTTGTATCACGTAACTCATTCCCCCGCACATGAAAGTCCTCGTCATCAGTCTCACACGTCTCTCTATCGAGGATGGTGTTTTGTTACGTCCAACCTGTCTGCCATCTCTGTGGATAGTGGTTCAAATCCCATAACGGGCACGTGGGTTTGAAGTCCCTAACTTATGACGTGAGATGTTTCCTCCCACACCCCAACCAGAACTCCACCTCGTCTTGGTTCTTTCCACTAGACTCAGCATTCATAAAGATGCCCTTGTTTCGCTTTACTAATTTAATGTCATCTCTACATCTTCTGCTCTGTTTCACATCCATCTACAGTTTTCTCAAGACCCTTCCAATTGAGTCCACCCTCTTAAAGCAGCAACGACTTCTTTCAATTTTACCTCAACATTTGTTCTTTAAACATTGTTCATGGCCAAACTGCAAAAAGCTTCTAGCTTGCCACTGAAGCTTAAACATTTGACAACCACGTTGGTCTACGTAACAAAGCGATTTTCCAGATAACCTGATTCTGTATTTCGTACTCTTTGAATTATTTGTAAAGCTTCGCAGCTGTATGATATTATGTTTTTCTTCAGATGTTCTCACTTCATTACCCAATACGTGAATGAGAGGCTAATTTTCTAGCCACATCAAATTTTCATAATCTGTCAGATATTTCACTGAGAAATGTATGTCTGTTTTATTTATGGAGTCTATAACGTAGCCTATGTGGAGGGAATACTCACTGAGACAAAATCTTTAGCTCTGAAGGGAGAGAGCATTTAAAAACACAAGGAGATAATTAAGGTTTTAAAGTATCTCAAAGCCAAATTCTAAAAGCTTGGACTCTTGTGTCTTAACTTCTTCATTAATTTGAAACCTAGCACCATCTTTAAATCGAGAGTGTTAGAAGGCATGAATGGAGAGCAAAGGAGACGGGTGAGTGGGTGGCTTGCGCCTCCTGATGACGAGAGCCGTCCTTTTTCATTATTTCCCCGGGCTAGACCAACGCTTCGGGAACCTAGAGATGCACAACCAGTAATTGATGCTTCATTTTTACATGACCCATGACATTTGGTATCTCCGACGAATGTTGAAGATGAAAACTCTTCAATCTCTGGTAGGATTAATGTGCGCTCATCTGAGGATTAAGCTTCAGGAAGCGGTCATCTGTATCTGGGACTTTGGCACAATGCCAAGGGCTACTGTTTAGTGACGTCACGTCCTTTTTGAATAATGCCGGCTAGTTTGGTTATTGTCCAGCGGATTTCCAAATTGATAAATCAGTTTAGTGCATGCAGTTATCAATTAGTATATTATCAAACATAACGTACATTTTAAATGTCAATCAATTGACGATAATTCTTAATTAAGTCATAAGGCCAAAAGAAGTTACTTGGTTTAAATTTTCAACTGGAGTGCGACGTTTATCGGCGATTAATAGTCCCAAACACGGGGGACACACGCTGCTAGTCACTGCTTCATTTTGGTCAAACGAAAGCATGAGTAATTTATACGAAACACGAATTCCATGTTCATGTTGACGCTTAATACTTAAGCATTAAATCTAAATAAGACCTCCATTACAATGATCCTGCTAATCTAAGTTGAGATTGAGAGAACTATTTTTTCCTGCCATTAAGTGCTTTTATCAATCTATTTGAACGAGCACTGTTCGGTACCGCAAAATAATTTACCTTCTGAAATGTCGGAGTGTAGGCCTATGAAGAGACAGACTGTTTTTCTTTAATTTGGTGAGCTCATAAACCGTTTCTTAAATATAGGGAGTTTAATTCAGGTTTCTGGAGCAGATTCAATTTGCCAGTTTTGCAATAAGGTGACCTTTGGCCTTGTTTTGCTCACTATGTTTGGGGTCTTGGTGTTCTCAAGTTTAAATCATATTACCTTGAAAGTTTCATTTGTTGATTTAAATGGTAAATTCCCGTAGCGCTCTGCTTGGTTCTCTAGTTACTACGTTTCATTTCCGCCCGTTGAACTCGCCTGATCTTCCCGGGCATTTGATCTACTCCGCACAGCGCGGCTCAAGTAAAGCACGCTAAACGGGACATATTACCCGCAGTCCCCTAGGGGCCGACGGTGGTGATGAACGCCGGTTTGAAAACCCCGTACCCTGTCTGGAAACCAACCTCTCCCCTCCCGGTCAATGCCGTGGGGGTCAACGACGCGATCATCCCCGTCAAAATGTGATTAAATGCCCCACTGCCGGTCGTAAATTAACCTAAATAGCGTTATAGCGAGAGAAACTTAAGGCTATAAACTGCGATTTCGCATCTGTACCTTACGTGTCCACATTACACGACACAAAACTGTGAAACAGAGAACTGTTTGAGTGAAATTATTTAATTAGAAGATTATTTTGTAAGGAAAAACCGCAAATATCATCTTCCAGGAGCAATAAGATCACGTTGAAGTGAACATATGGAGGTGGATTGGTTTGTAAGTTAATACGTCCAAACTTTAATCGAACCCACTTGACAATTTTTGTCATAGAGGTACTTCACTGGTCTGGTACAGTGTTCTCTGTTCAACTTGCGAGATACCAAACTTAAATTCGTTGTTTGTTGAGTTGTTTGTCCTGGGTGTGTTTGTTTAGTTGTTTTATCTGGTTTTGTTTGTGGTCGTCTTTGTGGCTTTTTACCCATTGTTTGTCCTGAGTGATGAGTAATGAGTGATGAGTCTATTTTAGTGTGAGTGGCTGTTGGCAATGGTAGCACTAATACGTCAGTGACTCTCCTAAGACAAGTGACAGCCCGTGTTATACCTGCACCGGGAACTAAATGTAAATTTGTATTAATACACATGTAAACTGTCTAGGTTTTAAGGTTAGTCTTGTAATAGCATTAATATAAAAAATACGGATATCTAGATCTTCACATCCGAGCAAGCAGAATTCCCTTACAATTTCTCCCAAAAAGTATTGCTTCCCTAGATTTTGAGACATAATAAATGAAAGCTGATCTCCAGGGTTGTATCTACAAATTATGATCAATGAGAAGACATTTAATTTAGACTCCCGTCTTTTCCAATAAAAAGGGACATTAAACTAAGTGGTTCACATTGCCCTAAATCAAACATACTTTTCGTGAAGTATATTAATTGTCCCGGGAATAATATCCATATTTATTAAATCAAAACCGAACATCCTCCTCAAAAAGATGTTCACTCTCGTAATGACTTTTGATTAAAATGTCATCGTTTCATTTTAACTATCAATTTGTTTTTATAGATAGATCAAGACATTGAAGTGGTCTTAAATGGGATTTTTTAGTGACTTGAATGAAAGTATCATTTAATTACTTCATTAGCATTTTTCGTTTTCATTTATCTATCCTGAAGACGTTCTGTGCATACTGATTGAAAAGTCGAGTTGTTACATAACCGGTTGTTTTCAGAATCACAGCAAGTCACTGCAAACCTGATTTTCAAGATTGTTTTCCGTAATGCAAAGTTTCAAAAACTACTCAAAATTCCATTATGACTTAACGATGACGAGATTAATTAATACAAGCCTTGCCTCATCATCAACCTTGAATCCACTGTTGCCAAAAAAGATTTAATGAGAGTTCACCATATACCTTGGTTTCCTTCTTCCCAGGTTCCCCTCGGTGTAACCGCACATGGGATACCATCCTATGCTGGGACGAGGCAAGAGTTAACACCACGGCCAAACTGCCGTGCCCATCAGTGCTACTCGCTAATCCCGAAGGTAAATAGTCACTTTTATGTTTAAAACAAGATAAATATAGAAACAAATTTAAAATAGTTTATGCACAAAACTTCAACCTGAGTGTATTTGCTGACAAAGTTGAACATTCAATTTGTTGACTAAATATTTGTTATACGTGTCAACGACAGTTTCATGAGCTTTAGTTTATGTTAATAAAAAACATTAAAACCAAAGTTTAATGTGGCTGGGTTTTTCAGTGTGTGACATGACAAAGGCAAGAGACCGATCCTAAAAATCAGGGAACCACTCTCTGAGATACCCTGAGACAATTGTTTTGGGCTATAGCCACGAAAAGTTTTCAAACTAGAAAAGTATGGACGAAGTTTAATGATACACATTTTGAAAAGTTACGTGCATAAAATGGTTCAATAAAATAAAGTAGATCCAGCATTATTCCCTGGCGCGCACACCAAGGGTCGTGACGTCACACTGATACTCCCCAGTTAGCTGGTTATTTGATCTACCCAGCGGTGTAAACAGATCTGCTTTTTCATTACCTTTCAATTTCTATCCAGCATTTTACTCCTTTTCCCACTCAAATCCCAAACAAAGCCCCTGAATTCGATTAGAAACTAATCATTTATATGAAAACACGCCACAGATCTACAATCAATCTTGGGCCTTCTAACCTGCTAAGCCTAACCAGTCAACGGATAGTTTTGTCACTCTGACCAAATTAATCAAAGATTAATCACACAGAAGACCAGAAAATCAAATTCTACACCAATCTTTACAGTCAGTCCCTCCATCTGTGATACCAAACTACAAAACCTCATCGCAATCCAATCTTTTAAAAGGAGAATGTAAACTAGATTAATGTTGTTAATAACTTCTCGCTTGCTAAATTTGGACTTGGTTGTTGCAGCTCCTGTGTTCGCCTACAAGACGTGTTGGCCTAATGGCACGTACAACGAATGGACGAATTACACGCTGTGTACCGTCCATCCTGACGGAGAACCGGTACGATCAACTCAATTATTTTTTTCACACCTTATGCAACCCTTGCTAAGCCCATTTGGTACCCAGTACGGTATTTGTCTGTATGTTATTATAGTATTTTCTTATGCGCACCTTTTTGTACCCTTGAAAATTAATGTGGTATCCTATACCTTCTGATTCCTCTATAAAGCTATGTTGGTATAGTCTCATGTGTACGTGTTTATGGCGTTTTGACATCATAAATCATTACACTGTGGTTACTCAAGTGTCAATATTAAATTCAAACATATACACCCCTTTTGTACCTCAGATATACCCATAGCGTACCCTGTATGGTCTTTGTGGTTCCTCTAGTCTTTATCATGCATACCTTATGGTACCTTAGAGATACCCAATACCGTGCCCTGCACTTTGAGCTTCCTCTGTAGGTGTTACTACTGTGCAAACCTTTAATATGACGTACCTTAACGACCGTCTCTGTACCCTAAAGGTTCCTTTCCAGTGTCAACATTAGAGTCTGCTTTACACACCTTAGGGGTACCCAATAAATACCCAAAGTGTATTTTCTATATTGACCCAGTTCATCTGACGTCATTATCACTTAATATTGCCTGCGCCATTTTGGAAGTCAATGTCCCTGTGTGGTATACACCTATTGACTTCCAAAATGGCGAGCGTGGCACAGTCGCCGCGTGTGACGTGCGTGCAAGGGAGTCGATAGGGTTTACTTCATACTTGTACATCACCTCCCGGTTGTGATGCAATTGGCGAATATTGAAGGTTAATTTTATATGACACCCATTTATAATACACCTCCAAACACTTCTCTTCATGACAAACACATATAGCAAATTAATCTTAAACCCAATCTTGTCCCCTTGTCCATTCCATTAACTAGGCACCTGTTCTGCAGTATCTACGAATCGTGTACAGTATCGGCTACTCCCTATCCTTACTCGCTCTCGTCATCGCAATGGGAATTTTTAGCTATTTTAAGTAAGTACGAGATTCATCTCTTAAATAATATATCTGCAAGATATAGCGAGTCATACTGAGTAATGAAATTGCCCCAAGTGTCAAAATATTCTAATGGGTAAGGCAGCTAGCGGTGGTTCGTATCCAAACATCCATGGAACATGTGCTTGCTGTCGGTGGTGGCTGCTTAAAAGGAATCGTGAATTTTAATTTTTGGAGATGTTTTTAATATCGAAGGATTAGGGCGGTGTTATTGCGGGATGGACTGGGGTTCTTGTGTGCCTTGAGCACTGAAACAAAAAGTATGAAGACGTATTTCACGGCTGTCTATTTTGGGTGGTCATGTTCGCGAATAAATTTGCTTGTTAAAGATATGTTTGGCCACAAAAATTACAAAATACATTTTCAATTGAATATTTCGATCCTGGAAAATGGCAAACAAAACTTAAACATTTTAATTGTTTTGTTTCTTTCGCATGTCATGAGAAACGGCTTCATTTCCCCGTGGAGTAAAAATTAAAACTCAATCTAACAATCATTTTCCTCTTCAGAAAACTACGATGTCCTCGAAACACCATACACATGCATCTCTTCATGTCGTTCATCCTGAGGGCGGTGTTTATGTTTGTTCGTGACATCATTTATGCGGTCAGCGTGAATGCGTTGCTGACAGAATCTAATGAACATGATGACTTTGTTAGCACACCTAATGAAACAAGTGTAGTCAAGGTAAAACTGCAGTCTGGTGTCCTGTGTTCACAAATAAAATCATGATTAACAATTAAAAAGGGATCAGACAGTTTCTCCTCCTAGCTTCGGTTAAAAGTCATGTGTGGTTGTCAAGGAGAAAACCAAAATGGCTGCTTCGGATAGTGGTCTTTGCTTCCATTTCAGAATAAATTCCCAGATTCGAATCATTTCCCAAAGTTGAATGCTTATACCGTTAACTGTTTCGATGACACAGGATGTGGGTTGTAACGAGGCAATGACTATCGTCATAACCATCTGTCAGTATGCCTTGGTATCCAACTATTACTGGTTGCTCGTAGAGGGCGTTTATCTACATGCACTCATCACTCTTGCCGTGTTCTCAGAATCTTCTTCGCTAAAACTGTACATCATTCTGGGATGGGGTAAGTCAAAATGCAACCTCGATCCTTTAATACATTTTGTGCCTTATTAATGATATTGCAAACACACTCAGTGTGCAATGGCATTTGAGTGTACTTTTATCCTTTGAACTGTAGACTGGTTCCTGGTCAATCAGAACGAGAACGATGTAGGGACCGGGAACCAGTCTATATGAATTGTTCTATCACTACATTACGTGTTATATGTGTACTATATGTAGATCACAAGAAGACTGAATATTACAAGCGTGTACAGCACTATAGTCTGAAATCAAGCCGTTTTACAGTACTATCATTAAGTAGCATGCCGTGAGATAGCCGATATCTGATTCGCAAGGCGTAGGAAAGTCGGTTCACCTTTGACCTAGCTTTCTTTCTAACCTAGTTTTTCCCTGAGTCAATAAATCACAATTATTCACTCCAATTCAACCACGTCCTGTCATCCTAGACTTTAATAAGCTCTATTTGTTAGAAGTTAATGTCCACTTTGTCGGCATATCAAAAAGGGCGCCACCTTTGACTTGCGGCATTATAAAACGAAAAACAAAGCAACGATAGAGCAAGGTATGACGTCACTGAAGGGCCACTTGTACACTGAGCGGCAAATGGGATTAACTTCAAAGAATAGTCTTCGGGGAATCCTAATTCAATATCTAGAGGCCAAATTGGAATTCAAGGTGGTCATTTTTTTGGAGGACAAGTCGACTTCCCAAGTGTTTATACCGGTACGGGCAAGAGGTCCACAGTTCGCTTCTAGACTCCATTGACTTCGGTATGCTCAAAGATGCCGAGTTGTTGGTACTGGTTAGAGACGAGCTCAAGCTCATCGAGCCATTTCTCCATGGAAATGATAAGTTCTAGATGAAACAGTAGTCAGGCTTGAATGGAAGTTGTTTTATTTCCCCTTAAATTTTAGAATTGTAATACAGTTAATACAAAGAGCTATTCTGTGCCGATTTGTGGCAAAGAAAGCTTGTACAAAACAACTTCATGAAAATCCAACCGAGGGATGTCAGTTTTCTCTTCCTTATCTACAAATTAAAAAAAAATACTTAGGCCTACTCATTGTTGAGTTTTGATTAATATAATTTTTTATGTAATTTACAATTTTGACATTTTTGTTTCGAATGAATTTCTTGAACTCACAGGCTGCCCACTGTTGTTTGTAGTGCCGTGGGTGATAGTACAAGAATATACCCATGAGGAAGGGTAGGTAGTCTTTCATTCGACATTGATGTGCCTTAATAGCTCCTCTAAATATTTTGTTTTTCTTTTATTTTTGACATTATTTTTTGACATTTCCTCTCTGAAAAGAAATTTATAATAGTTCAAAAACCTTTCAAAGATTTGACTTGCCATCCTTAATGTGTTGACTTGTGTACTGTTATCGCCATCAGAGAACATTTTGTTTGTTTAAGTTCGATGTCGACTTGAATGCAAGCATAGTAGTGTTATGCTGTGTCCGAATCAAGTGGCTTTGGCTGCGGTTATGGCTATATGCAACGTTGGAGAATATGACTTTTCGGCGTTCTGGTCGTAGCCACTGCCTAAGCCACTCATTCAAACATTGCCTTTATATCCAAAACATTATTGTACGTGAGGTTTATTGATTTCACAGATGCTGGTTCGCTGAAATGACTGAAGAAAATGTGTACTGGATCATCAAGGCTCCTGTAATGGCCTCAGTTGTGGTGAGTTAACCTATCAAGTGGAATAAGAACCAAGCCTTTCCCGTAATGGTCTCAGTTGTGGTGAGTTAACCTATTCAGTGGAATAAGAATCAATGCCTTTCCCGTAATGGCCTCAGTTGTGGTGAGTTAACCTATTCAGTGGAATAAGAACCAATGCCTTTCCCGTAATGGCCTCAGTTGTGGTGAGTTAACCTATTCAGTGGAATAAGAACCAATGCCTTTCCTGCCACCGATGCAATTGCCTTTCAATGTATAACAATATTTCAAGATAAAGGTCATTTTCACGTCTTTAATACCCGTCTGAGGATTTGATCCCAGATACGAATTGTTCCGGATCTTTACGGGATCACATCATCAAAATGACATAGGATTTTTATTTGGGTCGGAACCAAAAATTCAACGGACCCGCATTAATATTATTGACTCTCTACCGACCCTCAAGAACTAAGGAGGATTACTGTTGAAATCAAGCAACAACACAAAACAAAATTCAACCAATCACCTTTGGACCACGCCCATTTAAAACCTCTTTTAAATCCCGTAGATCAACTTCATCTTGTTCCTGAACATCCTCCGTGTTCTAGCAACCAAGCTAAACGCCACCAACGCCGCAGAAGCGAGAAGGTATAGGTAAGAAGGCATGGCCGATGGCTGCTGACTCTCCGCTTATTCCCTTCAGCACCCGCACATTTTTAGAAAAAGGACAGAAATGTCTTCATTTATATCCACTTTGAGTTTTATTTGGACTTGAGAATCATTTGATACCTCCGAAGTGATTTAAAAAAAAACTATTCAGCAGTAAGGACTTGAACACAACTTTCATTTTGTTTTTATTTTGGCTCTAATTTTCAGTTTGTGGAAACGTCAAACAAAACTACAAAAAAATTAAAGATTTTTTACTTTCATTTGTTTATAATTTCTTTAAGCTGAACAAGAGCCCAGTAACTTGGCAATAATAGTAGTCTTTTATAATGGAGTTTATGCTTGTTCACATTATTTTTTGGTTACTTAACTTTACAATTAGGCCTATGCACAACCGACTTTAAAACTTCGTTGGTACAAAAAAATCAACTTCAAAATATTGTTATCTCTCTTGACACTATTGGCTTTTGGTACCGAAACTTAGCTTCATTTTCGCCACTAACGTTTAAATTATCATATTATAAAAATAACAGCTCATACACTTCAAAGTAGGAAATAGTTCTTTATGGCGTGTATAATTTGCAAATTAATAAATAAGTCACAGGTGACGTCATGAGTTGCTTCATTAATTCATCATTTGGACACGCCCCTAGCGATGAGTTTGGTAAGAAACAACGTCATAATTATTCAGCCAGCAATGTTGAATGCGGAACGGTCCCTTTTCCTCAAACCCGCGAAACCAACACAACCTGAGAGTGTTTGACCTCTGCACGTGCACCATTCTAAACCAGCATCTAAACAAAAGAGAGGAGAAAATCATTCGAAAGAGGCTTTCACGTGTTTAAGAAAAATTTTATTCAAAACGTACAACAATCTCGAAAGGTGTCCAATGGCGGCTAAACATTTCTGAAGAAAATGAAAATATGACAAAAAGGTATTTTAGAATTTGTGGTTTTCTGCCATTAATTTTACAACAGCAAAGGTTCAAGAGCTCCACGGAGCCTCATTAAAGGACACAATCAGTCTTCGAGAACATTATACAAGCCTCGCTTTCAATCAGCCCTCTACGTCAGAGCATGGTACCCGGTAAAGCATGGTAGTAGTGTTCAGTAAATGCACAAAGAATGGCCCAACTCATGATATTGCACACCCGGTGACGTCATTATAGTTCATGCTACTAACCCTCGGTGACGTATTCTGAACTTTGACCTCTGGCTTCACATGATATAAACTGAATTATTTAAAGTTGCCTTTCTGTATAAAGTATCCTTATCCTTTTCTTATTTACTTTAAAGAATAACGTTCGGTCTTTAATGTATTCTTAGTTAAGAATAACTTTTTGCTTTTAAGTTGGGCGGTATAAAACTTCCGTCTGTGCTAAATTCAAAATAAAGCGTCCAAGAAAAAATTGGGGTTTAGTTAACTTGCAAAGAATTCCAACAATGATGACGCCACTCGTTTGTAGCTGATCTGAGTCTTTTTTCAGTTGGTATATAATAACTATTTTGTGCATATGAAGCTATACGGTCAAAAGGGCAGAATTTGTACCCGATGGTGAGACTAGCAGTCATCAATAACCAGATTTTTTCCCCCATCGCCAACCTGCACGTAAAGCAATGAGCTCTCTTGCACTTAAATGACGGCCATGTCCTTTCTTTATTTATTCTAGATGTGCCATATCCACATGCGTCCTGTTAATGAATGATATAGTAAAACCCCATTTTGTGCATTCTTTAGCATCATGATTTTAAACTTTCCATAATTTATTTTTCTTTTACAGGCCTACCAAGGGTTATTTCAATATTGTAAAACTTGACTGTGAATTGTGCTGTTGAGTCAATGTTATTATCTGTATTAGATACTAAATAATAGTCTTCGTTTTGAGTGATCTCACGTCGTTCGTCTGACAGAGTACTAGGGTGTCAATGGTTCGGTATAGCCTGTTGGATACATGCCCAATAGGATTGGCTGGTAACTTGGCTGGTTGATTTGCCGCCTGGAGCCTCTATTGATGGTTTATTCATGAGATGGTTAATATGTCGTCATCTAAGGCTTCTTGTTTGTTTGAACTGGTTTGTTTGCGGCTGCTTCTGGCTGGCTGCTTTACTGCTTGTAGTTGGTCTGGTGACGGATCAACCAGTTTGCTTTTACAGTGTTTATTATAAGTGGGATGTGTGATCCGTTCAGTGGCTATAATTATTATCAATAATGGGACACCGAGTTGCCCACAGATGAGAAAGTACTACTGTGTGATTGCGGACTACTGTGTGATTGTTAACTGAACATGGGCACCATAATTCGCAAGTTCCAACCAGGACCTGTTCCTTTGTTTCCCGTGTCTATGTTGTTATCGCTGAAGCCTATAGCTTACTTTCCCTTCGTAATAGTTTTTGACTTCACAGGCTTGTATTAATTTCCCTTTGCAACTTTACAGCAAGTTGGCGAAGTCCACTCTCGTCCTAATCCCACTGTTTGGCGTGTATTACATCGTCACCATCGGCATGTACGCCACTGAGAACAAGGTTGTGGTCAAGATGCGCATGTACATTGAGCTGGGCCTCTCGTCTTTCCAGGTAAGGAACTTTGGGCCGAAGAGGGCGCTTTTATAAACCGTCCGGCTTGGCTCCGACTTAGGCTCTGTCAGTTATTTTGAAAACTTGCGCTGTTGGTGCGGGGTTCAAACAGACGGACTGAGCCTAAACAAGAGCCGAATCCTAAGCCCTTAGTTTCGAAAACGGCAAAAGTCGTGTCTGAATTGAAAGGTGCAGTTGCAGTTACGGCTAGATTGCTACTTTTGTCCGTTCAAGCCAACAACCTCAGCCATTGCTAAAACATCTCACGTTGGAGACGGCCTGAGATTCGTTCAACCACAGCTCATTACAAACTCATTAAATAGGTGGTGTACCAGGGTGTTCGACAGCCGACTGCGTGACAAAGTTAATTAATTTCTTGTCATTATTTCACCTGTAGGGGTTCCTGGTGGCTGTATTGTACTGCTTCATGAACGGAGAAGTTCGAGCTGAAATCCGTCGGAAATGGCGCGTCCGTCAGCTCAACCGGACCTTAAGTACACACCGGTCACTACGTAATGGTCACTCCCGGTCATCTTTTTCGACTCCATCCCGGCAGGATTCCTTAAAGGAACCATTGAAGGATTCAACCAAAGGGGATAAAAACTCGATAAGGGCTAAGTTACGAGCTCTTAAACGCCAAGCATTTGGTGGTTCATACGGTCTGAATGGTCACCATATGGGGAATGGTAACATGGCGCGACCTAGTCAGACAGCTGTCAGTGAGATTGATAACGAAAGTGACTCGGATCGACCCCGTGTGGTTACAGAAGCTCTGGTAGTCAGGCACCGAGATCCAACCGAGCCGAACGAAAATACCAAAATGAATGTTCACCACACGGATAACACGCCAACTGTGATCATAGACGAAGTCAAGGATTCAGATGGGTACGAAGCGGATATATATAATACGCATGACAGTATGAATAATGAGATCGAGGTTGAGATTGACCATGAGGCCTCTGGGAGTTGCTCGTCTGATGGGTGTCACGATGGTGGGTGTGACGACAGGAGAGTGTACCCCAATATCGAGACAGAAGTGTGATCTGGTCGCGTTCATTCTACAGTGTACGTACTTCTTTGACTTGGGACGCCATTTTGTTACACACAAGCCCACTTTGAATTATTACATCAATGTAAAAGCCCACTTGGCGTGCCTTTTTTCGCGTTGACTATGCGTATAATCCACCTATGCGTGAAGCTAGTAAGCTGTGATCTGACAAAGATGGCGCTATTGAAGATCAAAGGAGGTAGAAATATCGATAAATAGAAGACAGAAGGCGCACTGTGCAAAAGTGACTGCTGTCATGCTAAAACGAACAATGTTTTTTCATTGTCGAATCGGACGTTGAAATTAAATACATCATTCAATGACTGATAAAGATATTGGTGAGCACTGTACGAAACCTATCGGAACGTGGGACTTATCCAGACGTCAGACCCAGACTAAGGGCTCGCTTATCTAAGGTGAAGGGAATGTTGGAAGCAACGAACCATTTGGTTAAACCGTTACATGAACATGAGAGAGGGTACTTTTTCCAGATAGGAAAACAGAAAAGAAAAAAGAAAAGAGAGATAAGACCGGAATTATCAACATCAGTAACAGTGGTGATGCATGTCGGGTAAAAACTGCATCATCACCTCGTTAAAGTTGTAACATCAATCTAGTACCATTCCGCCCTCATTGTCGACAAACAGTCTGTCTCTATGACGTCATTTCCCACGTGGTAACGGTGCTGAAGCTTAGCTGATTGGAGCAGACATTAATACACCAAAAACTTAACTATTTAATGCATGTGTCTGTCATTATTACCAATGGAGATTTTTGTTCTCTCTATTTGAATGTACGTAACATTAATGTTTAACATTCTCCAACTATGGTAACGCCTACATGGCCACATTCAAGAGTAAATCAGTGTTTATCACGTGTTTCCATTGTATGACGTCATTAAGGACTGATCATTGAAACCTTGTTAATGAGCTTTTAGATTTTTTTTGTCCAAAGCAAAACTTTTTTTATAGTCAGAATTATTGCCAAGAGGTATCTGATACATTGCTTCAATTTGCTTTTGGAAATTTTGTAATGACGCAAGACTTTGTGTCCAGTTGGCAAGAATAAAATGAAAGGGATAATTATATTGTTGGACTAACCATTACGGTACAACAAGACATTTACGAAATAATAATGGTCCGAGCTGATTCCCAAGTTTACTTATAACTGCTCTTTTTGATGAGATAACTTAATCGAAATGAACATTTTGACAATTGGATGTGTAATTAATCCCATGTCTGTGGTAATCAGTAACATTAAGAGTCATTTAATGTGTGTGGTTCAAAGATGTCTGATTGTAAAATTTGTGATTCTTTTGATGCGTTATTTAATTTTAAATTTCTGAAATATCCGTTAAATTATTTCATGTTTGTTTTAGTAGTATTAGGTACAAATTTACAGAACCTTTCTTAAACATAAATGATTTCCCCTCGTAGATACAGAATAGCCAAAGAGAACTTGTTCCTGAATCTATTGTCATCTTAGTTGATGGTTTTGTCTCCAATCTATTGTTTTGATTATAATATTATAAATGACCTCCTTTTTCACTTTAATTGGTTATCATGATGTCTTCATGTTCGTTATATTTTTTATTTAATACTTGTAAAACATTGAAAACTTTGTAGATGAAGCATAAGAGACAAAATGAGTTCATAACAAAAAAGTAAATGTTCTACTCCTTTCAGTTTAGTCCGTGTTGCCGCTAATTTTATTGATAAAAAAGTCCAATTCAAATTAGATTTGAAGATTTCTAACAGCAATCTTCCGACAAAATATCACTTTTAGAAATTTTCATTATCTTTTGTGAAGAATAATAAAAATGTGGCAATTGCCAATCTTGTTATCTTGAAACATTGCAACCCCCCCCCCCTCTTTCCCCCTCCCATAACTTTCCGCCCCTGGAACTGATTAGTTGCAACTATTGAAGCTAGAATAGAAAATAAAATAAAATAGATTTAAAATTAAAATGGGTGGCACGAATTTTCCAAATAAAGTTCTTCATGTTCGGGACACACATGTCTTATTGTGAATCTTGCCTTTGTATAAACCCCAAATTTGATTAAAATTGATGTGAAGACAGCTTTAAAAGTTGAAATAACTTTATTTTATATTTTGTAAATACTATTCTGATAAAAGAAGTGACGTTTTTATTAGTCCTGTTCTGTATTTTAAACATTGTGAATATTATTGTTTTCGGTTGACACGGTATTGTACATAAACCCAGCATGTATCCCCCAATATTATACATTATGTATTTACATTTTAAATTATTTAAAACAACAATTAAATTATTCAAATAAACTGTCTCCTATATCAACATTACAGTGTTGTGTATTTTCAAAATTTTTAACAGCAACCATAAAATTACCATGACATTATTATTGTTATCGGTATTCCAATCTACATTCACAACTTTCATTTTTAATTAACCGGTTGGTATACACATTGTTTTTAAAACAATTATTTTGGAGAATTTAAACGGGTCCTGTAAACACTGACCATTCTGTTACAAACTTTTTGAGGACATTGTACGAGCTTCTTGGTTTTGAATACCGCCCTCTTTTTTTTGCGTAATGACAACCGATTGCAATTTTCACGGGTGTGTGTAATGTTTATTCTCTCGCGTGACATACATAAACTTATCATTCCGTGAACACTGCTGTCTGGTTTGTATTAGCACTAATGAACGGTCCTGTAGTTTCACAACAGCAGTTGAAAATAATATTGGAGTTGTTAAATAAAGACTAATTACATCTAAAAAATTTCTAAGACATTACTTTTTCGTAGACTTTCTCTGACCATTTAGGGGAGTGGACTTCCTCCCGCAATCATAAAAATATGACTTTAGTGCTTTATTCATCCATGGTTTTACTGAAGCAAAACATTGCCAACCTAGCCAAGTATTAGCATGGTGTATGTGTAACCTGACATTTTCAATGGGGGCAGAGTAGGGGCAAAGACATTAGGGGCTAGTTAATGTATCGATCTCTTTGGGGGGGGGGGGGCAAGGCTTCTGAGCAGGGGGGGGGCCTCCTGTTTTTATGTTCATATTTAACTATTTTAATTGATTTAACTTTTGGGACATCAAATAACTATTTTAATTACTGTCATCCCGAACATCCCGTCATCCCTAGTTTTTGTGATGTCACAATAACTTTCATACACTGTCAGTTTTTTAAATTATTTATTTATGTTTTATCTCAGTCTCTCTGTGCATCCGTACCCCCGCCCTTGGGCCAGAAGAACCAACTATACTTTATCAGCGGCACTCCTTAATGGTGGAAGTCGCCATGGTGGTGATTTTTATGTTATCATGAAAGTGTTAGCGCGTTGTAGTGGGGGTGAATTCAATAGCAAATTCTTGAAGATCACCCAAATCTTTCACAATCCCTTTTAACTATACACGCTTGTGAATGCGTGCATAATGTTATTGGAAATGCAGGGAAACAAGTGAAAGATGTGGGGTTTTTTTTAGAAGAGATTGAAGAAGTTTAGCACCACTTAAAAACATTAAATTTATGGGGCTCAACAGATAATATGTAAACAAAATAATGTCTACCTAACCAAACCCATCTTCGAATCCACATCCACCTCCTGTGGAAGTAGTCCAGTCCACAACAACTTAAACCTAACCCCTAAAAGTTATGGCTTTTTATGAAACGAAGTGAGAAAAAAAACTTCAACCTAACTCTAACCCAAATCCTACCATAACCTCAAACTTTTAAACTTAAACTTATAGTTTTTAAAAAGCTAATAAATGAAATGAAATTAAAAACCCTAAACCTAACTCTAACTCTAACCCTAACCCTAACCCCAACCCTAACTTTTTTATGTATCTATTTTTACATCATATTGCTCTTTTTACTGTGAAGTTAATAAAGAAAACGAAATGAAATGAAACTAACAATAAAAACTAACCCTTATCCTAACCCTAAAAATAAAGGGTCAATCATGTCATTGAAGCGCGCTCCCTATTGGTCTAGACCAGAGGTTCCTAATAACCAATTAGAAGTCACGAAAAGAGGAGCGCGCAACATAATATTATAATTAGTCGTCCAGATCGTAGGGTGCACCTAATGTGGTAACCAATAGAAAGTCACAAAAAGAGGAGCGCGCAACCCAATATTATAATTAACTATGAGTTGTGGGGGAGGGCCACCAATAAAAAGTCACGAACTATGAGCCATGGGAAGGAGGGGGGGGGGGGGGTCACCAGAACGCGTAAACGAAAGGAGATGAAGGGCAGGCACCGGGGAGAGGGCGCCCTAAACTTTTAACAAGCGTGTGCGAAAATCAGTCATCCTTGAGACCTATCCTTAACAAAAATTCACCGTAAAATTTGTTTCACTGGTGACAATGGAATGTCTCTTTTGAAGTTTCAAGGCCTCCGTGTTTGCCCTGCCTGTCGCTGTGCAAACGAATATTACGTGAACCGACTTTCAATCAATAAACAGTATTTTCTATTGTGGTCTTTGTCCAGCCGCGAAACCGCGCACGGAGACTTCAGAAGGCCTCCAGTTTTGTTTCGTTTTACCCCTGAAAATGACTACATAGGAGTTAAAATATACCGAATTATGGATCGGCATAAGACATGGACTTTATCTACTTTTCGGACATGGACTGTTTTTGTTGTGTTGTGTGGTCTTTTGTGGGGAAAGTCGACGGTGTGTACAGCAACAGCAGTGAAAGGTTTGTCATTCATTTCTTTTGAGTGCATTGCATACGCTGGGCAGGCATGGGATTATATTGTAAATGGACACTTAGCTGCTGAGTCAGTGGACGTAAAGGGGTTGGGATTCGGGGTTGGGGGGGGGGGGGGGTAACACAGGATCCACAGAGGAACTGTACTGCTGGGAATAGGGTCTAGCGGTTGACCTCAAAATTTCAAGATCTTCCCCCTACTCTTCATAATAATAATTTCGCTAAATTAAGGTGTTATTTTAAATGTGTTAAACTTCATAGGCTGTTGTTTTCAAACTTCAATTGTGTTTGTACATTATGGAAGTAGGTTTTAGAATACAATTTGTAGTGTTAATTTATTTTTTAACATTATTTCTTAGACACTATTCAAACTACTGCCACACCTTTGCCTTTGGGTTGGGTAAAACTACTGGCCAATTTAAAAGAAAAACATATTTTTCATTTTTGGCAAATGTATTTATTTCACAAGATAGGAATTCCTTCTGCATTTTGAGCGTACAATTGTGCGTTACGAATAAATACTGCACGTGGCACGTGTGCGTTTCATAAACTCCTTCCATGATTGGTTTTTAAGCAACTCAAGCTGCATTGAAATTTACAGAGCTTGATGCAGCTACAGGCCAAAATAGAAATCGTCATCAAAGATGACGTCTATTGCAACCCGGCCCCATCTATTTGACCTTGTAGATGGTTATAAAAATTTAGTTTTTGAAACGATTATCCCAGTCAACCACCCTACGAGAAAATGTGTACAACGGCCATGCCCGCTGCTGGTACCCAGAAGTCAGCTATAATGTTTACAAAGTCATTTTGCCTGCATTTTGTGTCTGTGTCACTGAAACTGAGAGAGCAGCCCGCAGAGTTTTTTTATTGTGCTCCTCAAATTTTTTATTTTATTTTATTAATTACTCTGTCATTATTCTATGAGGATTTAGTCTATTTGTTCGATATCTCATTTGAAAGTTAATAAATAATAACTTGGGTCATAATACAAAAATAGAAATTCAACATAATTTTGATTAATTTTTTCAAGGTAAAATCGGCATAGAAATGGATCATATATCTTTACTATTGTGGTTTGCTTCATAATCATTCAAATGAAAGCTCAGACAGTTTGGGTTTGCACTGAATAACATGAAGCTGAATTTTGGGGGTCAGTTGACGCAAGTACGTGACACTTTAAAACCCATTCACAATTTATGGCATTTCAAAGAATTCATGTAGGTCATGATCCAACCAATATTGAGTCACAGTGCGGAATGTCTTTATTCTTGTTCACTGGGGGTTGTTAAAATTTCAATCTATTTGGATACATAAACAGAATTCAACCTTGATCCACAATGATCTAACCATTATTGACTCCTACTGTGGAATGTCCTTAAGATTTCTGCATAGAACTTTTGTTCACTGGGGTTTTTAAAATTTCAGTCTACTTAGATAAACAGAATTTGACCCTAACCCACAATATTTATACCTTTAAGGCTGTATCTTCGACTTCTACCACCAGTTATTTTTAAACCAGAAATGTTCCCTTTAAAAATGCAAACTGTCGAAAGTTGCAAAATTACACTCTTAAGTACTAGTTTACAAAATTACACTTTTATTGTACTGTGAAGCATTTTATTTATCCAGTTGTCTACACCATGTCCAGTTATCTTTAGCTAAGATCTATAAATTTTAGGTTAAAAAATAACTTAACAATTTTGACAAGGGACCATCTACATGGACACTGAAGGGAGGTTTGCAAAAAGCATGATTTCTTCTCTCAGAGACTCAGGCTATGGCTCCTAGGACCAAGGGTAATTTAGCTTGTCACGTCCGATAACCCAAGTAAGGGGCTGATCCAGGATGTTTCAAATAGGGGGGTGAAATTTATCAAGCAGCAAATGGTTAAGGTAATTTGTGGAACCTGCGTCTTAAAGGGCATGAGGTTTGGGGCCCGCTAAAGGGCCCTGGAAAACTTTTGATTCTAGATACTCTGTGGTGTGATTTGGGGCAATTTACCAACTTATTTTAGCTAAACATCATCATCCAAACATCATTTTCAAGTTAGTAAGTTCATTGAATCAGCTTTCCTGAGTATCGAACTGTGGGCTACAATATTTATTTCTGTGGTCAAAAAAGTGACACTTTTAAAGACACTGTACTTTAAAGGACCCATGAAATATGAATAGTGTCTCCCTATAATTGACATCACGACAACAGCACGATCAACATACATGATTAAAGAACTGCACTTCTTTAAACGTGTAACAAAAAATCAGTAAATTAACAAAAAAGGGTCTCCTTGTCAAATGTTTTGATGCACTGCTTGTGGACTGCTTCCTCTGGACCTTAACAAAAAATGTCCGCTTGCGCGTAGCAAAATGCCGTTCGCCATAGTTTGTATGGCAGTTTCGTAACCGATTTTTATTTATTGTGTTGAATGAAATTTATATGTGTTATCACCTAAACTACCTCGTTCTGTCCTGTCAAAAGTCAACAAGTTATTCAAAAGAACGGTCGGGAAGAACATGATTCAGTCACTGCGTGTCGGTCTTGTTGGCACCGCGCTCGCATACACATATTATACGTGCCTACAACATGGCGGGTCAAGTAACTGACAAGAACTGAAGTTATTTCATTGAAGTTGCTTTTGGGGGGAGTATTCATTCCTAGCTAGCAGGCTGTAGGCCTATGGTCTGACGTGAACTGTTCTATTAATTTTGTCTCCACCCTCCTTTTCCCCTTCATTTTGATGACTCACTCCCTTTCTAATTTTTTTTCTGAAGGAAGTAGGGGTGCCTACCTCCGCCCCTGTTTGTCTGAAGCAGAAAATAAACCTACTCAAGGTTTAGTTGTTATATCAGATGTTTTGTTATGGGCCATCTGAACAATGTCACGCCTGTTGAATTTAGAAGCTTTCATAATGGTGCTCAAGAACCCTCTCTAGATTGAAGATGAGTTTTGCACACATCGAATGCGGATTGTGTTTTCATTAGAACCTCACCTTCAAATTTGTATTCATGCATTGCATTTTTATACGAGCACTAAATAAAATATACAGTAAGAGAGCGAATAACCTTGCAGCATCATACCAACTTGCCTCTTCATGTTTACTTAGTCGCCAGACTCAAAGATTAAAACTCTCACAGCTCTAGTTTGATTCAAAAGAAAAGCCAACCCTGTTCATATAGGTGCATACATTGCCTTGAATTGGACAAAGTACCAGTTGAATCAGTATGGTGTGTACGTCTATTGATTGTCAATTGTTGTCTGGTAGTCTTTCACAAGACCCTCTGTGTTCTCATTATCCAGGTCCTTCCCTCCTAAAAAATGGTCTTTGACAAAGCACAGAGAGACAACTTCTTCAAATCTTTTTTGTTGTAGAAGTTTTGGTCACAAAGTAGGCAGCTTTTAAAGCCTGGAATACTTTTAGTTTTATAGAATTTATTTCATTTTGACATTTACATTTGTACCTCAAAACTAAAGAATTCAATAAACAATGGGGTTTTTGAAATTCAGTGAATTCTAGCTTGGAATTCAAATTCAAGCCTCTGTAATTTTGAAGAAATAATAATTGCTTAAAATTTTAATTGGACTGCACCAGAGTTTTGAAACTTAAACTAGAAAACAAAAAATGGCAGCAAAATAATATAAAAGTACCTTCTTAATGCACAAGCCTTGCCCCCTAACCATTTTAAAGTAACTTACAGGCTAGAAAAGGATTGAAGATTGAGGCCACATGCTAGCAAAAATGCCTAGTCTGTAAGGGTTTAAAGGTCAAAGTGGCTGCAGTTGAGTATAAGTAACTTGGCAACTTGACTCAAGTTGACTACAGGCCATCGGGTTGGTATCTTTGGTGCAGCTGCTGTAATCATATAATATCAATAATTAATTACACAAATTCTGTTTGAATCATTTGTAATTTTGTTTCCCTTCAGAATCTGGATTGGTTCTGACTGCTGCAGATGAACAACTCTTATCTAGTTTAGACCAGTTTGAACTGGTTTATAGCAGTTTTCAAGAAGACAGTGACTTTACAAGACACAGAGAAAACAACTTTGATGAGGTAAATAGAACAGACTATTAATTAAAACAAAAGTACTATTTAGATAATTAAAATACACATTTTTTATCAATAGAATAAATCCACAATAATTTTGCGACTTTGGGTACATTCAGACACTGTAGGCCTACTAAAGTTGGTCTAAAGTTGGTCTTAACTCAACTTAGACTGGTTCCGGTTTAACTCTTTTGCGTCTGAACAAAAAACAAGTTAGATCAGAACAGGTCTAAACCCCCAAACTTAGACTGTCCAGTGGGTAGACCGTCCAGCGGGATGGTCCAAGTCTAAACCACTTCGGGTTTATCTTTTAACACAACAGCTTCCCTGCTGCTCGTAAAAGTTAGACTGGTTCTGGTCTAACTTTAGTACTGTGTCTGAACGTACACTTTAATTCATAATAATTGGTTTACTTTTCTTTTTGATTTTGAGATATAAATTAGTATTTTGTTTTCTTCCATGCAGATAAATGGTGCTAAGCAGTTAAGATTAGAAGGGAAAAGTACACAGATTGATCTTGATTTATCACTAAACAGGTAAGCACCTAGATTAACAAAGTGCAAGTACTAAATCCCTTCAATTTCAAAATGTTATCCTTTAAGATCAGCAAACTGAAATGCTATAAAACTTGTACAATATATCTGGAAAACCATAGCTGTGGGTGAATGTGCAGTTCCTTTATGAAATCTTTGTCGAAAGCAAAGAAGTTTGGAATAAATGAATTCCTGAAACCAACGGTGAGAGTTCCCTTTCAGCCAATAATGTTTTTTCCTTGAAACTGTGCTTGAGTTAATTCATAAATAAAAAATGTACCATCAGAAAACTAGAAGATTGGAAAGGATGTATTCTTCTGCACGATATTGCAGCACCATTCCCTAATGGTATTTCCATCTCAAATACTTGTATAGACTTATTGGCTGCCATTCCACAGATTGCCTGTTTTATCAGGCATTCCATATGTTGACACACTTTACAAAATGAGTGTTTGTAATGGGGCTTGATGTATACTGAAGGAATAAACACATGAAGAACCATTGTAGCTCCAAGGCAGAACCCATGGCTGAGAGGGGTAGCGATTTATCCAAACTGGGTTGCGAGATTAAGTCTGTGTGAACCCTTTCACTGAAGCCTAGAAGATTATGAGCATCAAGTTATTCAAACAGGATTAAGTTTGGGGATTGTTAAGATCTTCTAAAATCACTCTGCCCACAACAGTTGTTAAATATTTGGGTTACATAAAAAAATATGATACATATTTTGAACCAATTCTTCCGCAATAAAAAAACATCATTTCATATGAAAGTCATCAAGAATTCTGTAGCTTTGCTTGAATTATTGATCTTGGAGGCAAATTTCCTAGACTGATCGTTGTCATAGTTACCATGAGGGGTTTCAACATTGGCCTTGCAATTGACTGTAATGAACTGTAATTGCTAACCATTAGCCTAACTGCAAAGTTGTTTTTAAAGGAATTGTTACATACATAATTTATAAGTAGCGATTGGCCATTTTTTCCTTTAATGCACCATGCTGTCAGGGTTCAGTGATGACGGGTAGGAGTGGAACCTAAGACCACTGAAATGTAGAGAAGATGTTTACAGATTCATGAGCATGTTTGACAGTGACGTGTGAAAACAGAATAATTTATTCCCAGTCCCCTTGAAAGAATTAATTTCATTCATGTATTTAGTTTTGTTTTATAAATAACATGCTTATTAATGCAACTAACATATTCACGTCAGCTAATCATTATTAGTTCATTTGCATGTGATTTGCATGACTACATTTTTATTATGCATGCAGAGATCTCACAAGGGCAGGTGTTAGGATAAGACACTTTACAAAAGATGGAGCATTTGAGGAATTACAGGTAAAAACAAAACAAAGGCCCAGTATTGACAAGAAACAAAATGAAGTGCACCACTTTTCATCCGTCATGATAGCAGTTTTTTCCAACCTGAAACCAACCACCCAAAAAGTGTATTCAACATATCAATGGATATGTGCACAGGCTTAAACTGAATGAAATTTGAGTTAATGAATTTGTTATAGTTTTTTTCTTTTCTTTTTAATCATCCTAAACGTTCCAACAATGGACAGAAAAAAGTTACCTACTTTTCCGTCCATCTTTTGATTGAAATTTTAGAGTAATTAAAGAATTGATTTTGAGGTGAACAAAGAAAAATTGACTGGAGTGGGATTTGAACCTGTGACCACCGGTTTAACATACCAACGCTCTACCAACTGAGCTATCCAGCCCTAATGTTGGCGGTCTCCCTATTTTGTCAATATCTGTGTTTGGGGGTGCCAGTCAGAAGCCACTTAACTGGTTACTGCTGTGTAGCCAGGGATCACACCCCATAATATACCATAGAGCTAGCTCTATGGATATAACCTTGTGGTTTATTGCTTGATAATTAATGAATTGATAATACTAATCAACTCAAATTATGTTCATATAGACCCTGCATGTCCATCCACGTATTGAAACACTGTTTGATTGTTTCAGGTACTTAAAAAAAGTTACAACCTTAAACAAAACTGCTGAAGTTATAGTAGATAAGCGGTACACTTGCTTTTTGTGTTTCTTGTCATTTTATGTTCATTGTTTTCATCATTTTATCATTAGTGTTTTTATGTATTTATATATGCAGAAAAAAATGACAAGTCCCAGCAGATATTTCAAGTATTGTTTTGAACTGACCTGTTTTGACCATGTATACTTACTTGTTGACCTACCTATTGCTATTTACTTTTTCAGACCAGATTTTTTACAAATTCACATAATGGGACAAAGTCAATTTCCTCCATGCCCTTGGGCAGTGCCTTGGTGCCCCTTTCAAGAATGAAAAGTATGGGCCTGCCTTGGTGCTATTGTTGTTTTCTTTTTGGGGTTGGTGAGAATTGTTTGTCCAAACAAAATGTCCTGTGCACTTTGTTTTCTTTCATTTTGATTTTGTGGTATGTGTGTCTCCTTGATGGGTTTAGGAGTTGGGTATATAATTTCAAATCACCCATCACTTAAAGGTACACTGTGGCCTCAAAATTCTAAAAATTATTTACCGCTTTTGAGAATATTTTTGTGAAGACATTTTAGCCAAGTGCAGTGTACTTAAAGATAAATCGTTGAATAAAACAAGAGGTCTGAGGTTAACTTTCGCGTATCCAGTTGTTGTGCTATAACCGTCAAATTCAGACAATCTTGCTAGTCATGCTGCAGTCAATAATAAGTCGCCCAACAAGGCCGCAATGCACCTTTAAACAGAATAGAATAAAAACCTCTGAATATTCCAGTAACCTTCAGATTATGCAAGGTTGATATTAGATGACACAGAAACAAGTTACCAGTCTATTGTTAGAATTTCACTGACCATAAACAGGATGACTGTATGGAATCTGAATACCCTCAAAGTGATTAACATAACAATAGCTTGTACTTAATAAGAATGACATCAGGCTTGTATTATAATCCTTGGAAATATCTGAAGCCAAAGCAAATTCACAATGGCAAGACAAATTGTTATGACCAGATAAATTGTTAGTCATACCAATTTTGTTCAATGGAGTACATCTATACTTAAATGTACAGCATGATGGCATAGATTTTATATAAGGAATAATTTAGCCTGTTGTAAAAAGAAAGCGTAGACATAAATGCAGTAAAAAATGTTGATGTATAGGTGGGTCATTCTACAAATATGGGGGGCCAATGCATATCTGTGTGGATATCGGTGTGGTTAACTTTGTTTAGTTACTCCTTCTAATTTGACTTGTTTGAAATGGTAGGGAGACCTGATAAGCAGTAGACAATAAATGTAACAGGATGGGTGTCTTTAAATGTAACAGGATGGGTGTCTTTGTGGCGGTGTGATGGAAAATTTTTGACCTGATACGAAGAAAACAAATCTGATTTGTGAAATATAAGTTTTACAATACATGAACCAGCTACATGTATCCCCACCATTTTAAACTACAAAGGGTAAAGAAAGTATCTTATCTTTAAAGATATGACACCATGTCCCAGTTTGGGTCCCTAATTTATAGAAATACGCATAAGTTGAAAGGTCAGATATATGTTCCAAAAAATTGAAACTATTGGTGTTTCAAATCCATGGGTGTAAACAAAGTACACTGGAGACGCAAGCGGAACTTCACTTGGAGATTCGTCGTGTTATTTTACATCCAATAGGGCAGAATGTTGTTGATCATATTTTTATTCATTAGATATTGATTGATATTCTTGTTTACTTTGAATAACAGAAACCTAGGTGTCATTATCAGGGTGTGGTCAGGGGCATGGCACAGTCGACAGTCAGCCTTAATACCTGCAATGGAATCAGGTATGGAAAGCATTGTACATCTGCGTTTAATTGAAATTGCTAGACTGAAAAAAAAAACTGACATAAATTACTGACTTAGGTACTT
Source organism: Marthasterias glacialis (assembly GCA_911728455.2). Taxonomy (NCBI): domain Eukaryota; kingdom Metazoa; phylum Echinodermata; class Asteroidea; order Forcipulatida; family Asteriidae; genus Marthasterias; species Marthasterias glacialis. The sequence goes on along the minus strand of OU452238.1, from coordinate 14,297,989 downwards.
GCATAATTTATTCAATGAAGGTGTTCTTTTTCAAATTGTTCCCCTCCCTTCGTCGTCTTTACTGAAACGTTTTTTCTCTGTTAATTTTTTCCCCAAGAAAAATTAAATAATGATCAAATACCCTGAACTTGACAGTTTTATGTACTGATTATTTGCTTTTCTTTCACACAGTGGAACTATAATAACAAAAGAAGATCGCTTTGTCATCAAACCCTTGTCTAAACATGATAACCAGGTAAGACTTCTGAAAAAATACCAGTTTATTTATCTATTTATTTATTTATTTACTAAATATTTATCCTTTGAGAAACCCCTCATAGGATTTATTTATTATTATTTGTTTTTTTAAAAGTCCCCAAAGATATAACAAAACATTTATTAACATAAAAATAGAAAATTACAATATATTGAGGGCACTACACAGGATTAGTAAAGCTGATAGTGTAGTGTTCTTACTTTGTCTGATACATGAAAAAAACAACCCTGTTAAAATTTGGGCTCAATCCGTATCCCGTGTCGGGAGAAAAGAGTGGAATATCATGCAAACAAATTATCCCTAATTTCGATTGTTACAACCGAAATCAGCTGCTGCATTTTTTTAGATACACTTTTCTGGAATATGACAGCATTCCAGAGGGAAATATTTCACCGAAAACTTGGTTCTAATAATAACTTCATAAACAGTAAGCTTTCAGACTGAAACTGAACAAAGTTTTTTATCCTTACTAATCCTGTTATAGTGCCTTTAAAAGTTACATGAGCAGAATGGTTTGACTTCATCTTTTCATCTATTTAACAAAAGACTAACATTAATGACTGACCTGTATTGGAAATCTGCAAGTTAATCAGTGTCATTTTATTTTTTTTTCTTTCAGACACAACATCTTCATGTACTTTATCAAGTCCATCCAGAAGGACCCATCCAGGGTAATTATCTTGCTTAAAATGCCTTTTTCCTTTTTGTGTGTGTTTGTTTTTTGGAGTGTAACACATGTAATCTGTGCGTTAGATTTTTCTTGAAACCTTGCCTCCATGTTCTGATGTTTGACACTTGATTTGCATTTATTTTGATTGTTTATTTTCCAGATTTAAGAGATTTGAACAGTCTTTTAAATATTTCCCATATTGAGCTACAAGAAGCATCGGGATCGTCCTCAAACACACATCATAGAAGGGTAGGAAGACATTATTTTTTCAAAGTTTACTTGAACTTGATGTTAATTGTTATACAAGCAAGAAGTTTGAGATGTTTCTGATTTTGTTACTGGTCTGTTTTTTTTAGGCACGGAGAGATGTTTCTTCAGAAGTGAAATACATTGAGCTGGCTGTTTACTGCTCATCAAGTATGGTAAATATTATAAATACATTGCAGCTTTAACAACTTAGGAAATTGTTAATTGCCAATGTCCTTTGCATGAAACATTTTCTACATTTGCATATTTTATTTTGCTTTATTTGCTTTGTTGTACCTAGCTTACTCTGTACTTTTGTTCCTTGCACATTTTTGTGCTGTTTTGGTTGAATAAACAATAATAATGAGAACAATTTCACGCTGTAATTCCTTCTTACATGTGTGGTGTAGACAGCTTTCCATGGTAATTGATTGATATACATTTGTTTTTCTTCTGATAGATAAATAGATATGGCGGTGCCAACTTTGCATTTGTACGTATGTTGGACATCGTCAATGGAGCAGATGTTGTAAGTATATACATATGTAAATTTATTGAGTCAGTATGAAGGATTCTCAAAGACTTTTGAATAGTCATTTCTTGTCTCATATTACATAATAATGAATTGCTGTACCTTTGCAAATCAATTGCTCAAGTTTTTTATTTCTAACCAAACAGTGTGTTGAGACTAACTGAAAGCGTCTGTTTTAGGGTCGAGCTCAAAACTGCATTTGACATTTACAGCAGTTTTATTACAATCTCTGCGTTTTGTTTTCAGTATTTCCGGCAATTCAACACGCACCTTGTGGTGACTTATGTTGAGCTATGGGAAGATAATGAAGATCTTATTACAATCTCAGACAACCTCCATCTTACCTTGGAGAATTTCTATCAGCATATTCAAGACTCTAACTTTACAACAACCACTAGATTTGATGCTGCCCATCTGGCCTTGTAAGTCTACTTAGTCTGTATTTGTAAACAACAACATTTAATGTAAACATTGTTTATCTATATCAGACCAAATACTATGCAGAGGTGATGGAAGCAATTGTCTCCATGCCCCTGGTCATTGCCTTGGTGCCTCTTGCTGGCCTTTTACTTCATAGAGGCAACAGAGGCAATCACCTCCATGCCCCTGGTCATTGCCTCGGTGCCTCTTGCTGGCCTTTTACTTCATGGAGGCAACAGAGGCAATCCCCTCCTTGCCCCTGGTCATTGCCTTGGTGCCTATTCCAGGCCTTTTACTTCATGGAGGCAACAGAGGCAATCCCCTCCATACCCCTGGTCATTGCCTTGGTGCCTCTTGGTGGCCTTTTACTTCATAGAGGCAACAGAGGCAATCCCCTCCATGCCCCTGGTCATTGCCTCTGTGCCTCTTGCTGGCCTTTTACTTCATGGAGGCAACAGAGGCAATCCCCTCCATGCCCCTGGTCATTGCCTCGGTGCCTCTTGCTGGCCTTTTACTTCATGGAGGCAACAGAGGCAATCACCTCCATGCCCCTGGTCATTGCCTCGGTGCCTCTTGCTGGCCTTTTACTTCATGGAGGCAACAGAGGCAATCACCTCCATGCCCCTGGTCATTGCCTCGGTGCCTCTTGCTGGCCTTTTACTTCATGGAGGCAACAGAGGCAATCCCCTCCATGCCCCTGGTCATTGCCTCGGTGCCTCTTGCTGGCAACAGAGGCAATCACCTCCATGCCCGTGGTCATTGCCTTGGTGCCTCTTGTATGCCCTTTACTTCATGGAGGCAACAGAGGCAATCACTTCCATGCCCCAAGCCCCCTTCCCCCAACCACAGATTACAGCTTTGTTCCCAAATTTGTTATTGAAATTTGTATGTTTATGCATTGTAAGAACACTTGTGCATGTATTTGAACAACCAATTAATGTGATTTGATTTGATTTTTCAGGGGCACCAATGTTGGCAGTTCTAGACCCTACTACAGCACCAGTAAACAGAACTCCATCTGTACAGAAAAAGCTGTCTCTCTCACAGAGGTGGGTTGTTTCTCAATCTAGAAAATTTTTTCCTGGTATTTTTGCAAATTATACTCTTCATTTTCAACTGCCTTTTGTGTCTGTTTCCCACACCTCAGAAGAAGCTGGGTTTTGTTCACTTTGACAGGCATGAATAGTCTTCCTATTTTAAACTGAACTTCCAGCTTGTTGGTTTTCCCTCAGAAAAGAATGAGATTCTTAATAAATACCCTGGAAATCCTAACAAGTCTGCAGCTTTGGTACTCAATCATATGTTGAACCTGTTTTTGTTCAAAGGGTCACATCGCTTGCATGCCTTAAATAGTTTTTCCATTTTTACAGCTGACTATAAAAACTACTCATACAATTCATGTTTACAGTTATGCGAAGAGAGTTCAGTCGTGTTTGTGGTTCTGATTCAGTGATTTTTAAGCCTTTGAGAAAGTCATTTTGATTGATAAACAGTTTGCAGGTTTTTTTTTGGTTTCTTCTCGTTTATCTTTCATTATTTATTTCTCTGCTTTCTTTCAGGAGTTTGACTCTGATGTAACTTCGGCTAGTTTAGCACATGGCTTGGCTCATAACTTATACATCTACAATGATGATTTCTACAATAGAGAAGGCAGAGGTAAACAGTTTCATTCATTTGAATGTCACTTTAAATTTGATAAGACATTGAAAGTCTTTTTTTCAAAGGTCATAGAAGTTTTTTTTTTTTTTTTTTTAGAATAGATGATGATCGAGGACCAAACCTGGGAAAGAAACATCTCAATTAGATTAATTTATAAACAGAAAAAGTAATAACTAGTCAGCTTCTATAACTTTAAAGTTCAGTAATCAAGTTGATTTTATCTTGAATATGAATTGATTCCAGTAAACCAAATTTAAAAGAGCATGTCATTTTATAATAACTAGAATTAATAAATCGCATTTTACATTGTAGATGGCTATAAAAATGAAACGATCATTTTGATCAGCTATATTACGTCATTTTGCCTGCATTTTGTCGCTGTGTCACAAGGCACCAGACTGAAATTGAGCAGGCAGCACATTGAGTTTATCTCTTGCGCTCCACACAATTTTTTCTCTTTTTTATTATTTACTCTATCATTATTCCTTGATGGAATTTTTCGTTAGATATCTCATTTGAAAGTTAATAACTTTGGTCATCAAACAAAATTAGCAATTTAACTTTTGGATTAATTTTTCAAGTTAAAATCGGCTTGAGCATGGATAAAATGGAATTGTTTTCAATAAAATTTCAAATCTTACTTGAAAGTGATATACTTTTGAAAATTGGATTGGTTATAACATCAACTTTGCCAAACATAAAATCTGTCTTGAAAATGGAGAAAAAAATTGTGGTGTACCCTAAGCCCAGTAGTTTACTTTAGTGTGAAATATTTGTGTTTATTGTAGAATTGTTAAACTGGTTAATCATGCATAAAGGGAACTCTAAAATGAAATATTTGGGATTGTGTTCATTTTTAAAAAAAATATTTTTGCAGTTTGTGCTTGTGATGGATCACCGAATAGCTGCGTGATGTACCAAAGACCAGTGTAAGCATATCAATTTTATAATCGATACTGCATATTATTGTAAAGATATTGGTTGAAAAAATGTTTACAGCATGGAATGGTTTGAGGTTTTGGTAATTGTTGGATGACTCCTGATGATGACAACTAGAGCAAGCTGCTCAAAATATTGAGAACGAACCAACCAGCTCTTTTCAGAGCCAACACTTCTGCCTTCAAGAGATTAGTACATGATATACCCAAAATAACTTTGAAATTCTCAATCTTCTAGAAAGACAAGAAGCTGGGATTTCTTTGAGTCAGTACTGTAGCTGACCTTTTATTCGTTGGACAGATACAGTGTCCTCCTCAGGCAGGGCTTTCATCCTCTGATGAAAGAAATTCATGACAACCAAAAATTGTTAATAAAGAAAAATACAAATAGCAATGAATTTCTGGTTATTTTTGTAGAGACTGGAAGCCTAAACCACCGTCGGGATTTTCTGACTGCAGTTTGGAAGCTTTTGAATATCATCTTCAGAGAGGGTATTATTCTTGTCTCTTCAATGTACCAACGCCACAGGAGGTAAGACTTGCTGCCCCCTCCTGCCCCCCCCCCTCTCCCGCCTATCTCACATAATCCCTAAGGATTTGAAATAAACGAATAACTGGTCAAAATCACTATTTATTCTCTTGCAGCTGATAAGCTTTGGTACATGTGGGAATGGAATATTGGAATTTCCGGAAACCTGTGACTGTGGAACACCTGAGGTAAGACAGCTCCTGCAAACTTCAGTCAGTTCTGACAAGAAAACGATTTCTCTGTTTGTCTAAATATCTGTAATTTCTCTGTATGTTTAATGTAGATCATTTTGTTGTGCAATGTCCCTTTTTTGTGTTTCCTGGCAAATGAAATGAAATGAAATCTTCACAAAGGCCTTAAGAGGCCTCAAGATGTGACATACTTCCATTCAACCCAAAAAGTTGTAAAGAATGTCACGTCATGAGTTGATATTTTTGCAATGTTTCTGATGCATACTACACCTACATTTCTAAAACAAAATCGAAAATTTTTGTTTAATTTTGTCAACAAAATATTGTGTCAAAAAAATCAGCTATATATCCTGGTCTAAGTTGAATGGTGATGATGATGGGGTTTATTTCGACCTTCCAATAATTTTTGCTCTCTGCATAATTTTCTTCATAAGTTCAGTCCTAGATTTGAAGAAAACGAAACAGGAAAAGTGAGTTAAAACTGTCAGGGGAATTGTTATTTTGATGTATATATTGTGTATACTTTTTCCACTTCTCTACAGGAGTGTGCTGGTAACCTTTGCTGTGACTCTAAGACCTGTGAGTTGACCCTTGGCAGTGAGTGTTATCAAGGAGAATGTTGCAGTAATTGTCAGGTAAAGTGACTTGCAATGTCCGTCTTAAACACACTCAAGTATTGATGACAAATAACGTCATGAAGTTAAAGTGACAGCCTCTTGTAGTAAGTCCCATTCAGTCAGTGTGAACCAAAAATAGAAGTTTCAAATCCTAAAAATTAAAAAAAAATTTAGAGCTAAGAAGACCTAATTTACATTAACCTCTTAAGCCAAGAGGAAAAAGGTTCACATTGTTTCTCTTTTGAGAAAATATCAGATTCATTTAGCGTGGATGGAAAAACCTCGCTTTAAGCCCAGCCAACAATTGGTCCCATGACCAGAACCAAGGCTGGACTCTTGGTTCACACAGACCTACATCCACTGAGCCGAAATACAATGATAGACAATGGTGGAAGCCTCTCAATGTCTCATAATCCTTTATCTATAACAAAAGGACAAAGGTCTGGAATCGGGGATTACACAACCCCCGCAAAAAAGGGAGAATTTGAGCGTGAAATCCAGTACCACCTGTCCACTTTGTTTGGGTGAACCGAAACATTGCAGGGTGAGTGCATGCACTTTGCATTGGAAGCGTTCTTTTTGTCTGCAGTATAGTTGATTGCCTCCACGTTGCCTGTAAAACTTCCATCATTGTTTGCTCTGTGTTTTCTGGCCATCTTTGGTTTAGATGAAGCCGTTACTCTCCTCATTTTATGAAATATTTTAAAGCATTTTTGTATTTTTTGAAACAGTATTTATCATCAGACATAATGTGTAGAGAGAGTACCACAGAGTGTGATATCTCGGAGATGTGTACTGGATCATCAGGAAATGTAAGTCATTTCTTAATCTCAAGCAGTCAGAAAGAAAATGTGCAAATTTCAGGAATTCCTTCTTCGTTAAAAATAATGTAATGAGAATAATCTTCTGAGCTGGAACTTCTTGTTTCTTTGAGTGACCTGTCAGAAGGTTTTCTTACTTCAGTAATTTCTGTTGATTTCACTTCATTTTCACCTTTATTTAGAAGAGGTGAAATTCCATTTCATGCAAAGCCCTTGTTATTAGCATATCTTGGCTGAGTGAGGCACTAATGAACAGATTTCATTCATTTATAGATTATAACACATCTCGGATCATCATCTATGCTCCATGCAACTTTTACAACCGTCAGATGAAAAATGAAAGAGAGCCGTTTATGGATACATACATGCATGCATACAACATTGCATGAGTTATAGTAGGATGACCAAACCTTGGTATTTTTGTTTGTAAAGGTAGAGAGATTCTGTAATCCTCTAAAATAACACCCTGTGTATTCAGGGGGGGGGGGCTTCATCTCCAGATGAAGAAGATACAGCTACCAGAGTTTTAGGATTTTTCATGTTTGTACGATAATAACACCCTTGTTTGTGATCTGGTGTCAGAAAAATCACTTGCACTTATTTTGTTATTTCTTTCTAGTGTCCAGACAATATTTACTTGCAAGATGGAACTCCTTGTCTAGAGAACGCAGTAAGTACCGAGTCAGTTAGGACTTTTTTCATGTAATGTTTGTATTTGGGAGTAGTGTTGCCATTTTTCTAGTGTAAATTTTCAGTCTGTCCATCTGGAAAGGGGGTTGTATTTGGAGATGTAAAAGGCACTTAAATGTTCTGAATCTTAAGAGAGTGAATCATTCAAAACTGTTATTCTCTTGTAGATGAACAAAGTCGTTTTTCTTTTTATTTTTAGGGTTACTGCTTAAATGGACGATGCCCAACTCGAGATGCACAGTGTCAGGATATCTGGGGGCAAGGTACAGTTAAAGTTTTGCTGAAAAAAACATGGTTGAATATTGGAAAGGGTACCTGTGTTTGGAAATATTTTGTAAATCTTCTTCTTCTCGAGTCCCTTCTCTGATTAAACTCGTCCTAACAAATTATTCATTATTGAAACCCCATTTGGCCATTAGAGCCTTGCAACGACCAATTCCAGCACGCAGGCGATTGAGACACAGCCAGAAAGGCCATGATTCACAGCATCCTGGAGGGAGAGACTCCTTTGGGCTGATGTTGACATTGTGTGATGTTAGAAATCAAATTGAGAGAGAAATGAAAGGAATTGTGTCAAACTGTTGTTTTCAGGTTCATCATCGGCAGAAGACTGTTTAGCTTTGAACACATTTGCACGCTTCCCATTTGGTTATTGTGGCTACACTATTGGAGACACCCTTACCTACTTGAATTGTGACTCTACGTAAGTAACTCTGTTTAGCCCAAATGTTTTACATTTATACCTCATAAACTTCACAATAATGATGATAATAAGCAGTTCATATAATTATTATAATTTATCACACAAGCACGAGTGGAATACAGGAAAATATAGCGCTTCTGTGTCCCTTGCGAAGCCATTGTCACTATCATTGTGCTACGGATAATGGTGGCCGTCGTAACTAACAAAGCTTCTCTAGGGATGTTTGTTTGTATTTCATTACTCCTCACCAACTTATCTGAGACTTATTGCAAGAGGCTTAAAGACTGATCAAGCTAAAACCGCTCAAGGCGGATAGCTGGCCTAACTCAACTGGTCTTAGACTGTTGGTTGAGACTGTTTTATTGCAATCAGCCCCTAGTGTTTGTCTTAACTAAATTCTAGTGATGAATTCGCTTTTCTCCCCTCTTTTTCAGGTCAAACTCAAATACTCAGCGCCAGTGTGGTATGCTACACTGTAAGGATGCCATGTTATCTTTCTTTCCTTATGGATTAACACCTAGGGGTAATAACTTCGGAGAATATTGCCTGTAAGTAAACCAAATAGTTTTTTTACTTATCACTCGAAATCTTCAACAATCTTTTTCCAAGGCAAAGTTAGTTAGAAATTGTACCTGAAGATACAGATTGGGAGATTTAGAGAATTTGAGACAGAGAAGAGAAAATGTTGCAACATTGGTTTTCAAAGCATTGAGCCATTTTATTAAAGTTCAGTTTTGTGCAGATTTCAATCAAATATGTTTTTTATTTATTTATCACAAAACAGTTGCTTGTTGTTTAAGTGAAGACATACTGCCTCCTTCCTTTTAGAATTGTTTAAAAAACAAACTTAAAACATTTATAGCCTTCTTTATTTCTTGATTTGTTGTTACTTTTGTTCAGGTCCATCTGGGTGGCGGATTTAAATATAGCTGACATCACCAATCCATCTGATGTTGCAGACGGCACAAAATGTGACGAGGGAAAGGTAATTTATAGTATTGTTACCCAGACTTCTTCTTAAAATATCATCAACTTGGAGCTTGAAAGGTACCAGACTGTTCTTTGTTAACTTAGCTTTGTTTGCAGCTACAAGCTTTTTCTTTCAACTTCTGAGAGTTAACCCTCAGTCCTTTGACTCAATCCTCTTTATTGACAGGTGTGTCACGATTTTGACTGTGTGTCTATTGAGTCATTGGGTTACCTTCCCTGTCCCTCTGGTCAGAATGGAACTGTTTGCTCTGGAAAAGGGGTAAGTGAAAGAAAGTTAGTACCTGTGAGTGAAAAATAAATGAGGGTGTGTCTGAATCAAGCGACTTCGGCCGCTGGCTGCAACGACAACGTTGAAGAATAGGAATCCTCGGCTTTCCGGCCGTAGCCACTACCAAAGCCATTCATTCGGACACGGCCTGAGATGGATTTAAAATGAATTATGACTAACTTGAGTCTTTGGTTCTTTCTTTTTTTTAAGGTATGCACAAACAATGCCCAGTGCCTTTGTGTTGATGGATGGAGTGGTGTAGCATGCAATGAAACTGCTGGTGTGTCACCCAATGCAACATTTCCTCCACCCACTCCGAGCATACCTCCACCATTCCCAACACCTAGCCCAAATGCAACATCCCCAAATGCAACATTTCCCCCACCCACTCCGACCATACCTCCCCCATTCCCAACACCTTCACCAAATGCAACATCCCCAAATGCAACATTTCCCCCACCCCCTCCAAGCATACCTCCCCCATTCCCAACACCTTCACCAAATGCAACATCCCCAAATGCAACATTTCCCCCACCCCCTCCAAGCATACCTCCCCCATTCCCAACACCTAGCCCAAATGCAACATCCCCAAATGCAACATTTCCCCCACCCCCTCCAAGCATACCTCCCCCATTCCCAACACCTTCACCAAATGCAACATCCCCAAATGCAACATTTCCCCCACCCCCTCCAAGCATACCTCCCCCATTCCCAACACCTTCACCAAATGCAACATCCCCAACTGCAACATTTCCCCCACCCCCTCCAAGCATACCTCCCCCATTCCCAACACCTAGCCCAAATGCAACATCCCCAAATGCAACATTTCCCCCACCCCCTCCAAGCATACCTCCCCCATTCCCAACACCTAGCCCAAATGCAACATCCCCAAATGCAACATTTCCCCCACCCCCTCCAAGCATACCTCCCCCATTCCCAACACCTTCACCAAATGCAACATCCCCAAATGCAACATTTCCCCCACCCCCTCCAAGCATACCTCCTCCATTCCCAACACCTTCACCAAATGCAACATCCCCAAATGCAACATTTCCCCCACCCCCTCCAAGCATACCTCCCCCATTCCCAACACCTTCAGCAAATGCAACATCTCCAAATGCAACATTTCCCCCACCCCCTCCAAGCATACCTCCCCCATTCCCAACACCTTCACCAAATGCAACATCCCCAAATGCAACATTTCCCCCACCCCCTCCAAGCATACCTCCCCCATTCCCAACACCTTCACCAAATGCAACATCCCCAAATGCAACATTTCCCCCACCCCCTCCAAGCATACCTCCCCCATTCCCAACACCTTCACCAAATGCAACATCCCCAAATGCAACATTTCCCCCACCCCCTCCAAGCATACCTCCCCCATTCCCAACACCTTCACCAAATGCAACATCCCCAAATGCAACATTTCCCCCACCCCCTCCAAGCATACCTCCCCCATTCCCAACACCTTCACCAAATGCAACATCCCCAAATGCAACATTTCCCCCACCCCCTCCAAGCATACCTCCCCCATTCCCAACACCTTCACCAAATGCAACATCCCCAAATGCAACATTTCCCCCACCCCCTCCAAGCATACCTCCCCCATTCCCAACACCTTCACCAAATGCAACATCCCCAAATGCAACATTTCCCCCACCCCCTCCAAGCATACCTCCCCCATTCCCAACACCTTCACCAAATGCAACATCCCCAAATGCAACATTTCCCCCACCCCCTCCAAGCATACCTCCCCCATTCCCAACCCCCCAGACCAATACAACAAGTCCTCCAGATTCAAATATTACAGTCACACCAGTAAATAATGGTACCCAGCAGCAACCAACCCCAGCACCCTCAACCCAGCCTCCCGCAACCCAACCTCCCACAACCCAACCTCCCACAACCCAGCCTCCCTCAACCCAGCCTCCCTCAACCCAGCCTCCCTCAACCCAGCCTCGCTCAACCCAGCCTCCCTCAACCCAGCCTTCGGCAACCCAGCCTCCCGCAACCCAGCCTCCCTCAACCCAGCCACCAACAACCCAGCCTCCCTCAACCCAACCTCCCTCAACCCAGCCTCCCTCAACCCAGCCTCCCTCAACCCAGCCTCCCTCAACCCAGCCTCGCTCAACCCAGCCTCCCTCAACCCAGCCTTCGGCAACCCAGCCTCCCGCAACCCAGCCTCCCTCAACCCAGCCACCAACAACCCAGCCTCCCTCAACCCAACCTCCCTCAACCCAGCCTCCCTCAACCCAGCCTCCCTCAACCCAGCCTCCCTCAAACCAACCTCCCTCAACCCAGCAACCCTCAACCCAGCCTCCCTCAACCCAGCCTTCCTCAACCCAGCCTCGCTCAACCCAGCCTCCCTCAACCCAACCTCCCTCAACCCAGCCTCCCTCAACCCAGCCTCCCTCAACCCAGCCTCTCTCAACCCAGCCTCGCTCAACCCAGCCTCCCTCAACCCAGCCTCCCTCAACCCAACCTCCCTCAACCCAGCCTCCCTCAACCCAGCCTCCCTCAACCCAGCCTTCGGCAACCCAGCCTCCCGCAACCCAGCCTCCCTCAACCCAGCCACCAACAACCCAGTCTCCTTCAACCCAACAGTCTCTAAGTCCTGGCTACATAATGGTAAACCTGAAAGTCACCATTCTAGACAGCCAGAACAATCCCTTGTATGGTACCTCAGTGAGAGTCAGTATAGCAGGAGGTACCTCAAAGGACCTGATTGTTCCTGAGATGACCAATGTTCTGGATATCATGAGGGTCATTCCTGGTGATGGAAGTCTAGGGATCGTAGTCAACAAGATTGGTTACACTAGCAATGCTGTTCGCTGGAGCAGTGGAATCACTGAAGGTAAGTTCAAGCTCATGAAATAAAGCTCTGTGGTAGTTGGTGTGTTTCATTTTAGTTGATGTGTTTCATTTTGGAGACTTTGCAACCTTCCGTATGAATAAAATGTCAGTTCAGATTAAAACTATTCTTCAAGTCATATCATGAGACTTTAGATCCTTGACTGCTGTGACTGTGATACACAGAGTTTTTCAAGACATTACTCCAAGATTCCATAAGCCATTATTCTCACAGCTAATCTTTTAGATTTTCTGTTTGCAGAACCTGAAATCTTAAAAGCCTTCTTAGCAGTTTGATCCTCTGAACATCTGTATTATCCATGTTTGCACAGATCTTATCGTGAGGTTACTACAACTACAGCCAGCTACTGTAGAGGTACTGGGTGGTAACATGCTGATTGAGAGTGACTTCAATCGTAAGTCAATACCATACAAATAGAGATTAGGAAAGACTATAGCTATGGCACTAAAGCAATATACTTGAAACCTTCTTTGTCACATTTGATATGGTGTAGTCAGTTTTGTGATGCACTCATTTTCTGATAGAGTCCTTATGAAAGTGGAAAAAAAGTTAACACGTCTCTAACCTCAAGTGAAAGCGATGTAAAATGCCATTGTATTTGATACCCGGCAAAAGCAAATTTTGTCAAAATCCAAAAGCGTCCAATGACGCCACATTTTAAGTATGTAGGTCTATAGATTTTGCTACAGGAATCTTTTGAGTTGATTCCTGAATTTTGATGATATTCAATCAAAAAGGCATTGAATTTGACCTTTTGACTGATGCACAACTTCCTCTTTGGAATGTACAGACCCATTTGTTGTTAATATCCAATGATGCCATGTTTCAAATTTCAGTCTGAAAGAGTAAAATTTTACCAATTTACATTGTACTCCATTTTAATGTGAGAGGAGACATTTTTAATTTTCATTTCCCATTTTCATAAGGGCTATCGGTTGAAAAAAATAAATGCATCACAAAACTGAGTTTGACATTGGATCCCCTCTTTAAAAGGATTCTTAGCACATGTAAAGAAGAATTTTAGATTTTTGAAAGTTAATTATTTTGGACTTTGACTTTTAACAACAATGTTAGTAGCTGGGTTGCTTCATCTTATGATTTGTCATTGTGTACGAAAGTAGACCTACACTGTTCAGAATAAAATCAGCTTCCAATACTGAAAGTTGATTTTTACTTTTGCTGGAAATCTAGTCAAAATTAGGGAAACTTTACTGAGAGAATGATGTACCGGTATTCAAACATTTTTTCTTTTGCTTGACAGCATTTGGTCAGAAAGCAATGATCCAATTTGACACCTCGTTGGTTGATGGAGCAACTATCGATGCCTTCTATGCATTGACCTCTGACACCAAGGTCATCCCAGAGACAGAAGCCAACTCTAACGGTGACACAGTTGAGCTGGTGGTGTTTGGGGCGCTAGAGTTGACGATTAACGACAAGGAATCAGGAGATATGATCTCATTGGATGGAGGGATTGAGATGCTTGTACCTCTAGACCCTGGCCTGGATGTAAAAGATGGAAATGATGTTTCTATATGGACCTACAACGAGACTACAGGTAAGGCTTAACCCTTCTGTAACCCATCTGGATTCAACTCTTGTAGAAAGAAACTTTTTCCAAGAAAAGAGAACTGGAAGTGGAATTAATCGACTTCCGTTTCCAAGCAGGGAAAACATTTGCGTGTATACAATTCATGTGGCGTCAACAGATTAAAAACCTTTGTCTATGAAAAACAAAATAACATGAGATTGCACAGATTAAGTTGTAAACCCAAAATTTATTTCATTTTAACACACTAAATTTAAACTGTTTTGAAAAGTACAAATTTTTCCAAACTTTTACATAACACTTAACCTTGGTAAGAAAGAAAAACATAAATGTTCACAGATTAACATGTTGACAATAATGGTGGTAGAAAACTTTCCTTGACAAATATCTTCCTGAAGTGCTATTGTTTTTTAATAATAAATTAAATGAGATTAAAAATACATTTTGGTCTCATGGGAGACCCAAACTCTGCCTATGAATGCGTACAAAAATGCTGAATGCATTTTCACCATTTCCTTGCAAATGAAACAACGAAATGAGCTGAATTTTTAAAAGGTTGGTATTATTACATACAGATTTTTGCGAAGAATGGAAACATTTATAGACACCAATGTTGAGCTGGTGCTTTAAAGAGAACTTGAGTTTTCGTAGAAGAATCTTTTTTTAATAGATGAGAAAATCTTGCTTTTAATCTTAATATGAATTGTCTTTTATTATCATCTTTAGCATTCTGGGAGGAGGCAGGAGTCGGAAAGATTTTAATCACCGAAGATCTTCTTGCTTACTGGCAATTTACTGCTCCTCACCTCTCATGGTGGATGGCTGCTGACAGATTGGACAAATCAACACCAAAGCGTAAGTTACTTTTTCCTTCTCACCAGGACCCAATTTCACAGCACTGCTTACCACCGAGTTCTGGCCGTATGGCACCCAGTTCAGCGTGTGAATCTATGGGCCCTAAGCGTAGAATTGCACGGTAAGCAGTGCCATGAAAATGGGCCCAGTCAGGAGGAGGAATGTGTAAGAGGGTTGCATTGTGACATGTCGTGGCCGAGCGGATAAGAACACTGGACTCAAGCTCTGGTGTTTTTGATCAACAGAGTGTGAGTTCGAGTCTCGGTCGTGACACTTGTGTCCTTAAGCAAGACACTTAACCATTATTGCTGCGTCCCTTCGGATGGGACTTAAAGCCGTAGGTCCTGTGTGTTGTGTAATGCATGTAAAAGAACCCAGTACTCTTATCGCAAAGAGAAGGGGTTCACCCCAGTGTTTCTGGTGTGATCAGCTGCAGATTGCACCACAGCACCTTGTAAACCATTACATTGTGCTATGAGATGCCCATCAGGTGTGATAAAGCTATATACGAACTGGTATTATTATTATTATGGATTGAATTAAACACTAAAGAAAAATTGCCAATCTCAAAGAGGTGAAATTTTATTGAAATTGCCTATAAAGAACTAAGAAAGATTCTAGGAAGTGATTTTCTTGCTTAAAAATTGTGTTGCATTTCTCCTGGGAACTATCAGAGCATACTGATTGAAATGTTGAGTTATCACACCACAGGTTCATTTCAAAACCACTACAACTCTTAAAAGAGATTTCCATGTCCATGAGGTTACCGTAAGCCTTACTTGTTTGCTTAGAATAAATGTATTCTCTAAAAAATTGTATTATTTGAATGTGTGTTTCTCTCCAACAGCATCAGGAACGACTGTAAAACCAATCTTGCCCGAGACTGGTTTCCAAATGCGGACGCAGGTTATTGTATTCAGTACAATTGGTGCTCTGATTGTGTTACTGATTTTCGTAATTACCTGCATAGTTGGCTGGTCATGCAGGTAAGCATAAACTCCAGTCTATGGCATGTAGGATATTACTCTTTACAGACCAGACCTGGAATTAAACAAAGGCCCTGGAGGACATGGTCTTTGTTGCTCTGGTCTTGGCCTTGGTGCCATCTTCAAAAGCTTCCCATAGACTTCAAGCTTTTCCAGTAGAAGTGCCCTCTGAAAAATGAAAGTGGCCTTGCCCTCTCAAAGATGAAATTCTCGGCCTGACAGACTTATGCAAAGAGCAGCTTGCAACAAAGA
Organism: Marthasterias glacialis; assembly: GCA_911728455.2. Lineage (NCBI taxonomy): Eukaryota > Metazoa > Echinodermata > Asteroidea > Forcipulatida > Asteriidae > Marthasterias > Marthasterias glacialis. Next base: position 14,281,945 of record OU452238.1, on the reverse strand, counting down.
AATCTGGAATGGACATTTTGCAGTATTTTTTGCATTTAAAATTCTTGTTTAGCAGTTGAAAAAACAGCCTTATTTCAAAGTCAGTATTTAACAACTGGGGCTACAAGTGACTTTAACCAAAATGCCAATAGCAGCCTCAAACGGCCGTAAGATTTGACCTACTAACACTCAAATCAAAACTGATGCAAAATCAAAATGTTTGCATGGTATCTTCTTTTCGGTGCTTACATAATAAAAATTTTACCTTTGTCTTTTTTCTCAGAGGTACGTTTTTCTGTTGTACAGACATTCCGTATTTAGCCTCAAAGTTCAACTAAGAACAAAGTGTCACCCTTCATGCAATCAACATGAATTTTGATACTGATGAAATTCAGTTTAATTTCTTTATTTTTATGTTCAAATGTTTTCTTAAAAGCCTAAAAATTTAACTAAAAACAAAACGTCACCCTTCATGCAATCAACTTGAATGTTGATATTAATGAAAGTATAGGTTTAATTTCTTTAGTTTTATGTTTTAACAAAACTTCAACAAAGTCAAAACGGGATAAATCTGACACTCGAGGACGGCTGCCCAAGTCACCCAGACACACAGAAAAGATTGTCAAGCAGACGACCCAAACATCATGCAGGGTTTGAGTTTTGAAATTTGATGAATATTTATTGTTTTCTGTACAGGAGAAAGAATGAGAAGGCAACGAATGGAACTCTTCCTGTAGAAGCTACTGAGATGGAGCTTGAAATGCATCCACAGACCTTCAGTAACAAAGGGTTAGTATCGGATGACGTTGCTATAGAAGTTAATGATAACATTGACACTATGGCAACCATGGAACAACCAGAAAATCAAACCAGTGCTGATATTGAGTTTAGTACATTCAAATCATCCTAGAATGTAGAAGTAGCGGTTAATAATTTGTATTATTATTCTTTTTAGCTCAACCTGAATGCTTATAAATGTATTGTTCCCCTTGCTACATAGCAATTTCCCACCTAATTATCCTAAATTGACAAAGTTACAAGTATTTTGAGCTCCTGAGAGGCATAAAGTCATCAAAATTTGATGTGATAAATTTCACAATCCAACAATCCAGGTACTTTTTAAAAACATTTTAAAAGTTTTAACTTAATTAACTAACTTTCCTTAAAGAAGTTCTCACAAAAATGTATTGTCTTTCCTGGTAATAATGAGAAAGCAACTTTTTTAATGAAGTTTACTTTTTTTTTTTGCACCATTGAGTTTTTATTTGTCATTCTGAACTCTTTGAACATAAATGTTTTATCATCATTGCACATCGCGCAGACGAACCAACACTGTTGGTTGGCAAAACGAGGGAACATCACACCTTTTTGTGTGGGGCTAATGGTGGTGTTACACACACACACACGTGTATGGTCTGCCTAGTGCACAACTCTCTGATGTTTGCCAACCAATAATGTATGTACGGATGCGTGATTGTAATTAGCATATTTCATGGTAACTAAAGTCACTACGGAATTAAATGTGCAGTTATATATCTTCAGTCACTTGGAGCCGCTCGGAAAGATTAAAACCCTATCACTGTCTGACCATCATTTACTGGCTATCTCAGTAAGGAAAACTAATTCTAATCAAACCGTAAGGCACCAGACTAATTTTACCTTAACGCCTCACTTTCGGTTAAATTGATGTATGGAATGGAGCAAAACAAAATGGCTGCTCCATGACTAGATCAGTTTTGCTCATTTTTGTGTTACGTTTTTGTATTTTTTGTGCAGTGCATTGGTAATTAAAAATAGAATGTTTTGGCATATGAAAATAATGTATTTCTTTCTGTGAGCAGATAAATATTTTTCTTTCGATAATTTCATAATTGGACATACCAACAGTGCTATTATATATACATATATGTATATATATATATATTTTTTCAATTGTAATAATATACAAATAACTAAAATTGTATTCTTTTTTTCATGATTTGTAAAACTAATTAAGTACTTTTTAGATATAGTTTAGATCCAGTAACTGGGCGCCTGTACTCAGTGTTTTTTGGGAAATGTTGACGACAGATTCAAGTCCAAATTTCAAAGTTACTGGATCTAGATAAATGTACAGATTAGCCGACTGTTGTTTTTATTAATTTTTTAAAATAGGGAACAAAACTGAAAAGAAAGAAATCATTGTAAGTGTTTCTACTTAAAATCTTCAAGGGTTAATCCAGATCAGGTTTTATCAATTGAAATAGTTCTTGGGACGCCTTGATTCAAACAGTTCTGAAACTTGTGGAAATGATTTGCCACCAACATAACAAGAATTTATCTTGATTATCAAACTTTTGTTTTTCTACTTTTTTCTACTTGATTGTGATTTATGTAGATCATGTATGAATAAAATAATACCAATTGAAAGCAACCAACACTGATCACAGCGATCTTTCTCTTGTGCGGTGATTTACTGTGTTTTTACTTCAGGTGAGTTTGTTGATGTAGTCATTTTACAGGGATTTTATCCGTGAAAACCTCCAGTAAAGTTTGTCGCTGCTGCAGAAACCATGCAGTAGGCTGCTACGAGCGCCTGTGGTTCTTCTACTACCGGGAGTTTGCACATCGACGAGGCGGAGCTGTGACTTCCCGGGAGAGCGTCAGATTTTACGACTCGCAGTGACTCGTGATTTGGGCGCTGGAGTTTGCCGGGCTTTTTGGTCGTCGGACACTGTTTGTACCGGTTGCGTGAAGCAACGACGGTACAAAGAGCAACCGAGGGGCCGACCATTTTCTACACTGGGTTTCATCACATCTCGCGTACTTTTCAAAGGACAGTAATCTACGGGGGCATTCATCAGAGTAAGTAGACATTGTCTTTATCTCTCGTCGAGAGAACTGAGGTATTTTAAAGAAATTATCACGGGTCTTCGACCTTATGCCTGGGCTGCTCGCCCCCATTTCGAACAAGACTTACCCCTTGTGCTGTTTATGCTGAAGATTTTGCCCAAATTAGCTGTAACTACAACTTACAAGACTTACCCCTTGTGTATTTTGCCAAAATGTGAGCTTACTAAGACTTACCCCTTGTGTTTTTATGCTGAAGATTCTGCCAAAATTTGATGTAAAAACAAGGCTTACCCCTTGTGTTCTTTATGCTGAAGTTTCTGCCAAAATTAGCTGTAACTACAAGGCTTACCCCTTGTTTTTTTATGCTAAAGATTCTGCCAACATTTGATTTAAAAACAAGGCTTACCCCTTGTGTTCTTTATGCTGAAGTTTCTGCCCAAATTAGCTGTAACTACAAGGCTTACCCCTTGTGTTTTTATGCTAAAGATACTGCATAGAATTTGATGTAAAAACAAGGCTTACCCCTTGTGTTCTTTATGCTGAGGTTTCTGCCCAAATTAGCTGTAACTACAAGGCTTACCCCTTGTGTACTTTATGCTGAAGATTCTGCCAACATCCTACTGCATAGATTACAGCATCAATTCGGAGTACAAGGTGTTGCTCTTGACTGGTTTAAATCTTACTTAAACAATCGTTCTCAGGCAGTTAATCTATCGGGTGACTTATCTAAAGAAACTAAACTCAGCCATGGGGTACCACAGGGCTCTGTTCTAGGGCCTCTGCTTTTCACTCTGTACATCTCTCCTCTTGGTAACATTGCCCGAAATCACGGCCTACAACCCCACTTCTACGCGGATGACACGCAGATCTACGCTACATTTTCTCCCAGTATACCTGACAATGACACGAATACACAACACATTCTAGAGAATTGCTTAGGTAACTTCCGCAGTTGGATGACTGCCAACTTACTCAAATTCAACGCTAGCAAAACTCAATTTCTTGTCATCTGTTCACCGCATCTCAGAAAAAGAATTTCTATATCAAACATACACATAGCTGATACACAAGTTGCCTCCTGCTCCGAGGCATGTAATCTTGGCGTCATCTTTGACCAGTCAATGAATCTTGACCGACAGGTTACATCTGTGTGTCAGTCTGCTTATTATCATCTTCGTCGCTTAGCTGGAGTCAGAGCATCACTTTCACAATCAACCGCTGAACAACTCATCCATGCATTCATTTCATCTAGATTAGATTTCTGCAATAGCTTACTATTTGGATTACCAAAACACACACTAAAACGACTTCAATCAGTACAAAACGCTTCTGCTCGCTTACTGACTAAAACAAGATCTTCTGACCACATAACACCTATACTACACACTCTCCACTGGCTTCCTGTTGAATATCGAATACAATTCAAAATCCTACTCCTATCTTACAAAGCCATTCGTGGTCTAGCTCCATCATACATACAGGACCTCTTGCAAATCCGGACCCTGCGACCTGGCCTCAGATCATCCTCATCACTGGTACTTTCTGTTCCACACACTTGTCTGGCATCGTACGGAGACCGGGCCTTTTCCAGCTGTGCACCACGTCTCTGGAATTCCTTGCCAGACGAGTTGAGGAACTCAAAGAACCTTTCCTCATTCAAGAGCTCTCTCAAGACATATTTATTCAATCTCGCTTTCAGTACTACAGTTTAGTGTTTCCTTTGACCGGCGCCTTTGAATGGGTCTCCAGATACTGTGCGCCTTACAAATTCTCTGTTATTATTATTATTATTAAAAACAAGGCTTACCCCTTGTGTACTTTATGTTGAAGATCCTGCCCAAATTAGCTGTAACTACAAGACTTACCCCTTGTGTTTTTATGCTAAAGATTCTGCCAAAATTTGATGTAAAAACAAGGCTTACCCCTTGTGCTCTTTATGCTGAAGATCCTGCCCAAATTAGCTTTGGCCCCCACCATGCAAAGTTCAAACCCCACTTATTTAATGTCTTCTGCTTACCATGTACTCAATCATTTTGAAACAAGTATTTTGAGGGCCTAGAGTTTAGCGAAGATATTTATTGGGTTGTTTCTTCCTTTTTTATTACTTCAGGTCGATCCAACATTCACCCTCGGGACAAGCCCCCCGATGTACTTTTTCTACATGGATGAGCCCCTCAGATGAGTTTACCAATCAACAGCATTTACTGCAGGAACTCTGGCAAGCACCATTGCAACAAAGGTCACTGTGATGTCAGCCCAGCCCAGCCGACCTCAACTGGCAAGCACCCTCTTGCAACAAGGGTCATTGTGATATCAGCCCAGCCCAGCCCACCTCAACTGGGAGGCACCCTCTTGCAACAAGGGTTACTGTGGTGTCAGCCAAGCCCAGCCAACCTCAACTGGCAAGCATCCTCTTGCAACAAGGGTCACTGTGATGTCATCCTATCCCAGCCCACCTCAACTGGCAAGCACCCTTTTGCAACAAGGGTCACTGTGATGTCATCCTATCCCAGCCCACCTCAACTGGCAAGCACCCTTTTGCAACAAGGGTCACTGTGATGTCAGCCCAGCCCAGCCCACCTCAACTGGCAAGCACCCTCTTGCAACAAGGGTCACAAGCATGCCATCCCATAAAAGGCTAAACAAAAAAAAACAGGAAGCCGAAAGGGCCAACGTTTAGACGCATTTTTTGGGTGAGTTTGTTTACAGGCATAATTCGGCACGTTCCATATACTGTAAGACATTCCGCTGTTCAATGTACAGGAATTCAGGGTTTGAAATAAGCGGTCGCCGGTTGCCAAATGCGAGTGAAAACAGCGATGGGTGAGTCAAAACCTGTCCTTTTGTAGTCCGCTGGGCAGTAGGGGTAGGTAAGAGCAGTAGGGGCGGGATATTTTTGGCAGAATTGCCGGCATCATTTTTCTTTGAGAGTACCGCTGGCACAAAGAAACCCTGACTCCACAAAGCGATGAGAACAAAGATTCTCTTTATCAAGAACCGTTTTGTTTTTTCCACCGAGAAAATGTCAGATTAACACACCGAGAATTGCAAACATCGACATTTATCCAAGGCATGATGTCTGGTAATCCTCTTATTTGAACAAAAAACCACCTCTCAAAAGCCAGAAAGTGCCAAAATATTCAAGACCATGGTTTGTCTTTGTGTGGGTAAAACGAACATTGGATGTGTTTGTGGTTCTGGGCACGCTCAGCAGTGGAATGTCCGGGCTACCTTTGCTCCGGTATTCCAATTTTACATCTGTTTCAAGGCAGGGGAAACTTTTGCTTGTAAACAAGTCATCTGGTGCCACCATTATTCCTCGGTGAAAGTAAGGGTAGGCTATGCAACCCAAAAGTGGCAATGTTAAATGTTTTATGTTTAGGACATGAGACTGTTAACATTACAACATTCCTGGGTGAAAGTAAGGGTTGGTTTGATGCATCCCAAGAGCGGCAATGTTAAATGTTTTTTTCATGTTTAGGACATTCCAAGAAATAAACAATTACAAGTTTGGATCATGTCAGGTGGAAGGGGTCAGTACACAATGAGAGTCATCTTGCCCACGGGCCATCCTACTTTTACAAATATATAGGGTCAACTAAAATTTACATGGCTGTATCATTGAGCGTTTTTAATAATTTTTGTTTCCTCCTTATTTCTTTGTTTCATCGTGACATCTGTATGATATCTACCTGTCACAAAGATTAGATTCTTGAGACCTGCAAGTGCCTATCATCAGCCCAATGTCTACCCATCACCAGCTTAGATGTGTAACAGTTACAACGGAGGTATGTGGGTTACATTCATTTGTTTTTTACACTAACATCAAAAAGTGGGCTGTTTTTGCAGCACTGTTACAGACAGCACCCCTACGCCACATGCCACAACACTCTGGGGACTTCATGCTGGCATCAGCCTAACCCAGATGAGTGGTTTATCCCTACAGATTGATTACAGATTTGAAAATAAAAACATGTTTTTATTAACAAAACCCTTTATATAAATAATTAAGCACATTTTATGAACACAACAAAATCTTGGTAAAAAAAATCTTTGAACTGGTCTTCTGCATTTTATTTAAACTGAACACGCACTTAAGAAGTAATTTTAGAAAGAAAAAAAAAAGAAAAAAGAAAATTGTCTAACATTGCCCTCATTCAAGTTGTTAAAGTATATAATTTGCACAAAACAAGACTGTTATTACCCTCAAGTTCAACCCAAGTATGAAATGTTTGTGCGTCATTAAGAAAATATGCTAAAAATTCAGAGAGTTCGCTGAACTTCTCACGTCTTTCTCGACTAAAAACACTCATCATTATTTCAGTTTGGATATTACCATTCAGGCAGGATTTTGTCAAACTTGAAATGATTAAAGAATCAAGTCAACATTGATGGCTCGTAAGATTTCATTAACAAGTGCAAAATGATACCACCTTTCCTTTTTTACATGGCCTATATACGTTTGTTTTCTTTATACTTTCACAGCATGAGAAAGCTGATGTCCTACAACCAATTGTGCGGCAATTAACTTTTACTACAATCTTAAAGGCTTCAGAGTTTGAGGAGAGCAACGCATAGGCTATCGAAAACATCAAATGTCTGTAAGACATTCTACACATCAAGGAATCATGGATAAACAATCAGCTTGTTGACTTCAATTAAAGATTGCTGACATGTTATTTAATGATGTCAAGTACATCCGCGATGCCATTTATTACATTTACATAAATGTTCTTGTGAAAAATAAGTGCACTATTTGAAAGCAAGCGATATGCGTATTTGGAACTCATGAAGTTAGAGATCTAGGCTTTGACTGTGAAGTTCTAGCATAGGTGGTGCTACGGTTTGATTAATGGCGGTGTGATGGTTTGATTAATGGTGGTGTGATGGTTCAATGTCTTTGGAATCCTTGGTGACATTAAAACGGGGAAAATTCTGAGCCTGCATAAGGGACTTGGACACATTGCATCCTGGCATGTGGAGTCCCACCATCAGTCAGGGTAATAGCTGGGTGTTGAATTTCATCAGACTGCTCCACCAGGGAGCATGGTGCTGGTGTTATCACAGATGGCTTTAGCAAGGTGCACTTATTTTACAAAGTGAACATATTGTAAAATCAAGTACTCATAATGAATTGCAATCATTGTTATTGAATTTAGAGGTGTATTGATATATGCATTATGGAGAAATATCATAAAAGTAAATACAAAAAAGTTTAATTCAAAAGCTTACATTTTATGAAAAAGTTGTCCCTCACAAGTTATGTGTTCTTTTTGAGTGGCTTTGACAAAACCCTAAACTTTGACCCAATTAAAAATAATGTGAGATTTTGGTATTTATGTTGAAATTTGACAATGTTCCCTAAAACATTTCATTTTCATCCGAATCTAGAGAAAATGCTCTACACGTTGACATAAAAATGAGATAGAAGGTTTCATTTTGATTTACCAAAATCAAAACCATGAATATGCACAGAATTTCTGAAAAAGACTTCTTCGTTATAGTTCCTTGAACACCCTATTTTGCATCAATTTTAAAAGTTGAGTTTAATAAGTTTACTTTTTGAAAAAAAACTTATTTCCCTAAAAAAAATTAAGAAAATTTATATTTCTCTCTAAAATATTACCATGTGAAAGAAGAATTTTCCACAAAGTGGAAATTGTTTTCCTCTTTTTCAGGCTAGTTCAATTACATTTTATTGTTCTTATGCTGATAATGTTAAAATTGTATAGTTTATATTATATTATTTGGAGTTGTCAAATAAAATGATTCTATAAATGTAGCAAGAAATACGTTTCATTTCCTTACTTTATGTGCTATTATTGTACAAGTATTGCATTACTGTTACAAGTATTAAGCAAGAATGAGAACATTAGCTGTTTTTATTATTAACAAAATCCACTTGGTCTAAAACCCACAAAAGTCATTTGACCCTACCCAACACTTAAATTTACAAGACGAAATCCAACCTTGCGCAAATAAAATAGACTGGTCCCATTCAACAAACCAGTACGTGCAATCTAACAATATATGAGTAGACAGGGAATCCAACAAAGATGGCTGCAGTAAGATTAGTCTTTATCTTTTCAATCCATTCCAGAAAAGTGCAAGAAATAGTCATTTATTCTCTTCAGCATAAAATGTTATATCCCTTAATGTAAACTTTAAAAATACCATTTTTCATTAAACCCAAAAAGTACCATACCTTTTAACACCACCCACTTCTAAATTTATTTGTAAACAAATGTACACCCCTCCAAAACTCAAATTTCCATACTGTACCTTTCAATGTAAATGTATTACACCTAAAAAATACACAACCTTTAAGTTACATTAGTTGAATCAATTAAAAAAAGTTCCATTATTTATACCTATAACTTTAAGTCATTGATAGACAGTCACATGTACTTGTATTCCTTCAATACAATTTGAACTGTTCCTTTAAATCAATTCCACCCTACAGTGAAGTCTCATGAACCTATACCCGCCTAAGACTACTGTACCCAGCATCCACCCTCCCAACCAGGCCAATCATCATTAAACCCATCTCCAGCTAGCCACACCCCAACATGATGACTATTACTTCATCTCCCCTACTACACTAAAAACCAACCAGCAAAGCCGACTCCCCAGCAACCCCTATCCTCTGGCCGCAATCCTATACCCAGCCAGACATCACCCCAATGTACACACCACAAGATCCCTATCCTCACCTCATGCCTTCAGTCCAGCCAGCTCAACCCACAATCCTCAGCCCAGCAACCCCACCCTTAATCCAGTCCTCTACCTTCCATCATCATGCCCATGTCTATCCAGCCATCACCCCAGTATGACTACTGGTCCATCCCCAATCCCTCACTGCAAGCCCTCGGTCCAACCATCTCAACCCACTGGCTGACTGACTGTCTTCATCCCACCAACCCCCATCCTTACTCCAGTCCTTTATCCAGCATCATCATGCCCATGTCTATCCAGCCATCACCCCAGCATGACTACTTGTCCATCCCCAATCCCTCACTGCAAGCCCTCATTCCAACCATCTCAACCCACTGGCTGACTGACTGTCTTCATCCCACCAACCCCCATCCTTACTCCAGTCCTCTATCCAGCATCATCATGCCCATGTCCATCCAGCCATCACCCCAGCATGACTACTGGTCCATCCCCAATCCCTCACTGCAAGCCCTCAGTCCAACCATCTCAACCCACTGGCTGACTGACTGTCTTCATCCCACCAACGCCCCTCCTTACTCCAGTCCTCTACCCAGCATCATCATGCCCATGTATATCCAGCCATCACCCAGCATGACTACTAGTCCATCCCCCATCCCTCCCTCCAAGCCCTCGGTCCAACCATCTCAACCCACTGGCTGACTGACTGTCTTCATCCCACCAACCCCCACCCTTACTCTAGGCCTCTACCCAGCATCATCATGCCCATGTATATCCAGCCATCACCCAGCATGACTACTAGTCCATCCCCCATCCCTCCCTCCAAGCCCTCGGTCCAACCATCTCAACCCACTGGCTGACTGACTGTCTTCATCCCACCAACCCCCACCCTTACTCTAGGCCTCTACCCAGCATCATCATGCCCATGTATATCCAGCCATCACCCCAGCATGACTACTAGTCCATCCCCAATCCCTCACTGCAAGCCCTCAGTCCAACCATCTCAACCCACTGGCTGACTGACTGTCTTCATCCCACCAACCCCCATCCTTACTCCAGTCCTCTACCCAGCATCATCATGCCCATGTCTAGCCAGCCATCACCCCAAGCCTATCCACCCAGCTCAACCCACTGACTGACTGCTCAGCAACCTCCATGCCCCTGGCCCCTCAGCCCTTAGAAATTTTACTCCCCAATCTTAGCTCCAAGGCCCTTGGTCAACCCTCAGATCAGCCCAAAATCCAAGGGTCTGGCCAGGGAGAAATTATTTTGAAAAATTTTCTAAGTTGGGCCATTCTAATATTCATCAGGTCAAAAACCGTTAGATTTTCATGAAAGCTCAGTAGCAGAGTGGTGAGAGATAGAGGTTACAGGGCTGAAGGTACCAGGTTCAAGCCCTACCCATTTTTACAAGAAATAAAAAAAATGTCTTTTTTTACTGGTAAAAAGGGGGTCCACCAGGATTTGAACCCCCGAGCTCACAGCCCCAGAAATCCGGGAGCTGTGAGCTAGCCCACTGGGCTAAATCGCCGCTTGAAAAAAATCGCTCGGACGTTATATTTAAACCTTAGCATGGATAGGTCAAAAAAAAAAATAATGAGATGCGCCCTTTGACCTATGAGCTTTGCATGAGCAAGGAGAGGAAAAAGATAAGAATGATATATCTGTTGGCATCTGATCAAAAACAGTTTATTTGCAAAACAAAAGACGATACTACATGATACAAAATGTTTTAACGAGTAAAAGTAACGACTATTAACAGACTACAGAACATAACAAGTAGTTTAACATTAAAAATGTGAAATTAATGAATACAAAATATTAAACAGAGGTATATGGGGGCCTTTATTTGTTGGTATTAATTAAATTGGTCAACCATTAGTTACTTGTTTTCCCTGTCAAAGTATTGATCTTTCTTAAGCAAAAATAAGATCCACATTGTCTCAAATTGAACAAAATAAACTGTTAATTTCAACAGTTCTACTTTAGATTGTTTTTAACGTAGAAAAACACCCATTATTTGCTGTAAAACATTCTCTTATCAAAGTATGAGTAAAGTCAAGCCCCCCCCCCCCCCCCGATTTAACCTCATCATCAGAATTTAAAGTACTATTACATGTCAATTTTCATAGCAATGTATATTTTAAAGTTTCCTTTAGTCACTGCTAGAGGGCGCTACCACTATCTTGCCTCCAGAGCTGTGTATTGAGAGAGTTGCGACATGAAGAGACCAGTTTTCTTTGGTCACGTGTTTGCTGGACACCATTTTTGGTCTAAATGTAGCACAACCCAACAAGCAACCCAACTAGTCTGGGACCCTGTGTGCGCACTTGCATTTTTATTTTGACGCAAAAAGATTCTAATCGCAAGTTGTCGCAACTCCCCAAATACACAGCTCTGCTAGCCTCTCCCCATTTTATTCATCATCCATGATAACATTACACCTACACATGCATCTTGAATAAATACAAAATTAAGTAATATTTCTTACATCTGATAAAAGTATTTTTTATATCAAAGTTTACTTTAGTTTTATTTGTTTATCACCAAGTAAAATGGGGGGGGGGGTCATTCTGATCTTTGAACACACTGATGTAACTATGTTCACTGCAATGAGATAATTATTTCATATTTTCTTATCACAGTTCAAGTATTAAACGATAAGTTTCTGAAACGAGGCTGCTTTTTCGCACGGCTTAATAGATGCACCGATTCTGTTTAAAATGCAAATTATCGTTCATCTCTGCAGCGCCCGTTTATAAAAACCAATACCGATAATTCGTTTCACCGACGTCACTCGCGATTTTATTAACTTGTGATAGTCTTATTTATAATTTTCCTTTACAATTTCATTCCATTTATTTTATAATTTATCGTTATTATATTACTTTCTACATTGCAAAGACATTCAATTCGGTATAAGTCTGTTGTTAACAAAGACAAAGTTTCAAATTCTTGTTAGTGATGCACAAAATAACATGTACAGTTAATTTCCAACATTAACTTTTCAAAGACAGTTAATTAACGATAGTAAAAGTATATGGCAAGAATTGCAAGTGTATTTATTATTTGCATATTTACATATTATTCATTTATTTATTTTATATATTGTTTGCTTTAGTTATTTTTATTTGTTTTTGTAATAAAGAAAATACCACTTGAAGTTTGAGTTTAGATCATCAAGCTTCAAGTAGTTCATGTAACAGATATAGAATACAAATAAAAATAAATCATTTTGTTAGAAAAGTTTGAAGAGAATATGTTAGATAATTTGAGAGTTATTTGTTTCACTGAGACTAAAATTGTTAAATGTTAAAAGTTAGAAAGTGATCCATTGGTGAGTATTTTTACCCATAATTAACCAAAAAAGAGTAAATGTACATGTACATGTAGGCCTAACTTATTCAACAGAACTGGAATTAAGAGACACCCACCTTGAGCGCTACAACTTGTTTCACATAAAATAAAACATAACAATATTCGACATGTAGGCCTGATCTATGTTCATTTGAGTGAAAGTTCGTATTAATGTTACTTATCGTAACAGTTTGAACTGTTGAGAATTATTGGTTTTATTGAGAAGTTAGAAAGTTATCCATTGGTAATAGTTTCATTGGTGTTATTAATTATCATTCACAACACGAGTAAATCTACAAACTTATTCAGCAGAACTAGAATTAAGAGGATATGTGCTCACTGATTATAAAGTTCATACCATTTTCTTTTTAAATAGTAAAGTTAAGTAATAGTAATAGTGAAGAACAACTAATCAACATGTAGGCCTGATGTAAGAGGGCTTGAACCCAAAGGAACCACCCACCTAAGTGATATAAAAGTAGCCTTTTCAAATAATTATAGACAAATAACATAAATATTAACTATTAATTTGCTATTTTTCACTGTCATTGTATGTAATTAAATGGACCTTAAAAGTAGACCCCAATTCCCAACATTCCTAAGCACTAGTTGTATTTTACATAAAAAACTGACTCAGATGTCAGCATAGAGTTCATCATTGTTATTTTTTACATTGTTACTTTTTACATTATGTTTAAGTTAGTTCTTAAAAAAAAACATGTCATTGTAGTTAGTATTGTAAAATGTATATATTCAAATTTGAAACATAGACTTGTCCGAGTTAGAATAATGTTGATTTAATTTATAATTGTAATTTTGTCTCATAATGTTAACTAGTTCATCAATATTTACCAATGTTATCATTGCATTTAGCTGAGTTAACACAATAATAGGATTTAATTATCTAATGTTAGTAGAAGACACTACAGTGCTTCACATATATTGTCAAATTCATGAACTACGATCACATAGTAGGCCTACATATATTTTTAATAGATGAAGAATGGATTCATTTTATAGCAAGTAATTCATCTTAGTGCAAATAAAATCTTTTATGTTTTATCATGAATTTTTTAATTTATAATTTGTCTTCTGATTAATATACCAATATGCTACTTGTATTTCGGTCGTTTGTTTTTAGTCATTTTCATTAAATCATATAAGTTATTTATTTTCAGATGTTAGTGTAATCTTAATAAATAATTAAGAATAAGTTGCTTTGTAAATCAAACTTCCCTAATTACAAATCATTTATATATATTTTTTATAATATTAACTGTTTATATTATTGTATTACTATTAATTCATTTTTATTAATCCCCCATCTTTGTAACTTCAGTTACTGAAAACTATTTCCCCTCAGTCTAACCTTCTCCATAATTACATTTTTTTACGCAATTCAGTATTTTTATATATTACGTAATTTGTTTTATATACGTTCATTGTCATACTCGGAAAGTTTGTAATCAGAGCATATGTCTGTGAATTTTTACGGGTCTTAGGGACAAGCAATTACGCGCTCTAAATACTGATATTGCGCGCAATATCTTTAACGCACGTCGACTTTATGTCCATCTGGCTCATATTCTAACGCATTGGCAGCCGCCTCGTTTCAGTACTTAATGTAACCTCGTTTATTACCAAAAAGTAAAATCTTCCCCAGTTAGATCAGTGTGGTTTGGATACTTGAATACTTACTGGTACAGCCACTACTTATGTATATTTCCCTACTGGCAGGTACAATAACCCTAAGATTTACACACATTGACGCCAAGATTTACACACAATAGCGCCCCCTACTGATCTATCCTTGATACCCCAGCACGTCAGGTGATGACTCTGGGCAGCTCCATGCAGAAGAACTGACCCAGGTTGGAAGAGAATGTCCAACCTCACTAGGACCAAGAGTTTGACAAACCTCAGGAACCACGGTTGCCGAGGCCGAAACAGTGTTACGAGGAGGATCCTGCAATCCTCTTGCTCTATTACGGTTAGAACTCTTGGGATGAGGAAGAAGGGCGGGAATGTTTTAAGTCCCACTGAACCAACAACGCATCTGTCTGCCATGCATTGGGATCAGGAGCCCTCATGCAGTAGACCGGCAGTTGATTGTTGCTAGAAGTAGCAAACAGGTCTACAAGGGGATGATGAATCAGTGAGAATATTCACTAAACCTCCTGGGGGAGTAGGGTCCACTCTGTAAGGACAACACAGCCACTCCCGCCCCCTTTGTTGTCCTCTCTCAGAATATGGACTACTGACAGAGCAATATTGTGTTGTAGGCATCAGTGGAGGTGGCAAGGGCACCTCCCCCACCCCAGCCGGAGAGTGACGCATTCATCGTGGTAGTGAGACGGAGGGGGCTGTCAAAAGGCCTGACCCCTCTTAAGGTTTTCAGCAGTCTGCCACCAGTAACGGTATGCAATCAGCCAAGGTATGGTCGGTACCATGGGTCATCGGCAGAAATCCACCAGGCCCACCATGCTGGCCATGAGGCCCAGCAGTTTTAGCCAAGCTTGAGCTGGTGCCATCGTTGCTGGTAGGAGGACTGCGGCACATTGTTTTAAATACACTCGTTCCTCTGCTGGGCTGGCTCTGCCTGAAAGGAAGTCGAGCCTTGCCCCCAGGAAAACCTGCATCTGTGAGGGAACAGGATGCAACTTCTCGGTATTGATGATAAAGCCGAAGTTGGTTGCTAGTCCCCTCGTTTGTTCAATCACTGAGGCTGTTGCCCTCGTAAGATTGTCCTACAATAATCCAATCATCGTGGTACATGAATACTGTGACCCCTTGTTTCCGTAGCACCACTCCAAATTTCCTTCACTACCCGGGGTGAATACCATGGGGGAGGTGGAATGGGAGTGCTGTGAACTCAAAAGTTCTTTTGTTGCAAAGGAAACATGCAAGTCCAGAATCGCCATCCACGAAAATCTTTTTCGGAAAGGATATGGTCGGATAAACTTCTGGAGGCTTTAGAGGCTTCATGTGCCAGTCTCAGTCTTTAGAACCAGAAAGAAGGTTGACATGAATCCTTGCCTGTTTGGGTCTCCCCGGTCAAAACCACCCCAATGGCTCAGTTGAAGAGGGATCTGATTTCCTTTTCCAGTGAGTGGGGTTTTGCTAAGTCGGACGAGACTTGCATCTGACGGTCAGAATTGGGGGGGGGGGGGGAGTGCTCCTTTACTCCAATGCCTAACCGTAATTGATTGTTTCGAGCATCCACTGAGCAGAGGTCACTTATGCCAAGGACTCTATACAGAACTGGAGGCAGCCCCCCCCCCCATGGGCCATATCCATCAGCGAGAGGCCGCCTGGAGCCACTCACATCATTTGAGCTAGCCCCTGGGATATCAAGGGGTCAGCCTGCAGGGGCTGAGGCTCCGTTGTGACTCCAGTAAAAGGTTGAGTTTAAGTTTTAGCAGTAAAAGGTTGAGTACTTTCCCCGAGTTATGTGAAAAAATTTCACATGCATATTACTCAGGTGGCATTCAAACCCACTACCTTTGCCAAGTTCTAGGGCAGATGTCTTACCACTAGATTACCGAGCTTGCCCGGTAGCTAGAGGTAGCCTGTCCTATCATTTTATGGCCACAGGTTGAGCCCAAAGACAATTCAGTAGACACTATCGGTCTAGGAACACCTGATACTAGTCCAGACGAGCGAGTCATGCCCAACATCGTCAGCACTGTACAGCCAGGGGAATTTAGCGAGTGTTTCATGGGCCGTCTGCCCCATATAGGAGCCCATCCCAAGCCCACATGGAGCCGAGAGGAAACGGTTGCTGAGAAGCATTCATGGTGGGTGCAACGCGGCCCGTAAACGGGTCGTGTTCAAATAGCCAAGCATGCTTTTCTTTTTGGAGCTATAAGTCCCAGCACAAGAGGAATTTTTGGTTCCATCCTTACCAGGACAACTTTCTTGTTAGCTGTTGGTCGGGACCAAAGACTAGATAGTATTTCCTCTCCGACCAACGGAACTACCAGCACTCGGGGCCTCTAGCAGCATGGAGTGCTGAGCGAGGGGCTGATGCAGTGGCAGGATATTATCACAGGTAGTCTCCGAGGAACTGGCTCGTCCTGGGGAAAGTCAATTTTCCGCTGTAATGGCGAGTCTCATATTCATCACCGTTGTGACTCTTTGTTGCCAGTTAAAGGTTGGGTTTGAGTGTGTGACCCATCCCCGTTAGCAGCACGGTCCCAAAAACTACCACAGGTATCTTAAAATGGCTGATGTCAGGGAATCCGGAACGTAGGTTTAGCCGTGGATTTCCGAGCCCGTTTAGTTCTGGTCACTGTGAAGACTTCTTTTTAATAGATTCCTCCTTATCAGTTGCCTCAGTCGTTGTTCTCTGGCTTCCATTGATTCTTGAAATTTACCAGCGTAATGGTCCAAGCCCTTCAGTGGTAATGTTTCAATGCATTTGTGAGCTCTTTCCAATGTAAGGAACAGTGCATCCCTCTATGGGATGTAGTTGCCAGTGTAGAGACATGTTTGAACTAATTGAGTACCGCACGTAATCCCTGGTTCAGGCAGTGAAACACTGCAGACAGGAGATTCAGCCGGGACAAATGAATGTTCTTCACAGTCCAAAGCTCGATTTTTTCTTGAGGAAAAGGAGGAAGGACAATGAACGAATCACAAAAAAAGGCCGCCTCATTGGCCTTTTTCAGAACATCCTCAAATTGACCTCTAGTCCGGTAAGCCAAGTTCAAGCAAGCAGAAAAGCCATTGGCTGCCAGTTTATCTGGAACATTTGGTGCTGTGGAAAAACTGCTCAAATTCCGCTGTGGAAAAACAAGTATAAGAGAGCTCATGTCTCTTGAATGTTTTCCACTTTGTCTCACCTTGTGTTGACATTCACATTCCATGCAACATCTGGTCAAGCAGCAACACGGGAAAAACTTGTATGTTGCCGCCTCCGATCCTGAACTCACTTTACATCTGGAATTTTTGCATTCTAGGGGGGCGGGATACCCGGGGGATGGCATTTGCAAAACCTGAACCATATCCTATTGTACCAGGTGCAGCTCTGTCTCAGCTATAGATGACCACTGCATCTGCAATCACTTCATCATTGTCATCTGTTGAGGTACGAGAGGGACAAGTTGACCCCTGTGATTGAGCAGGAAGGACGAGTTGACACTGATGGATGAGCAAGCCCCAGCTGTGTGGATCCAACACAGCGGTCAGATCCGAGGGGCTCTCCCTCCATTGAGGGGGATCACCCCAAATCCAAGAATGACCTGGACAGGTAAATGCTCAGTGTGGGAGGGGATGCTGGAGCACGGCTACATGCGATTGGCAAATTCTGTAGGTTTTGAGTAATGCAGTGTGGTCAAGATAGAGACCAGGGGGCCGAGGACAAATATTATTTGTGTTTTACCCATACATTGATGTGGGTGTTAAGCACTGTATACTCAGTACTATCCCCGAGTCCTGTGAAAAAATTCACATCCATACTACTCGGGTGGGATTCAAACCACGATCTTGCCGGGTAGCTAGATGCAGTTCGAATTCTATACTTTAGCAGAGGGTACTGCAACGATTATAATAGATGTTGAGTTTCCATCTGGGATAGAAAAATGATTGATGTTTTACCCTTATATTGATGCCTGTTAAGCACTGTATACTCAACACTTTCCCCCCGAGTCCAGTGATAAAAGAATCCACAGACACATTATTCGGGTGGGATTCGAACCCGGTGAGTTAGGTTTGATTGTTCTTGAACCCAGCCTGGGTGTCTGCAATATGCCATGGCCATTATCGAAGGATATCGAATGAACAGCCTGTAAACAGTCGGCCCTTGAAAAAGTCATTGGAACTATGTTTGTTGCCCCTGCATGATTCTCCGGCCAAACTCTCTGAACTGGAGGAAGAGCGGCGGCAGGGACAATGGCTTGTCCTATTATTTTACAGGAGCCGCCACAGGTCGAGTCTGAGGACAATTCTGATCAGATGGTGAGTACCATGGAGCTGGGATGAAATGGTTGTTGAGCAGTGTTCATGGTGGGTTTAACAAGGCCCAGAAACGGGTCGTGTGTTCCCTACTTGCTACTCAGTACTCCACCCCCCCACCCCCCGAGTCCTGTGAAAAAAATCCACAGGCATATTACTTGGGTGGGATTCAAACCCGGTGAATAAGGTTTGTTTGTCCTGGAACCCAGCCTGGGTGTCGGCAATTTGCCATGGCCCTTAGCAAGGAGATCGAATGAACAGCCTGTAAACAAAGTCATTGGGACAATGTTTGTTGCCCCTGTGTGATTCGCTGGTCAAACTCTCCGAACTGGAGGAAGAGCGGCGGCAGGGACAGTGGCTTGTCCTATCATTTTACAGGAAGCCACAGGTCGAGTCTGACGACATTTCAGAGGACACTATTGGCCTAAGAACACCCGATGCTGAGGACAAATCCAACATCAATGGTGGTCCAGACGAGTGAGTCATGCCCAACATCGTCAGAGCCCCACTCTGACTAGTGAACAGCACGTACACCCGGCAGTTTGAGCGAGTGTTTCACGGCCTGCCTGCCCAAACTGGGACCCATCCCTAAGCCCTAGTGGTGAGTACCATGGAGCTGGGAGGAAACGGTTGTTAAGCAGTGTTCATGGTGGGTGTAAACAGGGCCCAGAAACAGGTCGTGTTTGTCCCTCTGCTCTTCTTTGAGGTAAGTCGTCCTGGCATGAGAGGATTTCTGGTTTTATACTTACCAGGACGACTCCCTTGTTGTTGTTGGCCTGTTCCTTCTAATACACTGGTCGGGACCAAAGACTGCTTAGTGTCTCCATTCCAACCAATGGAACTGCCAGCACTCATGGCCTCTTGCAGCCTGGAGTGCCGAGTGAGGCTGATGCAGTGGCAGGATAGTGTCATCGGTACAGTCCCCTGAGGAATTGGCTCGTCCCGAGGGGAGGACATTTCCCCCGTTACAGACAGACTCATTCCTTGCCGATCGTTTCACCATAAGAATATACTGGACAATACTGTAGTATCATTTTTTTTTTTTTTTTTAAATGTTAACAAGAAATCTTCCTCAATAATGGTGTAAAGCACGCAACCAACGGAGCTGGCGGAAAAGTGTGTGCCATAACTTGCGGTAAGAAAAAGAAGAAGACAACGTGGCACTCATGCAGAGAGAGGCATTGTGAATAGATCAGCAGGAAGCACTATTGTGTGTAAATCTTAGCATTATTGTACCTGTGGGTAGGGAAGTATACATGAGTAGTAGCTCTACAGGTAAGTAGAGTGACGTAGACACAATGTATAATTTACCGGCAAAAACTACCACATCAAAATAACTGTATATACCAATCATAAAGTTTAACATCACAAATAGTAATTCATAATATGCAGTTCTTGATTTGAATCTGACGTGATTGATTAACATTCATTTCAAAAAGGAACACATAATCTTTTAATTAAAAATAACAAATATCAAATATAAGT
Source organism: Marthasterias glacialis (assembly GCA_911728455.2). Classification (NCBI taxonomy): domain Eukaryota; kingdom Metazoa; phylum Echinodermata; class Asteroidea; order Forcipulatida; family Asteriidae; genus Marthasterias; species Marthasterias glacialis. Next base: position 14,261,665 of record OU452238.1, on the reverse strand, counting down.
ACACCATTGCAAGCATTTTAATTCAATCAGTTTTATCAGTATTTTGCCAATATCATCCTGGTAAGGTTAGTCTAAAGCAGGGCCACCACGAGCAGGTCCCAGGATACCAGCCCCACACGCTTTCAAGATCGTCAGAGCCATTACACCCACCTTTCGGCAGGGTCCGGTCCGCCACCCCAAGGCGAACCCCAAGGCAGTCCCCTACCATACTAACGCGGTCCACTAGCCCCACGGCCAAGACTAGGGACTACTGCCGTTTGCCAACCATTTGTGATCACACCAGAACCATGCTCCCCCGGTAGAGCAGCCTGATGCACCTTTAAGATCAACATCCAGCTATCACCCTGGCCGGCAGTAGGACCCCACATGCCACGTGCAAGTGTCCAGGTCCCTTTAATATTTCGGAATTTCCCGTGTTTACCTCCATTGATTCCGAATCGAATCCCCGCACTTCCAATCGAATCTCCGCACTACCAATCGAATCTCCGCCCTACCAATCGAATCTCCGCACCACCAATCGAGTCTAGGCACCACCAATCGAATCTCCGCACCACCAATCGAATCTCCGCACCACCAATGGCATCTCCGCACCTCCAAGGCTCTATGATCTCCAAATTCATAGTTCAAAAAACGCGTATGTGCTTGCTTGCAATGGTGTACTTATTTACAAGATGTTAACTGTATAGTGCTGCAAAAACAGCCCACTATACGACGACAACAGAAAACATTAAATCAACACATCTAGAATATCTTACAGTTGAAGACAACAAACCTTCATGACCTCTAGATGAACTGCTTGGATGTCTTGATGATACTGATGTTTACATACGCGTTGCTCTCCTTAATACCCTGTAGCCTGCAAGATGTCAGTAGAGGTGATTCTCTCTGCACTTGACTTCAGGGAACAGCTAGCTACATCTCTGGCTCTAAAAAGTCAAATTTACAGATACAAAATTGTATGCAAGCCAACAATCCCTTGCAGGGATGATTAAAAACTGGCAAGGACCCCCTCCATCAGTGATGTCAGTTTTCCTTCACAGTGTGAAAAGTCATTATTGTTTATTTTTAACTTGATTTTTAAACAAGTACTTTACTATCCTTTGTCTTCGTTAAAAAGTATACTATAGTAGATTATACTGCAAGAGTTTGAGGAGTAACTTTTTTTAAGCTAAAAAAGGTTTTTTCTTCTTGTTTTATTATCTATGCAGGAGAGGTATTAGAGTGGATTATTTTGAGCTTCAAGATGTCTCCATCTCCTGATCAGGAGATTCCAATAGTTAGGGCAATGTTAAACCATGGTCAATAAAATGTTGGTTTTTCAAATCAATCATCACTCTAAAAAGTACTACATTGATTTTATGCACCTTTTGAAAGCTGTTGGAAAAGGAGGGGAAAATATTTTAATAAAAAAAGGTGTTTTTATTCTTGCCTTTACATCTTAAAGGTGCTCTAATGTTCAACTTTTACATTTTCTGTTGTGTTTAAACTGGTACCTCACTTTTTGTGCACCTGGTTTTGCTTGAAGGAGCTTCTGAAGCGTCAAAATTTGTATGAATACAAGTAGTTGGTTTTAATTTTTAAAGGTTCAAATGATTTCCCCAAAATTATTATTACATATTTTACATTTTTTTCTTTTCTACAAGATACATACAAAGAGTGCAGCTCCTAAATCTTGAATATTTTACTTGTTAATGAGTAGATGTCTTTGGAGTTGATAAGCCTTTCTGCAATAAAAACAAATTGCAACAACATCGCCCCGCCCCTACATTTTTGTCATAACAGTGGGGGAAGTTCATGCAAAGCAAGAAGAAAAAATAAACATTTTTCTTTTAGAAATTGATATAAACTTGAAGTTTTTAACTGTGTAAAATTTCAGGCAAACCAACCCCTCTATGCCCCTCTTAACCAAAGAGTCCCCATACACCTATGTGCATTCTGCACAGTTATTACAGACCAGGGACCATTTGGGACCAGGGAAAAATATTCAAATTATACTTTTTGGAAATTCACCTTTTACTGGAGATTGCAGCTCCTTGATCATAGGCTGGTCTTGGACATCTACTTGTTGATGGGTAGATGTCTTTGGAGATGCTAACCTTATGTCATATAAGTTGGTCTTGGACATCTACTTGTTGACGGGTAGATGTCTTTGGAGATGCTGATGACCTTATGTCATAAGCTGGTCTTGGACATCTACTTGTTGACGGGTAGATGTCTTTGGAGATGCTAACCTTATGTCATAAGCTGGTCTTGGACATCTACTTGTTGACGGGTAGATGTCTTTGGAGATGCTAACCCTGACTGCAACACAAACAAACCGCAAAAATTTGCATCAATTACCATTGAAAAACATTACTCATCAGTAAAATAGTTAGGTTCAGATAACTTGCTATTACCTTTAGGACTTTCTTATACTTTCAATTGAAGTGAAGAAAACAAACCCAGAAATTAAAACTGCAAACAAACTATTTGAAGAAACTTACGCATACAAGGATCATGGATGTTGCAATCAAAACAAGCAACTGTAATTCTGGGGGACGCAAACGACTGAAACAGTTCCCTTGAGGATTGGTGCTGATATAAACTTTATTTTTAGTGAGCTCTCTCAGAATGAAACTACTCTAGCAATTATTTAATGGCATGTAAAATTTAAGTTACTAAAAGTTAGGAATCCGTCTTGATACTTGTGTGTACGTGTAGATACATTCCCAAAATCTTTCAAATCTAACCAAAATTAAACCACCACCCAGCCTGTCAACTCTAAAATGATTGCCAAACATACAGACATACTTGAATAAATTTTAAATGCTACAAGAAATCATCAAATGATACACGACATGGGAAACAAACTGACTGGGTCAGCTTAATACAATTTTTTGGTGAACAAAGACAAATTGACTATAACGGGTTCTGAACCTGCAACCTCCGGATTAACGTGCCGGCACTCAACCAACTGAGCTATCTAGCACTATGATAGCAGTCTCCCTATCTTGTCAATATCTTTGTTTGAGGGTGCCAATAAGAAGCCAAGAAAATGACTGATTCTAACTTCCGTTGACACCAGGCCAACAATAGACATTCTGCACAATTTCTAGAAAGCTTAATTTGGGACCAGGTGTTAATATTTGTCTTTTTTTTCGGAACTCACCTTTTACTGTAGAGTGCGGTTCCTATATCTTAGGTTAGTCTTGGACATCTACTTGTTGATGGGTAGACGTCTAGTTTGGAGATGTTAAGCCTTTCTGCAACACAAACAAATTGCACAAGTTGAAACATTTAGTGTTTAAAAACAATATCCATCAGCAAAACAGTTAGTATTACAGTTAAGAAAAAGAGGAAGACAACGTGGCACTCATGTGCCGAGGAGCATTCTGGATAGATTAGTGGGGGCGCTATTGTGTGTAAATCTTAGCGATATTGTACCTGTGGGTAGGGAAGTATGCATAAGTAGTGGATCTACAGGTAAGTAGAGTGAAGTAGACACAATGTATACTTTAAGGGCAAAAACTACCACATCAAAATAACAGTATATACAACTGATAAAGTTTAACATCACAAATAGTAATTCAGAATATGCAGTTCTTGATTTGATTCTGAAGTAATTGATTAACAGTCATTTCAAAAAGGAACATAATCTTGTAATTAAAAATAACAAATATTTTAGAAGTACACCAATTGCAAGCAATTTATTTTAATCAGTTTTATCAGTATTTTGCCAATATCATCCTGGTAAGGTAAGTCTAAAGCAGGGCCACCATGAGCAGGTCTCAGGGTACCAGCCCCACACGCTTTCCAGATCGTCAGAGCCATTTCACCCACCAATCAAATCTCCACACCACCAAATAAATCGCCGCCCAACCAATTGAATCTACGCCCCACCTATCGAATCTGCGCACCACCAATCGAATCTCCGCACAACCAATCGAATCTCCCCACCACCAATCGAATCTCCGTACACCAATCGAATCTCCACACAACCAATGGAATCTCCACACCAACCAATGGAATCTCCGCACCACCAATCGAATCTCTGCACCACCAATTGAATCTCCGTACAAACAATCGTACCCCCGCACCACCAATCGAACCTCCGCACCACCAATCGAACCTCCCCACCACCAATCGAATCTCCACACAACCAATCGAATCTCCACACCAACCAATGGAATCTCCGCCTCACCAATCGAATCTCCGCACCACCAATCGAATCTCCACAAAACAAATCGAATCTCCGCACCACCAATGGAATCTCCACAAAACAAATCGAATATCCACACCACCAAAGGAATCTCCGCACTCAATCGTATCTCCGCACCACCAATGGAATCTCCGCACCACCAATTGAATCTCTGCCCCACTAATCGAATCTCCGCACCATCAATCGAATCTCCCCACCACCAATTGAATCTCCACCCCACCAATCGATCCTCCGCACCGCCAATCGAATCTCCGCACCACCAATCGAATCTCTGCACCACCAAACGAATCTCCGTACAAACAATCGTACCCCCGCACCACCAATCGAACCTCCCCACCACCAATCGATATCTCCGCACCACCAATCGAACCTCCGCACCACCAATCGAATCTCCGCACCACCAATCGAATCTCCGCACCACCAATCGAATCTCCGCACCACCAATCGAATCTCCGCACCACCAATCGAATCTCCGCACCACCAATCGAATCTCCGCACCACCAATCGAATCTCCGCACCACCAATCGAATCTCCGCACCACCAATCGAATCTCCGCACCACCAATCGAATCTCCGCACCACCAATCGAATCTCCGCACCACCAATCGAATCTCCGCACCACCACCAATCGAATCTCTGCATCACCAATCGAATCTCCGCACCACCAATCGAATTTCCGCACCACCAATCGAGTCTCCGCACCACCAATCGAGTCTCCGCACCACCAATCGAATCTCCGCACCACCAATCGAATCTCCGCACCACCAATGGCATCTCCGCACCTCCAAGGCTCTATGATCTCCAAATTCATAGTTCAAAAACCGCGTAAGTGCTTGCTTGCAATGGTGTACTTATTTACAAGATACTAACTGTATAGTGCTGCAAAAACAGCCCACCATACGACAACAACAGAAAACATCAAACTAATACATCTAGAATATCTTACAGTTGAGGACAACAAACTGCTTGGTTGTCCATCATTCATGACCTCTAGATGAACTGCTTGGATGTCTTGATGATACTGATGTTTACATACGCGTTGCTCTCCTTTATACCCTGTAGCCTGCAAGATGTCAGTAGAGGTGATTCTCTCTGCACTTGACTTCAGGGAACAGCTAGCTACATCTCTGGCTCTGAAAGGTCAAATTTACAGATACAACATTGTATGCAAGCCAACAAACTTAATGAGCAAAATCCCTTGCAGGGGTGATTAAATACTGGCAAGGACCCCCTCCACCAGTGATATCAGTTTTCCTTCACAGCGTGAAAAGTCATCATTGTTTATTTTTAACTTGATTTTTAAACCAGTACTTTACTATCCTTTATCTTCATTAAAAGTATATTACAGTAGATTATACTGTGAGGAAGTTTGAAAAGTAACTTTTTTGTCAAGCTACAAACATATTTTTCTTCTTTTTTTTGTTATCTATGCATGGGAGGTATTTGAGTGGAATTTTTTGAGCCTCAAGATGTCTCCATCTCCTGATCAGGAGATTCCAATAGTTAGGGCAATGTTAAACCATGGTCAATAAAATATTGTTGGTTTTTCAAATCAATCATCACTCTAAAAAGTATTACATTGATTTTATGTGGAGGGGGATAATATTTGATTTAAAAAAATAGTGCTTTTATTGTTGCCTTTACATCTTAAAGGTGCTCCAAACAAGATACATACAAAGAAGAGTGCTCCAATATCTTAGTCTAAATTGGTTTAAAGCTGGTTTTGGACATCTACTTGTTGACGGGTAGATGTCTTTGGAGATGCTAACCTTATGTCATAAGCTGGTCTTGGACATCTATTTGTTGACGGGTAGATGTCTTTGGAGATGCTAACCTTATGTAACAGGCTGGTCTTGGACATCTACTTGTTGATGGGTAGATGTCTTTGGAGATGCTAACCCTGACTGCAACACAAACAAACCGCACAAATTTGCATCAATTACCATTGAAGAACATTACTCATCAGTAAAATAGTTAGGTTCAGATAACTTGCTATTACCTTTAGACCTTTGTTATACTTTCAATCAAAGTGAAGAAAACCAACCCAGAAAACAGCAAACAAAGTGTTTGAAGAAACTTACGCATACAAGGATCATTTTGGATGTTGCAATCAAAATGAGCAACAGTAATTCTGGGGAATGTCAAATGCCTGAAACGGTTCTTTTGAGGATTGGTGCTGGTATGAACTTTATTTTGTCTCAGAACTCTCTCAGAACGAGACTAATCTAGCAATTATTTAATGGTGTGTAAAATTTAAATTTATGGGTTTTGAACCTCTGACCTCAGGATTAATGTGCCGGCATTCAACCAACTGAGCTATCTAGCACCATGATGGCAGTCTCCCTATCTTGTCAATATCTTTGTTTGAGGGTGCCAATAAGAAGCCAAGAAAATGACTGATTCTAACTTCCGTTGACACCAGGCCAACAATAGACATTCTGCACAATTTCTACAGAGCTTAATTTGGGAACAGGTGTTAATACTTGAATTTTCTTTTTGGGAATTCACCTTTTACTGTAGAGTGCGGTTCCTATATCTTAGGTTAGTCTTTGGACATCTACTTGTTGATGGGTAGACGTCTAGTTTGGAGATGCAAGCCTTTCTGCAACACAAACAAAACTAAGTTGAAACATAGTGTTTAAAAACAATATCCATCAGTAAAACAGTTAGGTTCAGTTAAATTCCTTTTAACTTCAGATTTTTCTGTACTTTCAATCAAAAATAAATAAAGGCAAAACATTAAAAGCAGCAACAAAAGGATTGAAGAAACTCATGCACATCAGAATCATTCGGATTGTTGCAATCAAAATAAGAAACAGTAATACAGGGGGGACGTCAACATCTGGTTCTCTTGAGGATTGCTGCTGCCTTGAACTTTATTATCAAAAAGCTCTCTCTCAGAAAGAAACTTATCTAACAATTGACATACCAAAAATTAAATTACCAAAAGCTAAGAATTCGTATTGATATATATTGATATGTTTAACATAAAGCATCCTAAGGTACCTTCCCAAAATCTTTCGAACCCAACAGAAAAACCCAAAAAACCGAGCCTGCCAACTCTAAAATGATTGGCAAGTATACACTTTGAATGAATTGTAATGCTGCAAGTAAATGACTGATATTAACTTCTGTTTCAACCAGACCAACAATAGACATTCTGCACAATTACTAGACAGATTTATTTGGGACCAGGTGTTAATAAATTATTGTAATTCTCTTTTTGGTAACTCACCTTTCACTGGAGAAGGTAGATGTCTTTGGAGATGCTATGCCTGAGTGGAGAGTGCAGCTCCTTTATCATAGGCTGGTCTTGGACATCTACTTGTTGACGGGTAGACGTCTTTGGTGATTTTAAGCCTGAGTGGAGAGTGCAGCTCCTTTATCATAGGCTGGTCTTGGACATCTACTTGTTGACAGGTAGACGTCTTTGGCGATTTTAAGCCTGAGTGGAGAGTGCAGCTCCTTTATCATAGGCTGGTCTTGGACATCTACTTGTTGATGGGTACATGTCTTTGGAGATGCTCAGCCTGACTGGAGAGTGCAGCAGATCCTTCATCATAGGCTGGTCTTGGACATCTACTTGTTGACAGGTAGATGTCTCCTTTGGAAATGCTAAGCCTTACTGCAACACAAATAAAATGCACAGTTGGCAACATTTAGAGTTTAAAAACATTATCCTCTGTCAGTTAAAGAGTTGGGCTTAGATAAACTGTTTTTACCTTAGGATATTTTCTATATTATTTTCAATGAAAGTAAGGAAGAATGCTGTCACTGACCTGTGAACACGCTAAGCACAGACATTTCTGCTTCTGCAAGAGCTGATTTTTTACTTGCAATCATGACATTGGACCTACTCTAAAATGTATCAGATTAAATATACAGTGATCATCACACATCGGTGTTTGGTAAAACAAAGCATAAAATAAAATAAAATAACCTAGCAAGGTCTCTTGACAGTTATACCCTAGACTAAAGTCTACATCAACAGATATACGGCCTAGATAAACATGAAACTTCCCTTTAAAAAGGGCTTTCAATTTTTGACATCATGCACAAGAATGTTTACACTATCATCACACCTTGTTCTCCATCTTCTCTATTAACCCTCCTACTATTTGTACCATTTTCCTGTGAGTTTAACCAACCATTTGAAATCATTCAACTGCATGGGACATGCACGGTGGCACAAGAGTGCACAGAGCTAACTGTGTAGATGCATTCACCACATGATATCATAGTGCGGGCTGGCATACGGTAGTTTATCTATCATTCAAAACCACAGTGGATGATACTGAATGGTCAGACAGTAGTAGGGTTAAAAACAATTATGTAGGACTCTGTACCTTCATGTAGATAATGTCAAATGTGATTCAATGCTCTAAAATCCTCCAAATGCTCTAGTTGAGTTTGAAGACTCAAGAAGGTTTGTGTTATAAATCTTATTAAGTTGTCGTAACAGTTGTCTCAATCTTTGTCCTGGACCCTCAAGTCTCTGTCTTGAACTTTGCAACATCACTTGCTGGTAGCTCGATTACGGCAAAGCCGTTCAAGGCGTCTTTGACCTGGTCTACGATATGCAGAATTTGTGGGTGTCGTCATTAGGTAGTCCTTCAGATCTCATCCAGGTCTGATGTGAGCAGTGGTACTTCACCGCTCTGGTTGGATGACAGGGTAACCATCAACTCCATCCCTTACATCACTCTCAGCATTATCAGTGGCTTGTTCACTCAGGGTGAATGCTTGAATACACCTCAGCATAGCTGGATCACTACCAGTCCTACCAGCTAGCAGTTAAAAGGGATTGCTCCCTTAATCTAACAGTCAAACACCACGATTCAATTTCATATCAATGTTACATTGATTTCCATACTGACCACCGCAGTACACAAACAAATCAACAGACAAAAAATGAGCAAAAGGAGCACTGTCTGAGGCTTACTGATGTACAAAGAAATGCATAATAGAAACTCAACGTATTTTGCCAAACAATATCTGGTGTTCAGTTCCTTTCAAGACATGCAATTCTTTTGACAAAACACACATCACAAAAATGTACTCTTTACACAAATTAAAACCCATACAGTTTTGGGGTCACAGCTCCAGGCAAATTAATTTCTTTTCCACTCTTCACAATAAACATTTATTGTCTTAGTCTGATATTTTGATTAAATTAACAATGGAAACTCAATAAGAAAACACTGTTTGACAAATCTGGAATTATTTGCTTTCAATACAATCAATCACGGTTTGACAAATCACACATTAATAGGTCTATAACTTTTTTAATTTGACACAAAATAAATCAATGAGGTTGTGGCTGAGGGAAATCCTCCATCAACACAGGCCCATCTGATCCTCTCTGCCTCCAGTTGGATCGATCCTTCATGCAGGAGCGCTGGTCTTCATGATCGGTCGGAGAGACACACCCGTGTTTCTATTCAGCTTGCATCTGGAGGCTTTTCCTTAGGTTGGTTTTAATAAGATGAGGGAGGAAGCTGCCAATATTCAAGATGTCGACAACAGTGCCCTGCAAGTCTAATCTGTCACTCATGAGTCTTGTTTGATACGCTCAGTAGATACGCTCAGTGTTTCTCATAATTATAGTCAGTCCATGACACATACAAGGCTATCCTCAGCATACGGGTGTACGTTACGGAAGATCTTCTCCCTGCTGGGTAGTGAGCGTCCAGGTTTACGCACCGTACAGTAAGGTCAACTCAATTCATTCACACAGACTAAAAGTATTTCACTTCTTGGGGTCAGTTACTTTAGGGCCAATTTATTTTCTTACTCTGACAAGACAACCATTTATAGTTGGACAAAACACCCATCACAAATAATTTGATACAGAATGAAACCTAATACACTTTAAATGCAATTCCTTACACTGCATACATGTTGAAGTGAAAAACTTCTTAGGTCTGATGTACTGTAGCAAATAAATGGAATGAAAACTCAACAAGAAAACACTATTTGACAAATAATATGTGGTGTTAGAATTTGCCTGCAAGGCCAACATTCACAGCTGAACAAAACACACATCAAAACATTACTGACACAGATTAAAACAAATTCACTTGTTGGGGTCAGAGATTTTCGGGGTCAAATTCATTTCTTTAACCATAACCTCGAGTTTCTTTAGCTAGAGACCCTGCCATATCCTCCAAAATACTCTACTCCATGCTCAACACTGGAATGTGTGGACTTAAAACAGAATGGTATATGCCTGGGAGTCAATTGACTAGCACTTGTTAGTTGGGGCTAAAATCTTTGAAAAAAAGTCTGACAACTTCTTGAATTAGATGAATTGGGACTAAACCAAAAAAAAAAATTAATTTTGGGAGTCAAATTATTATTATTATTTTTTGTGGGGGGGGGGGTTGGGTGGGAGGCCATCAAATTTACTTCCCTGACCTGCAAATAGACTGTACAATATCCAGGTCTTGTTGTACTAATCGAATAATACAAACTCAATGAGACAACACTTGTTGACAAATAATGTTAAAGGTGGTAATTCACCTGCTAGACAAACATTCACAGTTGGACAAAACACACATCACATTCATGAAAATCAATTCACTTCTTGGGGGTCAATTAATTTGGGGCAAATTTATTTCCTTACTCCACACAAGAACTATCCATATATATAGTACATGACATTGTGCAATAACAATAAACAATGAAAACTCCTGTTTTTATAATACTTATGTTTATTTCCCTTCAAGGAAACCCGTATGATTCACAGTTGGACAATACTCACAACAGACAAATGATTGTTTTTTAAACAATATAAAACCCTATACATATGTTTTGGGGGCACATATTTAGGACAAAGTTATTTGACAAGTCTTTACAGTTTTCACTTTTTCAGGTCTTTATAATTAGTACGATCAAATGAATAATTGAACCTCAACAAGAAAACACTGGTTTGACAAGTAACATAACTTGTTACTCTGCCTTCAAGACAACAATTTTGAAGTTCTTGAACAAATCAGCAATGCGTGGTGTTTTCAGCAATCTTGTACACTATAATATATGTTGATTTTGCTTAGGGGATAAAGAATATTATTTGTAAATTTTACCCATACACCGATGTGCATTAAGCACTGTATACTCAGTACTTTCCCGAGTCCTGTGAATAGGATTCCAACTGCCTCTGACTACCAAACAATCTCGGTAGTCTAGTTGGTAAGACATCTGCTCTAGAATGGCGGGTGTCGTGGGTTCGAATCCCAACCGAGGAAAATGTCTGTAAAAAATTTTCACAGGATTTGGGGAAGTACTGAGTATACAGTGCTTAACACACATCGGTGTATGGGTAAAAATTACAAATAATCATCTTGTACATATTTAAATGCACACTTATTTAGACAATAGAAATATGGAGTCTTTATGCCATTTTCTTTGTGTAGTGTTCCAAATGGAAATTTGTTCTCTGGAGGATGGGTACTACTACTTTAGAATCAGTGAACTTTCAGATTAAAACTAATCTGAACTGTTTTAACAGCTCTGGTTGGATCAATAGAATCATTAACTATTAGACATATGAAAAATGTGCTTGCAGTATTTTCTAATAACACTGAGTGACGGAATCTATCCTGAACCCTTAAAGTCCCAAATCCTTCTCTATATCAAATTGCCAAAGTGGAGGATTCAGAAGGACTGGGGCCAGTAGGCCCAAATTACAATTGCTTATCACTGGATCAGGCATTCCAATCTTGTCCAAGCCCAAACAATTTGGTGTGGAGTGACATCGGAGAAGAGGATATGGGAGGACTGAGGCCACACCTAGCCATACTGCTTAGTCTGTATTGATTTATCAGTAGCAAGTTTTGAGGGCCATAATAGGGACATCTGTCCCTGATGTTTGTGATTGTTCAGCCCCTTCCAGCCTCGGTTTGGTTACCATTGGTTTAATAAGAAGAAAGTTAAAATCGCTGCACCATCTAAAGGTGTATGCCAATAGATCAAGTGCGGGACCCACGTCACGTGACCTGTGGTAGTGGGTATTAAATGTAAAAAAACACGACATTCTCCATATAGAAAAGTGCGGTATGGGACATGATGATCGTCGCATTTCTTTATTCCATCAAGGCTTCTTTTTTTAAATCTGTGAAAAATATTCCAAAGTTTGTACCAATAACCTTTAAGTGGCTGAGTAAAGCCAGAAAAAGGACAGGTCCAGAAATCTTGGAAATTCTACAAGGAACATTAATGTTCACGATGTGGTAGTACTAGTTGCATGACGGAACGTTTGGGCCAGACGACCAAGATCACACACTTTTCAACACAAGAATTTCACAGTTTTGAAGCTGAAATCATCCAAAGAAAAGGCTGTCCAAAACTGTGTGATTCCTTTGTCTATTTGAAATTCCGCAAGGCTAGGTATAAATGCTCACTTTTCCAACGTTCTTTACTTTTTTTCCTCTCTTTTTTACAGTACAAACAAAATCACATGCGGGTTGCTACATCGTCATCCGCCGCCACCGATAATACATAACTCAAAATAAACCTCTTTTGTAGTAGTAGAAGAAAGTAGTTGTAGAAAGTGGCAGTCGGATTTGGAAACGCAGGATACCAGTCAACAAACCCACAAAGTTCCATTGGTCATGCTTGGCCGAGTGCACGCTGTACAATGTTGCCATTGTGGGGGTCGTTGACACTACACAGCTGGTATACTGTGTTGACTGCGCAAAAATTAGCGAACACGCATTCTAGTCCGCAGTGTTAATGCGACTTTTTTTAAGTAAGGAAACAGTCGTGACATTATTAGTAATAAAAATGGTGATTGGAACGGCAGGGTTGTCAGAGGCCCTAAAAATCATCAATTTTGACGACAGAAAATGATCGTGAATACAATTAAATGCATTTCATTTCACCTTAAACGCTTGGAGAAGACAGTCTGACAGTATGACTATGACAGTATGAGTAGGCGAATTTTGAGAAATTCTGCTGAGTCTTAGGCATTTGTTTAACAGAGGTGTTTTAAATCCACCTGACCGTTGCAGTTACTACATATTCTTTACTGGGGCACTAGACGACAGATAATGTCAAAACCTCAAAAAAGGAGTAAAGCGCCCCAGTAATACTGGGTCTAAATTTTAGCCATGACACGTGTCTTTCAAAATGGCCGCCAATAAATACATTCTTATGTTGTTTGGTTCATTTTGACTGTTTCAAATGCTCACATTCACAGCAAGAGATATTCACCAGAGGGTATAGATAAATGTCAACTCACCTTGCTTAGTTTGTGGAGATTTTGTCCGCTGAATTGTACAGAAAATGTGAAAGAAATGCCGAGAAAAATAGTGAGTCTTCAGAAGTCGGCCATTTTGTCTTTCTTGTGAGCGCTCAGCAGCGAGTCACTAATTACCCAGAGTTCACAATTTGCACATCAAAACCAAATAATGGAAAGGGGTTCAATTTATAGTGGATAATGAAAATATAAATATGATCATAAATCTATTGCGTTTATATTTACTTTTTGGTTTAAAAGCACAGTAAAGGTAAGTATCGACTGATTTCAATAGTTTTTTTGAGTGATGAGTGGGGATGTGAACTTTAAGATTTGCAACCCCTTACTGGGACACCCCTATTTGATAATGAATCAAAAAGTCCCCAGACCTTTGGGCATGAATGCGCGAAAGTTCCTGTCGCGCACTGAAATGTCCGCTTGGTTTTTCCTTTTAAAAGTTCAATAATTAGCATTTTAGCTACTAATACCTGGAGAGGAATATTTAAAAACGGGAAATTAAAGCCAACATCAATTAAAAAATAAAAAAATCCCTTAGAAAGTGGCAGTCGGCTATGGAAACCTTTCCCACCCTGGTATAGAGAAATTAGAATAATTGTCATTGAAAGCTTAACATATGCCTAATGTCGATAATGTTGAAATACTAAGTTCTCCCAACCATGTTTTGAAATGGAATAATTGTTCCATTATCAAATAGGGGTGTCCCGGTAAGGGGTTGCAAATCTTAAAGTTCACATCCCCACTCATCACTCAAAAAAACTATTGAAATCAGTCGATACTTACCTATACTGTGTTTTTAAACCAAAAAGTAAATATAAACGCAATAGATTTATGATCATATTTATATTTTCATTATCCACTATAAATTGAACCCCTTTCCATTATTTGGTTTTGATGTGCAAATTGTGAACTCTGGGTAATTAGTGACTCGCTGCTGAGCGCTCACAAGAAAGACAAAATGGCCGACTTCTGAAGACTCACTATTTTTCTCGGCATTTCTTTCACATTTTCTGTACAATTCAGCGGACAAAATCTCCACAAACTAAGCAAGGTGAGTTGACATTTATCTATACCCTCTGGTGAATATCTCTTGCTGTGAATGTGAGCATTTGAAACAGTCAAAATGAACCAAACAACATAAGAATGTATTTATTGGCGGCCATTTTGAAAGACACGTGTCATGGCTAAAATTTAGACCCAGTATTACTGGGGCTAGACCCAGTAACTGGGGCGCTGTACTCCTTTTTTGAGATTTTTGACATTATCTGTCGTACTAGCGCCCCAGTCCGTGGTATATATGGAAAGTGCTCCGATTCGGAGTCCGAAGTGGTTTTTTTCTGAATCAGTTACAAAATTGTCAAAATTGCAACAAGGACTCGACAGAATTGCTTGAAAATCGCCTACTGGCTTCTCCAAATATCTACGGTGAAATAAAATGCAGTTAATTGTACTCACGATCATTTTTGGTCCTCCAAATCGATGATTTTTAGCCCACTATCACGCATATATCAAATTTGCCGTTAGAATCGCAATTTTGAATGTGATACTCAACGACCGTTTACTTATGTCTAAAACGCTGCGAGGATTGTGTGTTCGCTGAGGCCCTGACTTTCATATTGTTTTCCGCGCAGTCAACGCAGGATACCAGGCTGTGTGTAGCGCCAATGTTCACTGACGCACTGACATTCATATTGATTTGCGCAGTCAATGCAGGATACCAGCTGTGTAGCCTGGTATCCTGCGTTGACTGCGCAAATCAATATGCATGTCAGGGACAAGATTGGAATGCCTGATCCAGTGATAAGCAATTGTAATTTGGGCCTACTGGCCCCAGTCCTTCTGAATCCTCCACTTTGGCAATTTGATATAGAGAAGGATTTGGGACTTTCAGGGTTCAGGATAGATTCTGTCACTCAGTGTTATTAGAAAATACTGCAAGCACATTTTTCATATGTCTAATAGTTAATGTTTCTATTGATCCAAACAGAGCTGTTAAAACAGTTCAGATTAGTTTTAATCTGAAAGTTCACTGATTCTAAAGTAGTAGTACCCATCCTCCAGAGAGCAAATTTCCATTTGGAATACTACACAAAGAAAATGGCATTTAAAGACTCCATATTACCATTGTCAAAATAAGTGTGCATTTAAATATGTACAAGATGATTATTTGTAATTTTTACCCATACACACCGATGTGTGTTAAGCACTGTATACTCAGTACTTCTCCAAATCCTGTGAAAATTTTTTACAGACATTTTCCTCGGGTGGGATTCGAACCCACGACACCCGCCATTCTAGAGCAGATGTCTTACCAACTAGACTACCGAGATTGTTTGGTAGTCAGAGGCAGTTGGAATCCTATTCACAGGACTCGGGAAAGTACTGAGTATACAGTGCTTAATGCACATCGGTGTATGGGTAAAATTTACAAATAATATTCTTTATCCCCTATGCAAAATCAACATATTTTATAGTGTACAAGATTGCTGAAAACACCACGCATTGCTGATTTGTTAAAGAACTTCAAAATTGTTGTCTTGAAGGCAGAGTTACAAGTTATGTTACTTGTCAAACCAGTGTTTTCTTGTTGAGGTTCAATTATTCATTTGATCGTACTAATTATAAAAGACCTGAAGAAGTGAAAACTGTAAAGACTTGTCAAATAACTTTGTCCTAAATATGTGCCTCCAAAACATATGTATAGGGTTTTATATTCTGTTTAAAAAACAATCATTTGTCTGTTGTGAGTATTGTCCAACTGTGAATCATGCGGGTTGCCTTGAAGGGAAATAAACATAAGTGTTATAAAAACAGGAGTTTTCATTGTTTATTGTTATTGCACAATGTCAGGTACTATATATTTGGATAGTTCTTGTGTGGAGTAAGGAAATAAATTTGCCCCAAATTAATTGACCCCCAAGAAGTGAATTGATTTTCATGAATGTGATGTGTGTTTTGTCCAACTGTGAATGTTTGTCTTGCAGGTGAATTACCACCTTTAACATTATTTGTCAACAAGTGTTGTCTCATTGAGTTTGTATTATTCGATTAGTACAACAAGACCTGGATATTGTACAGTCCGTTTGCAGGTCAGGGAAGTAAATTTGATGGCCTCCTCCCACCCCCCCCCCCCCCCTAAAAAAAAAAATAAAAATTTGACTCCCAATTTTTTCAAAGATTTTAGCCCCAACTAACAAGTGCTAGTCAATACTCCGATCCATTAAGCCCCGCCCATTTCTCATTGGCCAATCACAACCACGAAATCTGATCACCGTTTCAGCCATTTGGTGATCTTTGCACTAATGGTGATCAGGTTTCGCGGCTGTGATTGGTCAACTCGTAAGGAGGCGGGACTTAATGGATTGGTCTATTGACTCCCAGGCATACCATTCTGTTTTAAATCCACACATTCCAGTGTTGAGCATGGAGTAGAGTATTTTGGAGGATATGGCAGGGTCTCTAGCTAAAGAAACTCGAGGTTATGGTTAAAGAAATAAATTTGACCCCGAAAATCTCTGACCCCAACAAGTGAATTTGTTTTAATCTGTGTCAGTAATGTTTTGATGTGTGTTTTGTTCAGCTGTGAATGTTGGCCTTGCAGGCAAATTCTAACACCACATAATATTTGTCAAACAGTGTTTTCTTGTTGAGTTTTCATTCCATTTATTTGCTACAGTACATCAGACCTAACAAGTTTTCCACTTCAACATGTATGCAGTGTAAGGAATTGCATTTAAAGTGTATTAGGTTTCATTCTGTATCAAATTATTTGTGATGGGTGTTTTGTCCAACTATAAATGGTTGTCTTGTCAGAGTAAGAAAATAAATTGGCCCTAAAGGAACTGACCCCAAGAAGTGAAATACTTTTAGTCTGTGTGAATGAATTGAGTTGACCTTACTGTACGGTGCGGAAACCTGGACGCTCACTACCCAGCAGGGAGAAGATCTTCCGTAACGTACACCCGTATGCTGAGGATAGCCTTGTATGTGTCATGGATTGACTATATGAGAAACACTGAGCGTATCTACTGAGCGTATCAGACAAGACTCATGAGTGACAGATTAGACTTGCAGGGCACTGTTGTCGACATCTTGAATATTGGCAGCTTCCGCCCTCATCTTATTAAAACCAACCTAAGGAAAAGCCTCCAGATGCAAGCTGAATAGAAACACGGGTGTGTCTCCACAACCGATCAATCCCTTTTAACTGCTAGCTGGTAGGACTGGTAGTGATCCAGCTATGCTGAGGTGTATTCAAGCATTCACCCTGAGTGAACAAGCCACTGATAATGCTGAGAGTGATGTAAGGGATGGAGTTGATGGTTACCCTGTCATCCAACCAGAGCGGTGAAGTACCACTGTTCACATCAGACCTAGATGAGATCTGAAGGACTACCTAATGACGACACCCACAAATTCTGCATATCGTAGACCAGGTCAAAGACGCCTTGAACTGCTTTGCCGTGATCGAGCTACCAGCAAGTGATGCTGCAAAGTTCAAGACAGAGACTTGAGGGTCCAGGACAAAGATTGAGACAACTGTTACTAGTCAACAACTTAATGAGATTTATAACACAAACCTTCTTGAGTCTTCAAACTCAACTAGAGCATTTGGAGGATTTTAAAGCATTGAATCACATTTGACATTATCTACATGAAGGTACAGAGTCCTACACAATTGGTTTTAACCCTACTACTGTCTGACCATTCAGTATCATCCACTGTGGTTTTGAATGATAGATAAACTACCGTATATGCCAGCCCGTACTATGATATCATGTGGTGAATGCATCTACACAGTTAGCTCTGTGCACTCTTGTGCCACCATGCATGTCCCATTCAGTTGAATGATTTCAAATGGTTGGTTAACTCACAGGAAAATGGTACAAATAGTAGGAGGGTTAATAGAGAAGATGGAGAACAAGGTGTGATGATAGTGTAAACATTCTTGTGCATGATGTCAAAAATTGAAAGCCCTTTTTAAAGGGAAGTTTCATGTTTATCTAGGCCGTATATCTGTTGATGTAGACTTTAGTCTAGGGTATAACTGTCAAGAGACCATGCTAGGTTATTTTATTTTATTTTATGCTTTGTTTTACCAAACACCGATGTGTGATGATCACTGTATATTTAATCTGATACATTTTAGAGTAGGTCCAATGTCATGATTGCAAGTAAAAAATCAGCTCTTGCAGAAGCAGAAATGTCTGTGCTTAGCGTGTTCACAGGTCAGTGACAGCATTCTTCCTTACTTTCATTGAAAATAATATAGAAAATATCCTAAGGTAAAAACAGTTTATCTAAGCCCAACTCTTTAACTGACAGAGGATAATGTTTTTAAACTCTAAATGTTGCCAAGTGTACATTTTGTTTGTGTTGCAGTAAGGCTTAGCATTTCCAAAGGAGACATCTACCTGTCAACAAGTAGATGTCCAAGACCGGCATATGATGATCGAAGGATCTGCTGTACTCTCCAGTCAGGCTGAGCATCTCCAAAGACATGTACCCGTCAACAAGTAGATGTCCAAGACCAGCCTATGATAAAGGAGCTGCACTCTCCACTCAGGCTTAAAATCACCAAAGACGTCTACCCGTCAACAAGTAGATGTCCAAGACCAGCCTATGATAAAGGAGCTGCACTCTCCACTCAGGCTTAAAATCACCAAAGACGTCTACCCGTCAACAAGTAGATGTCCAAGACCAGCCTATGATAAAGGAGCTGCACTCTCCAGTCAGGCATAGTATCTCCAAAGACATCTACCTTCTCCAGTGAAAGGTGAGTTACCAAAAAGAGAAATTACAATAATTTATTAACACCTGGTCCCAAATAAATCTCTCTAGTAATTGTGCAGAATGTCTATTGTTGGTCTGGTTGAAACAGAAGTTAATATCATTCATTTACTTGCAACATTACAATTCAATCAAAGTGTATACTTGCCAATCATTTTAGAGTTGGCAGGCTCGGTTTTGGGGGTTTTTCTGTTGGGTTCGAAAGATTTTGGGAAGGTACCTTAGGATGCTTTATGTTAAACACAAAATATATCAATACGAATTCTTAGCTTTTGGTAATTAAATTTTTGGTATGTCAATAAGTTTCTTTCTGAGAGAGAGCTTTTTGATAATAAAGTTCAAACCAGCAGCAATCCTCAAGAGAACCAGATGTTGACGTCCCCCCTGTATTACTGTTTCTTATTTTGATTGCAACAATCCGAATGATCCTGATGTGCATGAGTTTCTTCAACCCTTTTGTTGCTGCTTTCAATGTTTTGCCTTGATTTATTTTTGATTGAAAGTACAGAAAAATCTGAAGTTAAAAGGAATTTAACTGAACCTAACTGTTTTACTGATGGATATTGTTTTTAAACACTATGTTTCAACTTAGTTTTGTTTGTGTTGCAGAAAGGCTTGCATCTCCAAACTAGACGTCTACCCATCAACAAGTAGATGTCCAAAGACTAACCTAAGATATAGGAACCGCACTCTACAGTAAAAGGTGAATTCCCAAAAAGAAAATTCAAGTATTAACACCTGGTCCCAAATTAAGCTCTGTAGAAATTGTGCAGAATGTCTATTGTTGGCCTGGTGTCAACGGTTGTTAGAATCAGTCATTTTCTTAGCTTCTTATTGGCACCCTCAAACAAAGATATTGACAAGATAGGGAGACTGCCATCATGGTGCTAGATAGCTCAGTTGGTTGAATGCTGGCACATTAATCCGGAGGTCGGAGGTTCAAAACCCATAAATTTAAATTTTACACACCATTAAATAATTGCTAGATTAGTCTCGTTCTGAGAGAGCTCTGAGAAAAAATAAAGTTCATACCAGCACCAATCCTCAAAAGAGCCGTTTCAGGCATTTGACATTCCCCAGAATTACTGTTGCTCATTTTGATTGCAACATCCAAAATGATCCTTGTATGCGTAAGTTTCTTCAAACACTTTGTTTGCTGTTTTCTGGGTTGGTTTTCTTCACTTTGATTGAAAGTATAACAAAGGTCTAAAGGTAATAGCAAGTTATCTGAACCTAACTATTTTACTGATGAGTAATGTTCTTCAATGGTAATTGATGCAAATTTGTGCGGTTTGTTTGTGTTGCAGTCAGGGTTAGCATCTCCAAAGACATCTACCCATCAACAAGTAGATGTCCAAGACCAGCCTGTTACATAAGGTTAGCATCTCCAATGACATCTACCCATCAACAAGTAGATGTCCAAGACCAGCTTATGACATAAGGTTAGCATCTCCAAAGACATCTACCCGTCAACAAGTAGATGTCCAAGACCAGCTTATGACATAAGGTTAGCATCTCCAAAGACATCTACCCGTCAACAAATAGATGTCCAAGACCAGCTTATGACATAAGGTTAGCATCTCCAAAGACATCTACCCGTCAACGAATAGATGTCCAAAACCAGCTTTAAACCAGATTAGAGTAAGATATTGGAGCACTCTTCTTTGTATGTATCTTGTTTAAAAAAAAATGCAAATTATGTAATAACAATTCTTGGGAAATCATTTGAACCTTTAAAAAATTAAAAACCGAATACTTGTACTTATATAAATATTGACATAAGTTATGTCCTCCTTCAACCAAAACCAGGTGAACAACAAGTGAGATAAACAGTTTAAACACAACAGAACATGTAAAAGTTGAACATTGGAGCACCTTTAAGATGTAAAGGCAACAATAAAAGCACTTTTTTTTTAAATAAAATATTATCCCCCTCCACATAAAATCAATGTAATACTTTTTAGAGTGATGATTGATTTGAAAAACCAACAATATTTTATTGACCATGGTTTAACATTGCCCTAACTATTGGAATCTCCTGATCAGGAGATGGAGACATCTCGAGGCTCAAAAAATTCCACTCAAATACCTCCCATGCATAGATAATAAAAAAAAGAACAAAATGTTTGTAGCTTGACAAAAAAGTTACTTTTCAAACTTCCTCACAGTATAATCTACTATAATATACTTTTAATGAAGATAAAGGATAGTAAAGTACTGGTTTAAAAATCAAGTTAAAAATAAACAATGATGACTTCACACTGTGAAGGAAAACTGATATCACTGGTGGAGGGGGTCCTTGCCAGTATTTAATCACCCCTGCAAGGGATTTTGCTCATTAAGTTTGTTGGCTTGCATACAATGTTGTATCTGTAAATTTGACTTTTCAGAGTCAGAGATGTAGCTAGCTGTTCCCTGAAGTCAAGTGCAGAGAGAATCACCTCTACTGACATCTTGCAGGCTACAGGGTATAAAGGAGAGCAACGCGTATGTAAACATCAGTATCATCAAGACATCCTAGCAGTTCATCTAGAGGTCATGAATGATGGACAACCAAGCAGTTTGTTGTCCTCAACTGTAAGATATTCTAGATGTATTAGTTTGATGTTTTCTTTTGTCGTCGTATAGTGGGCTGTTTTTGCAGCACTATACAGTTAGTATATCTTGTAAATAAGTACACCATTGCAAGCAAGCACATACACGGTTTTTGAACTATGAATTTGGAGATCATAGAGCCTTGGAGGTGCGGAAATGCCATTGGTGGTGCGGAGATTCGATTGGTGGTGCGGAGATTCGATTGGTGGTGCGGAGATTCGATTGGTGGGGCGGAGATTCGATTGGTGGTGCGGAGATTCGATTGGTGGTGCGGAGACTCGATTGGTGGTGCGGAGATTCGATTGGTGGTGCGAAGATTCGATTGGTGGTGCGGAGATTCGATTGGTGGTGCGGAGATTCGATTGGTGGTGCGGAGATTCGATTGTTGGTGCGGAGACTCGATTGGTGGTGCGGAGATTCGATTGGTGGTGCGGAGATTCGATTGGTGGTGCGGAGATTCGATTGGTGGTGCGGAGATTTGATTGGTGGTGCGGAGACTCGATTGGTGGTGCAGAGGTTTGATTGGTGGTGCGGAGATATCGATTGGTGGTGCGGAGGTTCGATTGGTGGTGCGGAGATATCGATTGGTGGTGGGGAGGTTCGATTGGTGGTGCGGAGGTTCGATTGGCGGTGCGGAGGATCGATTGGTGGGGCGGAGATTTGTTTGGTGGTGGGGAGATTCGATTGATGGTGCGGAGATTCGATTAGTGGGTAGAGATTCTATTGGTGGTGCGGAGATTCCATTGGTGGTGGGGAGATACGATTGAGTGCGGAGATTTGATTGGTGGGGCGGAGATTCGATTGGTGGTGCGGAGATTCGTTTGGTGGTGCGGAGATTCGATTGGTGGTGCGGAGATTCGATTTGTTTTGTGGAGATTCGATTGGTGGTGCGGAGATTCAATTTGTTTTGTGGAGATTCGATTGCTGGTGCGGAGATTCGATTGGTGGGGCGGAGATTCCATTGGTTGGTGTGGAGATTCGATTGGTTGTGTGGAGATTCGATTGGTGGTACGGAGATTCGATTGGTGGTGGGGAGATTCGATTGACTGTGCGGAGATTCGATTGGTGGTGCGCAGATTCGATTGGTGGTGCGCAGATTCGATAGGTGGGGCGTAGATTCAATTGGTGGGGCGGCGGTTTAATTGGTGGTGTGGAGATTTGATTGGTGGTGGGGAAATTCGGTTGGTGGTGCCGAGATTTGATTGGTGGTGCGGAGATTCGATTGGAGGTGCGGAGATTCGATTGATGGTGCAGAGGTTGGATTGGTGATGCGAAAATTCGATTGGTGATGTGGAGATTTGATTTGTGGTGCGGAGATTTGATTGGTTGGTACGGAGATTCGATTGGTGGTGCAGAGATTTGATTCAGAATTAATGGTGATAAACACGGAAAATTCAAAAAAGTTAAAGGGACCTGGACACTTGCACTTGGCATGCAGGGTCCTACTGCCGGCCAGGGTGATAGCTGGATGTTGATCTTAAAGGTGCATCTTAAATGGTTGGCAAACGGCAGTAGTCCCTAGTCTTGGCCGTGGGGCTCTGGGACCACGTTACTACAGTAGGGGACTGCCTTTGGGTTCTGCCTTGGGGTGGCGGACCGGACCCTGCCGAAAGGTGGGTGAAATGGCTCTGACGATCTGGAAAGCGTGTGGGGCTGGTACCCTGAGACCTGCTCATGGTGGCCCTGCTTTAGACTTACCTTACCAGGATGATATTGGCAAAACGCTGATAAAACTGATTGAAATAAATTGCTTGCAATTGGTGTACTTGTAAAATATTTGTTATTTTTAATTACAAGATTATGTTCCTTTTTGAAATGACTGTTAATCAATTACTTCAGAATCAAATCAAGAACTGCATATTCTGAATTACTATTTCTGATGTTAAACTTTATCAGTTGTATATACTGTTATTTTGATGTGGTAGTTTTTGCCCTTAAAGTATACATTGTGTCTACTTCACTCTACTTACCTGTAGATCCACTACTTATGCATACTTCCCTACCCACAGGTACAATATCGCTAAGATTTACACACAATAGCGCCCCCACTAATCTATCCAGAATGCTCCTCGGCACATGAGTGCCACGTTGTCTTTCTCTTTTTCTTAACTGTAATACTAACTGTTTTGCTGATGGATGTTGTTTTTAAACACTAAATGTTTCAACTTGTGCGATTTGTTTGTGTTGCAGAAAGGCTTAGCATCTCCAAACTAGACGTCTACCCATCAACAAGTAGATGTCCAAGACTAACCTAAGATATAGGAACCGCACTCTACATTAAAAGGTGAGTTCCGAAAAAAAAGACAAATATTAACACCTGGTCCCAAATTAAGCTTTCTAGAAATTGTGCAGAATGTCTATTGTTGGCCTGGTGTCAACGGAAGTTAGAATCAGTCATTTTCTTGGCTTCTTATTGGCACCCTCAAACAAAGATATTGACAAGATAGGGAGACTGCTATCATAGTGCTAGATAGCTCAGTTGGTTGAGTGCCGGCACGTTAATCCGGAGGTTGCAGGTTCAGAACCCGTTATAGTCAATTTGTCTTTGTTCACCAAAAAATTGTATTAAGCTGACCCAGTCAGTTTGTTTCCCATGTCGTGTATCACTTGATGATTTCTTGTAGCATTTAAAATTTATTCAAGTATGTCTGTATGTTTGGCAATCATTTTAGAGTTGACAGGCTGGGTGGTGGTTTAATTTTGGTTAGATTTGAAAGATTTTGGGAATGTATCTACACGTACACACAAGTATCAAGACGGATTCCTAACTTTTAGTAACTTAAATTTTACATGCCATTAAATAATTGCTAGAGTAGTTTCATTCTGAGAGAGCTCACTAAAAATAAAGTTTATATCAGCACCAATCCTCAAGGGAACTGTTTCAGTCGTTTGCGTCCCCCAGAATTACAGTTGCTTGTTTTGATTGCAACATCCAAAATGATCCTTGTATGCGTAAGTTTCTTCAAATAGTTTGTTTGCAGTTTTAATTTCTGGGTTTGTTTTCTTCACTTCAATTGAAAGTATAAGAAAGTCCTAAAGGTAATAGCAAGTTATCTGAACCTAACTATTTTACTGATGAGTAATGTTTTTCAATGGTAATTGATGCAAATTTTTGCGGTTTGTTTGTGTTGCAGTCAGGGTTAGCATCTCCAAAGACATCTACCCGTCAACAAGTAGATGTCCAAGACCAGCTTATGACATAAGGTTAGCATCTCCAAAGACATCTACCCGTCAACAAGTAGATGTCCAAGACCAGCTTATGACATAAGGTCATCAGCATCTCCAAAGACATCTACCCGTCAACAAGTAGATGTCCAAGACCAACTTATATGACATAAGGTTAGCATCTCCAAAGACATCTACCCATCAACAAGTAGATGTCCAAGACCAGCCTATGATCAAGGAGTTGCAATCTCCAGTAAAAGGTGAATTTCCAAAAAGTATAATTTGAATATTTTCCCCTGGTCCCAAATGGTCCCTGGTCTGTAATAACTGTGCAGAATGCACATAGGTGTATGGGGACTCTTTGGTTAAGAGGGGCATAGAGGGGTTGGTTTGCCTGAAATTTTACACAGTTAAAAACTTCAAGTTTATATCAATTTCTAAAAGAAAAATGTTTATTTTTTCTTCTTGCTTTGCATGAACTTCCCCCACTGTTATGACAAAAATGTAGGGGCGGGGCGATGTTGTTGCAATTTGTTTTTATTGCAGAAAGGCTTATCAACTCCAAAGACATCTACTCATTAACAAGTAAAATATTCAAGATTTAGGAGCTGCACTCTTTGTATGTATCTTGTAGTAAAGAAAAAAATGTAAAATATGTAATAATAATTTTTGGGAAATCATTTGAACCTTTAAAAATTAAAACCAACTACTTGTATTCATACAAATTTTGACGCTTCAGAAGCTCCTTCAAGCAAAACCAGGTGCACAAAAAGTGAGGTACCAGTTTAAACACAACAGAAAATGTAAAAGTTGAACATTGGAACACCTTTAAGATGTAAAGGCAAGAATAAAAACACCTTTTTTTATTAAAATATTTTCCCCTCCTTTTCCAACAGCTTTCAAAAGGCGCATAAAATCAATGTAGTACTTTTTAGAGTGATGATTGATTTGAAAAACCAACATTTTATTGACCATGGTTTAACATTGCCCTAACTATTGGAATCTCCTGATCAGGAGATGGAGACATCTTGAAGCTCAAAGTATTCCACTCTAATACCTCTCCTGCATAGATAATAAAACAAGAAGAAAAAACCTTTTTTAGCTTAAAAAAAGTTACTCCTCAAACTCTTGCAGTATAATCTACTATAGTATACTTTTAACGAAGACAAAGGATAGTAAAGTACTGGTTTAAAAATCAAGTTAAAAATAAACAATGATGACTTTTCACACTGTGAAGGAAAACTGACATCACTGATGGAGGGGGTCCTTGCCAGTTTTTAATCATCCCTGCAAGGGATTGTTGGCTTGCATACAATTTTGTATCTGTAAATTTGACTTTTCAGAGCCAGAGATGTAGCTAGCTGTTCCCTGAAGTCAAGTGCAGAGAGAATCACCTCTACTGACATCTTGCAGGCTACAGGGTATAAAGGAGAGCAACGCGTATGTAAACATCAGTATCATCAAGACATCCAAGCAGTTCATCTAGAGGTCATGAAGGTTTGTTGTCTTCAAATGTAAGATATTCTAGATGTGTTGATTTAATGTTTTCTGTTGTCGTCGTACAGTGGGCTGTTTTTGCAGCACTATACAGTTAACATCTTGTAAATAAGTACACCATTGCAAGCAAGCACATACGCGTTTTTTGAACTATGAATTTGGAGATCATAGAGCCTTGGAGGTGCGGAGATGCCATTGGTGGTGCGGAGATTCGATTGGTGGTGCGGAGATTCGATTGGTGGTGCGTAGACTCGATTGGTGGTGCGGAGATTCGATTGGTAGGGCGGAGATTCGATTGGTAGTGCGGAGATTCGATTGGAAGTGCGGGGATTCGATTCGGAATCAATGGAGGTAAACACGGGAAATTCCGAAATATTAAAGGGACCTGGACACTTGCACGTGGCATGTGGGGTCCTACTGCCGGCCAGGGTGATAGCTGGATGTTGATCTTAAAGGTGCATCAGGCTGCTCTACCGGGGGAGCATGGTTCTGGTGTGATCACAAATGGTTGGCAAACGGCAGTAGTCCCTAGTCTTGGCCGTGGGGCTAGTGGACCGCGTTAGTATGGTAGGGGACTGCCTTGGGGTTCGCCTTGGGGTGGCGGACCGGACCCTGCCGAAAGGTGGGTGTAATGGCTCTGACGATCTTGAAAGCGTGTGGGGCTGGTATCCTGGGACCTGCTCGTGGTGGCCCTGCTTTAGACTAACCTTACCAGGATGATATTGGCAAAATACTGATAAAACTGATTGAATTAAAATGCTTGCAATGGTGTACTTATATTTGATATTTGTTATTTTTAATTAAAAGTTTATGTGTTCCTTTTTGAAATGAATGTTAATCAATCACGTCAGATTCAAATCAAGAACTGCATATTATGAATTACTATTTGTGATGTTAAACTTTATGATTGGTATATACAGTTATTTTGATGTGGTAGTTTTTGCCGGTAAATTATACATTGCGTCTACGTCACTCTACTTACCTGTAGAGCTACTACTCATGTATACTTCCCTACCCACAGGTACAATAATGCTAAGATTTACACACAATAGTGTTTCCTGCTGATCTATTCACAATGCCTCTCTCTGCATGAGTGCCACATTGTCTTCCTCTTTTTCTTACCGCAAGTTATGGCACACACTTTTCCGCCAGCTCCGTTTTTGCGTGCTTTACACCATTATTGAGGAAGATTTCTTGTTAACATTTGAAAAAAAAAAAAATGATACTACAGTATTGTCCAGTATATTCTAATAGTGAAACGATCGGCAAGGAATGAGTCTGTCTGTAACGGGGGAAATGTCCTCCCCTCGGGACGAGCCAATTCCTCAGGGGACTGTACCGATGACACTATCCTGCCACTGCATCAGCCTCACTCGGCACTCCAGGCTGCAAGAGGCCATGATTGCTGGCAGTTCCATTGGTTGGAATGGAGACACTAAGCAGTCTTTGGTCGCCGACCAGTGTATTAGAAGGAACAGGCCAACAACAACAAGGGAGTCGTCCTGGTAAGTATAAAACCAGAAATCCTCTCATGCCGGGACGACTTACCTCAAAGAAGAGCAGAGGGACAAACACGACCTGTTTCCGGGCCCTGTTTACACCCACCATGAACACTGCTTAACAACCGTTTCCTCCCAGCTCCATGGTACTCACCACTAGGGCTTGGGGATGGGTCCCAGTTTGGGCAGGCAGGCCGTGAAACACTCACTCAAACTCCCGGGTGTACGTGCTGTTCACTAGTCAGAGTGGGGCTCTGACGATGTTGGGCATGACTCACTCGTCTGGACCACCATTGATGTTGGATTTGTCCTCAGCATCGGGTGTTCTTAGGCCAATAGTGTCCTCTGAAATGTCGTCAAACTCGACCTGTGGCTTCCTGTAAAAAGATAGGACAAGCCATTGTCCCTGCCGCCGCTCTTCCTCCAGTTCGGAGAGTTTGACCAGCGAATCACACAGGGGCAACAAACATCGTCCCAATGACTTTGTTTACAGGCTGTTCATTTGATCTCCTTGCTAAGGGCCATGGCAAATTGCCGACACCCAGGCTGGGTTCCAGGACAAACAAACCTTATTCACCGGGTTTGAATCCCACCCAAGTAATATGCCTGTGGATTTTTTTCACAGGACTCGGGGGGTGGGGGGGTGGAGTACTGAGTAGCAAGTAGGGAACACACGACCCGTTTCTGGGCCTTGTTAAACCCACCATGAACACTGCTCAACAACCATTTCATCCCAGCTCCATGGTACTCACCATCTGAATTGTCCTCAGACTCGACCTGTGGCGGCTCCTGTAAAATAATAGGACAAGCCATTGTCCCTGCCGCCGCTCTTCCTCCAGTTCAGAGAGTTTGGCCGGAGAATCATGCAGGGGCAACAAACATAGTTCCAATGACTTTTTCAAGGGCCGACTGTTTAAAGGCTGTTCATTCGATATCCTTCGATAATGGCCATGGCATATTGCAGACACGGCTGGGTTCAAGAACAAACGAACCTAACTCACCGGGTTCGAATCCCACCCGAATAATGTGTCTGTGGATTCTTCTATCACTGGACTCGGGGGGAAAGTGTTGAGTATACAGTGCTTAACAGGCATCAATATATGGGTAAAACATCAATAATTTTTCTATCCCAGATGCAAACTCAACATCTATTATAATCGTTGCAGTACCCTCTGCTAAAATATAGAATTCGAACTGCATCTAGCTACCGGGCAAGATCGTGGTTTGAATCCCACCCGTGTAGTATGGATGTGAATTTTTTCACAGGACTCGGGGGATAGTACTGAGTATACAGTGCTTAACACCCACATCAATGTATGGGTAAAACACAAACAATATTTGTCTTCGGCCCCCTGGTCTCTATCTTGACCACACTGCATTACTCAAAACCTACAGAATTTGCCAATCGCAAGTAGCCGTGCTCCAGCATCCCCTTCCACACTGAGCATTTACCTGTCCAAGTCATTCTTGGATTTGGGGTGATCCCCCTCAATGGAGGGAGAGCCCCTCGGATCTGACCGCTGTGTTGGATCCACACAGCTGGGGCTTGCTCATCCATCAGTGTCAACTCGTCCTTCCTGCTCAATCACAGGGGTCAACTTGTCCCTCTCGTACCTCAACAGATGACAATGATGAAGTGATTGCAGATGCAGTGGTCATCTATAGCTGAGACAGAGCTGCACCTGGTACAATAGGATATGGTTCAGGTTTTGCAAATGCCATCCCCCGGGTATCCCGCCCCCCTAGAATGCAAACATTCCAGATGTAAAGTGAGTTCAGGATCGGAGGCGGCAACATACAAGTTTTTCCCGTGTTGCTGCTTGACCAGATGTTGCATAGAATGTGAATGTCAACACAAGGTGAGACAAAGTGGAAAACATTCAAGAGACATGAGCTCTCTTATACTTGTTTTTCCACAGCGGAATTTGAGCAGTTTTTCCACAGCACCAAATGTTCCAGATAAACTGGCAGCCAATGGCTTTCCTGCTTGCTTGAACTTGGCTGACCGGACTAGAGGTCAATTTGAGGATGTTCTGAAAAAGGCCGATGAGGCGTCCCTTTTTGTGATTCGTTCATTGTCCTTCCTCCTTTTCCTCAAGAAAAAATCGAGCTTTGGACTGTGAAGAACATTCATTTGTCCCGGCTGAATCTCCTGACTGCAGTGTTTCACTGCCTGAACCAGGGATTACGTGTGGCACTCGATCAGTTCAAACATGTCTCTACACTGGCAACTACATCCCATAGAGGGATGCACTGTTCCTTACATTGGAAAGAGCTCGCAAATGCATTGAAACATTACCACTTATGGGCTTGGACCATTACGCTGGTAAATTTCAAGAATCAATGGAAGCCAGAGAACAACGACTGAGGCAACTGATAAGGAGGAATCTATTAAAAAGAAGTCTTCACAGTGACCACAACTAAACGGGCTCTGAAATCCACAGCTAAACCTACGTTCCGGATTCCCTGACATCAGCCATTTTAAGATATCTGTGGTAGTTTTTGGGACCATGCTGCTAACGGGGATGGGTCACACACTCAAACCCAACCTTTAACTGGCAACAAAGAGTCACAACGGTGATGAATATGAGACTCGCCATTACAGCGGAAAATTGACTTTCCCCAGGACGAGCCAGTTCCTCGGAGACTACATGTGATAATATCCTGCCACTGCATCAGCCCCTCGCTCATCAGCACTCCATGCTGCTAGAGGCCCCGAGTGCTGGTAGTTCCGTTGATCGGAGAGGAAATACTATCTAGTCTTTGGTCCCGACCAGTGTATCAGACGATACTGGCCAACAGCTAACAAGAAAGTTGTCCTGGTAAGGATGGAACCAAAAATTCCTCTTGTGCTGGGACTTATAGCTCCAAAAAGAAAAGCAGGAAGTGGCAAATTGAACACGACCCGTTTACGGGCCGCGTTGCACCCACCATGAATGCTTCTCAGCAACCGTTTCCTCTTGGCTCCATGTGGGCTTGGGATGGGCTCCTATATGGGGCAGACGGCCCATGAAACACTCGCTAAACTCCCCTGGGTGTACAGTGCTATTCACTGGTCAGAGTGGGGCTCTGACGATGTTGGGCATGACTCGCTCGTCTGGACTAGCATCAGGTGTTCCTAGACTGATAGTGTCAACTAAATTGTCTTTGGGCTCAACCTGTGGCCATAAAATGATAGGACAGGCTATTGTCCCCGTCGCCACTCCTCTTCCAGTTTGGAGCTTTCATAGAAGGCAAATCACACAGGGGCAACAAACATCGTCCGAATGACTTTGTCAAGGGCTGACTGTTTACAGGCTGTTCATGTGATGTTTCTGCCTCGCTAATGGCCATGACATCATCAGGCCAACACCCAGGCGGGGTTCCTTGGCAACTGAACCTATCTCACCGGGTTCGAATCTCACCCGAGTAATATGCTTGTGGAATTTTTTTTTTACAGGACTTGCGGGAAAAGTACTTTGTATTTATGCAGTGCTTAACACATCGTTGCGTTGTTAAAACACAAATAATATTCTTTATCCCCAATGCATATTTAACATCGTTTTGAATTGTTGCGGTACCCTCTGCTAAAATGTAGGATTCAAACTACCTCTAGCTACCGGGCAAGCTCGGTAGTCTAGTGGTAAGACATCTGCCCTAGAATTTGGCAAAGGTAATGGGTTCGAATGCCACCTGAGTAATATGCATGTGAAATTTTTTCACATAACTCGGGGAAAGTACTCAACCTTTTAATGGTAAAACTCAAACTCAACCTTTTACTGGAGTCACAACCGAGCCTCAGCCCCTGCAGGCTGACCCCTTGATATCCCAGGGGCTGGCTCAAATGATGTAAGTGGCTCCAGGCGGCCTCTCGCTGATGGATATGGCCCATGGGGGGGGGCGGCTGCCTCCAGTTCTGTATAGAGTCCTTGGCATAAGTGACCTCTGCTCAGTGGATGCTCGAAACAATCAATCATGGTTAGGCATTGGAGTTAACGAGCACTCCTTCCCCCCCCCCCCAATTCTGCCCATCAGATGCAAGTCTCGTCCGACTTAACAAAACCCCACTCACTGGAAAAGGAAATCAGATCCCTCTTCAACTGAGCCATTGGGGTGGTTTTGACCGGGGAGACCCAAACAAGGATTCATGTCAACCTTCTTTCTGGTTCTAAAGACTGAGACTGGCACATGAAGCCTCTAAGCCTCCAGAAGTTTATCCGACCATATCCTTTCCGAAAAGTATTGTCGTGGATGGCGATTCTGGACTCGCATGTTTCCTTTGCAACAAAAGAACTTTTGAGCACACAGCACTCCCATTCCACCTCCCCCATGGTATTCACCCCGGGTAGTGAAGGAAATTTGGAGTGGTGCTACGGAAACAAGGGTTCACAGTATTCATGTACCACGATGATTGGATTATTGTAGGACAATCTTACGAGGGCAACAGCCTCAGTGATTGAACAAACGAGGGGACTAGCAACCAACTTCGGCTTTATCATCAATACCGAGAAGTTGCATCCTGTTCCCTCACAGATGCAGGTTTTCCTGGGGGCAAGGCTCGACTTCCTTTCAGGCAGAGCCAGCCCAGCAGAGGAACGAGTGTATTTAAGACAATGTGCCGCACTCCTCCTACCAGCAACGATGGCACCAGCTCAAGCTTGGCTAAAACTGCTGGGCCTCATGGCCAGCATGGTGGGCCTGGTGGATTTCTGCCGATGACCCATGGTACCGACCATACCTTGGCTGATTGCATACCGTTACTGGTGGCAGACTGCTGAAAACCTGAAGAGGGGTCAGTCCTTTTGACAGCCCCCTCCGTCTCACTACCACGATGGATGCGTCACTCTCCGGCTGGGGTGGGGGAGGTGCCCTTGCCACCTCCACTGATGCATACAACACTTTATTGCTCTGTCAGCAGTCCATATTCTGAGAGAGGACAACAAAGGGGGCGAGGGTGGCTGTGTTGTCCCTACAGAGTGGACCCTACTCCCCCAGGAGGTTCAGTGAATATTCTCACTGATTCATCATCCCCTTGTAGACCTGTTTACTACTTCTAGCAACAATCAACTGCCGGTCTACTGCATGAGGGCTCCTGATCCCAATGCATGGCAGACAGATGCGTTGTTGGTTCAGTGGGACTTAAAACATTCCCGCCCTTCTTCCTCATCCCAAGAGTTCTAACCGTAATAGAGCAAGAGGATTGCAGGATCCTCCTCGTAGCACTGTTTCGGCCTCGGCAACCGTGGTTCCTGAGGTTTGTCAAACTCTTGGTCCTAGTGAGGTTGGACATTCTCTTCCAACCTGGGTCAGTTCTTCTGCATGGAGCTGCCCAGAGTCTTCACCTGACGTGCTGGGATATCAAGGATAGATCAGTAGGGGGCGCTATTGTGTGTAAATCTTAACGTCAATGTGTGTAAATCTTAGGGTTATTGTACCTGCCAGTAGGGAAATATGCATAAGTAGTGGCTGTACCAGTAAGTATTCAAGTATCCAAACCACACTGATCTAACTGGGGAAGATTTTACTTTTTGGTAATAAACGAGGTTACATTAAGTACTGAAACGAGGCGGCTGCCAATGCGTTAGAGTGTGAGCCGGATGGACATAAAGTCAACGTGCGTTAAAGTATTTAGAGCGCGTAATTGTTTGTCCCTAAGACCCGTAAAAATTTACTGACGTATGCTCTGATTACAAAATTTCCGAGTATGACAATGAACGTATATAAAACAAATTACGGAATATATAAAAATACTGAATCGTGTAAAAAAATGTAATTATGGAGAAGGTTAGACTGAGGGGAAATAGTTTTCCAGTAACCAAAGTTACAAAGATGGGGGATTAATAAAAATGAATTAATAGTAATAAAATAATATAAACAGTTAATATTATAAAAAATATATATAAATGATTTGTAATTAGGGAAGTTTGATTTACAAAGCAACTTATTCTTAATTATTTATTAAGATTACACTAACATCTGAAAATAAATAACTTATATGATTTAATGAAAATGACTAAAAACAAACGACCGAAATACAAGTAGCATATTGGTATATTAATCAGAAGACAAATTATAAATTAAAAAATTCATGATAAAAAGATTTTATTTGCACAAAGTTGAATTACTTGCTATAAAATGAATCCATTCTTCATCTATTAAAAATATATGTACTATGTGATCGTAGTTCATGAATTTGACAATATATGTGAAGCACTGTAGTGTCTTCTACTAACATTAAATAATTAAATCCTATTATTGTGTTAACTCAGCTAAATGCAATGATAACATTGGTAAATATTGATGAACTAGTTAACATTATGAGACAAAATTACAAATATAAATTAAATCAACATTATTCTAACTCAGACAAGTCTATGTTTCAAATTTGAATAACTATACATTTTACAATACTAACTACATGAATGACATGGTTTTTTTTAAGAACTAACTTAAACATAATGTAAAAAGTAACAATGTAAAAAATAACAATGATGAACTCTATGCTGACATCTGAGTCAGTTTTGTATGTAAAATACAACTAGTGCTTAGGAATGTTGGGAATTTGGGTCTACTTTTAAGGTCCATTTAATTACATACAATGACAGTGAAAAATAGCAAATTAATAGTTAATATTAATGTTATTTGTCTATAATTATTTAAAAAGGCTACTTTTATATCACTTAGGTGGGTGGTTCCTTTGGGTTCAAGCCCTCTTACATCAGGCCTACATGTTGATTAGTTGTTCTTCACTATTACTATTACTTAACTTTACTATTTAAAAAGAAAATGGTATGAACTTTATAATCAGTGAGCACATATCCTCTTAATTCTAGTTCTGCTGAATAAGTTTGTAGATTTACTCGTGTTGTGAATGATAATTAATAACACCAATGAAACTATTACCAATGGATAACTTTCTAACTTCTCAATAAAACCAATAATTCTCAACAGTTCAAACTGTTACGATAAGTAACATTAATACGAACTTTCACTCAAATGAACATAGATCAGGCCTACATGTCGAATGTTGTTATGTTTTATTTTATGTGAAACAAGTTGTAGCGCTCAAGGTGGGTGTCTCTTAATTCCAGTTCTGTTGAATAAGTTAGGCCTACATGTACATGTACATGTACATTTACTCTTTTTTGGTTAATTATGGGTAAAAATACTTCACCAATGGATCACTTTCTAACTTTTAACATTTAACAATTTTAGTCTCAGTGAAACAAATAACTCTCAAATTATCTAACATATTCTCTTCAAACTTTTCTAACAAAATGATTTATTTTTATTTGTATTCTATATCTGTTACATGAACTACTTGAAGCTTGATGATCTAAACTCAAACTTCAAGTGGTATTTTCTTTATTACAAAAACAAATAAAAATAACTAAAGCAAATAATATATAAAATAAATAAATGAATAATATGTAAATATGCAAATAATAAATACACTTGCAATTCTTGCCATATACTTTTACTATCGTTAATTAACTGTCTTTGAAAAGTTAATGTTGGAAATTAACTGTACATGTTATTTTGTGCATCACTAACAAGAATTTGAAACTTTGTCTTTGTTAACAACAGACTTATACCGAATTGAATGTCTTTCCAATGTAGAAAGTAATGTAATAACGATAAATTATAAAATAAATGGAATGAAATTGTAAAGGAAAATTATAAATAAGACTATCACAAGTTAATAAAATCGCGAGTGACGTCGGTGAAACGAATTATCGGTATTGGTTTTTATAAACGGGCGCTGCAGAGATGAACGATAATTTGCATTTTAAACAGAATCGGTGCATCTATTAAGCCGTGCGAAAAAGCAGCCTCGTTTCAGAAACCTATCACTTAATACTTGAACTGTGATAAGAAAATATGAAATAATTATCTCAGTTGCAGTGAACATAGTTACATCAGTGTGTTCAAAGATCAGAATGACCCCCCCCCCCCATTTTACTTGGTGATAAACAAATAAAACTAAAGTAAACTTTGATATAAAAAATACTTTTATCAGATGTAAGAAATATTACTTAATTTTGTATTTATTCAAGATGCATGTGTAGGTGTAATGTTATCATGGATGATGAATAAAATGGGGAGAGGCTAGCAGAGCTGTGTATTTGGGGAGTTGCGACAACTTGCGATTAGAATCTTTTTGCGTCAAAAGAAAAAATGCAAGTGCGCACACAGGGTCCCAGACTAGACTGCTTGTTGGGTTGTGCTACATTTAGACCAAAAATGGTGTCCAGCAAACACGTGACCAAAAAAAAACTGGTCTCTTCATGTCGCAACTCTCTCAATACACAGCTCTGGAGGCAAGATAGTGGTAGCGCCCTCTAGCAGTGACTAAAGGAAAGTTTTAAATATACATTGCTACGAAAATTGACATGTAATAGTACTTTAAATTCTGATGATGAGGTTAAATCGGGGGGGGGGGGGGGGGGCTTGACTTTACTCATACTTTGATAAGAGAATGTTTTACAGCAAATAATGGGTGTTTTTCTACGTTAAAAACAATCTAAAGTAGAACTGTTGAAATTAACAGTTTATTTTGTTCAATTTGAGACAATGTGGATCTTATTTTTGCTTAAGAAAGATCAATACTTTGACAGGGAAAACAAGTAACTAATGGTTGACCAATATTTTGTATTCATTAATTTCACATTTTTAATGTTAAACTACTTATTATGTTCTGTAGTCTTAATAGTCGTTACTTTTACTCGTTAACACATTTTGTATTATGTAGTATCGTCTTTTGTTTTGCAAATAAACTGTTTTTGATCAGATGCCAACAGATATATCATTCTTATCTTTTTCCTCTCCTTGCTCATGCAAAGCTCATAGGTCAAAGGGCGCATCTCATTATTATTTTTTTTGACCTATCCATCCTAAGGTTTAAATATAACGTCCGAGCGATTTTTTCAAGCGGCGATTTAGCCCAGTGGGCTAGCTCACAGCTCCCGGATTTCTGGGGCTGTGAGCTCGGGGGTTCAAATCCTGGTGGACCCCCTTTTTACCAGTAAAAAAAGACATTTTTTTTATTTCTTGTAAAAATGGGTAGGGCTTGAACCTGGTACCTTCAGCCCTGTAGCCTCTATCTCTCACCACTCTGCTACTGAGCTTTCATGAAAATCTAACGGTTTTTGACCTGATGAATATTAGAATGGCCCAACTTAGAAAATTTTTCAAAATAATTTCTCCCTGGCCAGACCCTTGGATTTTGGGCTGATCTGAGGGTTGACCAAGGGCCTTGGAGCTAAGATTGGGGAGTAAAATTTCTAAGGGCTGAGGGGCCAGGGGCTTGGAGTTTGCTGGGCAGTCAGTCAGTGGGTTGAGCTGGGGGCTGAGGGCTTGGAGTGAGGGATGGGGGATGGACCAGTAGTCATGCTGGGGTGATGGCTGGATAGACATAGGCATGATGATGCTGGGTAGAGGACTGGAGTAAGGGTGGGAGGTTGGTGGGATGAAGACAGTCAGTCAGTCAGTGGTTGAGATGGTTGGACCGAGGGCTTGCAGTGAGGGATGGGGGTGGACCAGTAGTCATGCTGGGGTGATGGCTGGATAGACATAGGCATGATGATGCTGGGTAGAGGACTGGAGTAAGGGTGGGAGGTTGGTGGGATGAAGACAGTCAGTCAGCCAGTGGGTTGAGATGGTTGGATAGGCTTGGGGTGATGGCTGGCTAGACATGGGCATGATGATGCTGGGTAGAGGCCTGGAGTAAGGGTGGGGGTTGGTGGGATGAAGACAGTCAGTCAGCCAGTGGGTTGAGATGGTTGGACCGATGGCTTGGAGGGAGGGATGGGGGATGGACTAGTAGTCATGCTGGGTGATGGCTGGATATACATGGGCATGATGATGCTGGGTAGAGGCCTAGAGTAAGGGTGGGGGTTGGTGGGATGAAGACAGTCAGTCAGCCAGTGGGTTGAGATGGTTGGACTGAGGGCTTGCAGTGAGGGATTGGGGATGGACCAGTAGTCATGCTGGGGTGATGGCTGGCTAGACATGGGCATGATGATGCTGGGTAGAGGACTGGAGTAAGGATGGGGGTTGGTGGGATGAAGACAGTCAGTCAGCCAGTGGGTTGAGATGGTTGGACTGAGGGCTTGCAGTGAGGGATTGGGGATGGACCAGTAGTCATGCTGGGGTGATGGCTGGATAGACATGGGCATGATGATGCTGGATAGAGGACTGGAGTAAGGATGGGGGTTGGCGGGATGAAGACAGTCAGTCAGCCAGTGGGTTGAGATGGTTGGACTGAGGGCTTGCAGTGAGGGATTGGGGATGGACCAGTAGCATGATGATGGAAGGTAGAGGACTGGATTAAGGGTGGGGTTGCTTGGCTGAGGATTGTGGGTTGAGCTGGCTGGACTGAGGTGAGGATAGGGATCTTGTGGTGTGTACATTGGGGTGATGTCTGGCTGGGTATAGGATTGCGGCCAGAGGATAGGGGTTGCTGGGGAGTCGGCTTTGCTGGTTGGTTTTTAGTGTAGAAGGGGAGATGAAGTAATAGTCATCATGTTGGGGTGTGGCTAGTGGAGATGGGTTTAATGATGATTGGCCTGGTTGGGAGGGTGGATGCTGGGTACAGTAGTCTTAGGCGGGTATAGGTTCATGAGACTTCACTGTAGGGTGGAATTGATTTAAAGGAACAGTTCAAATTGTATTGAAGGAATACAAGTACATGTGACTGTCTATCAATGACTTAAAGTTATAGGTATAAATAATGGAACTTTTTTTAATTGATTCAACTAATGTAACTTAAAGGTTTTGTATTTTTTAGGTGTAATACATTTACATTGAAAGGTACAGTATGGAAATTTGAGTTTTGGAGGGGTGTAGGTTTGTTTACAAATAAATTTAGAAGTGGGTGGTTTTTAAAGGTATGGTACTTTTGGGGTTTAATGAAAAATGGTATTTTTAAGATTTACATTAAGGGATATAACTCTTTATGCTGAAGAGAATAAATGACTATTTCTTGCACTTTTCTGGAATGGAGTGAAAGGATAAAGACTAATCTTACTGCAGCCATCTTTGTTGGATTCCCTGTCTACTCATATATTGTTAGATTGCACGTACTGGTTTGTTGAATGGGACCAGTCTATTTTATTTGCGCAAGGTTGGATTTCGTCTTGTAAATTTAAGTGTTAGGTAGGGTCAAATGACTTTTGTAGGTTTTAGACCAAGTGGATTTTGTTAATAATAAAAACAGCTAATGTTCTCAGTCTTGCTTAATACTTGTAACAATAATGCATTACTTGTACAATAATAGCACATAAAGTAAGGAAATGAAACGTATTTCTTGCTACATTTATAGAATCATTTTATTTGACAACTCCAAATAATATAATATAAACAATACAATTATCAGCATAAGAACAATATAATGTAATTGAACTAGCCTGAAAAAGAGGAAAACAATTTCCACTTTGTGGAAAATTCTTCTTTCACATGGTAATGTTTTAGAGAGAAATATAAATTTTCTCAAGTTTTTTAAGGGAAATAAGTTTTTTTTTCAAAAAGTAAACTTATTAAACTCAACTTTTAAAATTGATGCCAAATAGGGTGTTTAGGGTTTTGTCAAAGCCACTCAAAAAGAACACATAACTTGTGAGGGACAACTTTTTCATAAAATGTTAGCTTTTGAATTAAACTTTTTTGTATTTACTTTTATATTTCTCCATAATGCATATATCAATACACCTCTAAATTCAATAACAATGATTGCAATTCATTATGAGTACTTGATTTTACAATATGTTCACTTTGTAAAATAAGTGCACCTTGCTAAAGCCATCTGTGATAACACCAGCACCATGCTCCCTGGTGGAGCAGTCTGATGAAATTCAACACCCAGCTATTACCCTGACTGATGGTGGGACTCCACATGCCAGGATGCAATGGGTCCAAGTCACCAAGGATTCCAAAGACATTGAACCATCACACCATCATTAATCGAACCATCACACCGCCATTAATCAAACCGTAGCACCACCAATGCTAGAACTTCACGGTCAAAGCCTAGATCTCTAACTTCATGAGTTCCAAATACGCATATCGCTTGCTTTCAAATAGTGCACTTATTTTTCACAAGAACATTTATGTAAATGTAATAAATGGCATCGCGGATGTACTTGACATCATTAAATAACATGTCAGCAATCTTTAATTGAAGTCAACAAGCTGATTGTTTATCCATGATTCCTTGATGTGTAGAATGTCTTACAGACATTTGATGTTTTCGATAGCGTATGCGTTGCTCTCCTCAAACTCTGAAGCCTTTAAGATTGTAGTAAAAGTTAATTGCCGCACAGTTGGTTGTAGGACATCAGCTTTCTCATGCTGTGAAAGTATAAAGAAAACAAATGTATATAGGCCATGTAAAAAAGGAAAGGTGGTTTCATTTTGCACTTGTTAATGAAATCTTACGAGCCATCAATGTTGACTTGATTCTTTAATCATTTCAAGTTTGACAAAATCCTGCCTGAATGGTAATATCCAAACTGAAATAATGATGAGTGTTTTTAGTCCAGAAAGACGTGAGAAGTTCAGCGAACTCTCTGAATTTTTAGCATATTTTCTTAATGACGCACAAACATTTTATACTTGGGTTGAACTTGAGGGTAATAACAGTCTTGATGAGGAATAATGTTGGTTTAAACTTGGAAACTTATTGATTTTGTTTTGTTTTGTGCAAATTATATTCTTTAACAACTTGAATGAGGGCAATGTTAGACAATTTTTGCTAATTCTTTTTTTTTTCTTTCTAAAATTACTTCTTAAGTGCGTGTTCAGTTTAAATAAAATGCAGAAGACCAGTTCAAAGATTTTTTTTACCAAGATTTTGTTGTGTTCATAAAATGTGCTTAATTATTTATATAAAGGGTTTTGTTAATAAAAACATGTTTCTATTTTCAAATCTGTAATCAATCTGTAGGGATACACCACTCATCTGGGTTAGGCTGATGCCAGCATGAAGTCCCCAGAGTGTTGTGGCATGTGGCGTAGGGGTGCTGTCTGTAACAGTGCTGCAAAAACAGCCCACTTTTTGATGTTAGTGTAAAAAACAAATGAATGTAACCCACATACCTCCGTTGTAACTGTTACACATCTAAGCTGGTGATGGGAAGACATTGGGCTGATGATAGGCACTTGCAGGTCTCAAGAATCTAATCTTTGTGACAGGTAGATATCATACAGATGTCACGATGAAACAAAGAAATAAGGAGGAAACAAAAATTATTGAAAGCACTAAATGATACAGCCATGTAAATTTTAGTTGACCCTATATATTTGTAAAAGTAGGATGGTCCGTGGGCAAGATGACTCTCATTGTGTACTGCCCCCTTCCACCTGACATGATCCAAACTTGTAATTGTTTATTTCTTGGAATGTCCTCAACATGAAAAAAAACATTTAACATTGCCGCTCTTGGGATGCATCCAACCAACCCTTACTTTCAACCAGGAATGTTGTAATGTTAACAGTCTCTCATGTCCTAAACATAAAACATTTAACATTGCCACTTTTGGGTTGCATAGCCTACCCTTACTTTCACCGAGGAATAATGTTGGCACCAGATGACTTGTTTACAAGCAAAAGTTTCCTCTGCCTTGAAACAGATGTAAAATCGGAATACCGGAGCAAAGGTAGCCCGGACATTCCACTGCCGGAGCGTACCCAGAACCACAAACACATCCAATGTTCGTTTTACCCACACAAAGACAAACCATAGTCTTGAATATTTTGGCACTTTCTGGCTTTTGAGAGGTGGTTTTTTTGTTCAAATAAGAGGATTACGAGATATCCTATGCCTTGGATAAATGTCGATGTTTGCAATTCTCGGTGTGTTAATCTGACATTTTCTCGGTTGAAAAAACCAAACGGTTCTTGATAAAGAGAATCTTTGTTCTCATCGCTTTGTCGAGTCAGGGTTTCTTTGTGCCAGCGGTACTCTCAAAGAAAAATGATGCCGGCAATTCTGCCAAAAATATCCCGCCAGGAAAAAAAATAAAGAATCTCAACATGGACTGGTTACCAGTCTCTCCTGAACATCCTTTGATACCCTTGGCAGTGAGCCCCTACAGGTTTTCTTCACAAGTCAGAGTGCAGTCAGTGGCGCCCTCTATAGTCCACTGACCAGGATATACCAATTTCGGAAGGGAAAAGTAAAATGTTCTGGGTTTTCATAATCACACCATACAAACAAACTGGTGAAAGTTTCGACAGATCGACCATGTTTAAAAAAAAACCTGCATAATTATTTATGATTTGTCAAGGATTTTGATCGCATTCATATAAAGGTTTATTTTGATTTGGCATACTAGAATAAGAAATCCAAGGTTGGGGAACAAAATTTCGCTCATGGCAGTGTTTCTGAACATTTGATACTGGTATCACATTCATAAAAAGTAAACTTTGATATTAAAAAATAATTCTGATGCGGTTTTTTATCAGTAAAAATCAACCATCATACCTTTCAAGTTGATGTATTTGATGGACTGGATGAAGATCCGACACTCTCTGTCTGGATTAGTTGATCTGTAGTTAATAAAACAAAGGAATAAGAAAAGAGTACTTATTATTAGCTGATTAATGGATTAGCTGATATTAGCTAAATATATTAACTACACACAGCAAACTACTAACCAAGTTTTTGTAAAGGGGTGATAATCTGTGGGCTGCAGAGTTCTGAAAGTGTAATGACCCAAACCTGTATACTTTTGTCAAGGATGTCCTCATCAACACAAAAAAAACTTAATGTGAACATTGTCAAGTTAGGGATACAGCCTACCCCTACTGCTCACCCAGCAGTTGCTGCCGGGGACCTTCCATTTTTTCCCGTCCACCCTGACGGAATTATTTTGTCAGAATTGCCGGAATCATTTTTCTTTGAGGGTACAAAGAAACCCTGAGAACAAAGATCTTCATTGCAACGAAAGTTTTGTTTTCTTGACCCAAGAAAATATCAAATTCATGCACTGTGTATTGCAAACCATCGGCCGTTACCTACGGCATAGGATTGGTACTAAACCCAAGGAACCCATGGCTGCATTTCCAGCTCCATTGAGCCAAAATACAATGAATAAAACAATGGTGGAAGCCAAGATTTTGTAAAGTGGTGATAATCTGTGGGCTGCAAAAGCTCACAAGGAAAATTGAAATGAACAAAATCCCGGTGGCAACTGGTTAATGAACAAAATTTGATACCCTTGGCAGTGAGCCTCTAAAGAAGGGTGTGGGGGCATTTTGGGGTGCAGAGTGAGACACTCTAGCCCACTGCCTGTGATATACCAAGAATAGATTCATTCACATCCTCTGGCTTACACGAAAACAGTGAATAATTGTTTTTGACTTGTCAGGGATTTTGTGGCTAAAAGGCTAATTTTGCTTCATGGTATTTTA
The DNA here is from genome assembly GCA_911728455.2 of Marthasterias glacialis. Lineage (NCBI taxonomy): Eukaryota > Metazoa > Echinodermata > Asteroidea > Forcipulatida > Asteriidae > Marthasterias > Marthasterias glacialis. The sequence continues at coordinate 14,218,276 of OU452238.1, read as the reverse complement.
AAGAAAAAAAAATTAAAGGTTGTGAAACAAGTTTCTCATACAAGGCTGTCTTTCACATTAATTGGTACAGGTAGTAAGTAGGCCTTGGCGACTAGTGCGACTAGTCGAATGCTCACGACTGTTGATTGCAACGACTAGTCGTGACCACCGCATTGCAACTATTCGAGTAGTCGCACCGCTACGACTACTTCAAAAGTATTCGCTTTTTTCCACAGGACTCAAAAGCACTGAGCAGCGTTTTAGCTAGCGAGCCGTGCAGCCGTGTTTTGCACGGCCATTTTTCTGAAATCACGGCCTATTTGTTCAAGCACGGCTTTGTGTCTGAAATCAAGCCGTGCACTACTTTTGAATAAAATATGTGCTGTAATATTATCCCAGTTTAAAATTGTATTATTATTCAAATTAACCATAACAAAAAAGTAACCAAAAAAGTAAATAAAAAAGACAGAAAACCGTTGACTCCGATCCCCAAAAGACGCAAGTTGCTTCGTGTTGAACTCACGCGGGTACCGTGTGTGTTAAGCAAATTAAATGGATTCGTAAAACCGAATAATAATTGTGGAATGAACACATGGAACCATACCTGTCCTGCGCAATCGTATGCGTGTATAAAAACTTTGATGGAAAACGGACGGAAAAAAGAGGGTAATGAAATCGGAGAGAAGAAAAAATAACAGATTTCGTCTTGAAGGTAAGGATTGACCCGAGTTTCTGCCTTTCATTGTTAAAAAACCCGCCAAAAATTCAGTAAATTCTTCAGCCATTATGAAACAAGATTATTGAACATCGGCCTTGTCCAGTGTCAGGGTTCGACTCTGGCGTACGTTGGTCAAATAACATGGCGGCGCGACCAGCTGAAACACCTTGCCAAATGGTCCGGCCGGCTAGTCAAAAATATCCGCAATGGCATAATATAGGCCTAAACTCCTACAATTTATCTTTTTTTTCTGAGGAGGCCACCCTTTTCAATTAAAACTGCAAGCAAATTTAAATAAGCAATAATTATCCAACTATTTCGCCGCGTGGCTATTCAGCACTTCCACCTGACGAACGTTCAAGTTTTCGATCCTCCATGGTCGGTTCGAAGTTGCAGTGCACGCTTGCTGAATTTATTGCAACCGCTGGCCGTAGGGCGAAATTGGCCAATGGCAAAATTCGTTACACGCGGTGTAGGAATTCAACAGCCAATAGAAACATTCGTTTCACGCTATGTAAATTAGACAGTGAAGTCCGTTCACCTCCATCGGTAGATTGCCATGCACACTGTGCGGTATGGCAATGCAGACTTGTGTAGGCAAAGCAAACTGGTTTGCAACGTCCAGATTTTGACTGGCACGTGTGGATTGTTTACGATTGAGCAACAGTGTCAGTAGTTTGGGGTTCTACAACTAAACTGATGCCTCCAGCTTGCAAGTAAGAACAAAACTGTAGTAAATCGTTGTTTTTCTGCATGCATGAAAGTCCTTTTAAATCAAGTGAGGCTACATCGCATTGTCCACCAATAATCATGAGAACTAAAAATAAAATTACTGTTGCGACGATCGTTCAAGCCCTCCAACTCCGATATCGAAGGTTCAATGACTAGTTCATGTCTAGTTCATGTCATTCACTTCAGTTTAATTTTTATCAAGTCGGTTGTAAAGTTACTTGTTTAGTTCTTCATGCGTGATTAACTTCATGCATTTCTTTTTTACTATCAATAATTTACTTGTACTATGAACATACTTGGCGATGTTTTAGGTTTTTGGTTACAGAAAATGTTACTGAAAATGTCCACAAAGATCAGTTAAAACTTACCTCTGACATGTGTCCCATTTAAGTTATTCATTTTCCAATAATAACACAAATGTTATGCCACCTAAAACGTCAAGACTCGTGCTCAGCTTAACTTTACTAAAGTAATTATAGTAATGTATGATGTTTATTGAGATTCTTTTTATTGTGCATATCATTGCAGAGTTTTGTTAATTGGTATTCTGGTGTTTTTATGGTTATTTCATATAAACTAAAGCCACTTGCTTGCACCTACATGCACTGAATAATGTCTCATTAAAAAAAATCATTTTACAGTATTTAAAAGAGAAACACATTAATTTTTAATTTCTTAAAATTAACTCCAAAAAACAAATATTCATAAGACACAACATTGGAACCCAGATTCAGTGCCAAGAATACACCAGATAGTATCTACAATCAATAAAGAGCTTCCTGTGCCCTTTATCCTATTTCATTCAAATTAATAAATATTAAAACAACAAAATTAATTGTTTAAGGTAATTTGGAAGACTTAGCGCACTGACCGCGTTGTGCTCGTGCATGGTTTGCGCACCAGGTAGATTTTTGCTAAAAAAAAGTTGCACACCCTATTTTTCAATTTGCACTCCCACTTTTCAAATCCTAGCTAAAACACTGGCACTGAGTATACAGTGCTTATCACACATCGGTGTAAGGCAAATTGAAATTTATATTCATTCCCCCGATGCAAATATTAACATCTATCTATTTGTTGCGGTACCTGCTGCTAATAATACTGGATTCGAACTGGCCCCTCATCACCGGGCGTGCTCGGTGGTCTAGTGGTTAAGACATCTGCTCTAGTCATGCGGGAGTTGTGGGTTCGAATCCCACCCGAGTTGCCTGTGGATTTTTTTCCACAGGACTCGAAAGCACTGAGTATACAGTGCTTATCACACATCGGTGTAAGGCAAATTGAAATTTATACTCGCGAATAGTTGCCCAATGAATGGATTTCTTATTCAAGACTGTAGTTCACAACATAAAAAAGCCAAACACAATGCTTCAACGCGATACACAAACACACGTTGTTCACCATGAGTGTCATTACACCACACAGCGCACAACACAATATTGCCCAACACAGTCAACGGAACGAAGCCAGAAACTCAACACAGACTCATCCATATTCAACAGTTACGTGGCTCGTGATTGGTCCGGAATTGTTCATTAAGTATACGCTACATATGAAGCTCTTTTTTACCCTGCCGTTGAACGTGTGCCCAGCCATACAAGCTGAAGTTTTCTATAAATGTGTATATTTTATCAATAGCCAATCACTGCATATGTAACGCACAACACAGGGGGGGGGGGACACGACCGCTGTGTGTACAATGCATCACTGTGTATTGTGTATGCGTGGTTGAAGTGACTAGCATGAAATGATCGCGGGCATCAAATCTTGCAAACATCAAGACTTGTAAAACCATTTTACGAACTTGAAAATAATCTATGAGATTTTACCAAAGTACCCCTTATTGTGACAAGGGACCTTTTTTGACTCGCCCAGCGGACTACAAAAGGACAGGTTTTGACTCGCCCATCGCTGTTTTCACTCGCATTTGGCAACCGGCGACCGCTTATTTCAAACACTGAATTCCTGTACATTGAACAGCGGAATGGTCACACTCTAACTCGCTGTGTTGTGTGTGCTCTATACACATCCGGGGACGTCCACATTGTGATAAGTTGCAAAAAAAAAGTCGTGACTAGTCGAATAGTATCGAATAGTTGACACGCGACTACTCGAGTAGTGAATTTCACTAGTCGCCCAGCACTAGAAGTTCACAAAGTAAGCTCCGATATTGAAAAATAGTTCATACCAATCATGTTTCATACCTTGAAATATAAAGTCGTTAGTTCTTTAGGCTGACTTCTGGAGGTACTGCAGCTAGGCCTCATGTTGAGGCATCTCTGCTCAGTGTGCTGGATTGGCAGCCAATCTGAATGAGGCTGACTTCTGGAGGTACTGCAGCTGGGCCTCAGGTTGAGAGGTTGAGGCATCTCTGCTCGCTCAGTGTGCTGGATGGACAGCAACTCTGAATGAGGCCGACTTCTGGAGGTAATGCAGCTGGGCCTCAGGTTGAGAGGTTGAGGCATCTCTGCTCACTGTACTACTGGATGGACAGCAACTCTGATTGTAGTAGATTAAAAAAGGAATAAGGAAAGGAGAATTATTTGTTGAGTAAAAGATTTATTTCAAAAAGCCATGCAATATACAATTGACAAAATTTTAACAGGTTCAGAAGTTTTTTCAAACATGTCAACTGTTAAGATCTAACCAAAATGGCCAAAATCTTTTTTCTTTGAGAGTATTGCTGGCACAAGAAACCCTGACTTGACAAAGTCAAGAGAACAAAGATTCCCTTTAGTGCACCGTGTGTTTTGTTTTCTCGAACGAGAAGATGTCAAATTCAAGCACTGTGAATAAGAAAACATACGTCAGTACCTACGACATAGGATTGGTACTTAACCCAGAACCATGGCTTGATTTCCGGTTCACTTTGACTTACTTCCATTGAGCCGAAATACAATGAATAAACAATGGTTGAAGCCTCTTGATGTCTCGTAATCCTCTTCTTGGAGCATAAGGACAAAGATCTGCAATCAGGGATTACACAAAAACCACCTCTCAAGTGCCAGAAAACGGCATATTTATGACCATGTTTTGTCTTTTTGAGGATGAAACAAAGTGTTTGACGGCGTGTGTGTGGTCTGTGCTTGTTCAGCAGTGAAATTTCCAGGCGACCTTAGTAACATTAGTAATCAAAATGGCGATTGTAACGGCAGGGTTGTCAGAGGCCCTAAAAATCATCGATTTGGAGGACAGAAAATGATTGTGAGTACAATTAAATACATTTTATTACACCACAAACACTTGGAGAAGACAGTAGGCGAATTTTGAGCAATTGTTGAGTCTAAGGCATTTTTTTAACAGAGGTGATTTAAATCCTCCTGACCGTCGCAGTTACTACATATTCTTTACTGGGGCGCTAGTACGACAGATAATGTCAAAATCTCAAAAAAGGAGTACAGCGCCCCAGTTACTGGGTCTAAGTATGACTATGATGACTAGTACATTTTTGATGTAGTATGAGTAGGCGAATTTTGAGAAATTCTGCTGAGTCTAAGGCATTTGTTTAACAGAGGTGTTTTAAATCCACCTGACCGTTGCAGTTACTACATATTCTTTACTGGGGCACTAGTACGACAGATAATGTCAAAACCTCAAAAAAGGAGTACAGCGCCCCAGTAATACTGGGTCTAAATTTTAGCCATGACACGTGTCTTTCAAAATGGCCGCCAATAAATACATTCTTATGTTGTTTGGTTCATTTTGACTGTTTCAAATGCTCACATTCACAGCAAGAGATATTCACCAGAGGGTATAGATAAATGTCAACTCACCTTACTTAGTTTGTGAGATTTTGTCCGCTGAATTGTACAGAAAATATGAAAGAAATGCCGAGAAAAATAGTGAGTCTTCAGAAGTCGGCCATTCTGTCTTTCTTGTGAGCGCGCGCTCAGCAGCGAGTCACTAATTACCCAGAGTTCACAGTTTGCACATCAAAACCAAATAATGGCAATGAAAACAGGAAAGGGGTTCAATTTATAGTGGATAATGAAAATATAAATATGATCATAAATCTATTGCGTTTATATTTACTTTTTGGTTTAAAAACACAGTATAGGTAAGTATCGACTGATTTCAATAGTTTTTTGAGTGATGAGTGGGGATGTGAACTTTAAGATTTGCAACCCCTTACCGGGACACCCCTATTTGATAATGGAACAATTATTCCATTTCAAAACATGGTTGGGAGAACTTAGTATTTCAAAATTATCGACATTAGGCGTATGTTAAGCGTTCAATAACAATTATTCTAATTTCTCTATACCCGGGTGGGAAAGGTTTCCATAGTCGACTGCCACTTTCTAAGGGATGTTTAGATCTTTTAATTGATGTTGGCTTTAATTTCCCGTTTTTAAATATTCCTCTCCAGGTATTAGTAGCTAAAATGCTAATTATTGAACTTTTAAAAGGAAAAACTAAGCGGACATTTCAGTGCGCGACCGGAACTTTCGCGCATTCATGCCCAAAGGTCTGGGGACTTTTTGATGTATGTGAATCTGTATTCATTATTGCGCGATGCAGGCAGGGCGCACAACAAATGTAGTAACACACTAAAGAAGTGGTACTTGTGAGCAACTTTACCAAGATTTGTAGGCTGATCACAGGCAACAAAAAAGGGAACATACAAAAAGAGACATTATTTAATCAGAGAGTTTGAAAATCTTAATAAATCTTAAATCTTAATGTTTTTAATAATTAATGTTTTTATTAGAATCAACTGGAAGGGAGAGCCTCTCGACAGAAACTTTGTTTCTTTTAGGCAATCCATCGGGCTCTAGTTGGTTCACTCATCTCCTCTGTGTTTTTATTGTTTGTTGCTAATGCTACTTTTATTGTTGATGTACTTTTTAAATGCCCGTGAAATGAAATAAATATAAATATATATAAATATAATAAATCACTTCTTTTCCAGATGGCAAAGATGATCCAGATGAAAAAGATAATCATAAACCCCCCCCAAAAAAAAAAAAAAAAATAAATGAAAGAAAAGAAATAAAAATTACTCCATTTACTGATTTCATATCCACACGTTTTTTATATTATGACTCAAAAATAACTTTATTTGTAGAACTATTATGTTACTGACAATATCTAACAAAGGGATTGTACAACTTTACAACTTAAAAAGGCACATTTAAATTCTTTATTTCAATATTTATAATTAAGCATTATTTAAAATTAAGCATTATTTATAAATAACCATTTTATAAATAATGCACTATTATAAATAATGCTTATTTATAAATAACCATTTTTTACATTATAACCATTATTTATAAATAATCAATACCTTTAAATAATCACTTTTTGTATAAAACCATTATTTATAAATAATAATTATTTACAATGGTGTTCCATAATATGATTATTTTCGATGTTTTCTGTCGCATTTATATATTTATAAAAATGCAACGGAAAAAATAAAAATGCAACAGAACAATACCCACTAACCATTATTTATAAATAACCGTTTTATAACCTAACTCTAACTCTCACCCTAACCCTAACAATTTTTATTTTGATATCATGTTATTGTTTTATCCCTTGACATTAATAAATAAAATGATATAAGTAAAAAAAAAAAAAAACTAACCCTGGCCTAACCCTAATACCCTAACCCTATTCCTAACAATGTTTATATTTATATCATGTTACTGCTTTATCCCTTGAATTAAATAAATGAAGTGAAATTAGTATTTAAAAAAATAACATTAAAAAAAAAAACCCTAACCATAAAGCCCTAACCCTAACCCTAATAACCCCAACCCTAAAACCCTAACCCTAACACTAATAACGATAACCCTAAAACCCTAACCCTAAAAATGAAGGCCAATCGTGTCATTGAAGTGTGCTTCCTATTCCTAAAAAAATACTAACCCTAACCCAAAAACCCTAACCCAAAAACTGGCAAGCACCCTCTTGCAACAAGGGGCACTGTGGTGTCATCCCAGCCAAGCCCACCTTTACCGGCAAGCACCCTCTTGCAACAAGGGTCACTGTGATGTTAGCCCATCCCAGCCCACCTCAACCGGCAAGTACCCTTGCAACAAGGGGCACTGTGGTGTCAGCCCAGCCCAGCCAACCTCAACTGGCAAGCACCCTCTTGCAACAAGGGGCACTGTGGTGTCAGCCCAGCCAAGCCCACCTCAACTGGCAAGCACCCTCTTGCAACCAGGGGCACTGTGGTGTCATCCCAGCCAAGTCCACCTTTACCGGCATGTATCCTCTTGTAACAATGGTCACTGTGATGTCAGCTCAGCCTACTTCAACCACAACCAAAAGACCCCCTTGATGTTATGTTGATGTGGACTTCTGAACAAGACATCAAAATGATCAACCAGGGATCTGTGATACAATCAAGGTATGGTGATAGTTGCTGCTCTTTTAGTTTATCATAAACCTTTGCAGTGGATCAGGGAATATAATCCATTCTAGTCACAAGTTGAATGCTAATTATTTTCGTCAGTTCACTACTTTAATGTCCTCATTACATTTTGTAAATTGCCTGGTAAACCCAGTTTATTTGTGAAATATATTTCCCTGAAAATAATTGTATGGCAAAGATAAACATGAAATTTTGTCGGGGAAACAAACAATAGTATGTCTTGTTTGATTAGTTAAACATTTATAGCCATTTTTCATGTAATTATTGCTCTTTTTTGTTCTAAATATGAAAATTGCAAATAAGGACATTGTGAATTAAATAATTTTGAAACAAATATACAGCGCTTTAACCAGTTAAGGCTGGATGACGTGTGTACACGCTAATAATTTCTCTGCCAGAAATTGGGTGACCTGAACTTTGTATTTTTGTGGGATTTTGGAAGAAGTCAAAAATACTGTTTACAGGACCCCTGTACAAAACATTGTGTCGTCATCATGGTAGTGCATTTCTGCTCAATGGGAGACTTTTGAGACGATAGAGGGCGTCCCACAGACCGGTCCTTTTCCATTGTTCTCAGCGATGAAAACAATGGAAAAGGACCGGTCTGTGGGACGCCCGCTATCGTGTCAAAAGTCTCCCATTGTTTTGATCAGTACACACTTTATTGTTATACTCTGATGGTCCTAGGAGATTGTCCTTCTCCTCAGCATACTGATTGAAAACTTGAGTTGTTACACCACCGGTTCTTTTAAGAACAGCCATGATTCATGAGAGATTTTATCACAAGTACACGGTGTTACTGCAAACCTGACCCCCACCATGCAAAGTTCAAACCCCACTTATTTGATGTTTTCTGCTTACCATGTACTCTTATCATTTTGAAACAAGTATTTTGAGTGCCTAGAGTTTAGTGAAGATATTAATTGGGTTATTTCTTCCTTTTTTTATTACTTTAGGTCGATCCAACATTCACCCTCAGGACAATACCCCCCCCCCCCCCCAATGTACTTTTTCATCATGCTAGACCATGATGAAAGTCCCACTACATGTAAGTTAACAATCAACAAATGAATGTTCTCATGTGTAACAATCATGACCAGTCTATGCTGAAGAAATTTGAACTTCAACAGTACAGATCCTTGTCTGCAGAATGTCAGGTGCTTTATCATTATATAACATCATGATGAACAGGAAGGCTGCAGAGCTATGGTCCATGACACAGAATATCCAAAGTCATCAAATGTTATGTTGGTCAGCATTCAATACTGCAGAATGTCAGGAGATACTTGTGCCCTTGCATTTCATTCTACAGAATGTCTGCAGAGATGGTTGAACAGGCATTTGCTTCTTCTTGATGAGCAGCAACATAGACCAGTTAGTAGGGACAAACAATACCTGCCTGTACAAACAAAATATACAGAATTGTCAAGTCAATGTACATTAAATAATAAAGTTCATCATCAGGCCTGCAAAAATAAACTGCCTTTACTTCCTACACAGTGTCTATAAATTCAACAATGACTTAAAAGGTTTGTTTTTGAATGCCCATAGAAATATTTCAGGAAAGCCAATGGACAGAGAGAGTAAAGTGTTTATTCAAAATGCTCATCTTAACTGCTTGGCCAAAGACACACCACTTGTTCCTTTTAGTGAAAGGAACCCAAACAATACTGCAGTAACTCCACATGAGGGCAAACAAGGCTTTTTGTAGGCTTGGATCTTGTATTTTTGAGGGTCACTGTTCAAGTTGCGTCAAAGAAAACCTAGCGTGCTGTTGGCTTTAGCAGCAGACTTGTCAACATAGCATTCCATTTCATGTCTGAAATGTCTGAAGGTAGAGTAACCCCCAAGTACCTGTGCTGGTTAACTGCTTGGAGGTATTGCTTTAGAGGGATCTTATATGAAAATTCAAGCTTATTGTTTTATCTTCCTGGTGAAGTTGAGTATAACATTTTTCTGGCTTGAATGATGTGAGCAATTTCTAAGACCATTTCTCAAGTTGTTTTAAATCATCTTAAAGGACTTTACAATCAGCAGGGTTGATAATTGATCTAAAAATGAAGCAGTCATCTGCAAAGAGGCCGACATTCGATCTGGTAATGTAGATAGTGTGATGGAAAGGTCATTGGACATTGATTGATGTATTTTCAAGTACTAAACTACTGTTTATAGGGCTACGTTAAGTACACAGTTCTTATATTTATGGTTTATTTATTCAACAAAAAAAAGTCTATAGCAGCCAGGGGCTGAATTTAAAACAGTGGTTGTAAAAGAAGGAACAAACTGAAGAGAGAAAAATGAACTTCTTAATCATGTACGTAACAAAACATTTTATACTTTTCAGTTTTAGTTTACTAATAGTAATACTAGCAAAAGCCAGAACTGAAGTTGCTGAACTGAAACACTTAAAAACGGTTAGTCTATCATAAATTTATTACGCTAGTGGCCGGACACATACATACTCCATCTGAAAACAATCTGGAAAATGTCAGAGCAATGACAATGGTCTAGGAAAGAAGATATTTTAACACTTACCGGCGTCAAACTTTATTTGACGATTCTCCATCCATTTTGATCTGTCAAACTGTCCCAACATGAACTAGAGATGGCGCACTCCAAACAAGCATAATTTAATTAAAGGGACATTGCATGCAGTGCACACTAACTTGCGGCAGAAAGGGTTTGATGCGCTGTCGCTCCTCAGTTATTTAGATAAATGGTAGTAAAGTGGATCGATTATTATGTTAAACATTAAATTCGCATATCTGTTTGACTTATGAACTGTAGCGAAGAGTTCAGCGATCGAAATGCTGGTTTCCAAAAGATAAACAAACAAACATTAATCTTTAACTAGACCTATCCTGTGTCTTTCATGACTCAAATATTTTACCTGCAAAAATTTGAACCTAACATAAAATATATTTCCGTGAATCAAACCAAACCAAAGACCACTTTCAAGAGACTAAAATGCGACAATATCAAACAATTCTTTGTTTTTTATCGAAGTAACACTTTATTACAGACTCTTAACATTCTTTTCAATAAAAACATCAATAATAATAAAAGTATATATTACCTCTACAAGAAAAGAAAAGAAAGAAAAGAAAAGTTACAACATTGGTATTTAGAATTCATCTTAAACCCAATACCAGTAGTAATCAAAAATAAGAAATAATATATAGATTTCTTGGTGGGTCATGGAACATTTTTGTGGCTTAATATATGGTTTGAAATTAACAAAACATAGTATTGACTATTTTGTTGTGTCTGTTATGCGTTAATACACTTTAATTGAGCCCCGAAAATGTGTGCCATTTGATTGCACAATGATCCATGACGTAGGCTGTGGTAAAACATTTCAAAGACGGCTCTGGTGCAGAGTGGTCAAAAATGCATTGTATGTTACTGTCACACACATGGCCCTGGTCAGCCGTAGAACTGTCTACGTCACAGATTTTATGTTAATGAGGAAGGGTGGGCAGAGCACGACAACCTCTAATTTTAAAAATTGTTATTTCTACGATTAATACGCATGTAAACAATGTGAAAAAAGTAAAGATATACTATAATAGGCATACTTTATTTTTTTAACCAATAAAAAAAAAATTCATGGGACCTTTAACACACACAAAAAATTATAATAGTAATAACAATAATAAAAATACTGATCTTAAAAAAAAGTGGTTTCAACAAACGAAATAGATTTAAGAGTTACTAATTAATATGATTGTAACCAAGTAATGTTGTATCTTCAGAAACAATAATTACCAAATGACTTTCTAGGCATGAGATAAAGTTTTTTTGTGGTGTACTTATTTCTTACATTTTGAACAAGTTACAATAAATTCAAATGTGGTATTTAAATAACAATGCATGCAATGAACCGTATAATAAAATCAAAATTCTACAGACCACTCATAATGACTTTATCGATAAACTTAGAGTGAGGCAACCGGAGTTTCAGGCCTTGATCTTAACCAGGGCCACCGAGGCCATTGGCCTCATGCCCTGTCGAGTTGGCCAGCATGTCCTTCAGAAAAATTGCACTGTCACTACCAGCTTGGCCAGCATGCCCTTGTACAATTTCTCTGATTTGGCCAGCAAAGGCCTGCCCCCATTTTTCTCAAGATTGAGGCCTAGAGTTTCCCACTAAACTTTTTCAGTGTTGAGTAGCCAGCAAGACCCTCCAGCTTGTCAAATTACCAGTCCAGCTGCCTTTTCTCTGGTCCATATTTCATATTAGATAGGGATGTTTTTCAACAATAGGTGAGTTGTACATGATGTCAACAATGGGAAAATTCAGCCATCTTTGATGACAATGACTGCACATTTTTTGGCGCACAACTGTCCGTTACATGTAAGTACAGCACACGGCATGCGTGCGTTTCAGAAACTCCTTTTATGATTGGTTGAAGCAACTCAAGCTGCGTTGAAATTTACAGAGCTTGACACAGCTACAGGCTGAATAGAAATCGTCATCAAAGATGGCATCTTTTGCAACCCATCTATAGCAAGCCGGACCTCTCGAAAAGTTTTTGATTGGTCTTTGGCCAACCGACCACTGTTCACCATAATATATACAGAGTATACAATGAACGAAAAAAATAATATCCAATAAAGAAACCAACCCACCCATTTAGAATTCATCTTAAACCCAATACCAGTAGTAATCAAAAATAAGAAATAATATATAGATTTCTTGGTGGGTCATGGAACATTTTTGTGGCTTAATATATGGTTTGAAATTAACAAAACATAGTATTGACTATTTTGTTGTGTCTGTTATGCGTTAATACACTTTAATTGAGCCCCGAAAATGTGTGCCATTTGATTGCACAATGATCCATGACGTAGGCTGTGGTAAAACATTTCAAAGACGGCTCTGGTGCAGAGTGGTCAAAAATGCATTGTATGTTACTGTCACACACATGGCCCTGGTCAGCCGTAGAACTGTCTACGTCACAGATTTTATGTTAATGAGGAAGGGTGGGCAGAGCACGACAACCTCTAATTTTAAAAATTGTTATTTCTACGATTAATACGCATGTAAACAATGTGAAAAAAGTAAAGATATACTATAATAGGCATACTTTATTTTTTTAACCAATAAAAAAAAAATTCATGGGACCTTTAACACACACAAAAAATTATAATAGTAATAACAATAATAAAAATACTGATCTTAAAAAAAAGTGGTTTCAACAAACGAAATAGATTTAAGAGTTACTAATTAATATGATTGTAACCAAGTAATGTTGTATCTTCAGAAACAATAATTACCAAATGACTTTCTAGGCATGAGATAAAGTTTTTTTGTGGTGTACTTATTTCTTACATTTTGAACAAGTTACAATAAATTCAAATGTGGTATTTAAATAACAATGCATGCAATGAACCGTATAATAAAATCAAAAATCTACAGACCACTCATAATGACTTTATCGATAAACTTAGAGTGAGGCAACCGGAGTTTCAGGCCTTGATCTAAACCAGGGCCACCGAGGCCATTGGCCTCATGCCCTGTCGAGTTGGCCAGCATGCCCTTCAGAAAAATTGCACTGTCACTACCAGCTTGGCCAGCATGCCCTTGTACAATTTCTCTGATTTGGCCAGCAAAGGCCTGCCCCCATTTTTCTCAAGATTGAGGCCTAGAGTTTCCCACTAAACTTTTTCAGTGTTGAGTAGCCAGCAAGACCCTCCAGCTTGTCAAATTACCAGTCCAGCTGCCTTTTCTCTGGTCCATATTTCATATTAGATAGGGATGTTTTTCAACAATAGGTGAGTTGTACATGATGTCAACAATGGGAAAATTCAGCCATCTTTGATGACAATGACTGCACATTTTTTGGCGCACAACTGTCCGTTACATGTAAGTACAGCACACGGCATGCGTGCGTTTCAGAAACTCCTTTTATGATTGGTTGAAGCAACTCAAGCTGCGTTGAAATTTACAGAGCTTGACACAGCTACAGGCTGAATAGAAATCGTCATCAAAGATGGCATCTTTTGCAACCCATCTATAGCAAGCCGGACCTCTCGAAAAGTTTTTGATTGGTCTTTGGCCAACCGACCACTGTTCACCATAATATATACAGAGTATACAATGAACGAAAAAAATAATATCCAATAAAGAAACCAACCCACAAATATTAAAAAGGATTTGGCACTACACAAAATATATTTAATTTACCTACAGGTACAACCCATAGGTTTAAGTAGAAATGCTGAATGAATTAATTGTAACGGAGCTTAAATTTTAGGTGCAAGTCATAAGTACATTTAAAAATTGACAGGCAACCAGCCACCGAGTGTAGGTAACACTGTGAAGCAACTAAATCTGTATTTTCTGTGTTTATCTCAACAAAAGGTTACAGAAGTTCAAATTCAGACATACAATTGTAAACAAAAAGTTCTGAAAGAAATTTGAAACTAAATTTTGCAAAAACGGATGTGACACTTCTTATGTTCAACGGAACTCTATGCAGGGCTTGAAAATTTACCCTGGACTAAATGCCTGAGGTCGGGCTAAAAACCATTTGTTGTTCTTCTTTCTAATACCTCACTACGTAATATCAAACGATAACTCTGAGTCTGATAAACATCTTTCGATTCTGTTGAGTAGCGTAGTATGTAATGTATTGTACCAATAAGACAGAATGAGATCAATCTTCTCTTAGCACTTTTTCAAATGGAAACAGTTCATTGTTTTGTAGACCTTTAAACTTTGTAGATTCTGGTCTTGTAAACAAAATTCTGGTCCATTAAAAGCTCTGTGGTTTTGTGGATTCCCCACCTCACCCCCCCCCCCCCCACCCAGAATTTGAGCCCTGCTCGGAGACCTTTATATGTATACATATAATTGACTGGAGTGCTTATTTTTATGGCCAAAATGTTCTCTTCAAATTAAAATTGTTCAGTAGTCACACACATACGTGAAACATGTCTACGCCCAGGAGGCTTAAAAAAACTTGTGCCTGTAATACAGGGAATTACAGTCAATTATACCACCATGTTAATGCTATGCATGAGATACACTGCAAAACTACACAGGATTTATTTGCATTAACTACTGGTAATTACTATCATGTAATTCATTATTATTTGTGAAGCCCTTTGCCAAAACCAAGCACTTCTCGGAAATAGTGAAATGACATACATGTACATCTGTAAAAAGTGAAGACAGCCCAAACAGCAGCTATGTGATGTGATGTCTTAAAGGGGCTGTGTTGTCATGATAAAAGCAGGCCTGTGGCTGTGCATGAAAAGATGAACTCTCACTCAGATACTGCACATGCATGTGCTTGTGGTCAAATCACAAAGGGTACTGTCTTTGTCAAACTTTGATGTGACCGCCAGCGCGCACCTGCGCGTAATATCTAGGTTATTCCATTTACTGCTATAATCATGACGACACAGCCCCTTTAAACTCAATATAATGAGAAATACAACCCTTAATTACGTGGACATTAGGCTTAATTAGGTGTCATTTGGAAGCTCTTGTTCCTATGACATGTCTAATCTACAATGAACATGTATCTGATGAGGACATAACCCAGTTTTGAACTTGGACAGAAAATGCCTGATTTGGACAAAGAGCATCACATATTATAATGAGCACAAATATAATTTAATGTGTTTGTGCTATTTTTACATGTATAAGCTCGAAACAAGAGATTCTATTTCAAGTCTCATGTATTGCACTCTTAGAAATTCTTTGATTATTGTTTTTAAACTCAAACATAAAGAGACCAGGCAAGTAAAAAGCACACTACTACCAACATTTCTAAATATATTTCTTGAACTGTTTTTGTTTTGTTGGCAAAATTAAATGCGATATTTTCACAAATACTAAACTAACATGTACTTTTCACATTGCTGTAAACATGTGAACAAAAATAAACTCTGAATAGTGACAAGTACAGTACAAGATGAAATGAAAAATAAAAGACCCAAACAAAGTTGTTCAAAAGACATAATTCAACATGTTCAATAACGATAATCTAACATTGATTATCAAAATTTACCAACAAACCTTTCTTTTACAATAAATCCCTCATAAAATGCCACACAGTATTAAACTTTAGCTGAGTAATCAGGTAAACCAAGTTAAAATACACCAAATTTATTCTAAATTTAAGAATACATGTACTTCTCATAAAATAACGTTCCCTGACATTTATTTCCTCTAGAAATCCTCTCATTTACCGTTTACAGACAAGTAAAATACATGTACATTGTACATGTATTAAAAAAAAAAGAACTTAATGCATAAAATAAAAAATGTGTTCATTTATTTGTAGTGTGTAAATATACTTAGATCAACTTATTGTGAACTACATGTATGGATCGGGGCAAAAGTGGGCTGCAAAAGAAATTAGGTGGATCATCAAACTTTGTCGGAATTGCAAACATATAACATTTGATCAGCAACATACATTGCCTCACACTTCTGTCATAAAAAATATGCTATTTTTCCAGAAAAATTGTACAAGGAATAAAAGATTGGTGATGAGGTCTTAAATGGCCATTTAAAACTGACAGGGTCGTGGCCCTGCACTGTGATATAGGACCAGGCCATCAGGCGAGGTCCTTTATCACACGGTCACAACCCTGCAAGATTTTAAATGGACGTTTATTACCAAGTCAATATTCTTTTATTCCCATTCGCAAATGCCGTTTTTGTTAAAAAGCGTAATAACACAGGAATATTCTTTTTAAAATGTTCTGCTTGGTATATTTTCAAAAACTGTCACGCCCTCATGCTCCGTTTCGCAAAGGGTCACATTGCATGCGTGTCGACACGGGTTTGGATATGAGCACCAAAATTCTTGATCAGCCAATTAAAACAGGTCTTAAACAACCATGTGACTAACTTTCAGCCAATAGGGCTGCCTAAACTGTCTGGGATATCAGATCAATGCAGTTACTCATAAATATACACGTATAATCAAAACAAGCTGCTTCAATAAATAATTTAATCCTGTTAAGTTTAGCATGTTTTTTAATTACATTACCTTGGGAAGGGAGGGGGGGAGTCAATCAACTGGTGATTGACGGGTGGGTCATGGTCGAGTGCCTTAAATTTCAATTAGGTCGCTGGCCTGAAAGTTTGTGGACAGCTAATGCCAAGACTTCCAATACCAACTGTACCACCAGTGACCACTGGCTAGAGTCCAGTAATTTTAATCCTGTTAGAACTTGGCAAGAAACCCCTAAATTAAACAAGTCCTGTAGTCTAGTGTAGCTCTTAATAAATATTATTCCCATACAGAAATGCTGTGATTGTACCTTGACTTTCCGATTCTAAACCTCCTCTTCAACATTCACTAAAAAAAAAAAGTAATTACATAGTAATAATAAAAAATAAAAAAATTACACACAGGTCTAAAAAAAAAAAAAAAATGTTCAGCTAGAAGACCCGTGTTCTAACTTCTACTGAAGATTATCTTGAATTGAGCCTTGTGTATGCAGATTGCCAGCTAGCCAGGTAGGTCTTTATTTCTTGCTATTGGATAGACTCATGCAGTTATCATGTTTATAAGTGATGACGTTTTGGAGCTGGAAGTGCAACATAAATGAATGGTCTACATGTACATCATGAACATTCCTCACACCCTACGCACTTTGGTCTCCAAAACGCCATCAACAGAATTGTCATACAGTCTCAAGCATGGTGCATAGGCTGATAGGGAAGACGTTTCCCAAACTAGTTCACGGTGATTTCTGGTAAGGATTGATCTGATGAACAATTTCCCACCATACCCAACAAACTGTTCTGCATCTTCTCTATTATGCTTTCACAACCAACTCTTTGCCTAACGGAATTAAACAAAACTGCTAACCTACATGTAGGATTGCACTTTGTACAGACTGCACCCGCTCTGTACAATGGTTTTATCTGTAAAGGATTTCCATTTTCAAGATACATGTAGTGAAAATTTCAACCCCTTTCTTTGATACGATCCTAAATCTCCTGAAACCATTTCTATTTTCTAAAACTAGCCAAAGCAATAGTTTGAGCTACAAATCAGAAGTAAATGTATTTTATGATCAGGTAAAATTAAAACTGAACTTGGCAATTGCATAAAAGATTCACAACCAGTTTCGCGTAACCAAGAAGGCACTTCAAACAAATTACACTGTATGAGCAAATCAAAACATCTTCAAACCAAATTTCATGATTATGACTTTATAAAATAAACGGACAGAGCAATGGACAAACACATGATTGTACACTAAACTAGGACTACCTGTACATCAAACGTGCTAAATACATGTACAGTCGACTCTCGTTAATACGAGCTCGGATGTTACGAGGTTCCGGTTAATACGAGGTATTTTGCCGGTCCCGAACTGCCCCGTGCGTGTTTTAATGCATTTAAATACGGATGATACGAGCACGGTCATAACGAGAACACGGATAATACGAGGTATTCTTGCGGCCCCGTAACGAGCAAATGTATTGTTTGTCTTACTTGTATAGCGAGTTTGGGGAATCAATTGTTGGGCATCGATAGTTTACCTTCATGGAGGTGAAATATTGATGTCCCAGCCTTTCAAAACATGTGCTACCGCTCCGTTGATCATGATCAATAGAGGTGCTATTTGAGCGTTGGCAATGGTACCAGTCTATTAAATGGTAGTAATTGTACAACGCATATGAGAGGTGGACACCAGACCGTTTATTGTTCGCTGGTATCCCACCTTGGCTATGAGCTATCTCGCATTACTTACTAAGGTACGGTGTGACAACCAATGAAAATCAACATTCAACTTGTCATGTTGGCCGTTGCGACCGAAACTGGCTGCCAAGAACGGCAAGTTAAAGTCATATGCGTTCCTTTTTCAGTCATGAAAAATGTAAATTGTTTCATAAATTGACTTTCGAAATAAATTAATTAAATCAAACAGTTTTATTTGCCCAAAATGTTGTATGTTTGTATGGTACATGTACCTGTAAATCATCACAGTTATGCAGTGTCCATTGCAGTACGGGTGCATTTATACACGGGCGTCCATTATGTCATGCATTGTGCATTGTTAATACCGCGCTCGGATAATACGAGGTTCGGTTAATACGAGAAAAACGGGCCAGTCCGGCGGACCTCGTATTAACGAGAGTCGACTGTACATCAAACATTAATTTAAAGAGCCCATGAAATGTAATATTTTAATGCAATCCTTGGAAATGCACCTTAGATTGTATTGTCCCATTTAACCTTATTTTCAATTGTCATTTTGCCATAATTTGCAAAGGTATTTTGGTGCCTGTTTGTTTTTATGCTATAAAATGAAAATTTCCTTATATTCATGAGCAAAAGTGTGATGTCATATTAGGCGGAAACCTCAATGTTGCAATTAGTTTGTGCACAAAAAGTCGACAGAATTTAGGATATTTTGCTGTTGTAAACTTTCTTTTACACTGTATTTGGTGATTCATTGTTGTTGTCAGGTCATGGCAGTAAGACAATGGGTACAATTTCTCACAAATGCTTTCAATATTAAGCAAATTTTGGGGTTCACAAATATTATGAATTTCAACAGAAAACCAGTGTCTCCCTGAACTGACATCATGGCAACAGCGCCCTCAGCTGTCCGAAAAAGTATGGAAACATATTTTTTTTGAAGAAGTGCACTTTTCAATAAAATTAACGAACAAGTGATGTCAGTTAGTTTTCATACACTTAGGGGATTAACAAGTGGTACAAAATATGCTCCGAAGAAATATTCACTACAGGGGCCCTTTAACTTTCCCAAGGTTCTGAGATTTTTGTAGTTTGGTTTTAAAATCAACTTTGTCTTACTACATCTCAAGGTCAACAATAAATCAGTTGAAATTGAAACAATCTAATCTAGGTTATATAAATGTTTCTTCATCATTTCTTTCCAAATACAGAGTGGGTTTTCTTAATGTTGAACATTTTAAAAAAATCTTCATTTTATTCTTCTAACTTTAAGTCGCTATTAAAAGCACTCAAGACATTAAATTGATGAAAAGTGCATAAAATTGGACAGTATAAATTTTTCATGCTACAGTAGTGAAATAGTACAATTTTGGTTCATCAAAGAAATATGGGGTAGTAAGGAAAGTGTTTGAAGGATGTTAAACTAGAGATGAGTGGTAAAAACAGATACCTTCCCTACTCTGTCTTTATTTTACAATAACCGAGTAAGGCAGTTAGTGTTGTCTATAAACAGTGTGATTGACTGTAATGGAATGGTGCGTCAGGCAAAGGTGAACATTAAAAAGTGATTATTTAATTTATTTCGTTGTATAGTAAAAAGATAAATTGATTTTAAGGGAGGCTGCCTGGGGTAGGGAGATCTAATGACAAACACTTTTTGTTTTGATTCTCTTCGGGAACAGGAGACTTTTGAGACGCTGGCGGCAGCAGACACAACAGGACCTTTTGACATTTCTGCTGAGCATGTATGCACATGCTCAGTATTGCACGCACAGTTCTGAGCATGCGTACTACTGGGGAGAACTGTGGAAAAGTCTCCCATTAAAGTGACACAATATCAAGGGCAAAAAGAAAGGTTCCACAGGTAGCACTACTTGGTCCACCACATAAACACTTCACCTGTATGCAAGTCTTCCAGACAGTCATTCTCTACTCCATCAACATCACAGCGGCACGTTTTTCCTTTGACTTGGCCACTTCCTGACCTTTACCCTCTTTACTCTCAACCTTGGTTTTGTCGTCTGCAGGGAGTTGTGCCTTTTTCAAGATAGCACCTACGTCAGCTGGACATGTGTAATGACCGATGCCAAATGGACGCATATGGTAGATCATATACTCCAGGAGATACATTGTGTTTGGGCTGATGTAATGAAAGGAGATCGAGTAGTCTGAACAGCATTCTGGACCCTGTAAGAAAGATAAGAAAGAAACACAACCAGTTAGTGAAATAGGATTGTAGGGTCAAGGATCGGGGTTAAGCTCATTCACAAAAGAATCATTTGTTACACGATGTTTACAATATGCACAATATCATAAATTGTTCTTGTATATCCATGTCCGAGAGGTGTGCCAACCAGTGGGAGGGACTGACCTATAAATGGACTGTACTGGATGGTTTCCACCATTTCCTCTAAAAATTAGACACCAAGATTGCGAACAATATTACATGGCAGGAAACACAATAAAGTGTACTACTTTTCTAACGTCATTTGATCAACTTTGCCAATGGTTGTAACATTTATAAACCAGTTGCCGTCGGACGACCTGTTCACACGCAAATGTTTCCCCTGCCTGGAAACGGAAGCCACGTAAAGACGCCATTGTGTAATTTTGGACTACCGGACATGCACAGAAAACACACACACACACACACGCCATCTAACATTTCCTTTCACCCACACAAAATTACAACCAATGGAAACATTTCTACAAATGTGACGGATGCAAAAGTGGTACACTTTGTCATGGCAGTGTCCAAATTGGCAGCTGCAGCTACGACTGTGGCTATGGGCTTCCTCTGCTTCAATGCATATTCACATGGAGATCAAGCCACAGGTACTATTTCGGACAGATTTGAGCCTTGTTGCCTTGCTCTATATTGAATCATAGAGAAAGGACCCAGAAACCATAGACTGACTACTCAACTCACTATTGACAAACATGGCTAGGTAAACCTATGCCTAGTAAGTATTTGTTTGGTTTCTATTAATCCTGCCATGCCTGCTGTTTCTGACCCTATTGTGATTTCACCAGCACAAACAACACCAGATGGAACATGTTTGCCTTTGGAGAACAGCTGGATGTGGTTTAATCAATAAATTGCAGTTTGTATCTCCTGGTGTGAATAGCACTTGAATAAATTGATTATTGTAACATAAAGAATTACGGTCAGAAGTTGAATGATTTTGACTTCTTTTAAACTTATTGTGGGTAAAGTATCATTTCTACTAATGTAGATTTAGAGTATCTGTATTCATACATGAGTTGAAAAATGTACTGGGTGTGTTTTTAAAACATCTACAGGTAGTATTCCATGAGCGTTACCTGTACATGTATGTGATTGCATTTTCGATTTAACAAAAACAGTACGCATGAAGTTTTTTCACTGTATTCAACTACAAATAAAAAATCCAATATTTCATCAACTTTTTGGCTTTCAAAAATCACAACTATGTCCAAATGAAAGGGCCCTTTTCTCTGATATAACATCATTTGCCAATTGTTCGATTTTAAACCTTGTAAATTGTTATATTTAGTACATTAAGTTTATTGTCTAATGTCTATGTGTAGATTCACAATCAACAAACGATTACTCATATGTCTTTGAATATTTTATGGAATTGTTGGTCAAGTAATTCCAGACACCTCTCATTGGAAATCATCTTCCTCAATTAGTATACAACGGTCTCAGCTATCAAATAAATTATTCAAAGTTCAATTAAATGCATCATACATGTATACAATATTAATGTTGTAACACGGTAATTTTGGAGACCAAGGCTGAATTCTTTAGTGCTGCTTGTTGGAAGATTATAAATGATTGTTCATTAAGTGTTCCAGAGGAAAAATGGTTTTAAAAATATTTAATAATACCAGCAAGAAAATTATGTTACTTCTGTACTGTATCCAATACAGGCATATGACAAAGAAACAATATTAACTGTACCACTTTTATACTCATTACTGTCACATTTAATAGCAGTTTTTCAAATGATTGTAACCTTTTTTTAAGTAATTGAAACGGCTCACAAATATTTCAACATGTGAATAGACATGCAGGCCTTATAAAAATAATTGAGTTAATTATTATGGTTAATTTTTTAATAACTCTGAAATTTTCAATCAAAAAAGTGTTGATGGAAATTTGAAAATGATTTAACCAAATATTTACAAAAAGCAACAAATGATTCAACTCAAATCTTTTAGCCTTTGAGAAAGACCCCAGTAAGTGATGTTTGAAGCTTTGCATGGTGTAGGAAACTAAGAATATACTATTAACAAGTAAACTTGCGGGTACAACCATGTGTTTGAATCTCTTTTGGGAGGAGTGTTGGCTCTGAAAAGAGCTGGAATGGCCCCAGCGTTTCCAGTTTAGATAGCAAGCATCCTTACCTACAGGTTGCCACAGGCTTCTGAGCTACATTTATTTGCTTTTGAGGCATCCTAATTGGTTTCATTACCAGAAATTAATAACAATAATAATAACATATCTAAACTGACTTTAAGAAATGACAGAATTTTGCCAAACATACCGAACTTGTAGGATAAAAGACATATTCCATGAACCAAAACCCGTCAGTTATTATCCCTGGTTTTAAATGTATATGTGGGTTGAACGGATGGAATCGATCCCTAAGAAGAACATCTCTGGAATCGCCAGCAACCACGCCTACTGCCTCTAAACATCGACCCATTTCAACATCTTCACTTTCTCCTTCTAGACTGCAGAGGTCTGGGTTTTTAAAGGCTTTTTCTACAAGTAAAGTTAAGGCTGATCTGCTCATCACATATCCAGCTCCTCCACTCATGTAACCTTGCTTGACCTTATTTTTAAACTTGCATCCGAAATACATGGGTTTATTTGGATTGAAACTAGCAAGTAAATATCGTAGATTTTCTACGATGATGTAAGTATCATCGTCAGCTTTTAAAAACCAGTCTGCATCGTTGAGATGATGATCATAGATGTACTGAAAAGCACCGCGTTCTTTCTGCCACAGGAAATCACGACCTTCAGGTACATCGACCTTGACGGTCGGGAATGTTGGATCTTCATGGGAGCTGATGTAAACTATTTTATTGCATCTGCGACCCCACGTTGCCTTGATGTTGCTGGTCTTGAGTTGAAGGTTTTGAGGAGAAGTTATGATCATACATAAGACTCGGACTCCATTGAACAGACCATCAGCCATCTCATTCTCTTCTAAAGACAAATCAAAAATATAACAAAATTATTTGTAGTTAATATAATGGATGGGAGTGCAACCACACACTAGTTGTGGTACATATTGCATTTCAAAAATCAAGAAAAAGGAAACTCTGATTTCATAACAGGTGTTAATTAAAACTTCGTTCCTTCATAGTCGGGGCAAGATTTCGTCCAGCAATATTCAGTGACATACATGTAGGCCTAGTATATGATTCAGTTTTTTCAGAAACAAAACAAAGTCACCGTTTGAATCTGTTAAATATTTACACGTACAATAAACATGAACTGTGTACTAACTACTTAAATTCTTATGGAGAGGTGATCACCAAAATGGCAATGTTGAAAGCCTAGTGTATGATCTGTGATGAAGTTGCACAAGGTCCATATATTCATGTTTAATCAGCTGATGCATCTAGGTTTAAAGCAAGGGAAACCAGAACCAAAATTGACATAAATTCTCCTACTGCTAAATTCACTTCTCTTACAGTATTTTAACCCTGATACTTGGTTCTTCTGACAGAAAGGCAGTTTTCCATTGATAAAAGCGTCTCTTTATTTGTCAACTGCAACTGGATCATTTGAAGGGGAACCAAGTTGGACAACCAAGGAAATGATCGGGGGAACGGAAGCCTTGAAGTACCAGGCCAGCTAAATTGCAGAAAATACTACATTGGCTAAACGTTGGATTTCAATTTTGGCTAACAGGATGGACCTTCAAATCACACATCATTTTATCAATTTCTAAATTCAATAAACTCAATAAATAAAATTTCATATAAAACTAGAAGTATTTTCTAAATTACAGTCTTGGGTCTTCAGAGCTAGTAATCAATCTACTCAAACTTTTGCTAATTACATGTACTTGTACACCAAGTATACACTAATTCGAGCAGCTCTCGTTTATAGTGTTTTACACCACCTCAGCTATGGCTGCCACTTGCGCACGCAACACAACACGACAATAGCGCGTCAGTGCGTATATGTACCAATCACCATGGAGAATTCACAGTGCAGGTGAGTCGACGCGTGTGTGCGGCAGCCATGGCTACGGTGGTTTACACGCCCATGAATGAGCTTCTCGGATTAGTCTATAGTATAGTCTATACACTGTACATGTGTAATAACTTACCGAGTTGTATGACTGCTTGCTTCTCACTTCTTGATATATTTCTGTCCTTCACACCATCATGCCGGTAACAGTGACATGCAGAAAATTCAGATCGGTGAATGTAAATGTACGTCAAGATGTATCCCGTTAGGTAAGCAGAGAAGAACCAAATGCATACTTGCCGAAAACACATCGCAGATGATGACGATATTTTATATTTTTTAAACATTCTTAAATCAACTACTGTATTTTTCAAAACAAAATTTCGTTAACATTTTTTGGTTGATTATTTTAAGCTCGATCTCCTTCCAGGGAATGAGCATTTGATCACATTTCCAATATTTGTTATTCAATAAAATTCCACACAAACGGACATGATCACAGCACGTGGTGCAAGCCTCAGATTTTCACACAGTCAACTTCCAATAATTTTTGCTAATTATTTTGTCAACGTCCTCCATTTTGTTATTGTAAGATGAAGGCTGTATTCAAGCATGCAGTACGGTATAAAAAAAAAATAATAATTTCATCAACGAAGGTTTGATAAACAGTGTACATGTACATGTGTTTTCCTAAACATAAACTTAAAATTGGAATCCTAATGTTGCTTTTGTATTCCAATTCTCCTATGAACTAAAAAGTTAAAGGGACCACAAAATGTAATTGTGTTAATGCAACAATCCTTGGAAACGCACCTTTGTGTCCCATTTAATCTTATTTTCAATTTACTATTTTCCATATTTTCAAGGGTATTTTGGTGCCTTTTTGGTTCTCATACATTGTGTACTTAGGCAAATTTCCATATTCGCGACTTGTTTCATGTTGTACGTTGAACATGATCTTACATAATGCTACGAAAATGGTCATCGGTTGATCAGTGATGGCAACGAATTAGAAAGTAGCACAAAAAACAAATTATGATCTTAAGAAATATTTACTTCAGGGGACCTTTAAGCAAGTATAAAAAACAAAAAACTTTTTGGTCATGTAAACAATACTTCTAATCCAGTGCAAGTTCTGAGCTACAAGACCTGATGGTCTGGTGGACTTTTTTTTTTAAATTGCTTGAAATTAGAAAAATAGTTAAATGGCTTAATTACCGCTGATGTTGGATAGTAGACGTAATCCCAGTACCAGAATTTGACTGGTACAATACCTGGAATCAAATGATGCTCTGGAATGAACGGATGAAATCGTTCCCTCTTTTGAGCATCGCGTGAATCCCCAGCGATAACTCCAACATTCTCTAAACATTTCCCCATTTCCACATCTTCGGCAGCTCCTGCTCCCCGTGATTCACTCCTGCAGAGACTTGGGTTCTTAAATGCTTTCTCAACTGCTAGGATCACTGCTGCTTTACTCAGTACGTATCCAGCCCCTCCGCTCATGTACCCTTGCTTCACATAAGGTTTAAACTTGCGTCCGAAAAACAAGGGTTTTTGAGGGTCCTTATCAGCTAACATATATCGTAGATTTTCTAAGACCACATAAGTATCGTCGTCAGCTTTTAGAAACCAATCTGCATCGTTGAGATGATGATCGTAAACATACTGAAATGCACCTCGTGTTTTCTTCCAAAGAAAGTCGCGACCTTCAGGCGCTTCAACTTTGACAGTTGGGAAACTTGGATCTTCCTCTGAACTGATGAAGATGACTTTGTTGCATCTACGAGTCCATGTTGCTTGCACATGAATTGTTTTAATCTTCAGATTCTGAGGAGAACTTAAAATCCAACAAAGGATTTTCACCTCTTTGTAAAGATTGTCAGCCACCACATCTTGACCTAAAGGGAAAAAAGGTCAACATGAAAATTGTGTCAAATACTGAATTGGGTACAAAAAAATTGGTCATGCATAGATGCATGTACTTTAAGAAAATAGACATTACGAATTACATGTAGGAACCAAATATCTTGTCCCCTCCCCCTCCCCCCCCCCAAAAAAAAAAAAAAAAAAAAAATCAAATAAATAAATAAAAATCAAAATAAAGAAAAATAATAAATAAAACAAAATGAAATAAATTAGGTCAACAGTCAGACAGAAATAGAAATCTGCTAGTCAGGTACTCATGTTTGTCTTGTTTGGAGTGGAATATGAGAATGACTGAGACTAGACTAGAGTGCAAAATAACCACTCCATGCATAGGGAAATATCTATTACTACTATTGTAATAACTCATATTGTCATTAAGAAATATTGGCTTTCTTCACATTGGAGAAACCCCCTCGGAAAAAAATATACAAACAATACACAAAATAAAATAAATAAATACACAAGGCCTAACACAAAACAACAATATGAATTTGACAACAAATTTGTAACAACTTGCAAAATTATATATTACTGATGCAAGTTCAATGTTTCAATTCTAAAACTAAGGTAAACTCCAGGAATAAAATACAATATAGTGGAGTGGAAAAGATACCGAATCCTACTGCCACTTTTTGTTTAATTAATTTTTTCAAATAAATTTTATGGAAGTAAATTCCCAATCTGCCTGTCAGCCTGTACTACATAGACTATAATATTATTAGCAACCAACGCTCAAATGGGTTCCCACAAAGACGAATGGCTGTTGGGTTCACATCTAACCTAACATGAAATGTGAACTTACCATACTGTTTTTCGTGTGTGTGTGACTGGAACGACATCAGTTCTTCTTGCGATACGCGATTTGTATTGTCAACGTGGACATGGCCGTAAGGATTATTCAAGTCAAAAAATGTCTTTCGTCTCCCGTTAAAATTCACCACAAAATCACTCAAGTCTGAATACTGAACTAAGGCGTACATAACAAACCCACCCCAGAAAAAAGCAACAAAAAATGCGATAATAATTGAGCGTGTTGGGCCGAATAATGCGCCGCCGTTCCCACTCGAAGTGGCCGCCATCTTACGTGTTTTAGGCAGATCGATTTTGATTGTTGGCGCATCAAAGATTGTGTACTCCAAATAGTGCAGTCACCTTAAAGGGGCAGTCACCTTAAAGGGGCAGTCGAGAATTTGATGCAAGCATTCTAAACGACTGTTCTAATTCAAAACTTAAATGATTTAAAAAGGGATGGAGTGGTATTGTTTCTGTTGCTTTTTCACATTTAAACATCCAGTTTTTAGAACTTAGAATGTAAATTTTAAAATAGGTCTACATGATTGGTAAGGCTGATTGTGCAGTGTAATTTATACTTTGTGTGATTAAATAAACATGAAAATTTGGGCTTAATTCATACTCTGAGTAAGAGAAATTGGGAAAAACCATGCACTTTTCACTCTGTCCTTAAATTTGATTGTTACAACCAAAATTAAAATCAGGGTCTTCAAATTATATTTTCTAGACTTATAATTTCAGACGAAAATATTTCTATGGAAGATTGGTACTGGTACGAACTTCACAATCAGTAATTTTCAGACTGAAACTATTAGAACATTTTGATGAATACCGATCCTGTATTCTACCTTTTAATTATGAAAAAGACATAAATAGCACCATTATTTTTATGCAGAACATCAGCAGACCAAATTAATGAATGCATTGAAGCGTGTTCACCTCTACCTAGGTCTCGTCAGCAGCTGCCCACTGCTCCCCCACCCCCCCCCCCCCCCATCTTATAAAGTTTTGTCACATTTACATTCCGTACCACCTTCTAACAACTTCATTTACAACATTGCTGTTTTGAAACATTTTTGTCCAAATTTTAACATCTATTCAAAAATTTAAATAAGATGCATGGACCTCATCATCTGATCTGTGTCGTTGTGGGTTATGCTGTAGATGTGAACAGAAAGTGTTGAATCATCTGGTCCTTGCTCTATGGTTGGACATGATAAATAAACCAACAACCAATAAATAAACTGACTGCAGGCTAGTAACAAAGATGGAATGAACAAAAGGAATGTTTATTGAAGCAAGTCACAAAAGGGTTCTTCTTTTAATGGTTTAACTGCACTATCAAGACTTGGGCATCAGCTGTTGGTAATCTCCATAATGGGGATTAGTCACATAAAAGCTGATTGGTTAATCCATGAAGCTTTATGAAAACCACACCACAAGAACTTTGTAAGATTATTTGAAGTGTTTGCTTCTTTTCTGTAACACCACGTACATGTAACTTGTGTTTATTGAAGGTCTATTTATAGACATGATAGATGTTCTATTGTACAAATTGGAGAGAACAAGAACAAGAACTAGTTTGAGGCCTGGTTCAAACCTTCCTACCTTGATTTTGAGACTTGAACACAATCTCAACACATCAAGTACTGTATAATCATAGAGAAAGGACCCACCATCTATGGTATAATCATGGAGGAAAGAAATCCGCGATGTGATGGTGAAGAAGAGGCTTTCTGGGAAAAAGGATGGCCCTTTTACTGGCTTCAGTCTGAATGTTTTATTTGTAGTCAGGGAATCTTACTTTCATTTCTTGAATTAAAAACTGTCATATTTCATGAAGCCTTTATATTATCAGACAATGTCTGCTTACACTGCAGCCCATAGCACTGTTTGTATTTCGGAACCATTGCTTGCTGGTAAGCCGTAAGCAAAGCAAAGGATGCGCTAACTTGCTCTGGGTTCTCGTAGGCAGACGAGTGACGCAACAAGGCAATGTTCACTGCAAACATCTAAACACTGTCAATCTTGATCATTTATAAAATGTACAGTTTTTAATAAAGTAAGCAACATTCTGCTTACTGGTAAAACATGAGAGCGAAATAAGCTCAAGGGGAGTGACAGAACATGAAAGTAGAAACTTATTAAATAAGGTAATAAAAGTGTAAAACGTTTTAAAGTATGCTTACCGTTTTTTCTGGCTTGCGAATGTAGCGCCAGTACCATGTTGCGTATTCCTTTGTATTTATAGGCAGTTTGTGGTCAGGTACAATCATACGAAACCTTTGAACACCTTCAACATCTTTTCCATGACTACTGGATAGCGCCCCTGCAGCCTTGAAACAGCCCTCTAATTCCAAGTCATCAGCCACACCCCCAAAGAGGGGCTTGTTGTCTTTGAGTGTTGGTATTATCAGTTCCAGAGCTTGTTTGTTTACAGCAAAAACAGAGCCTCCAGTTTTGGGTCCACTGAACACATGACCAATGTAGTTTGGGATGTTGGTTTTATGCATCAGCAAAAAATAGCGAAGATTTTCTAAGATGACAATAGAGTCAAAACTCGCCTTGACGAACCAATCAAAATCTTGGTCTTTAAAGGATTTATAAACATATTGTAGAGCAAGTTTAGATCGATGCCACGCTTCTGTACGACCTTCTGGTAATTCAATATCTATGACCCCAACTTCAGAGTTAAACTCACTGCTTAAGAAGATCATTTTATTACAATGATTCGCCCATGTTGCTTTTATAGCTTTTCCATAGTGACCTATCTCATTTTTATGAAGAGTTACAAAACACAGAATTTTAACCTTGTTGTATAGAGTCGTGCTGTTCAATCGAGGATCAAACAAATTGTTTTTTGAGTCTCTGTTGACTTTATCTGCAAATGAATCAGCTGAAGGAATGTTGCTGGAGATTTTTCCCATTTTGTCTGGAAGAACGAAGTAAAAACTTGAGCCTCCTGTTGCATATTCACCCTGAATTAAACTCTGTTCTTTTGTTGGTTCAATCACACGAGACTTTATTGCGCTGCTACGTCTTTTCTCAAACAACTTTTGATATTGACCTACAATGACGGCTGACAGCATACCAGCTGTAAGGCCAAGAACTACGGAGACCATACACATGAAATTCATGACGGAATTATTTCCTCTGTCAAGTTTGACCTGAAAATATACAAAATATTACATGAAGGTTATGAAATTGTTCATGACAGTCATAACAGTTGTAGACGCTGGCCCTTGAGATGGGATTTAGAGTGTTGAAGATTTGGTTGGGGTGTGGAGGTGGGGTTGATGTGGAGATTAGTAGAGACAATATAGCGTAACAATCTCATAGTTCTACTTTTTAGGACTGCGTAGGTTTAGTTCCACAAGGCTTCACCACAAACCTCACTGTACGAAGGTAAATGGGGAGAAAAAATTGCATACTTGACAGGTTCCAAGTCCAACAACCATCTTCCCAGCACTTTATTAAAAGTACAAATTTTTACACAACTCTCTAACTGTATCTGTATCCGTCTCCGTACAAACACCTGGGAAGGATGTCACCGTACGTCGGCTAAGGGTCTAAATACATCGCAGCTAGACAAACCATTAATTATTAAAATGCGCCGTTTCTAAAACTTGATTGATATTGAGTTCAAGTGCAGCCTTAAATGACTTTAGGTCTACTTAACTTTCGAAACAATAATTTCACTTTAGACAAAAGTTAACATGTTGACTGCCAACTACGAGTATACTCGTACTAACAGGTGTTCCACTTGCTGCCACTACGAGTATACTCATAGAGAATGAAAGGTCTTTGCATTGTAAATAAAATACACTGGCATCACTGAGGGCGCAAAAAATACACTGCTGGCAGTGGTGAGGACATGCTTCTATAAAAGGTTTATGTTCAAATTATTTAAGTTAGTAGGGCCTACCTATTCAGTATGCGTGCATGCGCATAACACTTGGCAAATGGGAATGCCATGTGAAATTATGCATGGCAGTCAAGGTGTTAAGATCCAGCAGAGGGCCACTTCGAACTTGCTCACCTACCTCAGTAGGTAAAACTTATTGCAATGGCAAAAATGCCGTATCCGGCTGCCATTTTATCTCCCCTAATTTAGGTCAAATTATATCCTTACCTGTCCTGACAGGTTGACAGAATATATGAAATCACGAAATTATGAAAAAAAAGCCATTTTCACATGTCCGTTAGGGCTTGACAATGCTACTCGCTAATCTCCATTCCTTTTGGCATGAATGCGCGAAAGTTTTGGCCACGCACTGAAATGTCCGTGTGGTTTTTCCTTTTAAAAGTTCAATAATTAGCGTTTTAGCTCCCAATTCCTGGAGAGGAATATTAAAAAAAAAAAGGAAAATTAAAGCCGAACATCAATAAAAAAATTTAAAAAATCACTTAGAAAGTGGCAGTCGGATATGGAAACTTTTCCATCGCAATAAATAGCTCGTTAATTTTACAGTAAAATAATACTTTACTAATAGCGAAAAGTGAAACGCAAATTTTGAATTTACGCAAGGAAAGTTATGTTTAGTTTTCAAAAATGGCACACAACAAATTTTAAAATTTGCACGTGTCTTTCACGCAAATTAAAAAATTGCACTCAACACAGACAATCCCAACAATTGCCACTTTGTTCTGAGGGATTTTTTTTAGATATTTTGATGGATGTTGGGCTTTATTTCCTTTTTTTAACATTCCTCTACAGGAATTGGTAGCTTTCAAAAAGACAAGAAAAATCAAGCGGACATTTCACTATCAGGACTATGTGACAGAGGTATAAATGCCAATCTCAATAAAAAGGAGGAAAAAAAACATTGTCACTCACTTTACATTCAACTTTCAAGATTCAATTCAAGACTATCGTCATCGACGATGCAATGCATAAGTCATCGAAATCTCACCTTAAAATTATGCAGAATCTTGCCTCAGACTACATTGAAACTTGACAAACATGGAGTCATAACTTGTTGTAAATTGTACAAAACCGAGTCCAGAAAAATTGGAATATCAATATCAGTATCACT
This sequence comes from Marthasterias glacialis, assembly GCA_911728455.2. NCBI lineage: Eukaryota > Metazoa > Echinodermata > Asteroidea > Forcipulatida > Asteriidae > Marthasterias > Marthasterias glacialis. The sequence continues at coordinate 14,185,821 of OU452238.1, read as the reverse complement.
ACTTATCCGTACAATACTCAGTAGGTATTTGGACTGCCGTGCGTGGAATCGTTTTGGGTTATTCATGAAGAGCGCCCTCAAGAGCCTTGATCAAGGTGCGCCGTCTGGACGGCGTTCACAGCGAGCAGTCAGAAAAGTGCTTCCTTTCATCATTTTGCGTTGTATGCATAGCCGTCACTTATGGGGTATGGCACGTCAAACGTTGCAATATTCGATAATGTAATTGGGCAACACTTTAAAAAAAACTGAGAAAAAAGATGCATTGCCCGATTTCAGTCCGATTTGGGGGTCAACAATAGATTTATCTTTCTGATTGCTAATTTTACGGAGTAAAAAGAGTTAGGAACTTTCATTTGATACTTTGAACGAAAAAATCCGTCAAGGATTAGTGCCAGTTAATTAAAAACGTAAATGAATAAAAGGCTGGGCCAGCCTTTTAATCCTCAGGATCGGATCGCGCACTCTGTTGTACATACACTGAGTACATTGTATGTACGCGCACGCACAGCGAGCCGTGTGGGCCGTTGAGAGCGTCGACCGCTGGGAATCATGAATATTCATTACTTGCGGATTCTTCTGATTGGCCGTTGGAAAACCAATCAAATTGAAGTCGGCAAATGCCCACGGAAACTTAAAAGTGTTCTATCTCGAGTTTCTGATATCAGAATTCTTAGTTTTCGTTACACAAACATATAAACTTTTTCAATTCTTTCGCTCAATGAAATTGATTTTTTAATCCCTTGACCCAAAATCGGGCAATGCATCTTTAACAATACATTGACAAACAGTGCCCCATAAAATTACTTTGTACATCAGTCTACTCAAAACAAATTATATGATATTTTGTCCAAGACAACGTATATCCAATTTGCGTCTTTAATCTTAATATTAAATGGAACTGAACTACAACGAGTAACAAGTACTAAATTCCTTGTAACAATATTGACGAAAACGTATCTTGGAAAAGTTATACATTGTAATTATTAGCGAGTATTGGTATAAGTGATCATTTAAAGAAGTTTTTACCAAGCCATATCTTATTAACTCTGTATAATTGTTTTGTTCTCCCATATTTAACTTACTCAATTCTTACTTGGGGTGGTTCATCTTCACATTGAAAAGGGCTTCTTACTTTACAAAAGCGAGCTGTTCGGATAATTTCTAAAGCCGGTTTTCGTGATCATACTGCTGCATTATTTTGTAATCGGCTTAAAGGCAAAGTATACCTTTGGTTTTTTGAACCGTACGTTTGCATTAATGCTATATAATTGTAGATATATACCATAAAACTAACCTGTGTAAATTTCATTTCAAAAGGTGGCAGCGTTTTTGAGATATCACCAAAAATCTGGAGCGGTTGTGTTCACGCAGAAGTATCCGTCATTGGAATACACATTCTGAGAAGCGTTACGGCCATAACGCTTCTCAGATTCAAATTTTTGGGTGATAAAAAGTGATATATTTCTCCATAACTGCAGTACTTCGAAGTGAAACGTTTCTCAAAATGCATTATACTATCCAAAGCTGCTGTACTTCTTACCAAGTAAGTTTTTATTGCCAAAAATTTTCAGAGTCATTACCAAACGTATGCAATGCATTTAAATTGCTAAAATTTGAAGATCTTTATCATTTGAACTTAGGTAAATTTATATACAAGTTATGAATAATGCATTACCACTTTGTTTTAACTCATTCTTTACTAACTTCTAGCATTCATTCATACAAAACTCGAAGCACTTCAAAGAAAAACCTGTTCGTTTCCCGCAACCAAACCTCAATGTATAAAAACAGCTATACCTTGCTCAACGTGGTGTTACATACTGGAATAATTTGGATGATTCTGTTAAATCTGCAATCACTCTACCTATATTTTTAAAACAACAATTACTAAATGCATATTCATAATAATTATTTCTTGTCTTTAATAGGTTGACTAATTTTGGTATATTATTATCTTGTCGAGACACCTACCTTTGTTCGTCTGTCTTTGTAGTCCCTCGTATTTGTTAGTCTTATGTACTGTGTAAGTCTGTCATAGGTTAGGGTACAAAAGCCAAGGCTTCACCAAAGATTATAGAGCGCCAAAGGCGCAAGATGGGGAACTCTGGCTGAAACGTGAAATCTCACTGGACGCCATTTCGGCAAGTGACTCTATTGATACAACAATAGATCAGTGTAGATCAGTGCAGTGATACCATTGTATCAGTGGGAAACAAAGCATTCACTTGCCGAAATGGCGCCCATGCGTATTTCATGTTCCAACAATAGATAAAACCCCAGTTCGGCCATCTTGCGCCTTCCACGCTTTATAATCTTTGGGCTTCACCCAATCCTAAGTTTGCCCTTCTGACTTATTAATAATTTTGGCTACTGTTTATATCTGCCATTGTTGGTATTTATAATATCTAAACATTAAATGATGCATTATAATCATGTAACGGCAATATTGAAACAAATGTCTATTGAACTGAATCGAATTATGCTCAAGCCCAGGAATATAGTGCTCAGCTTCCTGTTTTTTTAAATATTTTTTTATTATGAGTTCGGCTGTTCTCAAGACATCTTACTGCAGACTCAGCGAAAATCTGTTTTAGACGGTGCTGATTGCACGCCCAATCACCGATCGCGGGCACAATTACATCACCGATTGTGAAAGTACGTCAACAAACGAATGGGCGTTCCATAGTCTTTGGACGTGCGAGTACGTGCGCATCGTCCTTTTACAGTTTAGAGATTCCGTGACTCGGGGGCTCCGGTCTAACAAACCGTGAGGAAAGGCACGAAGACAGCTTTGTCCTTTGGACAAGGTATGGAGGTAGAATTAGATTGAGATATTTATTGACACTGACTGAAAACTTTGAAGTTGAACTTTGTTATCGAGCTTTGTTATCGAGCTTTGTTATCTAGCTTTGTTATCGAGCTTGTTATTTTATAATTGACAATCAAGAAGTTAAAAGAACTCTTTACGAAGGCCTGTCTACATTTCCTCCACACTTGTCGAACACAAGACCCAGCCAGTAGCAGTAGCACCATATGTAGCACTAGCACTAGCAGTAGGCGAACACCAAACCGCATCTCCTCAGACATGAAGTTTGTCACACTAAACACCGGCGATAAGATGCCGCAATTTGGACGTAAGTTTTCTTCAGTGACATTGTCAAAAAGGTTCTATTCAGTCAGTGTTTAGTGGGTGGGTACACCCATCTGATGATGATACTTCTTATCTACTTTTTTTCTGATCTCTTGCAGTTGGTACATATAACCTTGAAGGCAAGGAGGTGGTCCACGAAAGTCTTGACAGTGCTCTCAAGCTGGGCTATCGAGCCATAGGTTAGAAACATGTTGGAGGGTACACTATGCATTTGGAGTTGTTAAAGTTCAAAACCGCTAATATTAGCCCAAAATTAGAAATGTTCTTCAAGTTCAAGACCAAGCGTAGAACCAGGGAGGAGATAAAAGAGTTTGTAAAATTGGCCTTTGAACAACAGCTTTCTGTTGTGTATGGCATGGCGTGTCGTGGCCGAGCAGTTAAGGCATAGAGCATGGTTAAGGGCAACGAACTCAAGCTCTGGTGTTTCTGATCAGCAGAGTGTGGGTTCGAGTCCCGGTCGTGACACTTGTGTCCTTAAGCAAGACACTTAACCATTATTGCTTCGTCCTTCGGATGGGACGTAAAGCCGTAGGTCCCGTGTGTTGTATTGAGATCTAGTATTAGAGGCCCGTAAAAGAACCTAGAAACACTTATCACTGAAAGAGAAGGGGTTCACCTTAGTGTTTCTGGCATGGTGTTTTCCAGCACCCTTGTCCAGATGCTGAACAGGCTTTGACAAGTATCCAAGCAGAAGTTGAGTGGTCAAACAATGAATTACATGTAGGTGACCAGTTGTGTCAAAACAAATTGGTATTGAGACGTTACTAAACTTAAAAACGAACTTGATTTGATTAAACCCTTTGTATTTTAGATACAGCGTCAGTGTATAGGAATGAGACAGACATTGGCAACTCTCTGAAAGAACTTCTTCCAAAGTATGGTTTGAGTCGATCTGACTTGTTTATTACAAGTAAATTGGGTAAGAAAAGAAAAATCACTATTGATCATTTTTGGCACAAAACTGTTTACGTTGCAACATATTTACACGCTCGACTGGATTATGTACACAAAATCTATTTAAAATACTTTTGTTTCCTGTGAGTGATTGATCTGAAAACCAAGCTGCAAGATTTTTATTTTTTATGAGGGTCCCTTTCACGAATTATAATTGAAATATCTCAGAGTTCCCTTTCTTTGAAGACACACTAGTTCATATATAATGATACTTTATTAACCCTCTTACTACCGGTGTGTTTCTCATGACAATTAACCCATACCTCACTATAATCACATCAGTGGCATTTTGAGGCAAACGCATGCGTCAATGAGAGTGGTAAACTGGAGAAGCCACCTGCTGTGCTTAGTTGCAATAGAATTTAAGCCATTGTTAGAAGTGATAAGGCTGTCAACCATGGTCAATTTCTGCAGTTGCAATCTGTTGCACTGATCAACTGTCACGTATGCAAATATTTTGACAGGAAAGTGTGACATGGGTAACTTCACCGTTATGTGCATAACATTGGGAGATTTTGAGGGCACTTGATGTCACAATTTCACACAACAACCTCGAAGGACCCATCACTGGATGAAAGCTGTGCATACAATCCATTATTTGTCCTCAGTGATGGAGGTCTTTTGATTCTGAATGGTTCCTTTTTGTCTAAATTTGTTTACACAATTCAGACCCTAAAGATCATGGTTTAGAGTCTGCCTACTCGGCTTGTAAAGAGTCTCTAGAGAGGCTGCAGATTGACTACCTGGACCTCTATCTCATCCACTGGCCAGCCAAAGCCAAATTAAAACCTGAAGATCCTCTTCATCAAGGCTTCAGAAAAGAGTCATGGATGGCTCTTGAAAAGCTTTACAAAGAAGGTACGAGATGTGGATATCTTTATTATTATTATTGTTTGCATGTTTTTCTACTACTTTTATTCAAACAATTCCACCCAAAAGATTTCATGTCATTAACGACAGATGTTTGATTCTCCTTCGAAGGTAAAGTGAAAAACATTGGTGTCTCAAACTATACCTTAAAGCACATGGAGGAGATGGGATCATACGCAAGCATAAGACCTACAGTTCTGCAAGTAAGTAAAGTGGGAATTGCATCAGATTTTAGACGTGTCTGTCTACTGTAGAGATAAAAACCTAAAGACTGCTGAGTGTGTTAATCCACAGATTAACATACTCGTCATCTACAAAATAATAAGGATCAGCAATGTGTCGGGTCCAGCTGCTCCTCCCTCTGACTTTGCACGAGGGGTTTTCGAGGGACTTTGCGTAGGGGTGGTCGGTTTGACAGCAACAACTTTTTGGTTTGTTTGAATAATTGCCTGGTTTAATTTCTGTGTGGTGCATTAAAAGTGTGTGTACACTAACTGTACATCATTGTATGCTCAAGTTGAGGCAAAATCACCATTACAAAAACACCTGTTTCTAAATTTTCCACAATTAAAATCAATTGTGTATTAAAAATGTTAAGAATAGATAAGGTTTTAAGTTTTTCCCCTAGGTTGAGTTCCACCCTAGCCTTGAACAGATTGATCTTTGAGAATGGTACCAAGCCAGTCTTGTACATCTACAGGCCTATATTGGTGAAGATAACGGAACACCAGCGAGGCAAAATCACCAGTACAAAAACACCTGTATCTAAATTTCCCACAATTAAAATCAATCATGTTTTGAAACTGCCCTGTCTATTAAGATTAAGTGAGATTTTTAGTTACGGTAAACTTCCTCTCTGTACTCTCCCCTAAGGTTGAGTTCCATCCTTTCCTGGTACAGACAGATCTTCAAGAATGGTGCCAAGCCAATCGTGTACATTTCCAGGCCTACAGATCACTTGGTAAAGGACAGGTGTGTACCAGAGGTGGAGGTTTTAATAATGTACAGGTTAAGTGGCTGATGAGCGGTCAAGTGGCTGATGAGCGGTCAAGTGGTGATGAGCGGTCAAGTGGTGATGAGTGGTCAAGTGCATCGGATTCAAGTTCAGAGTCCAATTTCATAGAGCTGCTCAAACAGATAATATTAGTCAGTTCAACAAAACTTGGCAGAATACTAAAACAGAAAATCACAAACTTATCATATAGGCTTGCCTTGGTGTTTCTAAGCACCCTGTGTTAAAATTACCCAGTTGAAGTTCACAGAGGTTAGCATATCAAGTATAGCATTTTTTAGATATTCATAGTAGTTTAGCAAGCAGCTCATAACAATTTTAAAATGGAGTAGCATCACTTCAGCAAGCAAAGCAAAGTGTAATAGAAACGAACCTCAAAGTGTTTTCTGTGGTTTAGTAAAAACTTATAATGAGCTTCCTGTTTGATTTGACAGCTTTTGAGTGAGCCAGTTGTTGTAACCATTGCCCAGCGTACATTCAGGACTCCAGCCCAAGTGTTACTCCAGTGGGCCTTGCAGCAAGATATAGGTATTTCTCACCCCAACCATTCCCAAATTTTCCCGTCCATTTATATCAGCACCACACATATTCGCGACCGGGTAAACCGAAGACTTTGTTCTCCCATTGTTTGGACTTTCTTGTTTTTTGCGGCATCCCGATTGGTTTTGTATGTGAAAGCAAAGCGGGGTCATCCTCAGTATATTAAAATGCCCGAATCACTTTTAGTTAAAGTTCTTGGTTTCAACGGATAGAAAGTTCTCGGTTTCAACGGATAGAAAGTTCTCGGTTTCAACAGATAGAAAATTCTCGGTTTCAACAGATAGACATGCTCATACCCACATCATCATTCCACCACCACCAACACAGGGCTTGAAATCTAAGCCCTAGTGCTTTGCAACACTTCTGTCACCTTACCACTGGAGAATAAAAAAGCACAGGCTTGATAAAACTTTCCAGGCTTGACATTTTTTATCAGTCGATCAGTTAAAAAAAATGAAATTTCTTGTGCCATAAAAAACTGAAAAACATTGTACAAGTATCTTTGTTCATGGCAGTTTCAGGCCGGATACTTCATGGAGGCAACGGAGGCAATTTCCCCGGGTCATTGCCTTGGTGTCCTTGAAATGTTCCAATAGAAATTTACAATTTCCTCATGGAGGTGCCCTTTATCAAGAAGAAAATGCCTTGGTGCCCTTGCCGTTTCAAGAACGAAGCATACAGGTCTGGCGTTTACTCACATGTCGGACCTTCTTTTTGTCACTTACTTCAAATTTGAAAACTTGTACATTTTTGTCTTTTAACATGATTAATGCAAGATAATAAAACCATTTGGGGGTTGTACATCTTGTTTCAGGCACCATTCCAATGTCCACAAACCCAGAGCACATCGCTGAAAATATCGGTGTGTTCCGAGATGGCAGTACGGATTGGCTGACTGACAAGGATATCAGTGACATGTCAAGCCTTCATCGTCGAGAACGGTACTGCTGGGACCCGACAAACGTTCTTTGAGTCTCTTCCCACATGAGGTAAAAAAAAACATCAATGTTGGAACTTTGTGGGATTTATTACAAAGTGAAGTAGGAATCGTTTTGAGATGTAGAAGTGACATCAAATAAATCAGACTAAATACCAGACGTGCAACTTTGTAATTGCAATATAGAGGAAAAAACAAACCACACTTAAATTTGAACAGTGTTTTTCAGTTCTCTACAACACTAAAAAGAGGAAATCAGCTGACAAGCTGCACGCCTGAATAATTAATTGGGTAACTACATAGGGGTTCCCGGACTTTTCAGAAACTTCAACCTGGGGTTTTGGCACTGTTAATATCTAAATAAAAATGACTGAGTAAACCACTTTTTATAATTTTGATTTTATACATGAAGGTGTTATTCCCAAGTCTGGAAGTGGTGATCACTTAGAAGAAAATCGAGCAGCCAGTAATCTGACGCCTCTAGCACCAAGCGACATGAAAGAATTAATGAGTCTTGGTAGAGGAGAAAGATTCTGCAGGGACCCTACCAATGTCATGTGAGAATGATGATTCAAGGTGGAGAGGGAAATCTATGAATGATTCCAGCTGTAAAACCTAATCGGTGATGTTATTAAATCAGGGCTGTTCCCCACAAGCCCCGGCTTATATACGAACATCCTCTTTACTACATTCTAATGTACTATCTTCCATCACTGTATATTAATGGTCACACGTACTTTGTTTATATTATGCTAGTTACTATTTTTACAATAATTCTGTCTTTGTTATTGTGAGTTTGGAAATAAATGTGTTATTGAATTTCTCAACCTAATCTTGATGACATTAAACTCAACAGTAAGAGGGCAAACCAGTTTTCAGGATATCCTATTTTTCACCTATCAATTGGATATTCCTAACCTCCAAGTATAAAGACATTAACACAACAGATTTGATAATGAATTATATTACAATTTTATTAGTTAATTCGTATTTTGCGATCACTTATGGATTTCCACAAATTTAACACTCCAGGGAGTACAAAACATCTAGCTTGGTGACATTGTAATCATAACTTGTTAAATGTTTCAGGTGTTACCAAAAACAAATGAGATAACATCTGGCCCAACACCTAGCCCAGGTTGGACTCTTCCGTTGCAGTGCAACAGAGACTGGTGTCCTACTAGGGCTAGTCTAACGCCGAACACATTCGTTGCGGTAACACACAAAGCTAAATTTTATGTTACCGTTACATGTACAGTACATCAAGAAGTCAGTACCTGCTGTACAAAACTGCAACACTGGTTAATTATCGTAGTCTATCCATGGTTTATTGGAAATTATATAAGGGTTTTCTCCTCTGAGGTGAACATTTATATAAAGCATTAAACTTTGAGTTTGAGAATTGTCTACGAAAAATTTGTGCATGACAAAGAGTTCATTTACCACAGAAGTAATGCCAAACTGAAGGCGTAACTACCAACGAGTTGTATTTGCTTTCAAAACAGCTTCATGTGTGTTAAGCAACCCACACAAATTACTAAGAAACATTGCAGTGTAGGGCTAACTCAATACACGGCTATGTGAACAAGTATTTCTACCATATTAACGAGCCTGTGCAAGTAGGTTTTATCAGGCCTGTTAAGCACCTTGAAGTTCCTAACAAAATACCATGAGAATGATTTATTAGTCTTGATGATTAATCATGCTGAATGGGAAGACTGGTAAGGTGTGGGCTGATTCTCGTTTTTCAGTAGCAGACTTGGCTTTGCATAAACTTCTGTTGTAAAAAAACACACGGCTTGGAATGTACATGTAGATATTGTCACACAGGTCTACCCTACACAGCACTGCCTTGCCACAACACTACAGAAACATGCCTTCGTATATTGAAACCTCATAAAACCACCAGCCTTTGGCTGTATGAATAACACAGCATTCAATGTCCTACGTGTACAAAAAAGAATTGAACCAGGCTATGTGAACAACTGCAGCAGTGATGCATAGCTTTAAAGAAAATGGCCGACTTCGATGCTTACATTAGAATGACATTACACTTTTTAGAAACTGATGATACAACCCAACTTGAGTAACTGCCCCAACTATAGACTGTCATTGCTTGAGTTGGACATGCCCAGCTTTATGCATTTTTAGTTGGGATAAATATCAAGTTGGGCCATACTGCTGAAAGCGACTACTTTTTACCAAGGTTTACAAAATCACAATAACTAGAACTCTTCATTAATAAATATACGCACATACTCGCCTACACCATGTTATTTACACCTAGTATAAAAAGATCTACAAAAAACATATGCAGTGTTAACATGCACTTCATCCATCTATCCATACGAAATCGCACGTCTCATTATGTTCATGTACTCTACAAAAACGTCAGTAAGCAGGAAGAAGGGTACCAGGGGAATCACACTGAGTTTGAGCATGTGGTGGACTTGTTCCCCTGGCAAGCTAATGTTCACAGCAATGATAGTATCCGAGGGACCTGACTAACTTCACTTCTAGCCTCAGTTTGGCCGTGTGGATTTAAATGGCTGCAATCAAACAGTTGAAGATGTTTCACAGACTGAAATGCCAGAAGCTAATAATGGCTTGGTTGAATGGCTAGCAAGTAGCTAGGCTAATACATACAGCACTCTACTTTCTTGTTAGTGACGATTTTCTTGAATTTACATTGAACATAATGAGTCAAATACACACGAGAATCACCAAATCACAGTGTGACCATACTCTTCGTAATAACAAACTTTAATGTCACACTAGCACTGTAAAAGGCTTCAAAACCCCAGAGAGGACTAGGTACATGGGTAACCTAACATGTACCATAGGTAACCCGTAGTGGGTACATGGGTAACCCGTAGTGGGTACATGGGTAACCCGTAGTGGGTACATGGGTAACCCATAGTGGGTACATGGGTAACCCGTAGTGGGTACATGGGTAACCCGTAGTGGGTACATGGGTAACCCGTAGTGGGTACATGGGTAACCCGTAGTGGGTACATGGGTAACCCGTAGTGGGTACAAGGGTTACCATTAATGGGTACATGGGCAACTCCCCTACATGAACAATCATTTCACACTGGACCCTGCAATACTCACATCGTTTGTTTCTTGGGTGCATTATAGAAGGTAAGGGTTGGAGGGAAATTTTCACAAGCCTGGAGTAACAGTCTCGTCTGGGAATTACCGCACTAAAGTCTGACCAATACATCCCCATTGTCAAAGGTTGTTACATGTAGCACCAGAAATATTGAGATTGTAATTAAAGTGCCTTGTAAACCCTGGGCCCAATTCCATAGAGCTGCTTAAGCACAAAAAGTACCGAATCACAAAACAATTTTGCTTACTAGAATAAAGTTACTGGCCAAAATGTTATGTCACATGTACCATTTGTGACTGCAAATTTCTGAACAGGAACATCAGAATTTTGTAAAAGTTGTCCTTAGATTGAGCTGGATTTACATAAATTGCTGTACATTTCTTCATGCAAGCTTATCAAATCTGAAATCTTAATTTTTTGTTCACATTTTGTTTCTAAAGAAAGTTACATCATTTGTAAAAACCGGGGCCCAATTTCATAACGCTGTTAAGCAGAAAAATTGTTTCTGCTAAGCCAAAATCAGTGGAAAACCAGCCAAAAAGAATGATACATTACATGGTAACTTTGGCTCATAACCAGTTTCTAAGCAACAGTTGTCTTTGCTAACAATTTTAACAGCTTCATAAAATTGGAAACCCGACTGTGTACTTTCAGACCTGAAAAAAGATCACTGCATCATCAGATGCTGTTAACAAAGTACTAGATTTTAATTTAAATGGTACTAGGCTGCCCCTTTAAAGAATGAATACAATAAATTAATTTATATCAAATTTTATCAATTGCATGTGTACATAGACAAGGTATTTCTGCAATGAAATTTGAAATAAACACCAATTTGATATACTTTGTAATTGTTAACTTATTGTTTTCTCATCTAGCATTGTTCTCTAAACCATTTATCTATATTAAGTTTCACGAATTGACATTGATAACAAGAAACTAAGGTTTTTATCAGTCTTGGGAAGCACTTTGAATAGTTATTAAAATGACGATGGCACTCACAATAGTCCTAGACTAGTTCACACTGTGAAAAAATGCTGACTTTTTCCGTTCAGAAAAAACTGATAATGAAATATTAAGATTTAATCTCAAGTTAGCCTCTTCTTTCGTTAGGTCTGGCATCAGAAGATCCAACATCTAACCAACCATTCAGATGCACAAATATTTGAAAGAAAACCCAGAGTTTATGGAAATTCAAACTGCGACCATGTTGGTACCCACTGCTGCTAATGCTAATAAATATACATGTACAATATGGAGAAATGGTTGAACATGTAGTTATTTTTAGGCACTAAAATGTTTTAATATGATACTTTAAAGTCAACTATTGCCAGAATTGGTACATTAGGACTTCTACTAGAGTGTCATTTGTAAGGGCATTTTTGGAAAAATTGCAATCTAAAATGTAAGCACCCCAAAAACCAATGGGCCACCTCAAAACTAGTTTGCAAAAGTGAAGCAGTCCTTGAACTTCGCTCTTGGAGGGCATGGTAATTTTCCTCAGGGAAGGGCACTTGTGGTAAGACATCTGCTCTAGAATGCAGGGGTTGTGGGTTTGAATCCCAACAGAGTAGCCTGTGGATTTTTGTTTTTTTCTTCAAGATTCAGCATGCATTGTGCTTGTCACACATCGATGTAAAGATCAAACCAAACCAATAGGATGCACCATTGTTTTAAAGCTACCAATCAATTTGATCCAAATGTTCCAACATGTATAGATTCTGGCACAGTATGGTGCAGACAAAGGGGCATTGATTATAAAATAACATAGAATTAGCCATGTTTTGGTAAATAACAACAGGCATGCAACTTTTCAGTTGATTTACTTGTTTTTGGTTTTTCAGGTGTGCCATTGATATTGAAAAACAGTCTCGTTTAGCCTGGCACTTTCCTCTTCTTACAAACTGCAGTTACATGCCTGTAGTAAAACATTGGTGTTAAAGGGTTATGGATTAACGGTTGCTGTATGACACTAAAAAAATAACAGATTTTCATAACATGATGAAAGTGCCAGAAAATGCCGATCCATTTTCTTACACCTTGTGATTTTTTCCCTAACCGAGAAACAAAACTAAAAAGTTAGCAAATGTTAGACCAGGTTGAAAACAAAAGCAATATGATGGCTAATGGTGGGCAGTATGGAATCGCGTTTCCTACTTTATGCATACTATAACAATAAACAGAAATGCTTAGTGGTTATATCATATCCTATGTTGTAAATTATAACTCCTTTTAACCAGCCTTATGCTAACATAAACGACCTCCAAAGACTAATTATTTGGAAGCATTTTGGTATTTGGCAAACATTTCCTCAAAAAACAATTTATAAAACCACGATAAAAACAATCCAATGTAAGAGAGTTGGTAAAATAATTGCTTGCCCCCATTGCTTGGTGAAAGGCCAGTGTGCATTGTAAAGTATGTTAAGGTGCTGAACATCTATGGGCCACCATAACCGAGCTTAACATGAAGCAGGTAAAAGATGTAGAGGAAGCTGAATGACTACTCCTGTATATGCTGCCATAACCGTGCAAAGTAACCGTCCAACAATTACTGTGATAAATAATGTCAAACCAACTGAATCCAACACCAGCATGGCACGAATTAAAGCCTGTGTGTATGCGGTGGGTAGTGGCAACCCAGAAATGGCTGCAAACAATGATCGCCTGCATTCATCTTTTAAAAAGAGCAGTGTTTGACAAGATACTACAAAAATGGCCATTTGTTTAGATGGAGAAATAGCACACCGGGTGTGGGGGTATTGAATTATACATGTGCTATACACGAACCTTGTGCAGTGAAGATTTTTGTCCAATACAATTACGGAGCAAAATTTGCAAAGAGATTTTTTAATTTTTACCTGTACTGTTTGCTTAACTAAGTCAAAATTTATGCATATCAAAGTTACCATTGCATTCATTTCTAAAGCTTGGAATTCTTACTTCTTAATCCCCTGCATTTCTATGCTCTTTGGAAGCTCTTTCTCCTTGACTGAAGTCAGAATTGCAGGAATGAACATTTGTCAAGAGTGGCGTCGACGTGGAAATAGACCTCAGAGAATGCTGGGTGTGCAGTTATCTCATCTGCTTTGAGGACAACTCATATGTGCTACCATTTCAGCTGTATGGCACATTCCAGCTTTCCCATTGGCTTAATCTGGTTATTTTGCCATACAGGCATGTCACATGCTATCGATATACTATGTCAACATCTGACATACAAGGCTTGCGCAGGCAGACGAAGACGCCAGCTGAGCCCAGCATTCTCCTTCTATTTCTGTGGCCTACGCTTATTGTAGTCACCGATTGCAAAATAATATGGTATAAAAGCAGCTACACAAGGGTTTGCCTCATGCCCTCCTTGTGCCTTTAAATGCAGAGTGGATTAACCTAACACTTAGTTTTCTGTTACATGGATCTTTTTGGGAGCTGAAAAATCCAGGGCCTAATTTCATAGAGCTGCCTAGATCACATCCATCTTGCCGAGCAAAACACGCTTACCAGCTAAATATAATGTTCATTAGTTGTGACTGGTTCCCTACTGACCTCTGCTCACAAATGAATACCACAAGTAGCATTTGCTATTCAGTAACTCTAAGAAATGTGGACCCTGGTCTGAACGGACTCAATGTTTTATTTCATCAACTCAAAACCTCAACCGGAATCACTACCAACAGCATCCTGCTGAACGCAACATAGTTCTCAACCGTCAGCGTGCAATAATCATGCCTTTAATTACCAGCTTTACCATAGACTCTTTGTTTAGCTACAAGATCCCACAAGATTTCAAGACCTTTTCTGCCTCTCCTCACATTAGCAGAATTGCAGGGGGTTAAACTTTAGCTAGTTACCAAACTGTGTGCTCCAATCTTTCCTAATGCTTCTCTGGCTGTTATGTAGCAATAGTGCTAGTCACTTGATGCAAGTTGGACTGTATAAAATATTGAATTAAATTGACCTAACGAGGGCGTACTTCCATCACTTGATCAGACTCAGCTTGCCGCTCTTGAGTTTCTCCAGTCGCTTGGTCAGGTGGTTGTTCTCGGTTTCAATTTCTTCGTTTCTATCTCTTAAAGTACGGATCTGGAAAAAAAAAGAAACAAGAAATTTATTAAATCTTATTTTTTGTTTTTTTAAACATGAAATTAAACAGTTTTGTCATATCGTTTAGAGTTTTCTAGTCACCAATGGTCAACACACAAACATTGGCAAGATTTTTGTAGCTGGCCCCCAAGCTAAGGTGAGTGGTTGGTCATGGCATCAATCATAAAAGAACCCGGAACACTAATCATGGAAGAGTAGGGGTTTACCCCGGTGTTTCCAGTTCATTGCAAGCACCTTTCTCTATAGGTTTCCACGGGCTTCTGAGTTGCTAGGTTTGCTTCTGAGACATCCTTGGTTTCATAAACAATAATGCTCATTTTTAATAACAACAACTTCGCCGTTCGTACCTCTCTTTGGAGTTTACGTCGTTCCTGTTTAAGCTCCTCTTCAACCTTCTCTGCTGTTTCAGACGACGTCTTGCATCGTTTGAGTTGACTTTCTAACCTCATTACCTACCAAATGGCAACACATGACGATTTATTGTTAGGCTGCACTTTGACATGGGAAAAAAAAGCACTGTATTCGATGGACACTTCCCCATTCATTATCACCTAAAAAATTATCTTATCTGGGGTAAATAGGATCATAATGATTGGAAAAATGGCAGCCTACCTTAGCATCAATCCTCTCGATTGCAAAGCTTTTATACTTGTAAGTAAATACTTTAAATGTACTGTACGTCACTCAATCCCGATATGTACTTACATGTCCTTCTAGTGTTTGTAATTCTTGTTCAGCTTTCTGGTACTTGAATCTGTATTCATTGACTTGCCGACTAGCTTCTCCTGCAGGGCATAATCATTAGGTGACAATGTCATACAAGAATTGACAAAACTAATCCTGTCTTAGATTGTTATTAAAGCAAGAACAATTCTCATTACTTATCATTAATAAATACCTCAGAGAGTTTATGCACTCTGATTGGTCGAAGACTGGTCACGTGGGGGTGTATTAAAAGTGATACAAAGACCAGCTCTGTGAATTAGCATACTAATGGCCACTAAACAAGCATACTGTTGTAATAATAATAATAATAATGAACATTTATTAAGCGCACAAATCCACAAAAGTAATAATATGTAAGAGGTAAGGTGCCACACAAAAATTAAACAGCCTAAAGAATGGCCCCTGAATATGAATAGTAAATATCAGCAACAATAAATATATAACAAATTCTGATGATTTTTACAATTTTTTTTTTTTGCAAAAGGTTTTTATTTAGGGCAGTAACAGTGTGAGGACCCGGTCTCCACTGCGTGGTAATGACCTTGGTTGGTGGCCGGCTTCAGCTAGGACCATTACCAGCGGCCAGCCAACAACCCGGTCATTACACTGACGTAAAGAATCGGGCCCTCACACTGTTATTGCCAAAATATATCACATTACATGTGTACAGTCATGTGACAAATGCACATATACTGTGTGTAAACATGAAAATAAAACTGTTTATACATTGTAGTGAATAGATAAATGTAACCTAGTACATGTAGTAGCTAGATCAAGGTGCTTTACAACATTATTATCCCATTATTAAGCCAAAACCATACTACATGTATCTCAAACCTCGCAGGTTCTAATTTACACACCTGGATTAAGGGAAGAAATTATGGTTAAGTGGGAAAAACCCACGCAATCAGGTAGGAACTGAAAAACCAATCCACATGCAAGACTCTGGGTCGGGGAATCGAACCGGGGTCCACAGTGGTGGAAAGCAGGGAGGGTCCACAGTGGTGGAAAGCAGGGAGGGTCCACAGTGGTGGAAAGCAGGGAGGGTCCACAGTGGTGGAAAGCAGGGGGGGGGTCCACAGTGGTGGAAAGCAGGGAGGGTCCACAGTGGTGGAAAGCAGGGAGGGTCCACAGTGGTGGAAAGCAGGGAGGGTCCACAGTGGTGGAAAGCAGGGAGGGTCCACAGTGGTGGAAAGCAGGGAGGGTCCACAGTGGTGGAAAGCAGGGAGGGTCCACAGTGGTGGAAAGCAGGGAGGGTCCACAGTGGTGGAAAGCAGGGAGGGTCCACAGTGGTGGAAAGCAGGGAGGGTCCACAGTGGTGGAAAGCAAGGAGGGTCCACAGTGGTGGAAAGCAGGGAGGGTCCACAGTGGTGGAAAGCAGGGAGGGTCCACAGTGGTGGAAAGCAGGGAGGGTCCACAGTGGTGGAAAGCAGGGAGGGTCCACAGTGGTGGAAAGCAGGGAGGGTCCACAGTGGTGGAAAGCAGGGAGGGTCCACAGTGGTGGAAAGCAGGGAGGGTCCACAGTGGTGGAAAGCAGGGAGGGTCCACAGTGGTGGAAAGCAGGGAGGGTCCACAGTGGTGGAAAGCAGGGAGGGTCCACAGTGGTGGAAAGCAGGGAGGGTCCACAGTGGTGGAAAGCAGGGAGGGTCCACAGTGGTGGAAAGCAGGGAGGGTCCACAGTGGTGGAAAGCAGGGAGGGTCCACAGTGGTGGAAAGCAGGGAGGGTCCACAGTGGTGGAAAGCAGGGAGGGTCCACAGTGGTGGAAAGCAGGGAGGGTCCACAGTGGTGGAAAGCAGGGAGGGTCCACAGTGGTGGAAAGCAGGGAGGGTCCACAGTGGTGAAAAGCAGGGAGGGTCCACAGTGGTGGAAAGCAGGGAGGGTCCACAGTGGTGGAAAGCAGGGAGGGTCCACAGTGGTGGAAAGCAGGGAGGGTCCACAGTGGTGGAAAGCAGGGAGGGTCCACAGTGGTGGAAAGCAGGGAGGGTCCACAGTGGTGGAAAGCAGGGAGGGTCCACAGTGGTGGAAAGCAGGGAGGGTCCACAGTGGTGGAAAGCAGGGAGGGTCCACAGTGGTGGAAAGCAGGGAGGGTCCACAGTGGTGGAAAGCAGGGAGGGTCCACAGTGGTGGAAAGCAGGGAGGGTCCACAGTGGTGGAAAGCAGGGAGGGTCCACAGTGGTGGAAAGCAGGGAGGGTCCACAGTGGTGGAAAGCAGGGAGGGTCCACAGTGGTGGAAAGCAGGGAGGGTCCACAGTGGTGGAAAGCAGGGAGGGTCCACAGTAGTGGAAAGCAGGGAGGGTCCACAGTGGTGGAAAGCAGGGAGGGTCCACAGTGGTGGAAAGCAGGGAGGGTCCACAGTGGTGGAAAGCAGGGAGGGTCCACAGTGGTGGAAAGCAGGGAGGGTCCACAGTGGTGGAAAGCAGGGAGGGTCCACAGTGGTGGAAAGCAGGGAAACACCACTGTGCACCTTTAACCATTTCAGCTTCCTCTCAAATCAACACATTGTATTAACCAGACTGGGGCAGAAATTAGTCTGCTCCCTTTACTGTATATTGGGCTTCAGTATTTGTTGTTGCTGCATAAAAAGGGAACATGACAGATGGTAGCAGTACATATTCAAGACTTACTTTGTATGTCTAGCATCTCTATATCAGGACCATTGAAGGAGGAACTCTGTTGGGGTCGTCGTTTCTCCGCTGTGGCAACTTTCTCTTTCTCTTCTTCTAAATCAATTTCTAATCTTCTTATCTGTAAAAAGCCACAAGCAAAAAAAAGGAAAGATGAACACTTATTAATTCAGGGATAATGTTGATACTCAGTTCTTATATAGCAAGCTCTTATTACTTTAACACCCATGAGGTATGCTAAGTTTGTATTAAGACACCCATTCATAAAGCATCTTATAAGGTGATGCAGAGCAATCTGCTGTCAACCATGGCAGAAACACATCTCTTCTCTTAATGACAAGTACACTTGGTTCTTTTATGCGCATTACACAACACATGGGACCTACAGCTTTACGTCCTATCCAAAGCAATTATGTTCAAGTGTCTAACTCAAGGACACAAGTGCTACAGACACAAAACAAATCAAAAAATACTACTACTACTACTACTAATTATAATCAGTTTTTAAATAGCGCTTGATCTACAGGCGTTTCAAAGCACTCAAGGACACAAGTGTCAAGACCGGGACTCCAACCCACACTCTGCTGATCAGAAACACCAGATCTTGAGTTCAGTGCTCTTGACCACTTGGCCATGACACTCCACATACATGTAGCAAACCAGCTAACAATATTTATCACTTATGCTCTGAAATAAATTGATCAACGAGACAAAATAATGAGAAATTTTCTGATTTCCGATTCAGCTCAGACTTTTGTGAACATCTTACAAAAAGGAACTTACTCTTTCTAACAGTTCTTTTCTTTCCTCTACAAATTTCTTTAGCCGGACATCGAGGGGTCCATCCCCTACAACCTCCAAGAGTTCTGCTGCCTCTGGCGATACCACGACTATGGTCCCGACTTTGGGAAGTTTGGGTTTTAGTGGGGTGTCATTCTCTGTTATGTCATCGTCTGCGAGACGTTCCTCATTGCCAACCAGGAGAAGACCATTTTCCTGCAAGTTATCAGCACATTGTGGAAAATCTTTAAAATGTACTATAGGCGTCAACTCACATCTTCCTTTAACATTAAAAGTTGCCTTGGGCTTGATGGTTTGCTTTTGTGAAGGGAACAGAATAAACTGTTCTCTCTTATAACACTAGCAGTGTCCAGGGCTGATTTTTTTATGTAAATCAGCCCATTTTGGACTGTGTATTGCCAGGGCTGACTAAATCACCCCTATTTACAAAGCATAATTGGTTACAATACACCACAAACCTTGACAAAAACGCCTACAGATTTGAAAGTTCAAGCTGTGACCAGCATAAAGTTCGTAAAGTCAGTTTTGAACGTGTGTATGCCTTGACTGCTGCCATTGTTTCAGGACTATTCATTGCAATCAAAACCGCAAAGGGGAATCCCTAAAATTGCACACTCAAGATTGGTTTCTGAACTACAGAAACACAGTAGAAGAGCCTTGGAACCACATTTGATTTCACTTTCACAGAACACACCCAGTGCCTGGAGTTCTAACACAATTTTCTTGCTTGGAAAATCTCCCCGAGACAGCAGGTTTTGTAGCTCAGATATTTTACCCAATCGTAATTAGCAAATAATTTCTTTGGCTTTAACATTTGCTAAACCTTTAGGAGATTTGGAAAGCTAACGTACGAATAGCTAAAAAGTATGCATTTAGAAAAAGCATCTATCATTCAGAACCACAGTAGATGATATTGAGTGGTCAAACAGTAGGAGGGTCGACTGTGTACATGTGTATGCACATGTAGATGCATTCACTCTAGACATCATTGTGCAGGCTGGCATAGTTTATCTATCATTAAAAACCATACTATACAAATATTGAATTCTTCGAGTGCTACAACTCCCGAGGTGATCCCCGCAACTTTCTAGTAAAACACAACGTATCATGTTGACTCACTCTAAACCAATAAAAAAGCAGAATCTTTGTAAGGGGTAATATAATGGATGATATTGAATGGTTCTGAGAGAGGTGGGTTTTACACTGTACTATTGTACTGATGATGTACTTACAGCTATAAGTGTGTCTCGTTGTGAAACCATTTCTTTCAAGGTAGACACTTCTTTCTTTAGTAAGAGGTTTTCTCTCTTTTTGCTTTCAAGTTCCTGCGGGGAAAAAAAATATTCATGTATACTCAGTTTGTTTCCTTCCTTTCATCTACCGTGTGCTTGTCCCTTGCTTCCCGCTGTACCACCCCCTCTTACACCCAGTGGGTACCACACCCTCAGACCCTGGGTATAAATCTTTCTTTTCACACCTACCCTGTGCTTGTCCCTTGCTTCCCGTTGTATCTCCATCATAATTTCTTCCTGTTCTTCTTGTAGATCCTTCAGCATGTCCACCTCAAATATCAAAGTGCCTTTCTCATTGTCAAGCTGTGCATTGTTCATCATAGCCTTCTTGTATTTTTCTTCCAGCTCTGCCAGCGCCTCCTGGGAATATTACCATATAATGCATATTCAACAACTTACTAATGGCTTATGAATATTAGTACTCATCATGAATAATGCACATTACATATTTGAATGTTCATACAAAGCTACATTTAATGCAATAAAGCTTCATCCACCATAAAACATACATGATTATGTACATGTACATTTAGTACAGTACATGTCATGTACAGTTCAGGTTTAAGTACAGCCTGTTAACTGTGCACAAACAAAATCATTAATGCGGCAAATGCAAAATTACGGTACCTTTTATTTTACCATACATCACCTAGAGTACAAATGTATATCTGAATAGTAATAAATATGTCAGGCAAACTAAAGTTGTATCTGTAAAGATTATGGAGCTACACATGTACATGTATAATGTACTACCAAATCAAAACTTAAAACAAAAAAAAAACCCAAAACAATTAATACAAAACCCTTGTTAAAGAAAAAAAAAGGAGCAGAACTGAAAAGCTCAATTTGTTCCAAATTTAGACTTCTTGTGTTTTATTATGTCATACAGTAGTTGAAATGCCATCATTCCTTGTTTTCTAATCCTGTCGAACGTGACCACACTGGGCAACCTTGGTGGTTGAGCAGTATTAACATCTGCTCTAGCAGTGAAGGGTGGTTGGTTTGATTCTCACCTGCGGACCGCAGGACACAAAAAGTACCAAGTACAAAGTACTTGTCATACATTGGCGTCAGGAAATAAATAATATCACATTTAATTGCATTTTATTCTTTTCGCAAGAAAAACTGAAATCAATAAATGATATGAACAGAACGAAAAAAAATTCTAAAAGATCTCAATCTATCTTTGATGAGTCCCATCTGTAGACAAGAAATTTGACAACATTCTTTTCAAATGGTCCCAACGATAGTGTGATAAAATCAGGAAACATTCACAGGTTTATGTCTGTATGTATTGATTCCTGATCCGTTAATCGATAATTTAACCACAGTTGCACAGCTCCTTTTATGTCAAGTGTCAAAGCATGACAAGGGTCGTCAAACACATCTGTTTAGCGAGTTCATACCTTTCCGAAACAGCAGTTCACTACAATCAGGGAAAAAGGGTAGAGCTTTTTTAAACGATAATGAAATGTTGGCAAGAAAGCGAGGGATTCCAATGGTTTCAAACACACACACACACACACGACACAGCATAAACCATTTTTGCACATTACTAATTCCAGAATTACCATTTCGCTACTCAGAATTTTAAAGACCAAGTTACAGGTAATCAAAATCCCAGAACATACATCAGTCTTGATGGGTAAGACAGCTCTCGTTTCAAAAGTAAACAGAATTCATGACGTGCTTTCCTGAGCAAGTGTAAATGGCTTTTCAACAACTACCAGAAAAATCAACCCACAATACTGAATGCCTTGTTTGTGTTATTCAAGAGTTTGCCATCTTATGTCTTATTCCAAGAATACAACTATTTTAAAAGCAAACAATACTCCTTAGGGTAACCAGCCTATATAAGGTGAATAGAAAACCTGCGTGTGGAAATCTCACCAAGATATATAAAAAGGTACTACATTGTAAATGCACATGATAGGCAATGTGCTCACGAATGGCACTATTGGGTGGGGTGTGTAGGGTACTGTAACTGGAACAATGTTTCAACTACATGTACTGTACTTGTACAATGATTTGACAATTTTACTAAATGAAGGAAAGCAGTGTACTTGAATGATACTCAGTTATGTAATTCTACTACTCAGTGTTTATGGTTTTGCAAGAAAGCTCAATGGGACACCCTCCGCCTACCAACTGACTAAAATTGATGACAGGTGCTTGCTAGAAAAAGATGAATGAAGTGTTTCTGTCAGATGATCTACTTGGGTTATTTTTCACTGTCCAATGCTCAGGCAAACTTTGTTTCTGCTTGAAAAGGAGAATCTATCAATCACAAAATAATTTTCTTTACAGCGCTTTATTTTGTTTTGTTAGGAAAGAAATAGAAACATACAATAAGGGGTCTTTGTGAAGGACCTTCAGGTCTTTGACTCAGTCTCCACTCTCAGTCTCTGACTAACAGTGTACTTGTACATCTTCAGCGACTGGCAGGAATCGAGTGGATTTAATCTGGCACCATCTTTTGAATAATCAGGGCACTACTGCTGCGTAAACTTACACACAAAAATGACCAGTTAGGAGACTTTTGGGGCTTAAAATCCATTGTTCCTGTATTATGTTTAGAAGTACAGGGCTGCGCAGAGAAAATGGAGGCAAATGCCCCTAGTCATAGCTTGGTCCCCTTGAAGTGTTTCAACAAACACTTACATAACTTATCTCATAGAGTTGATGACCTCTGCTAAAGAGAAACTGCCGTGCCCTTCCACTGTTACAAGAATGAAGTGTTGGGCAGGGCATAGAAACACATACTGTATATAATATGTACATACTGTCTGACTGTTAATGACAAATTATGGTTTGTCTGCCGACATCTACAATACTTATACCATACCAAATTCCCCCACTGTCACATCACTGAGGAATGACTTCAGCACCCTTAGTTCAAACCAATGATAAGCCACTCAAAACAAGTGCAGGTACCAAACAAGAAAAATATCATGAAACTACATGTATGATGAAATGACTAACTGCTCAGTGTCTGTCAAGCTGGAAAATCTAGTTACAAGAATGGACTAGTCCCATATTTCATCTATAATGTTTGAAAGAGTAATGAAGAGATCTCTCTAAAAAGATAGTATACAAGTATAGGTTATTGGAGAGGAAGGGCCTTAACCAGTAGGTGTCGGATGACGTGAATACACCCAAAAAATTCCTCTGCCTGGAAACGGAAGACGTGTAAACACGCCATTATGTAATTTTGGACCGCTGGAGCAAAGGTCAGCCGGTCATTCAACTGCAGAGTGTGCACAGACCACACACATGCCGTTTAACTTCGTTTCACCCACATAAGGACAAAAATAAAGGTCTTGAATGTATTGATGTTTTCTGGCCATTGAGACAATTTTTGTGTAAAAAACCTTGACTTGACGAAGTCAAGAGAACAAAGATTCTCTTTATTGCACCGTGATTTTTGTTTTCTCTATCGAGAAAATGTCAAACTCATGCACCATGAATTGCAAAACTTCGGCTGTGTGCCACGGACTATGATTACATGTAGTACTAAATCCGGAACCAAGGCTGGATCCCCGGTTCACTCTGACTTACCTCCATTGAGCTGAAATACAATAAATGAACAATGGTGGAAACCTCTCTATGTCTCGTAATCCTCTTCTTCGAACAAAAGGACAAAAGTTTGGAATCAAGGTATACACAATAACGCCTGCACAATAGCCAAAAACTGGCAAAATGTTCAAGTGCCATCTATCCTGTTTGTGTGGGTGAAACGAAGCGTTACACGGCATATGTATGCTTTATGCACACTCAGCAGTGGAATGGCCGGGCAACCTTTGTTCCGGTATTCCGATTTTACACAATGGCATGTTTCAACATCGCCTGTGTGCTGGCTTAAAAAAAATATTTTCGTGGATACATGTCATCCGGCGCCAAGTGGTCAAGAGGGCCGTGGCTCCTCCCCTGCTAAAATCTCTACCTACACCAACAAGATCAAAAAATGAAATGTCTTCAGCACAATACTGGGTGAGTGATGAACCTCCCACTACAAGTGATTATGACACACTTAAGTTGATACAATCTCTATCATGACCACTGGAAGTTTGACCTCTGCTCCAAGAGAAAGAAAACAACTCATGAAAAAAAAGGAGGAAAAACAAAAACTAATACCATCTACATGTACTCATTTATATTCGCGCAATCTGCTGAACTCATTGAGCCATGGACTTGGAGTCGACATACATGTTCATGTAAACTCAATTTTTGATAAATCAATGAACAAAAAATGTGATGAAAGGTATTTTTCGGGAACATTCCAGTGTTGTTTCCAAAAAAAATTCTAGAGGAACAGTGATTTTTTTAAAATTCAGTCCACCTAATTTTTTTTTATAGAGTGACAGTTTGGGAAGAAAGTTTATGAATAACGATTTTTAATACTTCAAATAAAATCTTGCCGTTCACTGTTGGGTCTCTCACTCCATGTCTCAACTAAACATTCAAATAAACCCTCACTATGACTAAACTCCAACTACTGAAGGGAGGGGAGGAGCAAGAGATAAGGAGCGCACTGATTGGTTAACGAGCAGGTCTGTTAGTAAACTTTCAACCAATCAAAAGGAATCACAAATGAAATGAGCATTTTGTTCTAGTGCAGCATTGAGTATTACCGTATTTGATTGGATAACATACCATTTCCTGAGGGCTGGGTTCTTCACCCAGAGATTCAGAAGTATTACTCTGCGAGGACATTAAAATGGAGATGTTTTTAGGCTCAAAATACAAATATTATCAACAACATTGTGCACAAGCTTAAAACCTTTGCAAGCCTCGGAAAATTCACACCTTTTTTCATGCCTAAAAAGATTCTTGTTTCAATTAGAAGTACCTGGTCAAAAATAAACAAATAATTACAAACTCCTCCAGGTTTGGGAATCTGTTGAGCAAAATTCAAACCATGTTGCTTTTAAATGTGGAAATCTGGTTGGAAAATCGGTGTTTGATTGAACGTATGAACGTTCCTGACAGTCCTCCCAATATTTATACAATGGAAGCGGTTGAAAAGTTTTGCGATCAAAAGTCCTACAACGCTTTAAAAATACACCTTTTCCCTTGCCTCCACTGAAAATATAAAAGAGAAACTAAATCCAAACATTATTGTAATTTGAAGCAAGCCTGGAAAAGTCTTTTTTTTTTAACTGATACCAAATGATTTTTTAAGAATATTCAAATCCACTGGATGGAAGCAAACCCTAGTCACTGCATGCATCACTTCTCACAGGCCAAACTATCTGCTTCATGCTTAACTACAGACACAACATTTGTACCCCCTTCCTAAGAGACTACATGCAATTAAAAAAAAAGTTCAAACTGAAGAAATGAGGCAGAAAAAGGGAGACCATGGCCTTTAACTGATATATTTTAGATCCCTTCATCAAAGTCAGACTCTGGCATCCTCACCCCTCATCAAACTTGTCGAGTGTTTTCTTTGACGAGTGCTTTCTAATCCTGGGAGAATGCTGGTTTGTACACATGTACATATTATGTGAGCAACATTGTAGAGATACAGTAACACAAAGATGTTATTGACTCTTTAGCAGTTCTTGTCTACATGGTCAGGATGTTTATTTTTTGTTTTTAACATGGTCTTAATAACACAACCTAAATCAGCATCATGTATCAAATAGTATCTGTGAATGTACATTATGAACATGTATTGTCACAGTTGCCTCTGCAAAAAAAGGTCTGCATGCATTACTTTTTTTTTCTTTGGGGCTGCATTATCAATTAGGAAAATGCACATGCTTTGACTACTGATAAACCACAACCCTAGTAGTTCCGTCTTTCTGTGTCACGCACACTTGCCATCTCTGGCTCATCCAGCATGCAGTTTCAAGGAGCAAGACTCAGCTTTTACCAGTAGAATGGGTAAACCGTTTCACCCTATAATCAGTTTACCATTTAACTCAGATTTGGAGCATGGTGTGGGATTTAAACAACCAAGTACACATGTAGGTTTACCAGAAATGATATGAATCAAATTTCTTTTGGGAGAAGTGTTGGTTCTTCGAGGAGCCCCAAACCAACACTTGGTTCAAGAGATTTAATTCACATTGTAGTTATCCGTAAACCTACTCAATTCTTAGTCAACTGTTTGTACAAAATATACATGTAGGTTAGCTGATACAGCACTCAAAACCACACCGCTGTCAGGTTTTGAAGGGTGGAGTAACAATGCACACAGTTAAGTTGCACTCACCCCGATATACCACAAAGATGACTGGCACTATGCCTTTATCAGTTAATTATTACTTATACATTTACAATGTAGATCAGTCAGTGGGAGGGTTGACTGCATACAAGCACCACATGCTGTAGACATTTATCATGTAGCAACTATCCTTGTCAAAATAGTCATGTTCCATATGTGCAACAGTGATTTATGAATACTGATTCTCAAGTAACAAGAAAGCAGTCAGACTATTTTTGCCTCACCTCTGGACTCTAATATGGTCCATTAAAGGCAAAGTACTTGTTCATTAATTGTTTTTTGGAAGAGAAAATTATTTCCCATTCCCTATCTAACAATAAACACCATACAACCAACAAGTGAGTATTTCATCAACTGGGTGGTTACATTTTGTTGGCCATCAATTCGGCAAGAAATTGGGCAATACATCTTTATTGTGATTAGTGATAAACCAAGGTAGTCACACCATGATAAAGGTCTAGGTTGCAGGTTGCATGAGATGCATTTATGTGCCTTCATTCTTATACAAACCATCTGAACGGTATCGGATGGCTGCTCATCTACTGGCGTCTCTTCCTCGTTCTGTGGCTACACAAAGGTGAAAAAAGTCTTGCACTCTCACGGCTTACACTATTACTTGTTATAACCATTAGCGTGGGAGTAAAGTTGACAGAATGTATTAAGTTTACGTGCTTGACTGGAATCCTTCTCCCTGGTCTAATAAGTACAGATAACATTTTCTCCACAATCTCTGGTTCAAGAAACTCATTGCATTTGGACACAATGCCTGTACAGTCTTTCCTTTTTTTAAATCTACAACTGTACATGCACACTTCACATTAAGTTGCAGGAATATTTCAGGGAATAGAATAATAGGAATTAAAAAAATGAGCGCAAGTGAAAAACCACCGGAGAAACATATTTTTGTTCAGCTACTGTTTTCATTGATGGGAGACTTTTGGAAAACAGAGCGTACAGAACTGTTGCGTTACCAAAATGCGCTTCCCATTCCCTTTCGCGTAAAGTACTGTACATGTTCATGTCAGAAGAAGCAAGACGTCTCTCAAGAAATTGTCTGCACTTGTAGTACTACACATAGCTTGTTCACAATTGAACTTTAAAAGGGGGTCTAGCATTGTAAATGTACATGATTAAGCCATGACACACCTGAACGAGAAGTGTGTAGAAATCCCCTGGAGACAACCATGAGAAATTTCACCAAGGACCCAAGTGAGAGTTAATAGTATGAATGAGGTTCTCTCATTCATGTATACATTGTACTTGTAGAAGTCTCTTTACCTTGATGCTAGCAGCTTCACATTCTGTGGAGTCTTCACTACCCCGCCGTGACGAGGTTCCTCCGCTGGAGTTTGGTATCACTGGTGGAGCTGCACCTCCAATTTTCTGTCAAAGCAAGGAGTGTATTCAGTCAGCATTTCAAATTCCAAAACTAATTTTACAAGCAACATGCATAAGAATTCATTCAGTGTTGGAACATGGTACAATCATAAAAAGTATGCGATATTTGACCAAGAGAATATTGGATTTAAAATCAACAACATTGCTGGGCGTGGAATCATCAAGCTTGCAAAGTTGACTTAAGCTTTCCCAGTGACGCTGACAACCCTTCCTTATTATTATAAAGTCTGGAGAAAAAAAATCCCATACAATATATTAGTCACCGTTGGAATAAGCAGTTTGGAAAGGAAAAACACTGATGAAATGTTTCAGAAATTGAACTTCTATTTCGATATTTGCAAATTCTTTGAGTTTTTTGTTTTGTTTTAATGTAACGCCACGTCCGAATCAAGCAACTTTGGCCATTGGCTACAACGACAACGTTGAACTGACACACTGATAGGACTTGTCAGAAACCTGGCTGTAGCCACTGCCGACATGGCCGAAGGCGTCAATATGGACATGGCTTGCGGCTTGATCATGCAATTCAAAGTGAGAGACAAATGGGTCAAAAATCCCTAACACATTCAAACCAGTAAAACAAAACTTTTCACAAACATACAGCTGTACAGTTTGGTTTTTCAAACCACCACATTTGAAATTCCATTTTTAGAGCACTCATTTGCAGTACTTTTTTGTGACACACATGTAAAGCATACAATAACTGACTGGATTTAAAAGACAACTAACAGTACAGCTTGGTTTTAAATAATGACAAACAGTTCATGCATCTGGGTTTGACATATATTATCAGAGAGCAACGTCAGATCACAACAGCTGACGGGCTGGATCAACTTGTGACTCGCGAAGGTTACATTGTCAAGTTGGGAGAGGAAATTAATTTGGCCATCAGGGATTTTGTTTGAAGCATTTTAGGGACTTTCATGGTATTTTTAGAAACATACAGGAAATGAATGACCAGCTTCTGGGAAATGACAGCAGCTCGGGCCAAAGTGTGACGACCAAAAATGACATGAGCCATCTGCTGAGAGTTTTTAACCAATATTTCTGTTGAAACCAAAACACTTCTCCAAAAATGTCAGAACCAGTTCCCTGCAATTTGCCAGTTGTTGTTTGATTCTGTAAATTGCAAAATAAAGCATTTTTAAAGGGGCTCTATCATCATGATTATAGCAGTAAATGGAATAACCCAGTTACTATGCACACGTTCGTGCCGGCTGTCACATCAAAGTTTGACAAAGACGGCACCCTTTGTGATATGACCGCAAGCGTGTGCAATATCTGGGTGAGAGTTCATCTTTCAATGCACAGCCGCCAGCCTGCTGTAATCATGACAACACAGCCCCTTTAAGCAAGCTGGGCAGGAGCCAAGCATGGGTTTCTTTTGGACAGCTTTTGATTTACACTTATGTACATGTATGTTTAAACGATAAAGCTACATTTTGACGAGCACTAACCTGCTCCCATGTCGTGAAGCTGTGAGAACGCGTCCATGTTTGTATACAAACCATGTGTTTATGTACATACTTTGCATACATACATGTATATTATTACGCATAATATAGTATTATAAGGCCTTGATAGTGAGGAATTTGGAGCAGGAGGGTTGCGCATGGTGCGCCAGTAGCTTTGCAAACATTACAATTTCTTATACACTAGTCCGAGCAGCGCTTGTTTATGGTGTTTCAACCACCATAGCTATGGCCACCGCACGCGTGTGCGACATGTTAATAGCGCATCAGCCCGCATGTACCAATCATCATGGAGGATTCACAGTGCGTGTGTGTCGACGCGCGCATGCGGCAGCCATAGCTGCGGTGGTGTAAACACCCATGAATGAGCTTCTCGGATTAGTCTATACACAAATACTACACAGGCGCCTTACACAAAGATAACAGACACTAAGAATATAAACAAAGGAAATGGGGCATGGTAACCCCTCGACCAGAGACAATGGTGTTCAGACACACATCACAAGATAACACTTTCTAATCATACATGAACATGTACACAATACAGTAGTTCATGTTGGAAAATCTATTAAAAAAACAACAGAATAATCCCCAAAAGACAATTACTACATTTCATAAGTCATACCACGAACCAACACATTGGCCAAAAATCACAAAACTTTGACAATCTGTTTTTGTGCAAATTTTTGATATACTCAGTACACTTAATAGTTTCATAATTACACTAATTACATATGGCAGGACCGATGTATCACCAGATTTGCCATTTTGCATTTTCAAGAAGTGACGTATATGTTTGGGAATTAATATCACATCAAAACAGTTGCAGGATTGAAAACACATTGACAGATGTACGAATGAAGAAGTCAGCTTTATTTGGGTGTTAAAAAATAACACATAAATCAATAAAACAATTTAAAAATAGTCAGCAGTCTCCAAAACAGCAATTTGTAAACAGTTCAACTTCAACCGCGATTTTTCTCCCAACACATTATCTTGTCTGTGGAGCACCATACGTCGGTTCATGGCGTGACTGACAGTTTGTACATCACAAAACAAAAAGTACACTATTTTAAACTGTACACACGTGTATATGTACTTGTGTATTACGCATTCATTGGACTATTTAAAGGCATACATTTGTTCACAATACAGTTACCAATCCAGAATGTTTCGGTGTTAGTTAATATAATCATGATTGTGTTACGTGTATGAAAAGAAAGAATAATTAATTAATTGACTAGAAAGCAGCATTACTAGAGTACATGTGCATGTACAAATGGGCCCTCTAAAATTATCTGAAATTTTGCAATTTAGAGGAATTTCAGGGAATATAAAATGTTGAAATGGATCAATGGCCAGTGAGAAACCACCTGACAATGAGTTTTTCTGCTCATTTTGAAAGGGGGAGGGGGTAAAGAGAAAAAACTACTTCTGGAATGAGCGAGATTGTTCACGTTTGTTTTATTTACTACATACATGTAGTATGTGTAAAATTGTCAATTGGAAATATATGTGGATGAATGAACAAATATTTCTTAATATGAAAATCTTTGGAAAATCAATGCATTGATGTATTCAGATTAAAGCCAAGGCCAAGAAAGCACACACTACTCTCAACATTCAACAAAAGCACGAGGAGGCACTATATGCACTACAATGATAAGACACTGATTACCATGCAAGTTTACCATGATTTGTCTGAGGCGATGCTACATGAAACATTCCAAGTAAAGTAAGCATTGAGTGTAATAAGAATAACCGTTAACTTAGGGAGTCTCATTACATGTGCTCATGATTCAGGTGCCAGAGAGGAATCAACTAAACATTTGATGTCATCCCCCCCCCACCCACATCATTTGTTTTCTTTTTGGTTTTTTGTAGAAAATTTCGGGAGTCAGATGTGCGTTTCTGTTATGACTTCGCAGTGTGTACTTTAAGGCAACAGGTACACAGTTAAACCTGCACTATTTGACTATCAAAATAGTGGACTATGCGCAGACTGTAGAGACGTGTGCCGCCAGCGCAATGGGTCTATACTCTAGCTTTGGTTCAACCCTAAACACGTTATCCCAAACAGTCCAAAAAAACTATCAGTTTTTACTCAGGAAGTTGACTGACTTTGAAGGACGAACGCTAACCAACAATAGACCGTTCCGGCTTTGGCAACAAGCCCCGCCCACACACATTAGTTTGTGTTCGTTTACGCTGCACGAGTGACCGAGTTTGACTGAGGTCACATGGCCAAAAGGCGTGATCCAATTGGTCAACGTGCACAGTTTGATTGACAGGTTGGAACGGTCTATTGCTTATCAGTCAGCCAGGCATACCAATCTTATCAATTAAATCCTAACATTTTGTTGTTTAGTTAATACATGAACCATAGAGTCAAATACTCAGTCAGGACGGTCTCTCTAGCAAAGTAGAAGCAACGAATGTCAAGAATTTGGTGGTCATATTTTCAATGTTCTCCAAATTTTGACACCTTTTCCAGGTCCTTGCTAACACCTTAACTTCACCTACCCCTGTTCAACTCTTTGTTCCAACTGGGAAAATAACAACAAGTTAAGACAACACTCAGCAGTACCATCGGTGTGAAATACTGTTGTAGGTATTTACTTCAACTAGCAAGTGTAGCAAGTGACCTTCATTGGCCTTTGACATTACAGGTCAGCTAATGACCTGACACACCCAGATTGGAATAGATCCCAGAAAATCAAAACTTACTGTTTTCTTTTCCTCTTTCTGTTGTTCGTATTCCTTGTCCATTTGCTCCTCCGCCTAAATGTTCCACAGAAAAAAGAAAGGGAAAAAATTGAAAAAGGAAAAACTTTTCAGTCATTTATCTTTTCTGAACTATGCCAAATATGATCAAGAATAACCTACACGTACAATTTTAGAGACAAATGTTTCTTAGTTTGTAAAGTTGGTTGAAAAACTTCAAGTCACCCTTGTTGCCATGGGAAGTGTGTATGTCAAATATCCCTAACTTTTAGTTAACCCCTGCCTAGGACACATGAGCAATGATGACACTGGCTGCCATGTCAAACACTTTGGGTTTGAGGTTGAGTAAAAGCAACAATCATACCTCTCGCTGCATCCGTTCCAGTTCCTTCATTCTGATTGTACGTGCTTCAGCCCTTGCTTGACGCCTCTTGGCCAGGCGAGCCTCAGCCTAAATTGTAGGAGACAAAGCAACAAATTACAAGATAAATAAATATGCATTGAAAGAATAAAAAAGACATTTACTTACAAGCCCATGAAGCACTTCTCCAGATCAACTACATTGTAAATTATCCTTCTGTCAAACTAATTTTGTTTCCCTTTGGTCAGCACACTTGTAAAGCCGTCGCACAAAAGTATAGGTTTCTGAAACTATACGTCACCTTCATGCACAATAAAAACGTTATTAGAGTACAGTCGGTGTTGTAGCTATGAATGTCTGTACGTAAAAACATTTGAGTGGTGGTCGCAAAATTTGTAGTTCCAGCCCAGTGTATGCACTTTTGTTTTTTCGTGAAAATAAACAAACAAGTTAAACTGTATTAGTGTAGAACTTGCAATTAAATAGAAGATTACATGTAATGATTACTTGTACCTTACAATTGTAATCAAAGTATCAACGCAATCACACGAGTCATTCAGAAACAAAGTTTCTCATATGTGCACAAAGCCAGCTGATTTCAACAAACATAACTACTGTGTGGAAGACTTTGGTGAAGCAGTTTCATTATGCTTACCAGTGGCGATACCAAGTACCAGTGCTCAACACAAGCATGCATACAGTATGTACACTGCATAGACATGTTACAAGTCTCTCGTAACGTGTGCTGTATGATTGAATTGAGATTGGTTTAAGATGCATGTTCTACTATGTTTGGTCGAGTAAGAAGTAATCGAAAAAGAAAAGTTTGGCAATTAGTCAATGAAATCATGCGGTAGTTACGATTTTGCACTTAAACTGAGTGCCAGTCAGAGTGACTTCATTTTTCTTTTATAGTGATCGGCATGACGGAGTGGTCGTTGCCGACCGGCGCAGACCGGCATTACAGAGTGGTGGTCAATGCTGACCGGCGCAGACCAACACTACGGAGTGGTGGTCGATGCTGACCGGCGCAGAGCAGCATAGCTCCAACCCTAAGTACAGTACTTACTACATCATACAATGCATTCCCAGGCAGGTTATCAAACTAAGCCAACTGAATGTACTGTGCACAAGAAACTGACTTGTACTTTGTGACACCTTCGAGTGCTGTACTATAATAGCACAATGTAAACCATCTGCCCACCGCAAATACATAAATACATGTATACTTCCTCATGGTAGTAAAATACGCCCACTATCATTTTCATCGGTAATGAAGCAGACTACAGTGTATAGGCAATAGGGAGGATACACAATTGGTTCACGCTGTACACTGTGTATGTGCATTAATACAGCTCATGAATGTACAACTGTACAATACCAAATATTCTTTTACAGTTTTTAGTCAAATATTTGTCAAATACATTTTTGTAACACATCACTACGAATAATATAAATAATAATATCGGAGTCTTATACAGTGCACATTTACCATCAATAAAGTACTCAAGGCCTTGTTTTTAAGACATGTTTTTGAAGTTTTTGATTTATGAGACCCATTTATGTAGCACCTTATAAGGGTTTACAAGGTGCATTCAGCAGCCACTGCCAGAAAAACCAGGGCAAAACCCTTCTCCTAGTGATAAGTGTACCTGGGTTCTTTTATATGCATTACACAACACACGGGACCTACGGCTTTACGTCCCATCTGAAGGACGAAGCAATATTGGATAAGTGTCTTGCTCAAGGACACATGTGTCAAGACTGGGTATCGAACCCACACTCTGCTCATCAGAACAGCTTGAGTCCAGTGCGCTTGACCTCTCAGCAACGACACGCCTCGTAAAAAAGAAATCATAAATGTAATGGATGCATACAGTACTATAAACTGTGAAATGTTCTCTACGAGACATCGAGAAGCTTCCAACATTGTACATCATTGTATTACGATTCATTGTCATTGGAGGTAAGTCCGAGCCTTGCTCTATGGTCCGAGTGAACCGAGTCTCCAGCCTTGGTTCTGGTCTTAGGACTAGTCCTCTGTCGTGTCTCTTTGGCCGAGGTTTTGCGATTCACAGTGAGTGAATATGATAGTTTCTCGACAGAGAAACAACAAATCCCAGTGCTTCAAAGAAAATCTTTGTTCTCTTGGCTTTGTCAAGTCAAGGTTTCTTTGTGCTAGCGTTATTCTCTCTCTCTCTCTCTCTCAAAAAAAAAAAAAAAATTTCTAGCTTTTCCAAGAAATTAATCCCGTCAAGCTGGACAGAAAAAAATGGAAGATGTCCCACGCAAACTGGTTAATGGCAGTCTCTTTTTCAAATCACAATAT
The DNA here is from genome assembly GCA_911728455.2 of Marthasterias glacialis. Taxonomy (NCBI): domain Eukaryota; kingdom Metazoa; phylum Echinodermata; class Asteroidea; order Forcipulatida; family Asteriidae; genus Marthasterias; species Marthasterias glacialis. Next base: position 14,151,179 of record OU452238.1, on the reverse strand, counting down.
GAATAGAGTGAACGATCTAAGCCAAACAACGTTGTTGTCTGTAACATTACTGTGCATGTAATTAAATACATATGTAATGGACTGCAGAATCAGTGTATTTTTACTAACACACACTTAGGGTTCTTATTACATGTGTATACCCATCGGTGTACATGCACTGTAGGTAACTTGATAAGGCACTGTATACGTCTTTATTAAGTGAATCATATCAGAGAAATTGAGCTTATTTATATGCAGTGAGAACGGAACGCTAGTTGGCTGCACACTTTTGCTTGGCTGATCAGTGTGTATGGAACAATTTCACACCTTGTTAGCGTCAATGAGATTTGTTCAATATGCAGTCCATGAAATGCAAAGGGCAGTGGTTATTTTCAACACTGATATATTATCATGATTTATGGTGAAGAACAGAGCAATTCCCCCAAAATATACAATTAACAACAAAGTGCATTTAATGTAAAGTAACAATATATTGTGTATTGTTTAGTATCATGTATTGTACAATATACCATGTGACCTTTGTTACTACACTGGTGATTATGGGAAATTTCACTATTTATTTTTGTGTCATTGTTTCCGCATACATGTAAACTCAAGAGTAAATAACAGCTGAACCAGTTTTGAGATATTCCTCTTTTCTTTATATCAAAAGTTGATGAAAATTAGACAGTGCATTCTCTATAAAATGTAAGATTTTTATGTTTTCTTCAATTACATGTAGGCTGTATACATGTATAAGTCCAGGCTCTGTGGCTCTTTTGTAAACATGTGATGTCACAAGTTACATTGTCTATATGCACCAGAGTCTTACTTTTGTCAGATTAAAGGATTTTAACAAGTGCCAGTCACGTTTTTGTACTTCAGTTTTTGTTAACCATTTGATTTGATTTGTTTATAATTTATTTGTATTGGTTTTTAATGTAAAACAAGCCATTAAATCCTGACACAAACTCACAATGTACATTGTACATTTTATTAGAGATAGGAAGTCTCTGCATGCTCTGGGAAGGCCATAGTGGAAATCATGTCCAAGGCATATACATGTACATGTATTTGCCATGGGACCTTTGTGGTACATTCATGCACAAATGTAAAGTGTACAGTGTACATGTCAATGCAGGGATTTCCCTTAAAGGGGGTGTGTCGTCATGATTATCGGGGGATGAGAGTAGACGAAAATGAAAAATCCACCGCTTGTTTTCTGACTAGCCCCAAGGAATCAAGACCACCTGTACATTTGACTTGCCCACTAAAGGAAGAATTTGTTGTTACAATAAACACATATTTTACACTAGTATAAATGATACACATAAATGTATTTACTTTTATATAATAAGCATATTTTGGACTAGCTAGGCAGGCTACCCATCTGCTACCTAAGAAGCAAGGATTAACTACCCACACCTTTCTTGACTAGTGTTTGTATGGCAGGCTAGTATAACTTAATCCAGCCTAAAGTCTGTTGAGCAAACTCAAGATAAAGGATTATAATGTTTAGTATATAAATATGTAGGCTACAGAACATGAACATGTGTGACCTTTATTCAATTCAATGCACGGTGATGCGTGATTTTACCATTGTGGGCTAAAGACTAAAGTTCAGTGTTTCACATGGACAACAAACCAAGCAAGGTTGCAAAAGTAAAGCTGATGATTAAACCCTAACCACTGTACATTTAAATGACAAATGTACAGTCCATGGAAGTCAGACTGCGTCTTTAACCAGTAGGCGCGATGCCGTGTACCAACACAAATATTTTCTGAGCCAGGAATTGGGTGACATTAAAACATGCCATTGAGTAAAATCTTTATACCACCAGAACAAAAGTCATTCAGACATTCCACTGCCGATTGTGCACAGAGCACGTAAACCCCGTCTAATGCTTCATTTCACCCACATAAAGAGAAAACATAGTCTGAAATATTTTGCCATTTTCTGGCTATTGAGCGGTGGTTTTTATGTAATCCCCCGATTCCAGACCATTGTCCAGAAGAGGATTACGAGACATTGAGAGGCTTCCATTATTTTTTATTCAATGTATTTTGTTTCAATGGAGGTAAGTTAACAGTAAACCAGGAATCAAGCCGTAGGTTATGGCCATGGTTTTGCAATTCATGGTGCATGAATTTGTCATCTTTGTAATAGAGAAAACAAAACTCATGGGAGAAAAAATGGAAGAATCACAGAGGCAACTGGTTAGTGCAAAATAGAGGCACTGTATCTGCTTACCTCCTGTGTGATTTCTGAGAGTGCCTGGTCCTCTGCTTTGTAAGCTCTGTTGGTAGTCCGCTTTCTTCCACTGACCCCTGGACTGACCCCAGGGCTGAGAGCCGTCTGGCTGCTGCCTCCATTGGTTGTTGCAGTACTCATTGTGGTTATGAATAAGTTAGCACCTGTGTCTACTACATCAAACGTTCAGGCAACTGAATTGTTTGGCGAGTCTCAAAGTTTGCCTGGAATTATATGGAAATTGTCCTGAATTCAAGATTGGCACTTGCGCTCTGGAAACTTGTTGCAAAAGATGAGTGTTGATGCATAGGATGACTCGGTCTGAATCATCCTACCTGTGGTGGTTCCATACCTACATTGAGGAGAGTATAAAAGTGTACAATGTCAATTCCAATACTATCATAAAGTTTGCTAATCACAAAATCCCAGAATCAGGGTTCAAATGTTTTATTTTATTTCCTATTTATTTATTTATTTTTTTTTTTTTTTTGGGGGGGGCGTGGAACAATGGGATGGATGGCTAGTGCATTAAGCACTGGCCTCTAACCACTGCGGCCCTGTTCAATTTCCAGCTGAGGCCATTATTATTATAGTAGAGTTGTGCGTGGGTTTTCTCCTGTGCTATACGATCTGCCGGCAAAATATTGTTTCTGTCATTTTACCGAAAAAAATAAAGAATGTTGGTTGTTTCGCGCCCAAGTCCTTTCATATGCAGGGTTCATAGCACAGTGACAAACATGACATATGTGTACAATATCCTAAAGCACAATGACCGTCTTTGAGAAAGGCTAGCATGCTACACGCCGAGAGGTAGTTTCACGATGGCGAGTCATACATTTTAGCCTACTTTGACTGCATTTTATTTTAAACGAAAACAGCTCGATTTCCTTTGGAGAACTTTACAGATTATTACTCTCTGGTAAATTTTGATTCCAAATTTGTTAACAAAATCTAGTCCCTTTTAAGATTCAGCTGAACGCCTACTGTATACTGTCGACTGGGACCTGGGTAGCGGATTGGCATGACTGGCTTAATCTCCTTTGTGCAAATATAATCAGATAATAATGACTGGATACGAAACGACTTGCGTACGAATTTACCTTTTTCGAAAATAAATATCCACTGCCTTCATTAACATCAACATGATCAAATCGGTGAGCAAGGAACTGTTCCTTGCTCTTGATTAAACACTGTCACCCACTGGATGATTCAAGTAATGTATTGTCATTTTTATTATGAATCAATGTGTACAAAATTAAAAGCCAAGTTTTGATTTGAACGGATTATTTATTGAATGCTCCATGCAATAAGTAGTCTACAGAACACTGGTAATGTTCATGGGTTGTGGATGTACAAAAGAATAAAAAAAACTATGAAACATGAACTTATGAACATGACAATTATTATGAATGATGAATCACAAAATGAAATTTTGCGAAATTTATCACACGACGTTCAGGCTTGTCTGGAATCCGACTCCACTATTCATATTTAATTACACAACAACTACGAAGGCTTGGTTTCGGAGCCAGATTATAACTACAAAACTGCGAGTGCGAAGCACTTCACTTTACTGTTCATGAAATAGAAAATAACACAATATTATCAAATTCCAAACCTTTTAATGTTATCTTTCGAGTCAAGATAGCTGTGTTAGAACTGATGTGATAAGATGAAGACAGTTGGTGAAATTATTGTCTTCCTTTTGGAAGGTATTCCTGCATTCCAAAGTGACTTCACTTGTGTTTTGAGGCATATAACCAGTCAGACGTGTGAAGCTAAACCACGAATGGTTGTGATTACAATGCGCATGCGCAAAATCCAGTTAGACGCTTGCAGTCGTTTTATGATATTTGTTTGAATCAATCATTTTTATTTACCAAAAACTAAAGAGGGTTTGTATTTTTCCCCTTTAGATTTTAACGTAGACGTATCCTGTCACAAAAGAGCGTAGGGGAATTCTGAAAAATATCTAGTGCAGTATTATTTACATAGTTAGATCATGGTAGATTATTCAGGTTTTTATATATCCACGTTTGGATCGTGTTATAAATTTAACCAGAGCTACTAGAATATTCATAAGTTGTCCGTCAAATTCGATCACGTGGTGTGTGATTGACATTTGCAATGAATATGCAATGTTTTGCATAAGTTGTCATAAGTTTTGGGTCGCAAAACCGATCGGCGCCGCACATTCACATGTGTTTGGTGTATACCATTCAAGTCATTACGTGTCAATGGTGTGTATTTGCTTTTCCACCGAGAGATTTCAGCAAACAAACACAATAGAAACCCCCCCCCCAAAAAAAAAAAAAAAAAAATAAATAAATAAATAAATAAATAAATAAATAAAAAAATAAAATAAAAATAAAATAAAATAAAATAAAATATATAAACTGTTGTTTACAACAAATTTACAAATGAAAGTTTTGTTTCCGAGTCATTAATATAGCTACATAACATCAAAGCCCCATGCACTATTGGTAACTTTAAAAGCATATTGTTCGTAAAATTTTACACCTAACTTACATAGTTTTAGATTGGCCACGGTAAGAAGGATGGTATCGTCCGAAAGCTGAACTCATGTCCTTTTCAATGATACGTTGGTTTCAATCCAGGTCGGGTCACGCATCGTTGGGCACCTTTGTCTTGAAATTGCGATACATGTATACAAAATTTCAGTTGGTTCCAGGCATGCAACTTGACCTTGTAGCAGCTGATTACCTCTGTTTTCATTCTCATTTATGACATTCAAAATTAAAAAACACTGGAATTTTGAATTATTGTTTTTATCGAACAGTTGCATGTGTGTGGTTCGCGGTGCTACAGAATGAAATCGATACAGATTCATGTTCAAACACTTGAGTTTTATTCATAATCATGAGTAAAACATTAAACCAAATTATAACTTTCCTTCAGGCACGTATAGCCAGCCTTCGGAGAGGGTGTGTGTGTGTGTGTGTGGGGGGGGGGGGGGTTAAAGCAATATTTGTGTCCCTATTTTAACCGCAATATTTAACCATATCATATTTTTTCCCTTTGAACTATGGGGTCATGCCAACTTTTCCCCAAAATGGGACATATCAACCATTATAGCGTCCAAAACGGTGACCCAAACCATGAAATGTAATCCGAGGTAGTTGATTATGTCAAAGTGAAAAAAAATTGCAAAGTTTTGTAGCATAGAGACACAAAACAACAGGAAATCAAGTGAAAAACAACTTCAGGGAAATTTGTGACAAGAATAAAAATCACGCAAGTACTTTGAAAAATACGGGGGGGGGGGCTTGTTGTGCCCTCTCCGTGTTTTTCAAAGTACTTGCGTGATTTGGTCCAATCTCAGAATCACCCCTGCCACTTTTCAACACGAATCTATGCCCTTAACGTCATCGAAATTTTGACTGAAAAGCATTGATAGTGAACCTTATAATATCATTCAAAGGTCATTTCGTGTTCAGCTTTCTTCGATCACAAAGAATTTAGAAACTTTGTGATTAATTTTGTTGTAGGTAGGCCTACTTGAGTTACAATTTCTCTATATAAGACAAAATAATGGTAACATTGGACCTATTGATCTTTAATTTCAAGTAGCTCAAACAGTCTGGTCAACAAAACATACCACAAAAATAAGTAACAGTTGTGAAAAGATGAGACTGCGTTCTTAATTAGTTAGATACATCCATGGTAACGCGGTTCAGAGGAGTGTTGTTGCCTAACCCTTTCGTAATACGAGAGGGCGCTATTGCTTTAACCTGGTGGGTCATCCTTCGGCTGATGCACTGGGCAACACAAAATATTCGTATAAAAGAAGGATAAAACAAAAACAAAACAGGAACACTGAAAAAAAAAAAAATCAAAAGCATTTCTTAAATCTCCTTTCCAGCAGAGAGTACAAAGCAACACCAATAACATAACATCATACCCTTCTAATTTGTGGTCATCTCAGTGGTTTCAATTTAATTTTGTCATTAATAGGTTTGCAAACTGAGAGGAAAAAGAGATAACCAATTTAAATTAAGTGTGTACAACATTGCTGGCATTCCGTTTCAAAACAATTGAGTCTAAAACATTTTTATTTTTTTATATATATTTTTTTTGGGTCGAGTGAAACGATTTAGGGCAGCATTTAAAATTTAAATCCATTGCAAAGGTTTGTATTCTTTACTGTTTTTATGTTGTTTAACCTAAAACAAAGAAACAAGTTTAGACAACAAACTATTAATGGGATAATTTAATTCGATTATTGGAAGTATCGATTTGTATGGAACTTTTACCCAGTTCCACATAATGGTGCAATTGACATAAACACGCAAAAACCGCGTGACATGGGTTCAAAAAACGGTTGCCATGGCAACCACTGGCCCCCAATAACAACCATTCCTTGACAAAATGACCCTAGATAAATTTGAAGAAAAGTTAGAAAGTTCGGTGGCAATCGGATCTGGCGTTAAAAATTTACAGGAAAAAGTTTGTTAGGGGCAAATTAGCGACCCCCGGTCCTGATAAGGTTAAAGTTGGTACCAGAAGAACATGAACATTTCTTATCTATCAATTCATGGGTGGTTGAAACGATACAAACATTTAGCTCAAATATTTCGATGTTTGTTTTTGTTTCTTCTAAAATTGAATAAAATTGGCCGTGAGCAAGGTGGTTCTGGTTTATACAGCCACCCCACACAAGTGTAATTGTTATTTGAAATATTGTTGACAATTCAAACAAGTTTTCATTTCTTTGAGAAAAAGAAAAACAGATAGGCGGTACTCGTTCTGAAATAAAATAAAACATAAATGAAATAGAAAAACGGTCGGAATATCGACTGTATTTCAAGACCATCTGCCATGTTCAGACAATGTTACATTATGTTGTGCATGCCAGAAAATTGTATTTCGGCGGAGAAAATGTGTTATGCAAGTTGACCTTATCATGATTTCTTTTCATTTACACTGGGACGGGGGGAGTCTCGTTTTGCCTCCTTCCGTGTTTTCGAAAGTTCCCTGTTTTTTATTTTTTTTATTTTTTAACTTGCTATGTACGTCACAAAGTTCTATGGGATAAACGCAAAGCTGCTGTTTCTAGGGTGCCTTTTGGTCTTTGTCCTTATCATTTTGGCAATTTCGGTTGAAAATGTTATTTTCATGTATTTCATGTATTTTGGTCCAACGGTAAGACTTTGCAAGCATGTTCATATTTATATAATAAAAAACATGGAAAAGTATTTCATCACAGAGAGTACTGTTGGGGCGTTGCAACCGTTGTTTGTCACACTTTTTGGGGATTTCCCCCTAAATTTTCACTTTAAAATCATAAACCACCCACTGTATACAACCAAGGTGCAATGCTGAGGCCTGTTTGTTCATTCTATAGTATGTACCTATTTTGTCGTCAGAAACAAAAGTGTTATAGTTGATCAAGTTCGTAAAAATTGGGTTAGGGGCACCCAGATCCTGGTAGGGTTAATTCTATTAATTTGTCTCTGACAAAAGCTTCTAAATTTCCTCAGTAAATAAAACAATTAGTCGTGTGAAATATTTTGACCAGTTGCTTATGTTATTTGATGTGACAAAATGAAAATGCAGCGTAGGTCTTCCATGATTGTATATACATAAACGGCTTTCGTCGACTGATCTTTGGCCTGTTCGTAATAAATGGTGGTGTTTAAATTTATGCGAACGCGTAGTTGACTCATTGCTAGTATTAGAGAAAAACTCAACCCACGAATGGAAAATAAACTTAGACTAGACACATACACCAACATGCAAGTAAATCCGAGCACATGTATTTGTGTGTGTGTGTGTGTTATTTTTTAATTTATCAGCACAATAGTTGGCAAGTACATATACAAGTACAGTCTCATTAAATTACGTGTACAACACTTTTAATCTACAATAATTGGATTATATGTATAGTTTGCGGATGATACCAATAACAAACTTCAATTTGTGAAATGTTAAGATTTCAGGTATGCAACTGTAACTTATCCCCGTGACCCCCATAGTTATGCCACTGGCAACAATTAAAATTGTATGAAAGGTACCAGTCAATCTAGCATAAAAATAATGATAATGCAGAAGTATGTGATCACTATAGAATCATGGAAATGTAACATAAATGTTTGAACGGGAGGGGGAATTTTCCACATGTTCCCTTGATCATTGATACATTAAAATCGATAGAATAAGACAGTCATTTCATGTGAGCATAACCAGTGGTATGACCATGATGGACTAATTCCATTATACTTTACATGAACAAAATAAAGGGTCTTTTTAAAAGGAATGCAGGTATAAAACAAAAAGTAGTATCAACAAAATAAAAACAACAAAAAAATCTATTGCAAATGTCTAACTCCATAACAGTTTGAAATAACCACCACAAAACTGTCACCGAATTTTAAAAGATGTTAAACTCATCCCTAATTAGCCAATAAAATAGAATTTATCCAAAACAGGGCTGTTCGAATTATTCTTGGTATGAAGTACAATTACAATGGAGCTCTTGATTTGACCAAAATTTCATCTTTAGCTGAACAAATAAATGATTTACTTTGCAACTTTGGAACTAAACTTTTGAAATTTAATCGTCACAGACAGTTGCGTTCGCTATTCAAATTTAACAATAATTATATGTTTAGCTTTAACTCACTTAAGTGCAACACGAGGAGATACAGAAAATCAACCATTCTACAACTGTCACAATCTTGTAATATTTGTTATATGCATTATTCATAAATACCTAAGACACACATGGGTGTGTTTAAACCGCTGATAAAGACATAGCCAAAAAGTGTTTAAACATGGGCGTGACACGCAAGCTTGCACCTGCGCTTATAAGACAGTTCCGTCATTCCTATTGGTCGATGAACAGCTGTTCACACCTGTTTACTAGAGGGCCTTACCATTTCATTGCTGGAGGGGTATTTTGATGAATGAAATCGTTGACAATTTACAAATTTTGCATTTTTAACTTTTTGACAAAAATATTTTGTTGCTTTTTCACCGAAAAGGTATTTATTAATGGGAATAAAAGTGTGTTGAATCAGTTTTAAACTAGTTGTTTAAACACAGTCAGGCCTGGTTCTTGATAATTCACCTTGACTTCGTCTCGGTGGAATTATCAAGAACTCGGGCCTGCCCGTGTTTAAACAACTAGTTTAAAACCTCTTCAAAACACTTTTATTCCCTTAATCACAGACCATTCAAAACTTGTTAAACCACACTTGGCCTTTGCTTTGTACACACTCCATTTATTGTATCAAAGTGTGCACAACCATGCAGGATAAGTGAAGCCTGCAAGCGTTTCTCGACAGTGAAACAGTGGGTTCCACAATCTACAACATAGTACAAGGGTTAATAATAGTATTAAAGGTCCCATGAATTTTTTTTTTTATTGGTTAAAAAAGGAAGTATGCCTATCATAGTATATTATTTTTTAAACATTTTTGACATGCCTATTTACCGTAGAAATAACAATTTCTAAAATTAGGGGGTTGCCGCGCTCCACCCACCCTTCTTCATTAGCATAAAATCTGTGACGTAGACAGTGGACCGGCTGACCAGGGCCATGTGTGTGACAATAACACACAATGCATTGTTGACCACTAGGCACCAGAGCTGTCTTTGAAACGTTTGACCACAGTCAATGTCACGAATTATTGCACAATCAAATGACACACATTTTCGTGGCTCAATTAAAGTGTATTAACGCATAACAAACACATCAAAATAGTCAATGATATGTTTTGTTAATTCCAAACCGTATATTTAAGCCACAAAAATGTAATGTGACAAAATACCTCTTCATGGGCCCTTTAAACTTTGCTAGTGTTATCATGTATGTTAATGCTGTTAATTAAGTCTGGTTAACTTTCTAATTTTTTCTCTGTTTGTTTTATAATCTTCAGCGTATTTCTTTGCAAATGTATTCTATTCTTTTCTTTTGTGTTATTGAAAAATGACCCTTTCAGCTGTATCTATTGCTGCTGGCCATTTTGTATTTGAATACCAATATATAAATTTAGCCCCTAACTGGTTTGGTAAAGCAGTAAATTGAAAACATTAAACTTAAACTTTTACATTCAAACTTCATGAATGACTGACTGTGATAACTGTACCAAAGAGTGATACTATCCATGTCTACATTGTACAATAAAAAAACACAGTTAGATTCCAGATGGTTTATTTGATTTACATGGCAGAGATTACTTTTACGGATCAACTCAAACTATTCTTCTTTTGTTTATGGAAAGAGTATGTCAAAAAGAAGAAGGTAAGTGTCACAAAAATTCTGGACCAGCACAACTTTCATCCAGTCCATACGAAGTCATGATTTACCCAGTTATATGGAGGTATTTGTAACTCAGTGTTGGTTTCACATTGCACTAATAGTTGGTGCTTTCTGGACACCAAGCAGGGTGATGTCAATGAAAGGAGCTCAACATACAAGTACCAAGGGCTTATTTTTTCTGATCAAGTTCTACACAAAATCTGTCCAATTAGTTGGAGTGATTTCATTGATGTTGATCTCTAAAAACCACCTTGCTTCTTGAGGTTCTTCCCCCACAGATAAAAACGGCAATGCCACCAAAAATTGTCCTGACTCATGTACGACAGCTGCACTTTTATCCGCTGAAGTGATGAATTCATTTGCTCAGCTACCTGGCTATTGATGAACTTGTGTTTGGCATATCCATCCAATTTGTATCCAACAGAACATGCTGATGTGAAAATATAAAACACAAAAAAGGTTTGGTTGAAAACAATGACATCAACTATAAAAACAAATGTATGGCTCTGCTTGCAGACAAATTGCCCTTATGGCATCCTGTAAAGCACATAATTCTGTGTCCCATTGAGGCCAGAATTCCATGGTAAATAATACAATGAAACAGGCCTAGGCATGCACACAGAAAGTTGACTCTAGTATTGAAAGTATGATACATAAGAAAAGATAAAATTACACTGTCATGTAAAATTTTAGATGTTAATATTAATTTTGCATCGGGGAGAAAGATAGTATTGTTTGTTTAATTTACCCATATAATCAAATATAAATAATGTATAATATTGAACTTTATTACATGTATATAGCTATGTCAACTATACAAAAATTATTTCACAACAACAAATGTACTGAGAAGCTTCATAACTTATACAGCGTTCTCCCTTAACAGTGGTCCACTGGCCAAATGCCAGTTGTAACTTCTGCGGACCAGTCAACACCCTGTCCAAGTGGTCCTGCTGGCTAGTTCATTGCTTCCCAAAGGCCAATGACAGCTCAGATTGTTCATTTGATTTCAAACTCCAGGTCCTATTCACATGACATTGTTGACCAGTAACCTTGAAAAAAGGACCATTGGAAAAGCTGACAGACTAGTAAAATAACAAGCTAACTGGTCCTGCTAGCTTGTCACAGAAAAGTTAAAGGCAAACCCTATTGTACATTCACTATGCTATTTTTTTTATAATTAGATGTTAAAAACTGATGTGCAACATTTTAAGGGTCCCATCTCTACATCTCAAAAAGGGTACAACATTTAAGTCACAACAAAAGTTGTTAACTAATAACCAATAAAAAACATTTGCATCAAAGTCATCCACATAAAAGCAGAAGAAGTTAATTACCAGTGTGATTGGGCCAGTGTAGTCGATCGATGAAAAACTTTGTTTTCTTGAACATGTCAGGCTCACGATTTAGGCAGTATGTATGGAGGTGGCACGCATTGTCATAGACAACTATCTGTGGAGCTTCTCAAAAGAAAAAAATACGCATTGAATGTAATATCAACGGAAACTCACTGCAAACGTAAATTAGGTGAGAATTAGGGGAATCAATTTACACGTCTAGTGTAGTGCTTGATTTTTTGGAAATTGATTAATTTTTTAGTAGTATGTAAGTCTAAGCTTCAATTAAAGCGATTATGTACCTTTGGTAAAGTGTTTGTGAATGTTATCAAGAACAAAAAGATAGTAATAATACTACATGTATTGTACTCTCGTATAGCGATAATACCCACCAAATAAGGTTTTTAAGATTGCGCGGTGGGGGAGCTTAGTCGAAAGCTGGACATAAACTCATGGTGAAATAATGTATGACATGTGATGTGTGTTTCACCAATACAACGATCTGTGTGTGCTGTATATGAAAGTCAATATTGTACATTCCCATGTAGTCCCAAAAGAGGTCTGAAGACTATGTGTGCATAATGACCATCAGGGCGAATTGGCAGAAATGGGAGCACTGTCCAAAATTAAATAGACTGTTATTTTTTCCATATCTCAATCAAATTTTGGGCAGCTTTAAATTATGCTAAATGTAAAAAATAACATCAAAATTAATAGTGAAATAAAAAAAGTGGTGCTACTCTTTTAGTCCTGTCCTTAAATGCCTGTTTTATTAAAAAGCATTAGTAAAAGACTTTCAACTTTTCTGTATTCGTATCTTTATGTTCCACTTAAATTCAGGCTCCATTTCACCATGAGTAAACTTGCAGGCAACTCTCAACAGCTGTGTGTATGTGCACATGCTGGATATTACTTTGAGTGCCATAGGTATTGATTGTGTTAAGCGTTTATTAGCTTGTGCTGCATCATGCACAATGCTATGAGCGCGGAACGCGCTTTCGCCAACCTTTCTTAAACAGTTCACGCCTTGATTTTATCATCCATTTAAACCCACCCACATGATAAGCTACTGACTAAGGACTGCCTAAACTGTCTGGGTATTTATGAATGACAATTCACATCCAGATTTTAGTGATGTTGATGGTATGTCATAGGGTCACATAAACAAGCAATTATAAAATTTCAAGATCATTACCAGATCCTCTTCGAGCCCAGATGCATAATTGTGATCTGAAAGAAAACAGATAAAAATAATTTTTCGCTGAACAATACTTTTAAGAATGTTCAGGGTACAATTTAAAAAAAGATTGACAACAGTTTGTAAATTGTGTGTAAAAAGCATTCTGAAAGTTGATCCAAGGATCCCAATTTTCTTATAAAAAGTACTGATATTACATGACACGAACCAAGACATTTTTCATTTAGACTTTTTGTTTATAGATACGTCATACTAACCATCAGCTAACTACATTTAAGTTTTAAAAGAGAATTTTCTTTCATACGTGAAGGAACATCACATATACTTTATTTTCAAAGACATGGTTGTCTTTTTGTTTAAGTAACTGTAAACGGCAGAGCACAATATATAATACATAATCATGGCGTGATTGTACTAAAAATATCCATCAACTGCATAATGACATGGCACTTGAAGACATCAACTTTACAGTTTCAAGTTGAACTCACCTTGGGTTGGATTGTTGGCATCAATTCCAACATCTTCATCAAAACTAATAAGGATACTGGCAAGGCAGTTGATGTGTATACAAACAGGCATATCTATTTAAAGACAAAAACATGGTTTTTAAATTAAATCTGGGTTATTTTACAATACATGCAATGACAGGCTTTAGATAATCAATACAATAGCGCAAACTGGCATGTCAGGTTCATCTGAACAATAAATCAGTCATTCTTATGGAACGTAATTGCCCTAGTCAGACAGCACACAAACACTACATTTTATTTCATTTTTTTCTTCAAACATACCTTCACTCTTTTGCTGGACATACACTGCAGCAGATCGCAACACTTGGCTCCTTGAAGGGTCACAAGAGCAGTAATATGCCCACTTCCAAGATCCACAGAAGCAAGTGGATCTTCTTGTGACCATGAGATACCTTCCGCTCTTGTGGATATTTCAATAAGGTAACATAAAATGAAGATTTAGTCTGCTATTTACCTTGAAATAGTAGGAAATAAAAGATACATAAAGCTAAAGACACAACTTTCAATACATATCAAAACATGGGAACTTGTCAATGCATTTGTATACATCAATGTTGAAATTCAGAACAAACATGGTCTATGGAATGTGAGTGATTTAGTAAACAGTTGAATAACTGCATTTACTTGAATATGAAAGTACCAAGCCTATTTATCTTGATTTTAAATGACTTGCTCCACAGAATAGAAATTGCATTTGATGAATGACGTCTGCTTTACGATAGCAAACATTATGATTTAAAATTTCTTTACAGTAGTTTCATTTTGTTCCAATAAACATGTTACACCACACCTTGGTTTTTTGTACAATTCTACGGGAGACTTTCCAGGAGTTGACGGAATCGTTCTTCAAAGTATGCGCATGCTCTGCACTAAGTAACTTACTTATATCTACGTGGTAAGTCTGCTGCCACTTGACATCAGACAGTCTCCCATTGGCAAACATTTTACTATTGTCAACACTGGGCACCTTTTCAAGCCATGTCAGCTTTTGACTCATTGTTAGACGAGGAACCTTTACAGCCCAAACCTACCTTAATTGTGTGGTTCTCGTTGTCAAAATCTGTCAATACAAACTTGGTGTAGTGTTCGTCACATGGTGATATGGTGTTTGTTTCCAAAAGCAAATTACGGTACATCTGTAGTGTGTCCAGGACTTTCGATTCCCCACAAGCATATCCTAAGAATAATTAAACAAAAACCTAATTGTACTATCATCAATCAACAACAACAAAACCAACAACAACAAAAAATTCTGATTTGTACTTTGCTTGTATTGGTGGTTTATGGTTGTGTGATTAATTGCTTTTGATTTGCCTAGCATTGGTTGTGTACGGTTGCTGCACTACAACACATATGAAGTCTTGTACATGGTTGTGATTTACCTAGCATTGGTTGTGTACGGTTGCTACACTACGTATGAAGCCTTGTACATGGTTGTGATTTGCTTAGCATTGGTTGTGTACGGTTGCTGCACTACAACACATATGAAGCCTTGTACATGGTTGTGATTTGCCTAGCATTGGTTGTGTATGGTTGCTGCACTACAACACGTATGAAGCCTTGTACATGGTTGTGATTTGCCTTGCATTGGTTGTGTACGGTTGCTGCACTACAACACGTATGAAGCCTTGTACATGGTTGTGATTTGCCTTGCATTGGTTGTGTACGGTTGCTGCACTACAACACGTATGAAGCCTTGTACATGGTTGTGATTTGCCTTGCATTGGTTGTGTACGGTTGCTGCACTACAACACGTATGAAGCCTTGTACATGGTTGTGATTTGCCTAGCATTGGTTGTGTACGGTTGCTACACTACGTATGAAGCCTTGTACATGGTTGTGATTTGCCTAGCATTGGTTGTGTACGGTTGCTGCACTACAACACGTATGAAGCCTTGTACATGGTTGTGATTTGCCTAGCATTGGTTGTGTACGGTTGCTACACTACAACAGGTATATTTGCCTAGCATTGGTTGTGTACGGTTGTTACACTACGTATGAAGCCTTGTACATGGTTGTGATTTGCCTTGCATTGGTTGTGTACGGTTGCTGCACTACAACACGTATGAAGCCTTGTGCATGGTTGTGATTTGCCTTGCATTGGTTGTGTACGGTTGTTACACTACGTATGAAGCCTTGTACATGGTTGTGATTTGCCTTGCATTGGTTGTGTACGGTTGCTGCACTACAACACCTATGAAGCCTTGTGCATGGTTGTGATTTGCCTAGCATTGGTTGTGTACGGTTGCTACACTACAACACGTATATTTGCCTAGCATTGGTTGTGTACGGTTGTTACACTACGTATGAAGCCTTGTACATGGTTGTGATTTGCCTTGCATTGGTTGTGTACGGTTGCTGCACTACAACACCTATGAAGCCTTGTGCATGGTTGTGATTTGCCTAGCATTGGTTGTGTACGGTTGCTGCACTACAACACCTATGAAGCCTTGTGCATGGTTGTGATTTGCCTAGCATTGGTTGTGTACGGTTGTTACACTACGTATGAAGCCTTGTACATGGTTGTGATTTGCTTAGCATTGGTTGTGTACGGTTGCTGCACTACAACACGTATGAAGCCTTGTGCATGGTTGTGATTTGCCTAGCATTGATTGTGTACGGTTGCTGCACTACAACACGTATGAAGCCTTGTGCATGGTTGTGATTTGCCTAGCATTGGTTGTGTACGGTTGCTGCACTACAACACGTATGAAGCCTTGTGCATGGTTGTGATTTGCCTAGCATTGGTTGTGTACGGTTGCTACACTACGTATGAAGCCTTGTACATGGTTGTGATTTGCTTAGCATTGGTTGTGTACGGTTGCTGCACTACAACACGTATGAAGCCTTGTGCATGGTTGTGATTTGCCTAGCATTGGTTGTGTACGGTTGCTACACTACAACACATATGAAGCCTTGTACATGGTTGTGATTTGCCTAGCATTGGTTGTGTACGGTTGCTACACTACAACACGTATGAAGCCTTGTGCATGGTTGTTATTTGCCTTGCATTGGTTGTGTATGGTTGCTGCACTACAACACGTATGAAGCCTTGTACATGGTTGTGATTTGCCTAGCATTGGTTGTGTACGGTTGCTACACTACGTATGAAGCCTTGTACATGGTTGTGATTTGCTTAGCATTGGTTGTGTACGGTTGCTGCACTACAACACGTATGAAGCCTTGTGCATGGTTGTGATTTGCCTAGCATTGGTTGTGTACGGTTGCTACACTACAACACGTATGAAGCCTTGTACATGGTTGTGATTTGCCTAGCATTGGTTGTGTACGGTTGCTACACTACAACACGTATGAAGCCTTGTGCATGGTTGTTATTTGCCTTGCATTGGTTGTGTATGGTTGCTGCACTAGAAACAACATGTACAAATAGATGCGTTTACAGTATCCTGTACAGACAATGATTAATTAATGATTTATTGTTTCTTCCTCCTTAAGCCATGTTATCTGAGTCACGTCACACCCACAATACGAAATCCACCTTCTATATTACTTACGAAAAATGCTTTTCCTGTGAACCCTCTTCCTTAACTTGATCGTCGTCAGTACAACTATAGAGCAAGGACCTGATGCTAATCTTGGCGATATTTTTCGCGATTTAACGCATTTTTCTCCTGACGTGTGTCTGACATCGTTCCCACACCTCTCAACGAATGATGGCACCAGGCTGAAAGAGTTGCGTTATCGGTTTTTATTTTTGACACGACACACACACGTGGGTATATGCCAACAAACAAGCACGGAAATTTAAGCACCGCCCCGACCCACCCCCGCCACCCAGCGGAAGGACCGCCCTATTTACCGCACATCACTGCATAGTATTGAAACGACACGGACGAAGGCTAAGCCAAATCGCTGGTTTCATCCGTACACTTACATGTATTAATCAGTACAAAAGCAAGGGAACCAGTGGCGCCTACCATAGAACGTGCATGGTTGTAATTCGTGGTTTAGCTTCATACGTCTGTTTGGTTATATATCTCTGTGTTTTCGTAGCTCACAAAATCCTTCCTGTTTTCCTGTGCAGTGTTATCTAGGCGAATAGACACTGGTAACCGCAAACTCTTACTACTAAAGTCTACGTCGTACAGGTCGGGGTACCGATGAAAGAAAGTGGGTCAAAAACAACCTCTTACCCAGGGTGATCGATCTCGCTGCACCATTTTTTCCCATCGTGCCTTGCTCGCTCTTAAATTGTTTTATAGAGCAGGTGGAAGAATGTTAACAACACATAATAATATTAAATTTATGGAGCTCCTAACCAACAATATGTAAACAAAACAATGTCTGCCTAACCAGAAACCTATCCCCTACCGAGTCCACATTCATCTCCTGCAAAAGTGGTCCGGTCGAATTACCACAACTAAACCTAAACCAAAACCCAACCCTAACCCCCAAACCCTGACCCCTCTCAATTCTATGCTCGTATTTTGTTACCGTTTTATGAAATGAAATGAAAAGAAACCTCCGGCAAACTCTAACCCATATCCTACCATAACCCTTAACTTTTTAATTCAATGTATCAATTTTTATATCGTGTCACGAAAAGAGGAGCGCGCAACCCAATACTATCCCTCGGAGCCGCCCAAATTAATCGTCCAGACCATAGGTTGCACACAACGTAGCAGCTATGCAATAAGTCACAAAAAGGACTACGCGTGATTTAATATTATAATTGTTATGGGTCGTGGGAGAGGGCCACCAATAAGAAGTCACGAACTACTATGAGCCATGGGATGGGGGTCACCCACAGCTGTATGGGGTCACCAGAACGAAAAGGAGAGGGCGCCCTAAAGGTTATAACAAGCGTGCGTGCAAAGCAATCAACCCTACCATACCATGACCACCAGGGGTTAGTGACGAGGGTATCGACACGGCGCGATGCCCATGGTAGAGAGGCTGGGTCAAAACATGTATGTACGGAAGCCGGATAGTGCCAGGGGATAAAAGGTAAACTATATTTTTCACGAGCGCGTGAATATTTTTTATGTACAATTTATCTGGCGGCCGCCACTTATTATCTGGCGGCCGCCACATAATTATCTGGCGGCCGCTACTTATTATCTGGCGGCCGCCACATAATTATCTGGCGGCCGCCACATAATTATCTGGCGGCCGCCACATAATTATCTGGCGGCCGCCACATAATTATCTGGCGGCCGCCACTTATTACTTGTTATTCGTTGCTTGGAAATGTAGCATGCTTCATGAATGTCAACGCTCACAACCAGAACCAGTTAAATCAAGATGTAAGCCTCCACTGCCGGTTTTTATCTTTGCAATTACTGAATGTATCCAACCAAGTTTTTTTTATGATTTACACGTATAAACCTGAACACACAACAAATACAGTAATGACAAAAAGTTGGATTGCGTTTGTGGGTTACGAAACCTGTCATTTATTTACAATCGTTAAATCGCTAATGATTGTTCGTCCCACATACCTCTAGTCTATTGCTCATCACAGAAGTCTTTGTATTGTACATGTAGTAATTTCAGTATTTTGATTTGCTTCTCAGATCAGCAATGGATCAAGACATTATATCAATGTATTTCTACTTGGGGTTCAGTTACAAAGAAATTTTGTGCGCCCTTGCTATGAACCATCGAATCTTTCTTAGTCTTAGGACTTTGAAAAGACGCTTGTGTGGCCAACGTTTGTTTCGTCGCAAACATCTTACAGACGTTTTAGATGTTGCTTCCTTCATCTTGGAACAGATTAGGGAAAGTGGCAGCATGCATGGATACAGATGGATGCATTTGAAATGTCTGCAAGCGGGCAAGGTCGTCCAGAGAGACACGGTTTATGCCATGATGAAGATTATAGATCCAGAAGGTTTGGAACTCAGGAGGAGAGGCAGGCTTAGAAGACGAGAATACTTTGCAAGAGGACCTAACTATTTATGGCACTTGGATTCCTATGACAAATTAAAGTCATATGGGTTACGCATCAACGGTTGTATGGATGGTTTTTCACGTCAGTTGGTTTGGTTAAACGTATATCGCACCAGCAGTGACCCTAGAGTAATCGCTGGGTATTACATGGAGGCAGTGGGCGATCTGAAGGGGTGTCCATATGGTCAGAGGAGACATGGGAACTGAGAACGGGCGTGTGGCTGCAATGCAAAATTTCTTGTCAGAGCGAAAAAGCTTTCTGTATGGGAAAAGTACTCATAACCAACGGATAGAGGCTTTCTGGTGCATGCTGCGTAAAGAATGTACACAATTCTGGATGGAAATCCTGAAGACAGTAAAGGATGATGGCGAATTCACAGGAGACCCCCTCGACGAAGGACTAATGCAGTTTTGTTTTATGAGGTTGGTCCAGGTGAGTTTTAGCTTCCATTTTTGAAAATCACATTCTTTAGTTAGAGCCCCGGACTCATAGGAGATAATGGAAACTATAATTAGTTTCTTTTTGGTCACGTCACACCTGCAGCTTATGTATCCCACGATGACCTTGTGTAAATACCCAACAGATAGGCTTACAGATACCGGTACAGATACAGAATTATGTCTTTAACATTCCTGTTATTTCTTCTTTTCCAGAATGATTTGGATATGGTAATGTCTATATGGAACTGCCACCGCATACGAAAATCCAAGAACCAGAACGTTCCCAATGGAAGACCCTTCGTCCTCTTCACCATGTCAGAATTGTTTGGCCATCGTGACTACTTGAAGCCAGTTGATCAGTGCCAAATAGATGTATGTCGCACCGAGTGTACCTTCAGGGATGGTTTTCCATGCGAGGAGGAGTTATTTGAACTTTTCCTTCTGTACATGATTGAACATAGATGGGACCCTCCCACCAATGCAGATGAGGCACTGCTGCTGTATCACAGGCTTCGCTCCATGATTCACGATGACCTGGAGCAGATATAGTGCATGTATTCTGACATTAAGACATTCAGCTGAAAAGTACTGGCATTGGCAAACGAGAAATTTTCATAGAATTATCAAACTTCTCTCCAATAATGTCTCGAGCGTATCTCGCACTTGATTACAGGAGGCTATCATGTAACCTTAAAAACTGTTAGCCGAAACATTAATGCTGTGTTGGATCATAATTATATAAATAGAATTATTCTTTACAAACTGGCAAAATATTCACTGTTTTTAAAAACTACATTTTGAAAATATCGCGTGTAACGCTGTGAGTTTCAAAAGGGAAGTTAATAGGATTACACTCACACTTTCGGGTAAAATCTGGGCCCAATGTCATAGAGCTGCTTAGCAGGAAATACTGCTTAGCAAATTTTCATGCTTAGCCAAAATCAGCAGGGAACCAGTCAAGGGCAATATACATTGCATGATAAATGGACTGGTAACCCAATTCTGCTAAGCATATATTATCTACGCTAAGCAGATTTGTGTGCTTAGCAGCTCTATGAAATTGGGCCCTGGAAGGTGGGTTATACGTGAGTAAGTTTAAGCTCATATTGCAATTTTGATTAAGATAATTATTGAATGCAAATAACTTTGTAAGTTCGTAAATCCTTTTCTGTACGACACACGCGCTCATGGATTTTACGAACTGACAAAGTATAAAATGCATTTAATAATTGTTTGTCTCAATTAAGATAACAGTATCAATTACAATCAAAATTGCGTGTACTTTACAGCAAGCTCTGTGCAACTCACATGCCAAATTTTACCCGAAGTGAGTGTTACCCTATTAACCGTTACAAAACTCATGCATCGTTACATGCGATTGTTTCGAAATTTAGCTTTCAAAAACTGTTTATTTTGCCAGTTCGATGATCATGTTGGTAGTATGCCACTATCTGGGGTGCCGCGCGCCTTGACTACGCACTTCATGCGGTAACTGTTCCGGGCAAGAATTTTTACGTCGACGAGATAGCCCCTTTAAGCGAGAAAAACAATGTTCTGCCACCTCGGTTTCGACATTTTGATAGCAGTTTTTATTCATATTTACACAGTTAGCTGGGGGAATGTTTTGAACGAGTTCATGATTATAACATATACATTTAAGAATGCTTATAAAACACAGATAAAAGACGGAAAGAAAAGTACAAGCCTATACTTATCATGTTTGCACAACGCGATAGTTAAAAAGTGTGAAGCACGTAATGTTGTTTATAAGTTCAGTGATGCTTGAGTTGCCCATTCCTAAGCGCAAAATGGTTTTGAGCGCATGAAATAAATGTATTTTAAGCGCAATAATAAACTAACATTATTTCGTCGTGTCAGAAATTTGTAGTCAAAGGACCCTTTAGGTACTAGGCCTACATTGTTTAGTTTGCTAACACGTCATAAAGTACATAATGTAAAGCGTTATAAACCCGATTACATTAACGTTTGGTGAAAATCAGAGAGTACATTTGTTGGGTAAATGTCACAAAATCAAGCTTAAAATTAGCAATTTGGGATTGCGATACAAAACAAGCTTTTTTTCAAGTGGAGCTCAAATTTGAGAAAATGAAAGTTTATGTTTTTCAAGAAGTTCAACTAGGATTTTACAATCCCAAATTTTCAACATTATATCCCTGAGGACGTGACCTGTGGGTCAGTCGGGATTTTCTTGTCTTTGCCCACCCCCACATGCACTCTAAAACAGATTGGTTAAAAACAACCAAGATGTTGGTAGATATGTGTCCAACCGAGCTTATTGGTTAAAACCAAGATATTGGTTAGTTTAACAACGATACATTGTAACCAAATTAACCAAAATATTGGTTAATGCACACTGTAAAAACTCCCGGGTGAGAATTGACCCGGATTCGGGTCCCAGAGGGCAAGACCCATTTCTGGGTCAGTTTGACCCGGAATCCGGGTCAGTTTGACCCGGAATCTGTGTCAATGTGACCAGAAATTTTGTTAAAAAGCTGTGATTTTGGCTCGGATTTGGGGTCACATTGACACAGATTGTCTGTCCCCCTAGGACCCGAAACCGGGTCAATTCTGACCCGGGAGTTTTTACAGTGCATATTTAATTCAACCCATGATATATTGGTTAAATTAACCAATAAGCCCGGTTAGACACATATCTACCAACATCTTGGTTGTTTTTATAACCAATCTGTTTTTAGAGTGCACCCCCACCGAATTTGTTTGTTTGTTACGCCGCTGTTAATGACATGGTTGATATATTTCATTGACAAAGTGTTTGCTTGTAAATTACCGTGAGTAAAGTACCGTGATTTATAGAACCGTGATTAAAGTATGCATTCAACTAAACTTTGAAAAACGAGTTGGCTGATTGTTACATTTTGTATTTATAGAAAATGTATGGGTTTGGAAATGTATAGCCTTAAATTCTCAATGATGTTTTGGCTTTAACTATGGTAGAGTTGTGGGGCTTTATATAATCGGAAATTCATTTGGGCATTACATTTTGAAAATGTAGTTTTAGAGGATGTTTTTCCCAAATCAAACTCCCAACTTTCCTAAATTTAACCAAATTTTCTGGAATTGCAGCCGGAAGGAGGGAGCAAACCCATTGGTCAGGGCTATGTCACCGAATGAAAGCGATACAGCAAAAGCATTACCAAAGTCGTAAATAGTATAACCACAAAATTTAATAACACTGAGTCATGTTAACACAAAAGCAAACCAAAACACTAAACCAAAAAGTAACATGAAAAAATTATGAGTTGTGGGTCATTCCGTGTCAATTCAACATGCTTTTGGACCTGACCGACCCGGATTGAAACGAAATTCGGTGTGCTGATTGGACTCCTCGGTCATTTGGTCAATTATTTTTTGAGTTAGGGGTCAACGAACTTTTGACTAATTAGCATAACCTGCTCTATTCGGACAGCCATATCTCCAAAAGTAAAGCACCTACAGAGAAAAATTTTACTTAATTTTGAAGCTCTTGGAATGGCCCTCATTTCATAAAAAAAAATTATACCTCGTACCACAAAAAAGTACGTACAAATTTTACCTTTGATTTAGAGTTAAATAGTACAGAAATTTATGTGGCGGCCGCCAGATAATTATGTGGCGGCCGCCAGATAATAAGTGGCGGCCGCCAGATAATTATGTGGCGGCCGCCAGATAATTATGTGGCGGCCGCCAGATAATAAGTGGCGGCCGCCAGATAATTATGTGGCGGCCGCCAGATAATTATGTGGCGGCCGCCAGATAATTATGTGGCGGCCGCCAGATAATAAGTGGCGGCCGCCAGATAAATTGTACATAAAAAATATTCACGCGCTCGTGAAAAATATAGTTTACCTTTTATCCCCTGGCACTATCCGGCTTCCGTATGTATGCGTGCTGTTTTGTTCACAAAGAACAAGCAGTTGATGTCAACCTTTTTTGGGTTGATCTGGAAGAGGGCGCCCTCCTGCTTTTTGAGTGAAGTTTATGGTCAAAAAAGGGAAGTTATTTCCCCATGATCTCGTTTATTATGTATTTTTTTCCTCCATGGTTTTCAGCGCGCAGGAAAAGCATTAAAATATGTTAGTTGTGCAAAAGGGGCATTTGAGTACAATCAGGGACGTAACCAAGGAGGGGAGGGAACCCTTGCCCCGCCCCAAATGAGATCGAAAAATGCACAGAAAAAAGCGTTAGGATACACGAAAGAGCCCCAAATGATGTCTTTACAAAACAATGTATAATATCTATCAAAGTGTCATCGATAGCAGACCTCATTTTTAGATCAACTGAAATAATTAATGTATAGGTAAATATAATTATGAAAACGAACCTGATAAAAACCTACACAAATGGAATACGGCCGTCTTTATTTTTCGTTATAATTATGATGCGGTTGTTTGCCTGTGCATGTATTTCTTGCCATGCAAGGCTACAGATCGGAGTCACAAAATATTTTTCTTTAAAATGTTTAATATCACACGGGAGTCATGAATAAATTAGGACAATTGTTCGCCTGCACCTTGTTGTGCTTTTAATTGAAACGTTTATTTAATCCAAATGTATGCATTTCGCTTCCTAACAATCACTGATTGTAATGATCCGGCAAAAGTTAAACAAAAAGTTGTTGGTTTGATTTCTTCCAAGATCTTCATTAAGCTCGATCGGAAGCTATCGGTGATTCTTTATCAGTAAGAGTTACAATGTTGCACTGATGACTACGGCTGAATGATTATGGATTACCCATAGTGGATGTTTGCCACAGGTCAACCTCTACCCCAGACTATCCCTACCCTATGATCATGTACAGCAAGTCAAATGGCGCGTTCATGGCAGTTTCGGAACAGTACGGGTACATTATTCCTTAAACTAGAACGGTGGGTAGAGAGGAGTACATGACCATCCACGTTGATTCAGATGAAATAAAATGGAAACGGTTTCGTTTAAAATTAATCTTGCACTCTTGTAACCCTTTAAAAAACCACCCTTGACGCCCATCATCCACTGCAAACCCCTATAAATCTCATAAAATAACTATAAATTACGGTACTACTCCACATTGGTGCTTAACATCAAGGTACCATGTTCCCACTACATTAATTAACGATTAAGATAAAGGTGCCGGTTACACTACACTGATGACTGAGATAAAGGTACCATGTTACACTTGACTGATGATTGAAATCAAGGTACCTTGTTACTCCACATTGATGATTGAGATAAAGGTACCATGTTACACCACATTGATGATTGAGATAAAGGTACCATGTTACACCACATTGATGATTGAGATAAAGGTACCATGTTACACCACATTGATGATTGAGATAAAGGTACCATGTTACACCACATTGATGATTGAGATAAAGGTACCATGTTACACTACATTGATGATTGAGATAAAGGTACCATGTTACACTACATTGATGATTGAGATAAAGGTACCATGTTACGCCACATTGATGATTGAGATAAAGGTACCATGTTACACTTGACTGATGATTGAGATAAAGGTACCATGTTACACCACATTGATGATTGAGATAAAGGTACCATGTTACACCACATTGATGATTGAGATAAAGGTACCATGTTACACCACATTGATGATTGAGATAAAGGTACCATGTTACACTACATTGATGATTGAGATAAAGGTACCATGTTACACCACATTGATAATTGAGATAAAGGTTCCATGTTACACCACATTGATGATTGAGATAAAGGTACCATGTTACACTACATTGATGATTGAGATAAAGGTTCCATGTTACACCACATTGATGATTGAGATAAAGGTACCGTGTTACACCACATTGATAATTGAGATAAAGGTTCCATGTTACACCACATTGATGATTGAGATAAAGGTACCATGTTACACCACATTGATGATTGAGATAAAGGTACCATGTTACACCACATTGATGATTGAGATAAAGGTACCATGTTACACCACATTGATGATTGAGATAAAGGTACCATGTTACTCCACATTGATGATTGAGACACAAGTTTGAAATGAATCAGATCTCCTCGATAGTCACAGGCGAATCCATCTTCTTTCAGCTGATGAAAACCGTTAAAACAACACTCCTTGGCAAAGCAGAAAATCGATCGTCTGCATGGGTAAAAAATAATGGTAAAAAGGAGTTAAAACAAAATTACCGATTTTTTTTCTTTAGCAAAACAGCTAAAGAAAATTAACGCTCAAATTATATCGTTAACACGACAAGTATCTAGCTAAATCACTGATCTAATTCTAACAAGAATGTATCATGGTAGATGTTAAAAAATGTATCACTTCGTATTGGCAGTCATATGTGTGGGGCTAGCATACCTTGATGCCTGTAGTACAACTGATTCATTGGTCACTAGTTAATTTCCTGACGCTGAAATCAAAGTAAACACAAATGGAATTAAACAACAAAATCCTGTCAATCCCTCCCTACAAGCAGTAAGCATGATTAAAAAAGGGTTTGGGCAGCCATTTTGAATTCCAATAATTCATTTTAGGTTGTCAAGAGATATCTCTGACTCACTCAACAAAAATAAGTCAAAAATTAATATAATTAATAGTCTGAACATAAAAATATTTATACATTTCACTAAAACTAAAAACATGGGTATCAAGGTTAAACAAAAACGGTTGCCATGGTATCAGTGGACGCTCTTTCAAGTTGTTTCTTTTGTTATGATTATGACTCAGGAAAAGTCACAAGTGCTGGAGATTGGATTGAACTGGAATTCTCCGGCCGCACAAATTTAAGAGCGCCCTCAAGACAAGGTACAGAAGTAAAGGAGCAAAGCTGCTCCGATTGTGATTCAATGCTCGATCGGGCCAGTTTAATGTAGATTTAAAACGGGATTGGGTATAATCGTCTCTTGTATTAACTCGTATTTAAATTATCGAGATGAACGAGCTTTAACGATTGTTCAGAGAGAAACATGAGAGTCGATAAAAGATTACCAGCAAACCAATAAATTCCACATTATTCTGTGTCATTACAGTTTTTCTTGTTCTCGATTTAGCTTTTCCATAATGTTCAGCTCTTTTTCAAGTTGTTTATTTTGATACGAAAGCCTACGTGGGCTGAAGAACGATTTATAACAATCTAGACTTACAGTAGATACATGTTATTATCTGAGAAGTAACATTTGGGTTTGAATCTTTTTGGTTTGTTTTGGTATCAATGACACTGGAAAGGTAGCTGCATAATAATAATTTGGAGTTTATCTACGTATAGCTATGTCAATAAATCTATAAATATTCCAATTTTATGACTTTCAAAAAGTAGAAATGGGGACTATGATATCACTGTATGTAACTACAGTGAGGTTATAAGCAGGACAAAGGATAGAAACAATTATTTGAAAGTTTGTTAAATTTAACTCTGGAAAACGACCATGTCAGTTAAACGTTTTTCTATAAACTACATTAGTCTAGCCCTTAGTTTTAAACTTAATTAATAAAGGGTGTAATGCTGTGTACATATAAATAACAACAACAAACACCCGGTGATATGTAAAAGAAACATATTGGCAGCGGAAACTTAAAATCAATATGAAATTAAGTGCTACTGCAAATCAATGCATGTGGAGTTTGTTTCCAAATGATTGAGAACTCCGTCTCCAATCAATCCGGCAAAATATTTCCACATGCTAACAAACCCTGTCTCTGAAATTGTTTGTTTTAAAAGATTAATTGTATTCAAGAAGTATTCTACAGCTTGAAACGAAAGCGAGTTTTCAATCTCTGTAAAAGAAATAAAGGCTTCTAGCAAAAGCAACAGGGAACCTTTTCTGTAACTGGTGACTGAGGAGAAAAATAAATAAATAAATAAAATGACAACATCAAGAATTCAGAAATATGCTGAGGTACTCACAATCCGATCTTTAACCTGTTTTAAGACATAGCGAAACAATTTCACCAAAATTTATCTGGTTTTGATGTGGCTGGTACTCACAAAACAGTTACATCTTTAACGGCGACCCCATGCGGTGGTAACCATCCGAAAACTACGCCGTTTCTCGCGTGTTTTTGCACGTCTTGGAGTATCGTCAACGCTCCACAATGATGAAGTCTTGTATGAGTAGTGACTGTTTTGAATCGACCAATCGGATCGCCAGTTTCATTGTCGACAGCCTGGAGGGCATACATACTACGTCCGCTTTGTAATTCGCCATCTTTCTCTGTTAACTTTTCCAGGACAGAAACTGCCAATTCAGAAGAAAGAAGAAGAAACAAACAAAACAAAAAAGCAGTTGTTATTATTGTTTATTGTTTGTCTGTCTCCAACTGGCGTCATTTTCATTAATACAGTAATTGCAGAGTGCTTTAAACTGTACAATCAACATTTCGATGTGAAGACTATTTATTGTTTGTTTAGAAATAGGCCTCCCACTAATAATTGCTGGTTTAGTGGCTCTGTTTTTCTGTCGATATGATATGCCTTCTGGCATAAGTGATGACGTTTTGGGGCCGGAAGTGCAGTGGAAGAAATGTTCATGTACATGTTTGTATACTATTCCTTTACATTACACTTCCGGCTCCAAAACGTCATTACTTACCAACATGATACCTATTTGTAAGTAATGACGTTTTGGAGCCGGAAGTGCAATGTAAACGAATAGTATACAAACACGTACATTAATATTCGTTTCACTGCACTTCCGGCTCCAAAACGTCATCACTTACCAACAGTAATGAATATGCTAATTACATAAGCACATCATTCCTATAGATTTTTAAAGGCAAACAGGGTCCTTACTTTCTTATCATAGAATACCAGGCATTCTGCCCGCATCTGTTATATCATTTGGAATCAAAATACCTGGCGAAAACCAAGAGCTGTGTTATAATAAGGACTCCACAACAAAGCCTGCGTATCACAAACATATTCAAACAAATATTCAAACTAAATGACAATTTCCAATTGATGTAGAAAGCATTATATACTTTATTCGTCGATTGAAGCAACAATTATTATGCTAATATGTGGTAATAATAAATTTTGCCCACATTGGTCGGGGTTCGTTGACTTCTTTGAAGCCAGACGTTTGATCCTGCGATAAGCACACCATAATACCCAGGGTTCTTACCTCGCGGTAATCAGTCGCACCATGTTTCTCCCCCCCCCCCCCCCCCCCTCGGTATTGGCACTCTCCTGATTTACAAGGACGTTTGTTTTAAAGGTCTTGCTATTTTTAGTCACTATTTTTCTTCACAAAATGTGAAATGTAAAATACTTGAAACGATAATGAGATTAACTTGGTAATCCACCTTGATCACCTTCTCACCTGTTTGCAAGATTTAAAAGCATGGCAACATTCTTTAAGGATTTGCATCGCATCTTAAAGATGTCCATTTCAAAGCTGGAGAGGAAACTCTGACTTGTAGAGACTATAGTTATTCACGTTTTTGAAAGACAAATCATGGACAGTCCGGGGAGAAAAATGTGTTGGTTTATCAGGAGGGGAGGGGAAATGTGAAGAAAAAACAACAATTCAGCAACTATAAAATTAATCGCATTGGTGTTTTTTTCTGAGGACAATAGGACTACCTATCACTGCAAAAAACGTTGGTTACTTTTTGACCAACATTTTGACCAACTTTGGGTCTAATACGAACATAAATTTTTACAAACTTTAGAATTTACATCGCAATTTACAATAAAACATTCACAAAGAAGATAAACATAAAAAACATCAAAACATTGCACAATTGAATCACAAAGGCAGTAAAAATAAATTAAAATTCCCCCGTAAACATTAAAATTGTACAAGAATGAAATATGACCAAAATTGTTTTAATTGTTTAATAAAAAAATGAAAATAAAAATGAGCAAAATTACCCCACCCTCCCTATCTAACGTTCATTAAAAACCAGACATATTTTTTACCCTCCACAAACAAAACATTGTTTTGTGCCTCATCAATCTTTTGGTTTGTTCTCTTTTGGCAATTACACTTAAAATATTGTTTAAAATCACACAATGTAAATGTTTGATGAGGAAGAGCAACATAGTGTATTTCGTTTGAAGGGTAAAATTCTGTTTTCAACAATCTTCAGTATAGGCCTATGACATAGTCTGATCTTTTCAGGCTAAGGGCAAATTGCAAAAACAGTTTTACACTTTAAAACGTTTTTGTAGTTGATTTGTAAACATGTTTAAAAGCTAAACATAGAACTAGAACACGAACTTCATAACTTAGTTAAAAACAAACCTTTAAAGGTAATTGTAACAACTGCACAACCCCTTGTTTGAGGAGGGTCGCCACAGTCAAGTTGTCACTTGTCGCCATTACAGAAGCATCGCGCCGCGGCCGGCTCGGCGGGATCTATGCCCAAAGTTGGTCAAAACTTTGATGATTGTACGCATGATCTCACGACTTTGCCCAACTTTTGTGCATGGTTTTCACGACAACAAAAAGTTGCCCAATTTATGTGCATCAGTGTAACCAACAATTATGATGAATTTAGATTACTAAAGATTTGCCCAATTTTTGCTTCACTTCTAATAAGAAAAAAGGGCAAAAAATAGCTTGCCCAAGAACATAAATGATTGCTGTTGTTGGGCAAATCTTAACCAATTATTGAGGAACCTACTTTGCCCAACAAATGGTGTGAACAGATTTGACCAACGTTTTTGCAGTGTATTCAGTACCCAAGCTAGCTAAAGGCTGTGCGTTGTCCCCCTACCCCACCCATCCCACGCATTCCTCATGTTTTGATTTTCAATCAAATGAGCTTAATTCACAGCCATACCCGGCATTATCGTGATTACAATATCAATTTAAATAATATTATTTGTTCACATATATACAAGTTTATAGCCAACGAATCTCAATAAGTTTCTTAAAAGAAATGTTGGGAACTCGGAGTCGGGTTTCTAAAAGAAAGTGTTGGTTTACCCGACCAATTAAAACTCATGAATCTTTCATTCCCACGAACAACATTAAGAGCATTTTCAACATAATTCACTCTCAAAAATACCAATAATCCTGTGTTAATTTTAGTCTGAATTATTCATCAGCGCTTTGCATAAAAATCTTGTACCCTTAAGTCGGGAAAATATGTTAATTAAGAAATTGAATCGCTTTGCTCTTCGATGGCTTCTCCGAAATCCATACAGACAATACGCAAAATAACTTCATAAAAAAACAACCCGTGAAAATTGCACTTGTAATTGAGTGTTTAACAGTGACACGTTTAAAAAAAAGTTTTTTTAAGTGAGGTTACTATTCGAGTAAATTAAACATGTTGATTCTGGTAACTATCATTCTGTTGAGTAGCAAAAGAAATGTTGTCTAAAATAACAGGTGGCAAGCCAAGATTATCATGATAGACATAGTTGATGCAGAGAAGAGAATAAAGCTGGTTTTCGAATGGTTTAAATCAATTTATTTGAACAAAACCCCACAGAAACCGACAAAATAAAGTTATGATACGAGATTATAAAAAAATTGGAAAAACTACTGGTTACTACTGGTTGAAGATAACTCTCAATCGAGAACAGATACACAATTTTAGTAAAGCTGTGGATGTTAGAAGTTTACTGTCTTCCTATCAAGAAAAGATTCCGCACAAAAAGATCTTTGGTCAGGTTGATAACCATTGAGTTGAAATAATTACAATTGAACCCATTATCCTCAGTTGCAAGAACATCCAACAAATATATGCACTTAAATTTCCGGTACACAAGGTATTTTGATAATGGCGTCTTGTCTCTGCCCCATCCTCCCCGTGGTTTGGGAGATACTGTCTGACTAATTCCTTTTCATGGAAGACGGAGGCGTGCGTGTCGAAACAACGATCCATTAGGGGTATTTCATGGTCAACATGCCTGAGACACCACTGCAGTTGAAATCTCTGCTTTTTACAACGGTAGTGCTGATGCCCGTAGTGCTGATGCGTATAGAGCTAAATTGTCTTTACACATACATTTTTTTTTTGGTTGCATCGTTCAAGGACATTGCTTTATTGCAAGCAATTTAACGTTCACTACAACTCTTTTCTTCATCGGGAGATATAATTCATCCTGGTCATGACCTATGCCAAAGATAAATCAAATTATTTACGGTACATAAACATGTATCATTTTATTGCCATACAAATTCAAGAAGCTTCGCTGAATGTATAGATTTTGAACTGACAGTTCTTGCTGTATATCCTTGTCATGACAATAACATGATAAATGAGGTTTTGGACAGCAAGGCGTAGTTAGTCTTCAAACGTAATCTATAAAATGTAACAATGCTGGTACTAGCCATCATATGTCATTACAATTACGCGAAAATATGACCTTATGTTCATAACCTTGTACACACACCAAACCCAAGTCTTAACCCTCCCCTCCAAACCCAACCACGACCATTCAATAAACCCCGCCTACATTTGGCGGGGTGGGGTGTGGTGTGGTGGGGTGGGATGGGGTGGGGTGGGGGGGGGAAGTACAGCCTGATGAATTGATTTAAATAGTGTGCCGCTACGTTAGAACTGTTATTAGAAATAAGAGGAAAACATAAGGGAAACAATCAAATCTCCCAAAAGCTGAAGGAAAAAAAGTACTCGTGTAAACGACCGACTGTTTGAATTTGGCACTTTTATAGTGAATAGCTCATGCATTGTCAGTCACTGGGTAAATTATAAACCATTCAAGAAGGTGTCTCACTTCCCTTTGTGAAGTATTCAATCTCAAACGGATACTAAGTTATTGGGCTTATAAGAAAAATATCTCAACATTCTCAGGTACTCGTACATTTCTACACCCAGTTGACGAGAAGCAATTATGGCGAAGATTAAGACTCGAACTCGAGTCCTTCCCGCTAGACCAATCAAACAACTCGAATCCCAAGATCGGTTGCGCAATATACAATGTTTACTCTTATACAATATTACTGTGAATATGATCGCAACTTTTTTTTATTAAAACGATTGACATTGAAGATAATGTATTGTTCGAGCATGTCTTGCATCTGTCTTTAAGAAATGCCAAGGGAACACATCAAAAACCCATGATGATCAGTCGTGACAATTTAATTTACCAAATCGACAAAAGTAAGCATCCGAAAGCTCACGTTACGTCAAGTTAAAGACAAACGTGTTACGCTGCATTTTCTTTCGATCGTCTCATTGCCACAAAACTATTTCTGACAAACAAATAAAACAACTGAATGACCTTACATTGCATTATTTGAAAATTGTATCAGGCGGCGCTCCGTTCGAGCCTCCTCTGAGATATCAAGATGTTAGATTCATGAAAGGTTGCTTCTTAAACCTTTAAATAATGGAAAGGTATCATAAATAATCGTCAATAAATAAATAATGCTTTAAGCTGCTTATCAAACGGCATTTTGTGGAATAAATCACAAATCCTTGTCCGCCGTGTTGACTCCGTAAGAGTTATATTTTAAACGTCTTTATAAAGTATTGCTCTTTAGCAGATTAAAGGGCTGGCCATTCAAACATCAAAGCAAACTGAGTTTTGTTGAGTCTGAAACTAAACGTCTTTGAACGCATCCTCTTTAGAAGAAGAAGATGGATGGATGACATAAGATCGTATGCAGCAAGGGATATAGTTCGCATGAGGGGCTAAATATCCTACACTGAACAAACACAGCCTAAATGCATGAATGAATGAATCTTGTTTTGCTTTGTAGAACCAATTTGTAATTCTACGTAAAATCTCACCAACAACAAGCTGTCCCGGAGTATAGCTACCCAGATTAATGCTTTGGCTATACGGCTGATCCTCCGTACCCGTTGCTCCCCCAGCCACAGACGCGTTCCCCCCGCGCAAATCGGTCGGTAGGCCTCCACACACTTTACGTCCCATGTAGACCGGAAGGGGTGCTGCCCAGTATCCGGACGGACAGATGCTCATTGCAATCACAGTCGTGTATAAGATCAGATGTCTAGCACAAGTTGGTCGGTGACGGCCCACAATATCAATCTCAACCATTTTGACAACAGGGAAACGGGTAAAAACTTAAATGAAAAGTTTAACT
Source organism: Marthasterias glacialis (assembly GCA_911728455.2). Lineage (NCBI taxonomy): Eukaryota > Metazoa > Echinodermata > Asteroidea > Forcipulatida > Asteriidae > Marthasterias > Marthasterias glacialis. Next base: position 14,117,224 of record OU452238.1, on the reverse strand, counting down.
AATGGGTACAAATCCGATGGTATTAGTGACGTCCGTCTACCTAGGAGAGAATCTAGCAGATCCCAACTAGCTTGTGTCTTATAATCATAACCCTTTCTTGAATAGGGTAAATATTTGTCATCATTGTTCACACCATATCTTGTATATGGGTAGACATCGCTGCGCCATGTCATGGCCGTCAGCGATGCAATTTCGCCATTGACTAACCCCAAATTTAATTAAAAATCCTCAGTTATTTCGGATGTCTCCATTTGTTATGAGAGACGTCCCAGTGCACTACTGTTGCCACTCCACATAAAATGAAGGTCAATAACACTGACTATGGATCCCCCACCCCCAAATACACACATCATCATCCCAAGAGGTTATAGATAATTTAGTTCAATGGTTTGAAGTATCTGCTTAGGAACAATGCACCATTACCCACCGCTAACCCCAAGCTTGCATTACCCATCGCTAACCCCAAGCTTGCGGGTATGGATTTTTCAGAACAACGAATTGCTTAAGGTAGCCATTTTGATGGTAAAATTGTCAACTGGAAGAAGTTTCCTACATTAAAATACCCATCTATACTAAATAAAAATGTAAAGTTAAAGCGTACCTGTAAATCTGATCTGTGTAATAAGCTACTTCTCTGTATCCTGTTATTACACTAAGTGTCTGTTCTTATCTTATTCTTAGATAGTAACTTATCTGTTCATGTAAAATTTGCAGCTATTCGTGACAAGTTTTCTTGTTGCTCTTGCCTGTCCGTCTGTTTTAACGTCCGCCCATCTGTCTTGTCTTATTTTGCATCCCATCTCAAGCAATCGCTCATCGGGGCTTCACTTCAACAATTTTGTCTTGTTCCTACCGTTATATCTCCTAAGTGTATTCTGATTTGATGAATATCATCATTATGTAAGTGACATGAGATTTGTGAAATGGCAACACATGTTGTTGAAATTGAAATCTTAAAAGGCGGGGAAAGACACATAGGGTAATATGTCCTTCACTTAATAATAATATTAAAATGAAGCAAAAGGTGTATCTCTACAACTAGCGATGATGGTGGTATTGATGATTTTCTTTAAACGGTTGAGATCGCTGAACCAAACTTGAACACATCAGAAAAATTCCCTTGCTACTCCCAACCGCCTTTCCCTATGGTGTATAACTTGACACGTAATGCCGTCGGATATTTCTAGGGTAATTTGCAGGCGGAGATATCTTGCACACCTTTAAAACTTGAGATGTTAGGATTTGACCAACACGCATAAATTCACAGCAATCCCCAGACAGCAACAGAACGTGATTAAGTCCCATTCTGGTTCTGGGATGAGATTTTGGGATTCATATGGCAACCTTTTGTTTTAAAGGAAATCTGATGATCATGCAGACCAATTCTTAATTTTGATGTATCTCATTTATTACGAATGCGGTTTTATTAATACATTTTGTGAAACTATTTCCCTGCAGACTTCTTTTAATATCTGTGACCAAAAATCCCATCCCGGAAAATGCTGGCCTTTGCCAAATAATCGGGTTTCAGAGATTATAGTTAAGACCGGTCTAGATTTATTCCTTAAAGATTGCAACAAGGCAGTGAAATGGACAGAGATTTTTACAATCAACGGTTTAGTTGAAGTTGTTTGATTTTGGGGCGATGGCATACTATAATCTTGTTTCTAGGGCTGGTTGAGTGTGCTACGCAGCAAATGAAATTATTAAAGTAAAAAACAAATCAAATTAAAACAATAGAAGTGCAACTGCTTTACTTTATTCGATGGTGTTCTTCAGTGCACTTCGAGCAAGCCAGATTTAAAATCAAATCGACTCTGGCCTCTGGAACGTCAGTTCTTTGTTCTCTGATATTCTTGCAAGACATACCATCCTCATAGGCGTACGAACCAGAGGCAAGGGGGTACCCCCCCCCGAAAAGAAACAAAAACAAAAACAAACAAACAAACAAACAGACAACTCAACAACCCAACAAACAAAACAAACAAACAAACAAACACAACCCAACAAACAAACAAACAAACAAACAACCCAACAAACAGACAAACAGACAACTAATTCAGGCAAAACAGTGGGAAAAATTCGGGAAAAGCAAGAAAAAGAAAGGGGGAAAATGGACTTTTTATTAGAAATTGGTGTGTTTTTATCCGAGTAAAACTTCGGGCAAATCATCCCTCTGCCCCCCCCCCCTCCCATTAACCCCGCCTATGAATATCCCTCAGCACCTTTGATGTTTTTTCCCAAGTGTACTACTCTAAAGGTATCCTTACTTTCACAGTTACTCTGACCCGTACCCCCAACCTGCATCAATCCAGCCACTCCCACACAAAATCCGTGGTAATCTACTGTATGTTTTAATAAGAAAGGGGAATGGTCAGCAATAATTGAAAGTTCGTCTGCGTATTAGCAAGTGGCTGTCTGATGGTACTCGTGACGAACACACCTCAGCGGGAGGGAATAACAGCATACGACGTACCTCTGACGTATATGTACCGGAATGTTATGACGTGTGTTTCGCCCTGAATAAAAATGCACTTTTCATAAGTGACACAAGTCTGGAATGAAATGAATTATGAAGCCGAACCTGTAGAATAAGTCAACAGGTATTGAATTCAATTTAGTCTCGTCCTGTTTGTTTTCGTTCCTTGCGATGTCCAAATATTTTTTCAACTGCAGATCAATTTCACCTTCCAAAAAATCGAAATACAAAATTTCAATCTGCAAACTAACTGATAATAAAGTTTTTGCCAATATCATTCCTCGACGAAATAGGCCGTCCGAAAGACAGTCAAAAACGAAAAGACCACCCAACCATGTTGGCTTAAAACAGAATAGGGCCGATAAAAACACGCACAAATCATTAAATCGTTGTTTTCACTTTTTGATTAAATTTGGTAATATTCGTATTTTATGTCTTCTGTCAGTAGTTGTGAGAATAAATTACACAAATAAAAAAATATTAAATAAATAAAAATACACACACAACAAGAAATAAGAAATTACTGATTCAAAGGGGGTGACAATTTACAGTAACCTGATTATTTAAAACAAATCAATCAAAAGTTATGTACAAATATAGATACGTAAAACCGGATATTTCTGCAAGATTTTTGAAGACATTTCTTGTTATTCAATACGAAGGTTTCACAAATAAAATAAAATAAACAGCTATCTTGCGTAACCTGCAAACAACTATCATTGAGTACTAGTGTAATATGAGGCTCGAAAAGTCTACAGAGAAATGTTTTCCCCACTCTAAAAATATATATTTAGTGACTGGCATGTTCGATGGTGTTAGGTGTACCACGAATTTTCAAGTGACATGGTTTATTAGTTTCAACCCACTCAGCAACCATTGTTACCAATAATTCTTCTTACAAGTCTCTCGGCCTCGAACAGGAGCAATTTGGCCATCACCATGTCTTGAATCAGAGTGAGCCAGCATAATGTACAAGCAGTGATAATAAACCCCGTCAGCAGTTTTGTCTACACCCAAATGCTTGTCTTAATTCAGACATCAACAGATTTCCCTTTTCAGTATTTCTAATGACGCACCTTATCTTGATTCAAAGAAAGTAAGCCATCAGTTTTTAATGACGTAGGCCTGTCTTTATTATCGATTCAAAGAGAAACTCCTTTGTCCCCGCCCCCCACTCCCAACCAAAGTTCAGCCCACACGAAACAGGTGGTTCACTTTTCAACTTGCAGTCTGTCATTGAAGTATATTCCTGAGAGATGGGTAACTTGAAACTGATTAATAGGTGTTCTTTACAGAACGATTTGTAACTTCTTCATAGTAAACGGAGGGACTGTCTTTTCAAGTGATATATTACAGCAGTGCGGTGACTGTCACAACTGACTCTTCTGACGGGGAGGTTGTTTTGCGAGCTCATGCCGATCTTGACTGCTATTTTGCGGTAGATGTTTATCTCTATAATCTGCATTGATTAACTTTAAAAAAATAATAATTGTGATTAAAGTCACCCTACCCTATTGACTGACTAAACCCATGACCGGCTACCAGTTTGCAATTTGCACCACTGGGGATTCGGGTAGGGAACGATAAACAAAACAAGTAAGCAAGACAAATATGTAAACAAAAATATAGGTAAAATACGGGTAAAAGTAAAATAAGTAATGAACTCTCTCCCCACCCCACCCTTATAATGTTTAATAGACAGGAATGTCACCTACCGCATGAAACTACTATGTCTAACTACTGTACTGTTAGTTATTTCAATTTCCTTTTTGCAACAATTTTCGCTCTAGTGTGAAAATATTATCACGGTAGGTTATCACAAGAGGGCGCTATCACATCGTCAACCTGAAATCTGCCAATTAATTTGGTGTCCGTCGCCTATAAATATCCCGAATAAGCATTTTCATTGCTATTATCCATGTGTGGGTAATTTAATTTGCCTCTGCTCTGTATTTTTATTTTTGTTTTCCCGAAATTGTTTCGCCGTCCTTGTTATTTGTTTTCTTTATTTTTTTGTCATACTATTTATAACGATGCTGTGTAAAAACAAAATAATGATAATGTTATTTATGAAAACATTCAAACGTCGAACAGTAGGAAAACATGCATTGGAAAGTGGTTAAAGATATCTGCCCCTGACGGCAGGGGTTGCGTGGTTTCGAATACCATCGGTGAGTGAAGATTGGCCTGTGGATGTTTTTCCCGCAGGACTCAGGAAAGCAGCCAGTATACATTTCTTTGTCACACATCGGTGTGTGGTTAAACCAAAAGCACTTTCCTGCATCCAAATTATTACATCTATTAAGTTTCTCTTGTTAACAATCAATGCTCACCCAAAATCAGCTGCGTGTGGATATCAATATGGCAATATTATGCGGATAAGCATGGTCTTGATTAACACTGCATATCGGATCAAATATTCAACTCAAATATTTTGATATAAAATATGGTCATGGTTAAAACTTGTCACCTTCTTCAAGGCTTTAAGAAGCAAACAGCTGATTTTGTTTGTCTCGAAAAACAACTTTCACTGGTTTGTATCTTCATGTTTTGCTCTTTAAAACATGTACAATAATTACATATCTTTTCAGACTATCAGACACATCTTTGTAAATAACTTTATGTTTAGATATAAAGACATAATTATATTAATTAGGCCTATTCGCTTACTTTTCACAAAAATTAAAAATACACACTCGGATGGGGTCTAGTCTCCCACTACACGATAAGAAATATATTGGGAATGTGCTGTTAACTAGGGTCTGTGGCTCTTTTGTAAACATGTGATGTCATACGTTACATGGTCTATCCTTCTGGTAAGTGATGACGTTTTGGAGCCGGAAGCGCAATGTAAACGAATGATATACATGAATTGTACATAAACATTCGTTACACTGCATTTCCGGCTCCAAAACGTCATCACTTACCAAGAGGATAGCAAAATGCCGCACCCCTTGAGCTGGTCTCAATAGAGATCCTATTGAGAGATATTAAGGGCTGCTCTGAACCGGTGACCCCAAGGTCAGAACATCCGTTTGGGCCACTTGATTACTTAAGAGGGATGTGGGTTGTAGGAGAACGTGGCCTGACAAGGCTGTTGAATTTTCAGGGAAGGGGTGTCCAGTTTGATAATTTACAAGAAATATTTATCCCTTAAAGAAGCTGTGAAATAATTGCTTGTTACATGAAGAAAATATTTAACTAAAAGTAAATAAATAATACGGAAACCGATAGAAGGATATTGGGAGGAAATGCTAGCGGCAGACCACGGGCAAGTATTCATGACTAAGGGATATTGCTTCCTGCCTCCGGGGTGATTCCCGCTTGGCAAATTGCCCCTTTTGTTGGCTAGAAATGTCAAAATTTGGACTTTCTTAAATTAAAAATGAAATAGATCTTTTGGACTCAAAAAAAAAATATTTTTAAAACTTGAAAGTCAATTTCCTAGTTCAAGATTATCAAAATAAAGTTGAACGCAGCTTGAACCTTTCAGGGTGAATATATTTTATCCGATGCTGTCGTGATGTTATTCACAAGAAAAGTGAATTAATTGTCCGTTTGGAATTGGAAAATGCACCCCTACGTAAAACATGAAGCAGGTGCGCCGAAAAGACAGAATCTATTTTCTTCATTCATCATAGTTGTGATAACTGAACCACAAGCTGAAACTTCCCTTCATACATGTCGAAGGTATTTTCGAACCATCCAAATAAAAACAAGGCGGTTTTTGTTTTCTTTTTACCAACAAAAACGGGAAGGGTGGTCACAGATCAGTGGACAAGGGGAAAAAAAGTAAATTAATTACATTTTTTTTTTAGTTTTTTTTTTTCTTTTTTTTCTTTTTCTAAATCTTTTTACGAATTTCCGGGTTCGAATCTCACTCAAGTATAGTCTACAGTGCTTATCCAAACGTCCCCACTCCCAGGATCAGGCTGGCCCCCATGACAGGATGCTCGAATGTGGATTGGGTTTTCGGTCCCTATGTGATTGAGTGGATTTTCTCTATTTGAGGGTTTTCCTCCCACGTGCCCCCAGCTGATGCCTGTGCCCCCGGGTGCCCTCCCCCATTTGAAATCTGGACTTTTGAGATTAAAAATTACAAGAATAAAATGTTACATTTTATGAGCATTTATGTAGTAATTTCATTGTTTGTAGAACTATTTTTAATTATTTACACACAAAATGTATTTTGTTTTACGTCAACACTTCAGAAAACACTGAAAAGGGGCTTGTTTAAGAAAAATACAAACGGAAACTACAGTTGTAATTTGCCAAAAGTGCCCCCTGGGAAAATGGTGCACCCCCTTGTGCCCCCTAAAATTTTACCCTAGTTACAGCGCTGCAGGGATGTGACTATTATTGTCATTTCCAAACACTATTGTTTTCACTCTTTACTTTATTTAATTCATCAAAAAGCAATCACTGGCAAGTATTGTAAAGTGCTCACGTGTTCATTAAATGAAATAAAAACAACTATCTAAATTTACTTCATTCATCACATTGATGCGAGAAATGAAATTTGGTTGACTTTAACGGGTCTGGGATTCGAACCGCTAACCTTCGGCATCGTATAGTCATCAGACTATCGACGCATTCTACAAAGGAACTCAATCGAAGGACGTTTTCATCACTTTTTTTAGGCCTATACATTTCATGAAAATATAATGGAAACCATTTGGGTAAAACTAATTCGCCCACGGCTCGTACGCCTTTGTTAATCAGAATAGTAGCTTCGAAAACTCCACGAGATGAAGACACAAAGCTGGATTAGAATAATTCAATGTTCTTTTAAAAACGATGCAATAAAATAAGCTGAACATTCCACAATTTCTTTCTTTGCATGCAGCTTTAATTACTTTCAAAAAGGGATAATGCTTTGTTGATTTTTCCTGTAAATTTTTAAAACCAAAATGATCCGTCTTGTATATTATCAAGGCTATGAATCTCTCATAAAAATTAACGGCTACATCAAACAGTGCTTTGGTATTATGACAGCCTGAAATTTGTTCCAGAATTTCACAAAGACCATTGTTTTGTAACGAAATGGTCTGTCGGGTTCGAGATATTGCGGTGAAATAATGAGGTGCAAATCGCAAATCGGACACGATGGTGTAGGAATTAATGGTCTGTGTCCAATATAATGGTCTGAAATGTTGTAATACACGTTGTAATACCCACACAGATGCGATTAATGAGAGTAAATGAAAATAATGAAATCACCCACTCCTCCTCTTACAACATTCACAATGCAGCTGGAATGATTGAGTATAATTTGTAGCAGTCTCTTAACAAAAGTTTGAGATATTAAAGAAGAAATGCTTTTCTGACTTATGAATACTCCACGACATGTCTTATTTTGAGTTCCATGTTTTTCTAAAGATTAACAAGTTGATAAATGCGTATGGATATATTTTATTTATTTAAATGTCTCAATTCGTACTTGGCCTAGTTACGTTTCCTTTATTGGTATATGAATAATTTGTGTATGGAAGGGCTGTGGTTGGAAGGGAACATGCAGTTTTTGATTTATGTAGTTCAATATAAATATTGGAATCAGTCCATTTACGACCCGATAAATAGCACTGGACATATTGTATCAACTAGTTCTAACATAAAAAAATAATCAAAAAGTTTTACCCCAAAAGTCCGGGAATTTCCGAACTTTTATTGAATGTGGAGGGAAATTTCATTTTGAATCTTCGTATTTCTATGTTTACAGGAGTGACAAAAAGTAGCAGTATTTAAGTTGTATGGTCATCTGTTTTATATTAAGAAAAAATCTCATTTGAATTGAGCTTCGATGGTCATCGTCTTACCATATGCAATGTAGTTCGAAACATTCATTTGTTCCCGTTTTATGTACGTATTCGAGATTTGTTAAGAATTAGTTTGGCTGTGTTTTTGCCATTTATTCATGATGTTCAAGTTGCTGTTTACGGGATAACATAAATCAGTCATTAAAAAAAAAAACATTTCACTTAATTATTATGATTGGGTTTTGTATTGAAATCTTAGTGCTTGCACTGCTTATGTATATGTTAAGGTAAAGAAAATATTTTACTGAAAAACGAATGAATTTGTATTCCGATTTCATTGAAGTTTCAATTAACACGCTGGAATAATATTTGAAGACTAAAGCAATGGCTTAATCGGTACCATTAGTTTGTTTCATTCTTCAGTGCTTTCTCAAAGATATCAAAGATATAGAAGTTTATAAGATAGTATCTAACAATAGAGAATAAGAAACACATTTTAGATTTGTAAAGAAAAACTGTTTTGATAATGCGCATTTCAGAAAAATCAATATTAAACATTTATATTTGTTTGTTTGTTTGTTTGGTTTTTTTTTCTCGAAACAAATGATACAAGGGGAAACATTTGAAAAGGGGAAAAGTAAAAATACCCAGTGGCCCTTTCTAGATCGTCTATCATGTCTGTGCAGTTCCATTGTTATTGGTTCCTCAGTTTCAATACAAAGTTGCTGGAATCCAGGAAAAGCCATAAAATAATCTTGCTGGGAGAACCTTACTCTAAAATACCCGCTTCATTTGAGGTATTATTTTGTTTTTAATTTATATGTATCATTAATTGTCTTTTACAATTTAAAAATTTAAATTTCGGGTGGGTTGGTGGGTCAACACGCTCATGACAAAATTGACTTTTAAAAATTTGATGATTCTGAAAAAAAGGTCTTTGAGTTATAAACTGATTTCTTTCTTCTAATGTTGTTACAGAATACTATAGGCCTATAGTAATATGGCTTCTGACTCGACCCCCACGAGCAAAGAGGTTTGGCATTGCACAGGACCGCCCATCACCGACACGGGGCTGGTTAGCTCAGTTGGTTAGAGTGCTCGTACGGATCGAGAGGTCGCAGGTTCGAGTCCGGCATCAGCCAAATTTTCTTTGCTCACCCCGATTAATATATATAAATATATATATATTTGTTATGTATACTATCTGTTGAATTGTATGTCTTGTAGAACATCGATAGTATGTTGATTAAAACTTATCATATAAAAATCTTTTAATTCATCTATCAATTCCCAAATGCTGTTGTCTACGTTTCTTTCATGAAGCAATACCTTTGATTCTTCTTAAAGTGTTTATTCGACCTAATACCGATACTTTGAAACGGGTCTGGAATATAAATTACAGAGTGAGAAATCTTTCCTTAGATGTGAAACTCAAAACCAGGAATTGTAGAAGTTCCTTTCCTTTAATGGTGTGTAAATCTATTGAAATTCATAGTCACGTTGAATGTATGGACTAGTATAGGTTAATACGCTACTGTGCTCGCGTAGTCACACGTGTGCTTTGCACATCGAAACTAGCCGTTTTGGCGCATTGTGTGAATTTGTTGCACCTGCGCAGAAGGTATTTCTTCGATCACTGTAAATCATGGACTAGAGGGAGTGGTCATCTATGTTGTGCATAAAAACCAGTGATAAGCTCTTAGCAATTGGAACTCAATTTCAGACGTTTTGGTATATAGTGAGTGCAAAAAACAAGAGGCAGTAAGAAAAAAAAGGCACACACGCTAGTCATTCTTACTGCGAAGGAGAGACATAGTCAAAGAAATATAGCTGGCAAGGGAAAAACGAGCGGAACAAAACGTAAGAGGAAGCATCTGTAACTAACTCAGCACTGGAAAGAAGGTAAGTGCACTTAATGGCGTCAAAGTTGTCAGAATGGACCGTCTCTTTCATAGAATCGCAGCAAGACCAACTATTTAATCAATCTCAAAAGTAGTTTCCAATTCGAATATGCGTTACATTGCGCAGCATCAGCTGACCAAGCTTTTGATTGTACATATTTTCTTCACGCAAACGATGCTACTACCGATGGAGAAGGTCAACAAAGCATTCTATCAATAAAATGTGCAAATTATTTTTTGATCTGGTGTTAGATCTGAGGTAGGTTATACCTCTGATTAGAAGAGTAAAAAACAGTTCTTAACCAAGGTGTCGATAAAAGGAGTTTCCAGTTGGGAGTCAGATAACCATAAAGTTTACATTCTTCGTATTTGGAAAACGTAAGAACACATTAATATTGCCGTTGCATTTTTATGTTCGATTATTATTTTGTTTGTATATGATAATAATGTTGAAAACTTATGCAGCTATCTGCCAACCCATTCCTACATAACAGAGATCAGTCATAACAGAAAATACGTCAGGACCAATCACTGTAGCAGCGACGTCATCAACTTAAAACGTCATTGTTTGACAAAAATATAAAGGAAATATAATTTTGCATAATGTGATTTTAATATGGATATGAATTATGAGTCTTTAAAGTTCCAAAGTATACGCCTTCCTCGTGTTTTCAATACATCTTCTGCTTCTCTTTCTTGCACGAGTCTTAATGTACCTAATTATGCACATTGAACCTCCATTTTGAATAATTTCTGTAATAACTTATTTGACACATTGTTGTGACGATGTTGATTATTTATTTACTCAAAATAATGTCAAGCTGAAATAAATCAACAAAAGACCAATTTCATGCTTTACAGAAGAAAAGAATAAATAATTCACAGCAAACGTATTGAGGCGCTTTCGCTTTTGCCGTGGCGCTTTTGCTTTAGCCGTGGCAGTTGTGGGCCGCCGTATATTAGGGAAAATGAGATATGGGTATAAAATGAACCATTAATAACTTACGGCATATTTACACAGGAAATGGTAACTACTTCCTTAGTTAGGTTGACTTGCCCCCCCCAAAAAAAAAAAACAACAAAAAAACAAAAAAAAAAACTACTTGGGATGCAGATATTATCAAAACAAATGTAAGACCTTGAAAAATTGCACGTGCTGAACATTTTGGTCAATTTTCAGTAAGCATATACAATAAACTACCCGCACACGGCCGTTCGTGGCTGGCCCCAGGATTTGGTTAAGAACAAAATCACTATCAAATCGCGAGCGTCTCCTCGTAGTGAGAATTTTGTGGCGCGTTTTTAAACAGTGGAAATTGAGGTAAAAAGGAGTTGGATATCTTCCCTTCTTAATTACTTAAAATTCTCTTTCAATAAAAGTGTATACGTGCGTGTTTTTTTAACACACACACACACACACCCACACGTTTCTTTAGTTTGCAATTTTTTGACTGTTTGACAAAATAAGAACAACCACGACCAACGTGTGCTGTTTCGCAAATAGTTCCAACTCAGCATCTTACAAACTAATATCTCTAGATGTTTCCAGCAAGGAGATTTATTCTAGTTACCGAAGGGAAACGTTCTAAACTTCTGCAATATCTTTACTTGATAATAACATTGGCACTTTCTGAGCCATTGAGGTAAGAGTTGTTACACTTTATCGTCATCATATAACCTTGTTTAATTGGTCTCCCCTCAAACTCACCTTTCAGGATTTGTTCTGGGTTGACCAGTCTCGGGTAGACCAGTCTCGGGTAGACCGGTCTCGGGTAGACCAGTCTCGGGTAGACCGGTCTCGGGCAGACCAGTCTCGGGTAGACCAGTCTCGGGTAGACCAGTCTCGGGCAGACCGGTCTCGGGTAGACCAGTCTCGGGTAGACCAGTCTCGGGTAGACCAGTCTCGGGTAGACCGGTCTCGGGTAGACCAGTCTCGGGTAGACCAGTCTCGGGTAGACCAGTCTCGGGTAGACCAGTCTCGGGTAGACCAGTCACCCAACCATTGTCCTTCGTGAATTGCTGGGCTATTAATTTTGCTAACAATCGCATATTAAAGGTTCTCTTTCCCCGCTTGTTGGTCAGTGTTGTATGGCATGGTATTGTCCATCAATTTGGCCTCATTAAAATTAACTTCAAGTTTTATATTCCACGTGCTGAGATTGCAATACTAAACAACAGGTCAATTTATGAGACATAAACAAAGCTTCCTTTACAAAGAACTCGCTGTGATGTCTGCGTTCTGAACAACCAGAGTGAATGACCGAAATAGCAAATGATAGAAGGATTTGGTTGAGACCGGCCCAAACTGTAAATTCAATGAAACTTGATTGATAACGACAGGGGACAATCACACGATTTTAGATCGTATAAACTTAATACCAGCATCAACTGTCCCAAGAAATATCGCCTCCTGAAATATGCCATGTACGAGAGACCTGAACGTGAACAGAATTCCTGACTATTATCATCAAACAGGACATTATTCATGTGTGTTTTTTTCCTCACAAAAAGTGGCCACTTTGTTTGATTGAACAGTTATTATTTTGCCTTAGTATAATATGTTAAATTTGCATCGGGGATAAAGTATACCCAGTACTTTCCCGAGTTGTGTGAAAAAAAACCACGTGCATGTTACACGAGTGGGATTCGAACCCATCACGACCTTTGTCATTCTAAGATGTTTTACCAACTAAAAATTATTTCCCTCTTTCATAAAAGATCGTGTAAATACCGAATATTGGTATATTCTGTGTCTTGGGGCATGTCTGGGCACTCAACCAAAAGGGATCCGGGAAAATGACCTACCGAGGACAGTCCTCGGTATGTTTCGTGTACAAAACCAATGGGGACGTCGCTAAAAAAATCTAAGTCCAAACAATGGGAGAACAAAGGGTGTATGTCCTCGGTCTACACCGTAAACATATCTGTGTGTGTTCGTGTGTGTGTGTTTTGTTTGTTTAAGGACCTACAAACGCTGTGCTGCTTTGCCAAGGCCAAAGTTTTATTCCGCGCATTGACTCTTTCGTCATTCATCAGAACGCTGTCTTTTCTTCGTCTTTCTTTTTTTTTTTTTTTTTTTTTAATTAACAGCACTCGATTGTGAAATTTTGATGAAATTTTTTTTGATGAAAGTTCCGATGCATTATTTAAGCGTTCTGCTTTCAATTTAAGAGATAATCTAGCTGGTCGTCTTCTCTTTGAAGTGGGTAGGGTCATCGCTAAGGTACAAGCTTCCTCGTAGCGAGGTGATGCTTAAATTCCTGTGTAACGATGGTGCTTTGATTAGAGTTCGTGCTTAAACCGTTTCAGGACAAAATATGTTTTTTAAAATCATACCAAAGAGGGGAGATCCTAGAAATAGAGGTGGAAAAAAAGGAAATAAATATCGAATCCCTTGTAAAAATAAAATACATAGTTGTGACAATTATGGGCAAGTACGTTGAAAAGTATTATCAAATACCTAGAATTGGGACTAATGGCCCAAGTAAAGTAATATTTTCCTCGAAAATATTGTCATCTTTGAGGGGGAAATGTTGCGCACTTGAGAGCATTCTTCTATCTGCAATTTTCAACTCACACAGCCCAACCTGGATCATTTTACAGATACCGAATGTTTGTATGGTGTTTTTAGCTTTGGTTAAACAAGCCAGATTTTGTTTCCTTCCATACTTACTACAAACTTAACAATACCATACGTTTCGAAATACATTATTGCCTAACTTATTCTTAGTCAGTGGCATTTTTGAATGAACTTTGTAATTGCAGTCGCAATTCTTCAAAATTTGAGTAAATTAAAGTGTTTGCCCAAAGGCCTTCACATGCTCCGTGAAAGAAATCATAAACTTGCACTCGGTCTCAATAATTACGAAGGTATTGGCTCTCTTCTGTCGTCATCATGGGAATAAATCCCTGTAGCTCTATCAAAACAATCATTTGACTCAATCGACAAATAAAAACAACAATCCAATATTCTGAACAATCAGTCCCAAACCTCATTGTATGTCTTGTGGCCAGTCGACTTGTCTGAAGTTGCATGTGTACAAAACCGTTGGAATGCATTAAGAAAGTTATGGCTGGGGGTCTATTCCTGTTGATGTGTGTGGGAACGATGTTGCATTACTTAACCTGCTTTCTAGCAATTAGAGGTAGCTTATTTGTGTAGGGAGGGAAACGTTTTCCATTGGGTTGGAATCTGATAAGTAAACTGTCTCCTTGAAGTTGTACTAACATCAACAGATCAGAGGATTAGTTTTTAGCTGGGTAAGTTTCTGCATTAGCACTCTGTGTAGCATGTAGACATAAAGACACAGCATGTAATATAAGCCAGACTATTAACTGTAAAAAGAAACCACATGCCACACCATGTTTGGATCACACTGACATTGACGTCACATGGCACTGCTAAGACGCCCTCTGTTGATATGTTACGCTGTTTCTTAATTTGTTGTGTGTGTGTGTGTGTGTTGACAAATGAATCAGATAGTGTTAACAATGTTTTGTGAACAAGACAAGACGCTCAAGCTTGAAAGGGAGTCTTCAAGAAAGGTTAAAACAGAAGAAACAACAACAACAACAACAACAACAACAACAACAACAACAACAACAACAACAACAACAACAACAACAACAACAACAACAACAACAACAACAACAACAGCAGCAGCAGCAACAACAACAACAACAACAACAACAACAACAACAACAACAACAACAACAACAACACTCATCCCAATCTTCCGTCCTTCACCAGACACCAGAAGGCTCATAAGACCTAATGTTTAGGCTACCTTTGCAATATTATCGCATGCACAATCAGCATGTGTTTTTAAGCGCTACCAGTATCTTCTTTTTCTCAAGCAAGCACGATTTTCTCATTATGATGTGTAGTTTTACAATTTTACATTAAAGGTACTTCTACTGCCGACTATACTTCCCTGCATTAAATTCTTGTTTTGAGCCGTTGTATAGTTCTATATATAATCTGATGAAGGGCATGCATTTGTAGACAAATATATGCATCGACATTTTCTGAGAAAGCGCAGTGGTGTGCAACCTTTGAGTAACCTACCGACTAATTCTGACCGTTTTAAAAATAAATTGTCACAAATGCTGTATACTGCATTGTTGAGGCAACATTCCCGTTGTCTTTTTGAATTGGAAAACTTAAACTTTGTGATTAATTCAACTGAAAGTAGCCTCTTTTCATCTAGGGCTCTTTGTCTATCAAATTATTTTCCAGAAATATAGTTTGATCATTAGGATACCACGAAGTATCAGATGCCTTACCACTCCTTTAACAACTGTTTAGGAACCATTTTGAGATTGTCCGTACGATTGAGAGGCGGTGAATGATGAATGCTGTGGTTATGAGAAAGAAACTGGTAAAGTAGAAACGTGGGGTCATTAAAAATGATACAATCCAAGAAAGTTGTCGAAATCAAAGAATTTAGCTTAGTGTTATGTACATAAACAATGCAGTATATATTTTGAAATCATTGTGCCACACCGAGATCGGTTGAGCGCATTGTCAGTGAGTTCCACCGTGCGCATAATAATGATCGCATTCATTATGACATTTGTACACAAATGATCATAATGAAGATACCCATGCGTAAGTAACAGCCTACACACAGGATAAACGAATGGTAAAGTGTAGAGTACATCCGGGCAATTTTATTTAGTCAAATTTATTCTAATTTTTCAAAAACCATACCCACAAACTGATAGTTCCATGTGAACGGGTTGTAACATTATTGAGAAAAACGTTGCATAACTGTAACATTTCCTGCAACGCTTTGGTATTTATACGTTTGTCTTGCCTACAGCAATGTCCGAAAAATATCACTTAACAATTGACATCGAGCGCGCTGATGAGTTTAAATGAAGTATAAATGTTTCTTCTGTTTATCACCTGAATATTTAAAATATGGTAACCGACCGGTAACTGATTTTACACATATTCCACCGTTCCTTTAATACACGTCTGGTATTTGAAGTGTACTATCCTAAAACTCATTTGAAATATCACCAAATTATTTATTGTAGTTTATTACAAACAATGTTCACATTCCTATGTCCATTGAGATATTTACAAGGATCCCGCCTCACACTCTAGCAAAATCCAACATCATATTATGGTAGCTCGGCAGCCTTAAAATGTTAGACTGTAATTATGGTGGTATGCCTGATCCTATGTAAAGCACAAATCAGTTTTTGTGTGTGCAGTCCTCAACCCAACAGAAACAGACAAAACAGTTTGATTTTGATGGTATTGGAATGGTGAGGGTTAATTACAACCAAAGTTGTATTTCTACCTTCATATCTAAGATCTTTTTAAATTCTATGGTGTGAAAACAAACTGCTTTCTTTTTTAGTTTTGGCATAGCCAATGTTCAGCGTTACACTATTGCCAAATGAACAACCAAACTCCTCTCTTACCTGCTTTTCATATCTAAAAACATGATGTGTTGGACTTCCATTTGAATATGAGATGAAGTGTGATGGAATCTTTGTTTGACTGTAGTTACTATAGTAACTAGGTCGCGCTATAATTTGCGTGTCTATTTGTTAACGAGTACAAAGAGATGTGATCTCAGGATGACAAAAGACAGCGACTGCGTTCAGGTTTAACTTTGAAATCTTGCAGGTATTCATAATGATTGATCTTTCACTTCCGGTTGACCTGGTTCGTTGCTTACTCTTTTAACGCCGTCGTTGTTTTTCCTTCCCGTTAAATTTGCCACTATCAAATTATGGATCAATATTAAATCTGGTTACCTGGAGAAACACAGCTGCTAACGATTCTTGTTTGTACAGAAAGGGGAAATTAAATCAATTTGAAAATGTGACTTGTAACAAATATTAACGCTAGCTTTAAGTCGTTTAGAGCCCGAAGACTTTTACACCAAAATGAAGGTTTTTTCTCGACTTCAGATTTGATAGAAAAATAAATGTTGTCTATTTAATGTAGACCGACAAAGGATGCCGTTGAAACAAATTATAAAACTAACACAAATTTTAAGCAAACAAGAAAAAGGATGTAATCATTTATAACATCACTAGTTTCTGTGTAAATAATGTTTTTAGTTAAGACGAGGCCTAACAGTGATAAAGCTGGTAATATTCTGCCAGTACTTTATCAAATCTAGTTGTAAATCGACATTACATGTATTGTTATGCCTAGTGTCTAAACAGCAAACATGCAGGTATTTGGAAATAAAGTTTTACTATGTGTGAAGCAAAATTGCCATATTTTGTACTGTTGGCTGCTCTGTAGACAGTACAAGAAACAAGAAAAGGCCTTGGATTCATTATGAACAGAAATTTGTATCGAGATTTTTGTCTCCGCACCCACACAGTCACGTGTGACATACACTAAGTTGACATTCCTTAGTCATCGTGCAGTTAACAAGAAGAAATCTTTCAAACCACCACCATTTCTATGAGAGAGTGTTTTGAGGGCTGGTTTTCGGACACCCGATCCCTTTAATATAATACTCGGTTTTGAGCTATTCAATGCTGTACAGAAAATGTTTCCTTTTTGAGTAAAACGAGAATATCTAATTGGTGAAATCACTGTGTGGACGTGCGTAAGTCCACACAGTGTTTCAAGTTCCTACACAGTGTGGACATCTTTTGTTCTCAGTATCCAATATTGCATACGATTATTTTTTTTACAACAATGTCAAACTAACCAATAGAGGATTTCGTGTAAGAAACCACTATAGCAGACATTATTTGCAGCCTATTTTATTCAACTTCTATTTCCATGCCTTCCCGTCCCCGGGTGGTTCTTGAAACTAAGCAATACTCCTGACACCCGGTCTTGTTTTCAAGTCCCTCCATTCTCGCTCCCAATCCAGCCACCCCCAAAAACGTGTGTTTGTGGTGGAGATGAATCTAAGCAAGAAGGTAAATCCCTGGTTGCCCATCATCAATATGTCTTTATCTGACAGGTTCAGTATTAAGTGAATGGCTACTTCGATCTGAACTGAAACTTAATAGGTCGACATATCTTGCCTCGTGCGGCCACTTAATGTACTCGGCATACCACAGTCGGTTGGGCGACTCACATATTAGGCCCATTAAATCGTCTCTAATACCTGCCATCCATGCCGCGTCTTTATGGTTTTGCAAATGATATTGAATTGAATGTTGCTCTTTGTTAACTGGTTACGATATCACAAATAGGGTAAGGAAGTTGGCCTTTTAAATCTAGATCACGAAGAAATAAAAAGGTCAAGGTTTCGTTTTCCAAGAAGAGAATGAAAACTTCGAGTATGTGTATAGAACAATAAACGAATGGTAGCTTATGATAAAGCCCTTATTATTATTTTGTTTTATGCCTTTCACCCATCACAAGGCCCAAAGGCCGCTCGATGTGTGGGCAACTTTTTTTTGAAGGGATAGAAACCTGCCCCAATGCGCAGAAACAGACAAGGCGAGATATAAATGCAAGTTTCTTCACAGCACAGCTAAAAACAGGGAGGGGTAAATGAATCCGTTGCGAGACAAACATAACTGCCTCTTCCCCTATTCCCCTCTTCTTACCTTAAAAATGGTATTAGAAGAGATATGCATATAATATGTAGCCATCAGACATGCAAGACTTTCATGGTAAAAAAAACTCAAAAAACTAAAATCGACAAGGGGGAAAATAAATATTAATAAAAGGTGAATTTATCGCTTCCCTCAGTCCCCAAAAAGCTATGTATCGTTTCCACCTGCTAAAAGCTATCCAAGTATTGTGTCACAATATTAGTTGACGTAAATAATTTGTTCTATCTATTGTTATTTTCAACGGGCGTGGAAAACTGCGAAAAGGAAACAACTCGTAAATAATTCTTAATACCAGCGTGTGTACCGAAAAATGGTCAAACTCATTAATTGAGCATCAAGTGCATTTTTGCGTCAGTCATGTGATGACGTTAGAATCTGAAGGTACTCAATTTCAAATGTCTGTTGTCTGATTCTTGGTCGTTCACAGACGATACCACATGACTACCGTACGTATTACACAAACCCATTACGTCATTACATTTTGTGCTCGTCTCCGAATTCTAAAGCTTCGTCTACGGCCGTTTGCTGCAACAGTGTTTGACTTTAGGACTTTTCGGAGTTCCGGCCATTGTTTCTACCCAAGCAATCCATTCAGTCACGGTCATATTTCCTTAGTGAAAAAAATCCTTTAAATTTTAGGAGAAAACATACCTTTTAATAAATTCACCGTGGCAATTTGTTGTGACTAACGATAAAAAACATTGGGAATTTTTACAATCCAAAACAGCTTACAACATTTTGA
This sequence comes from Marthasterias glacialis, assembly GCA_911728455.2. Taxonomy (NCBI): domain Eukaryota; kingdom Metazoa; phylum Echinodermata; class Asteroidea; order Forcipulatida; family Asteriidae; genus Marthasterias; species Marthasterias glacialis. The sequence continues at coordinate 14,097,787 of OU452238.1, read as the reverse complement.
GTGTTTATGGCTGTGGTGTCAGCAATTCGGCGTTTTCTGACCATTTCCTCCTCCACGTCCTTTCTTCAATTGTAGGGGTTTGTTTCAACTCCAGGCAATACATTTTCGGAGTATTTTCGTGGAATTTGTGGAATTTCATTTTCTGGTTGTTTGTAATTAATTATTTGAAATACACCGGCCTATAGATTAAACAATTCAAAGTTATGCACTTTCTAATACAACTTTATACTTTCATAAATCAAACTCTCTGGTTGGTTCCCTCCAAAAATGAGCATGACGTCATTATTTCGTCAATCACAATCAAAACAAAATTCTATAGATTTTGAGAATTCCTGACATAGCCACCACGTCCACTGAAGACGAAAATTGGCAGATATTATCGATATCTGGATGCTTGAAGGTTTTGACAAAAAACATCTCCAGAGCACCTGGATCTCACATGAATATCAAGAAAAAGTTTGCCACCTCTTGAAGCCTTTGGGAATGCCCTTTTATTAGAAACGGTAAACCTCTGAGGACAACAACCTTCACAGAGTAGACGTACAGCCTCTGTATCATCCGACTACCACTTCTGATGAGCACAAGGGATGATACAGTGTTTTAGGAAGAGTTCGTTTTACTCCCATCCTGGTTTTCTCTACTGACATTAAATTTACGTTTAAGGGAAATCGACGAAACGGTTTGTTTCATTACGAGCTTTGTATTTCGATGGTTGCAACTTAAACAAGCAATTGGGTATTTAAACGATTTGACAGTATTTCAGACAGAAGAACATCTCTGGGGCCAGGAGGCACAGGCATAAACCGTACAACCAGTTAGCTTCCATAATGAAACCAACACAATTTCCCCAATGATTACCAACCCTATGTACTTTATCTGTAATGTACATTACGAAGACACTTATACTACTTGAAACGTCGACTAAAATTGGGAGAGAAGACTAAGACAATTCTTGTACAAGCCAAAAACTGAACTCCGATTTGGAATATTACGATAATAATAGTGTTGAAAAACTGTATTTATTTATTTATTTATTTATTTGTTATTATGTATTTATTTATTTCAACTTGTTTACACACGGTAACCCATACAACCAAGGTTGTTTTGGCATAAAAACTACTGGAAATTTGAACAACAAGGTAAAATATATAATGAAGTCAAAAGATTAAACAAATTTAAAAGCAACAAAAGGCAACAAGAAGAGCCCAGACGGATAAAACACGACTAGCAAAAGTAGTTCGAATAATACAAATCGAAAGGAATTGATGTTGGACTTGAGTTCACAACATCCTAGGATTAATATTAAGGAAAGTTTCACCCTAATGCTACAAAACATTTGATACTGGCGATAAATTAAAAACAAAAAAATGCCATTAGTTTGATGGGGTGTTCCTTTTTTTACAATTATAAATGTGTGACCGTTGTTACGTTTGGTGATTCCGTTCAAATAAAAGATCTTAAACCTCATCCTTATCGATAGCTATTTTCCCACAAAAAAAGTTGTAAATCAAAACAGCACTTCGTAAAATATGCAAATATCATCAAATGTTGAGGAGCACTTCGCGAGCGTGCCTACAAACAAACAGCTCTCGATCAGAAGTGGGTATGAAGTAGGTTGGCGCTTCGATAAACTCACTCAAACCACTGCCGCCGTGTGAACATTGGCAACGGTTTTGGGGATAGCATGAAACCAGATGTGCTGTTCTCAGGATCGGTACAAAGAGGTTGTAGCTTTTATTTCTCAGATCTTGACGACAGATAGATTCAAAACCATATAAGATATATATCTGGTGGTTTTAATTTTCTTCAGTAAAAAGCTATAAACGGTATGAAACAAAACGCCTCCCCTACACACCGTCAAACTGTACACATATTCCTTCTTTTAGTGGCTGAGCAATATCATGAATTCTGTTATAGTCTTGGGAAAAAAAGACTAGATGTAAAAGACGTTGGGTGGAAGTTATAAAAAAGTTTCCCATATAATCAGATAATGCAGAACCAAAATTTCGAAGGGTCCAATGTTGATGAACTTTTTTAAAACTCACAAACTTTACATTGTGCGATTTAGAATACAGAAACTCGTGAGCACGGAGATTCTAATTTCACGTGATATATTTATCAACGTTGGAAATTGAGAAGTTATATAAGCTATGTCTTAATTAGATATTATATTTAGAGACGTGACTACTCTTATTATAGATATCCATATAAAGACAAAATCCTGGATGGTTAATTATTGGGGGAAATTCAGCATTTTCATCTAGAAGCTCAATGATTGGCGTTTATATACCAGTTCCAATCCTCAAAAGTAAAACTTCACCCATCGTAGAGATAATAGCATTTGCAGATCCAAAAATCACTGTGATTGTTTCGATGATGCAATCGTCAATGGCGCAATCGAACTCAGCACATTTTATATGTGAACGTGTAAACAACCTCACTGTTTTCACCAAGACGTAACCATCGAATGTGATGAAGATGCTCAGTTAATTTATTGGTGTGTTCATTGGAAACCGATGGATGCACCGTAAATAAATCTACCGTTCCCCAACACTTCACTCATCAACCAGTAATTTAAGAAATAATATGAACTTTTCTTAATGGTGCGCTGAAGAAATCCTAAACAATGCCGCACTTACAACATTTTTGACTAGTTCCATATCATTATCTGCAATGATGTTACTTGGATAGTTAATCAGCATTTTTAGCCCACAAACGTAGAATTGTTGCTATGAACACGGACATTCAGGCGTACATTGATCAGATGTCCTGATTTTCAGTCTCTAACAAAGGAACAGTTATATCAAACAACTTATCATATATTTTGATGATTACGAAAGATGTCTTACGAAAGAGTGATCACATAAAGGAAGCAATTATAATGTTCGTAGATTTGAGTATTCCCCACTGACGTAATACATTTTATTCACTGTCTATAATTATAGATGATATGCCTATACATAAAGCCCGAAGTCATACTTTCGGATAGGCCTAATAACATTCTATTTTTGTCAATGAAAAGCAGCAAATTGCCAAAAAAGCTCTGAATGAGCAAAAACTCTCTAAAATTTCAATGAAATAGTCCGGTTTTTTTTTACAGAGAGCAGAGGAATTCATCGATCTTTTTAATAGTAAACGATTCGGGAACGGAACAACTAAACATAATTATGTATATTAAGTTAGAATGTTCAAACTATTTGAATTAATAATGTATCATTACCGATCAAATAGAACGTTCTTTCTTATGTATTTCGCAATCAACTTATTCATTATATTTGCTAGAAAGCAAAGACTCTCTCTCTAATATAAATGATAATGAAATAGTCGGGTTTGTACAGAGCGCAGATAAATTCATTAATCTGATTAATTGGGCAAAGCATTTGAGAACGGTACAGCTGAACATAATCGTCTAGGTTAAAATATTCAAGCTATTATTTGAATGTAGATTGTATAATGAACGATCAAATATGACGTTCTTTTTTATGTGGTTCGTAAGTATAGGCCTACTGCTTTTAATCCTTTGTTTTCAATCGTTATTGAAGAAGAAGGGCTGGAGTATATCTGATGACTGTAAGGTAGTGGTCACAACTGGCATTATTTGGGAATATTGAGACTGCAGCTCGTCAATTTGTCCGTTTGTTTTGTTTTCCACACCCCGCGATATCCTTTATGCATCGAATCGAAACCCTCCATACGCATTAATTTGTGCACTACACTTCCCTCTGTTGTACGTCTTCAATTTCTTCCAAACCTGGTTATCCCCTTTATACAGTTTCAATCATGATAGCAGAGCAACTCTGATTGAGGAAAGCGGTGCAATAATATTCCCCCTCCCACCCAAAGAATAAGATTTCAAATCGTTTGTTTGTATGGTTTTTTTTTATCTGTCTTGCTTGGGTTTTGATTACATCTAAAAATGAATTTCCCTGAATGTCCCTGAAATTATAACTGAACAAACTTAATGACTTGTGTGTACAAGTTATTAAGTTTTTCTAGACAAATCTAACGTCATGCCAAATGTCTACAAACGTAAACCATAGACTAAAACTGCACAGCGGTGTTAGTTTATGCCAGGAACTTTTCAAACTCGATACTCATTTACATGTTTACATACGAATGAAATCAAATGCTATGTTTCAAATAACATTTCGTCAAAACACTCAGGAATGGGAAGGAAAGTCCTCCAATTCCTAAGGATGATTTGATGCGATGAAAATGATCCCAACAGTAAAGAATGCTCGAGTAAGGTTTGCTGATGTTTGCCAGGAAAAAGAGACACCATACTTGGACAGTATGACACGTGACACATGACACATCGGTATAAGACGCACGTAGACTGTCATCATTAACGGTGATCACAGTTTGATTGCATGCAATTTGCGCAGTGGTACGTGAAAACAAAGATTGTGGCAGGAGAAACTTGGTGGGAGTATGGCAACACAATATACAAGTGTAATGACGCTCGACGACAGCGTAAACTATACCCCGGGGAAATGTCCCATGAACTGCAATGGTCACTCTGGAGAATCACCAAGTATCTAATTTCAATATTTGGTTTGGATTGCTGCCCTTTGTGGTATGATACATCATGGGTTGTCGGAAGAGTATATCTACTCAACCAATCTGTAAAAATAATCGTCAATTTAAGTGACCAAGTTTTCGATTAAACAACGGGTATATTCGGTTTATTCTTTGTCAGTGGTTTTCGTCAAAGTTTGTGTGATTTGAATTAGAGCCGACAGGATAAATGAGTTTTGGATGACGATTTTCTCGAATTTGGCAGTTCAGAGGGAAATACGTCGCAGGTCAATATTGGTACCAGCGCAAAGCTTGTTGTCAAACATGGAAACCGGCTTGAAGTAAGGGACAAAATATAACACATCTATTTGCAAGACATCACAACTGCACATGTTATAAAGTTAAAGATACATCGTCCAATGTTTTACCCCCATAACGGTGAAAAAATGAAAACTATTATCCTTAAGTTGAATAATTTGTTGCTAAAGTTTTCCATACGTACCAACACAGCACAGAGCACGCACACTAATAGTTGTGAAAACACACATACGGTGCTTCGATTTCTTTCTTTCACTCGCCCTTACCAAGGTTTCAAGGGAATCTCTGAGATAAGGCGGTCCTCCCCGCAAGCGTCAATGATGCATACTAAGCAGCAAAAACTGGGGTGTTAAATTGATTCTATTGCTATCTATATATGACAACACCGACATGGTGTTAATTTTACCAACGATAAAGCAATGGGGATAATTAACACCATGTCGGTGTTGTCACATATAGATACAGAGAGAATCAATTTAACACCCCAGTTTTTGCAGTGTAATACAAGTACATGTAGGCCTGACATTAATGCTTATATTTTAAACTTTGTTCTAACTAATGTAAATAATATTGGCCGATGGAGTTTATGCCTGGATTGTTCAATGCTATCAGAGTTTTATTTTGAGGATAACTTTTTGATGGGGCATGACAGAGTGTTCTATTAAATATAATAAATAATCCATGACGAATCATCTAATCATCTGAGGTTGGCTCAGTGGTTTCTTTCCCTGCCTTTCACCTCTTTGACCCCGGTTCGAATCCCGGACTGGTGCCTTGCATGTGGATTGGGTTTTCAGTCCCTACCTGATTGCGTGGGTTTCCTATTTGGGGTTTACTGACATTCCTTCGACACAGTTATCTTCAGGGTTACAGTTTAAATCACTTTTGAGGGTCCCTTGGTTTCATTACCAGAAAGATATACCATACAAAATAAAAATGATAATAATACAAATAAAAAAGTGGGAACAGTAACCTTTAATCTGACAATAACTTCTCTTTCGGTTCCGTGACCCTGCAATATTTGCTGTAGAGCAGAACGACTTCTAACCCAGTTCATGTACAACGTAGTCATGTTTAAGTCAATTTTTAGAAAGTAATTGGATTGGTTCAATGTTTGCTAATAAAGTGCACATCGTTTGTTTGTACCTGAGCTACAAATCTCTGAGTAAGCACCGCCGAACCGTGATGTGTGTGTGTGTGTGTGTGTGTGTGTCGCTCAGACCGACCCCAAAATGTGACTTGACAGTCCAATAAAAATGTATTTACACAGAATTGGGCAATGCTTCCTTCTTGATGAACTGCACACCATGATATGTTGCCTGAGTGTAATATAGTGTTGCCGAGATACTGAGTTAGTTCCACAGCTAAATACTGCAATGTCAGTATACAACATATTTTCCAACGTTTCACATAGACTGACCATTAGACTGTAGGAAATTGATATTTATATATACATAAAATGAACTATTACCTGGACTCCTGAAGATTTTCTTAGTCAGAGCAAACATCTGCCAGATCCAGCAGTTATGTTTACATGTTCGAGCGTTTTAAAATTAAGATGATTGCGAATTGGAAACGGTTCTTGTACATTTTATATTATTTTCAAGAAGTTGCGAACAAAATCATCCTCTATTTCATTGGCACCATGCTACAGATGCGGTTTTTGTTGAATGCGGCGGTTCCGTTTGTTTCAGAACCATCTTATATTTAGTTGGAACATTAATTTAGAGAACCGGGAACTGCACCCATAAATCCCAGTGCCAATACATTGTGAGAACAGTAAGGAGTTTCACATTGTAGTGTTGTCATCTCGCATGCAAAGGGGTTCTCTCAATGGCGGCTCTTGTTTGACTTGCTCAAGTCACAAGTCGCAAATCTGACTCTTTGACATGCCTTGACATGCATTGGAACCTAGAGAGCGAGAACCCATCTTACCGTGGCGTGCTCTTGCTTTACTTCATTCCCATCTTTCAAATGATGATGAACGCATTTTTAAAATACCCTGAGGGACCAATAAAGCCTGCATTTTCCCGAGATAACAACCCAACGAGAGTCCAATCAACCCAGCTCATGTCCGCCCACAAATACACGGTAAACTAATCTATTCTGGAATTTTAAAGCACTAGCAGCAAATACCGTAAAAATGTACTAATCGACCCAAACTAAATTCACACAGAGTGCACCTTAACCAACCTAGTTCAATCCATTTTCGCCTACTGAATGACGGTAAACTGTTATTCAGTATCGACCAGGAAGCAGAAGTAAAAAACAACAACACAAAAACACAAAAAATGCTGTTTTGTTTTTTGAAAGTCACCAAACATTTCACTTCACCCAGCCCAGCCTATTTCTGGGTAGTGCGGGCAATACAAACTATGCCACAGTCCAGATATATATTTATAAGCAGTAGTGAAATATTAAACCAAATCAAACCTATCAAAAGTTGTCACTTCAAGCTCCAGCTCAACATTTGGTAAAGTGTCTGCAAATTCACTCTTTGCACACACCAAAATTAATGTAAACCAACCTGCGAAAGTTCAGCTCATTATTTTCGTTGCTTCATTTGAGAGAAAACGGTCAAAATGCATTCAATATTTTAAGGAAAGTTTTCTACCATCATTATCTTTATACCATGTAAGGTATATGTAAATCTGTGAACATTTATGTTTTTCTTTCTTACCAATGTTGAGCTGGGGTTTTAACCTAGCCTATTTTATGGCCAAATTTTGTAAATTAGTCATGAAAAATCCTTTATTATCCCAAGCCTATTCTACCTGTTATTGAAATCAACCCAGTCTAACCCATTGACGCCCTGCATCGGACTTCATCACTATTTTACTATTTCAAATCCATAATAGAATACTGTGATGCAATAATATAATATATAAAACCTTGGGCCATACAAAAATAAAGTTGAGTTTCCTATTACGCTGAACAAATGTGAGTGGATAGATGGGGACATTTTTTATCAATTAGAAAAAAAGAGAGAAAAAAAATTGCTCTGGTTTTTTTTATATCCCGAATGTGGGGTGTATTTATTTATTGTTATTTTTATTTTTGCGCACTGCATTTTTAACACTATAAGTGAATTAGATACATTGTCAGATTTATCACATGTTAATATTTCTGTCAGCAGTGTGTATTCGCAGGTTGAAATTATTTAATTGTAACGCCGACCGAATTATAAAACAATTACAGAACGGCGCCATAAGAATGTGTTTCAAATAAAACATATATAGGTTCTGCGTGGTTTTCTGTAGGTTGGTTTGGGTAAAAAGGAGACAAGACTATATATGTACATTGTTTGGGGGACTTGTATAGAATGATCAACACCAACACGGAATCCATATCACACAGTCCTCCAATGTTCAACCTAGAGATGAGACTTACGATTAACCACTTACCAAAAACTTCAATTTACATCAGCAATGTGAAGTAATAACAGTCGTCATTTATCTCATTCAAACCCAACCGGTGACTACTTAACCCAGTACAACCCATTTCAACCCATTTCAACCCAGTTTACAGCCGACGATAAATCACTTTCAGACAGTTCAGTCCTCCATCAACTGCGAAGTAGGAACATTCCAAAGTTACCCCCATCCAAACCCAACCGCTATGCCCAACTCCAATCATTCTATTTCTACCTACCTGAAAATCAACCACATCCCCTCTCCAACTTAATCTCTCATCTTGCATGCAGACATTTACTAAACCCTTAATTAGCCTCATCACAACCCACCCAGAATCCACTTAACCCAGTCCAACCTATTTCAACCCAGTAGCTAGCGATGAACTATTTCCCCCAAGATTGGATCTATTAAAATCCTGACGCAGTGGGACTAATATTGTTTTGGTAACCAAGCCCCAGACGCTTGAGAGCTAGTTAATTTCCCTCAGGAAAGATTGCGTATTCACTTATAATAAAACATGTTAACAGATGTACGCTGTAGGGAAACAAAATCGTCCAAAGTTATGTTTAATTGGACTTATCTTTGAGGATCTGTTTTTGTGTGGGAATTATTCTTTCTTGAGGCCACCAGCATAGCAGGATGGGAATTCTTAATCTTATGACAGCGTGTTGATCACGGCTCCGTATGAGATAGCTCTGAAACATAATTGGTATGACGAGCCTTGAAAGTCCCACGGACAACGTAATTGTGTAGCTAACTTGTGATTAAAGATAAATTGACGTATCCTTTTGAATAAGATGTGATATATATGAAAATGTAAAACAGATAGGATATTCATTATTTCTTCATTTGTTGATTAAAAACATGTTATGTGAATCATGAATGAGAATGACGTGTTTTTTGTAATTACAAAGCAGTTTGTGGAAGAAGTAATGCATCTGACGAAGGTAGTTGTGCTAATGTATTCATAGAAATGACATGTGGTTATTGTGAATCTAACGCTTCCCTACCGTGAATGACATTGTCTTGATTTGTTTCAGAGCCTATGGCATGCTTACTTCTTAAGTAGGCACGGGCACTCTTGGAAATTGCCTCTGATTAGGGTTTATTGCATCTAGAAAATCACAATCATGTATGAGTGAACGCACTAGTTTCAATCATTCCTTCATTATCGATGGCAAGGCCGACGACGGAACGAGCGAAATTGCGCCAGTCCTATCGAGAGAGTGTGATTTTGTGACCGATGATTACTACGAGGGCTTCACTACAGCACACACCACATGAGCCGTATCCAAACTTCCGCTCTGCTACGTGATCACGAATGACGAAGTACCCATAAAACCAGTGACGTTCATTTGTACACGGAATAGAGTCATTACTAAACAATTGGTAAAAGTTGACCTTGGTGATGTGATATTCAGGTTACATTTAAAACGAGAGCGATCGACGAAATTAAGCCAACTATAAGCGATCTGCTCCTCCTTATTGCGCAGATGTAGTTTAATTGCCAGCTTACCCCCCCCCCCCCCACATCCCCCACCCTGGAAATTCTAATTCTGACTGGTTGTCAATTATTTCACACAGTTCGTTCAAAACCAGAGCGAACAAAAATCAATTTAGTTTTGTTGTTATTTGTGAGTCAGCCTGTGTGAATGAGACACTTTGAGGTAAAAATGTAAATTTCAATTTCATCATGTAGGGGCATCTTCCAAGGAATAAAACGACACCACACTGACCTCTACAGAGTTTACGGTTCCAATCCAGAACAGTCAACTCTGTAGAGGTCAGTGTGGTGTCTTTTTAATCCTTGGAAGATGCCCTACATGATGAAATTTGGGCTTAAATTTTTACCTCAAAGTGTCTCATTTACACAGGCTGAGTCACATTTAATGAGACTTGGTTTCTTATGACATTGATTGGGGAAGATGACTAATGAATCAAGGACGTAAATACCCATCATAAGGCCCTGTCCGTGGTAACCGTTTAGTTGAAAGCTTACCAGCGAGTTTTGAGGACACCCCAGTGCCCCCTCATTTATAATTGTGTACCGATTGCAGTTATGGTTGCTTTTTATACATTTAGTTTTTGTAAGTTTTCAATGCACTCGCCAGTGTAAAAGTTTAAACAAAAGTACAAACAAACAAACAAGGAAAAAACAACAAAACAAAAAACTGCATCAATGGCATGCCAGTTTTATTTGTTTGTTTGTGCTGGATTTCGTTGTCAATTAAAAAAACAAACTAAAAACAGAAAAATTGACCCACAGGAGAGTCTCAAGGGGTTGTTAATAGAAAAGGAGAAACCGAGAAGGCGGGAACAGCGTTGACATAATCCCCAACTGTGAACATCACATGATACCATAACATTGTTTCTTCCCACACCATCAAAAGATAAATCGTGTTGTGTGACATGCTACAACACGCGCATTTGTCTACGTCTTAAAGGGTATCGATTTCCTGCCGAACGAACCATTCGTCACTGAATTTTACTGCGTGACATTTTGGTCGTCTTAATGTTGGACAACATCATCAAGTCCTGTGCAGAAAAACTCGATGTAGTTTAAGTTATGATTCGTGTAGAGACAAACAACCAGATGGACAATCTACAGTATACCCAATGGTATCTTATTTTTGAAAACGTAATTTTAAATTACCCCCGTAAAACAAGATGCTGTAGAATGCTAGTAATTACACCGCGTACTGTCACTTCTAGAATAAAGTATGACCTTGTCCTACACTAGTTCATTTCCCTGTACCAGACATGATTGTGTGCAGTTTAATTTCACAGATAAGTTTTGCAATACTCATATTTTGGTATTCTTAAACGGTCAAACGCTCGGTCCCGTCTGTACCTACAAAATACGTTGTCTCAATTTACAGACACATCTGAAGATATTGACTTTAACAAATGTAACTGCGCTGTATTCCTGACGAGCTTTACCCAAGATTTTAACACGTTTACAACACCGCATTTTATATTACGCGGAAAACCGCGGCACGCGCCTGTAAACTGCGATGTGGTTTAATCCGTGTGTGGCCGCGTGTTGACCCCAAGAGGCGGGGTTTCAGTAAGAATGACATTTTCTAGCTGCTTATTTTTAGAAGGTGATGTAATTGTAAGAAGTCATTAGAAACATTTAGTTCATAAAGAAGTCTCTAGACTCCCCCAAGTCCATAATTTTGGTATTTTTCTAGAATACGAAAAATCATATCAATAATATACGGGCTGACTTTGGAATTATGGAGGCTATAAATCTTCCTGTTGTTGGCGACTCGTGTTGGTGGGGCGTTCTGAGAGAATTTGTCTAAACCGGTTGCAGTAAAGAGCTAAATTTAATTCCGGTAAAGACATTAATGTTTTAACTAAATATCAAGTTCACTATTGTGGTTTTTCTTTCTTTCTAATTCTTCGTTTGTGATGAGAGTCAGCTTGTGTCCCCGTTGTTCCGTCTATTTCCGGGACTTTGTTTATTTGTTCAATTTGTTTCCATTCCAAACAGTGCACACAGCGGCAGGGCTACGGGAGTGGGGGGGGGGCATGGGGGAAATGCCCCCAGTAACTTTCTTCCCCCACCCCACCCCCAATTTGCCGCTCCGATTACCGTCTTTATTTGGTCCCCGATGGCCAAAATTGAAAATAACCCCTAACCACTGCACCCACATTAAAGTAATTATGTTCGCGTTGTAAATTACAAACACAGTTCCATTAATTTAAATAACGACACTATAAGTCCATTATAGTGGAAAGTCAATGTTTTTTAAGCCCCCCCCCCCTTAATTTTAAACTTGCCCCAGTCTTGCCCTCAAAATAACAGGTTTGGTGCCGCTGCTGAATGCACCCAAACGAAAGCTGAAATGTCTGGTCCCTTTCTACGTTGGTGCAATAAATATTTATCCACACGAGTCAAGGGAGTGATACACTTTCATTTACAGCTGCTGGCTTCTTACTCTTCACTAAAGGCAAGCTCGATGGCGTGGTAACCGTGACATCGGCTTAAAAGAGACCTTTTTACTACCATGATTATCAGCATCGTCTCCTTCAACTCATTTTGGCAGCATTGATCCAAGCGATATGAGTAAAGGCAAAGACCCGATATCAAACTCCCCTCTTCATTTTCCACTCTCTGGAGATAACATCGCCGTTGAAGCGGTTTAGAAAAACAAAAGCGGCCTTGACACATTCAAATCAATAATCAACTCTATCTATTAAGAAATAGATTACAGGCGTATATACGCGTTCTTCTTATACCATTCTCAAGCCAATGAGCTGCATTATCAAACTCATGTTCTGCACTTCTCAATATCGACTAGCTTCGCGCCTATACATTCTCGGCCAAAAACGGTAAAAAGGGAGTAAATCATTCCTTACAACTTTAATGATTGGAAATAAATGTCCGTCGGTTGGTTGACTTATGTTATCTTTCAGGGAATATCTTGTAACATAGCTCCCCTCGTTCATTCTTGCTTCAGTCGTCTGTACGACTGTTGCTTGTATTATCCATTGATGTTTTGTAGTTTCGCAAGTACTCTCCGTTGCATGTAATAGTCAACGGACTGTTTTCTTCTCCATGCACTGAAATCACCATTACTTATCACTGTCCTTATTCTATTGTTCAAAAGTCTGTGTACGTAAATATTTAAATATATTGTTATTTTGGTTCTTAATAAATAAAATTAAAAAAAAATGCAGTTTGCGTTCCTACCCCATAACTACAAGAGCGTGCGTAATTAATTCGTAATTCACAGTACCGAGTATGGGTCACAGAGTTGAAGAACCCTAAATTAATTTTTGTTGATGAATTTTGTTGACAAGTTTCTCCCTATTTCAAATAAGATTTTTGATATTCGTCAAATCTAACCCATTGTGCAGTAGCAAGTCTTACATGATTACGTCACTTTTAATATTCGACCCTCTTGTGTCTCGAACGCGTAAGCGCCCCCGAGTATACCACGACTAACACACAAAGGTTAATCATTATTCTAAGCAACGAAACCATTTAATAAAAACCAAACGAGATTATTCCTTTAAGTGTAATCGATATGAACAAAAGCGGCAGTTCACGCACGCAATAAACGTGGTTTATTGACACTAAAAGTAGACAATCACACCTCATAACGAGACAAAGTTGGGAAGCCGTCTCATTTACCGTTTTTCAGTAAACAAAAACTGACATATTTCAAAACAAGTGAAAGTGGACCGAAATGATTGAACTTGAGTACCCGCACGGCGTCTATACCACTTTTCGTAGTCGTACTGTGCAAAACAGCGATTGTAAAAAATCAAGAATTTCTGATTGTGATGGATTGGGCAATTGGCTGACGCAGCCGTGTTATGGCATAATGTTTGAGCCTGATTAAGCCTGGAAACGTATCTCCGATGGTAAGGTTGTGACTGTTTGGATAGAGCTGCACAGAATCAGAGTGAAAAGTTAAGCCGATCTGTTTGCCGACTAACGGGTAGATATAGGGTTGGTGATTTGGTGTTGTGAGCATAGATGAATTAGCCCAATGCTCTGTTGATGCTGAACACTGTGCCTGCATATCTCAAAATAATTTAGGCCTAAGTCCGTCTTTAAAAATGTGTTCTGACACATCGTTGTCTTTGTATGTTAATGGATTCATGCTGAATGGCGAAGGAGCCCAATATACGGGAAATAAGTTTCTGACTTAGGTGTTGGTTTGCATTGTTAACAAAACTGAAGAATGTGAAATGTTTCATGGGAATATATGTCATAGCTGCCCGATTAATTCAATTTAAAGGTTTATGCTATTTGAAACTGTTACAATGATTTCAAACCATTATTTTATTTTCTCTAGAATGAGAAAAATGCAGTTGAACAACTTACGGGTGTGTTGTGTTTCCACCATCAGTTGTTCACGTCCAAAAATAATGCCTATGTATAATTTACAATTTTCTTTTTATATAAAAAAACAACAACAAAAATATTTACAATCTTTCTATGAAGGTTCAAATTAAATTGTTCACGTTATTTTAATCCTAATCAGTGTAAGTCACCCAAATCAGTGTAAATACTTACTACTAACACGTTTGACATTCCGCAAAGAAAATGATCACCGTGCAAAAAAAGTGACAAAAAGCAAGACTTGTTGATGCTGATGAGACGTGAAGGAGCGAATATCGGATGACATCGCGAACAAACACGCGGAGTCGTCACTCCGTAAAAGCATATATACACAAAATACTGTATTCACCTCCCTTCTTTAATCTACCCAAAGGCTCACCAGGGAAAAACGTTGATAAACAATTTACCAAATTGGACAACTTTAATATTGCGAATTCCCCCCAAGGATAAATCTTCAGTTTTCGTCTCCGATGCCAAGAATACAAGCATCCAACTCCGCAGATGACATTCTAAATTAATTAATTAAGAAAGACAACTTCATCTGTTGATTTCACAATCGCTTGTTGTATACCCAGACTGTGCTGACTTTCCAGAACATGCAGACTGACGTGTCTCATTGTTATTTTACTGTAAAAGGTTTTCAACTGAAATCTTTCTGATATTATTCAAAGAGGAAAACAAATCATCTCATTCAACAAGGCCAAAACAAGAGTGGAGAGTATTTTTACGTGGGTTGTTAACACGCTTTGCCCGAGGCATTGGGGCGAGATAACTAACTCTTGTCTGGCACACAATTTGTCTATTCGGAGCTGTTTCCAGTTGGATCTCATGGTGATTGTCGATATAGAATATTGCCAAATGCAACGTGGGTATTTTTTGTCGCAGTTGTTTGGAAACTCTCAGTGGCCCTGCGTAAAGACAGTGAAATCACAGTGGTACTTGAGTCGTATTTTGACGGTACTCTACCATTCACGCTCTAATGTCTTTCCCATTTTGCTTTCAAGTGTAATGTATAATTTATAGCGAGGCCGCAGGTAGCGGTGTGCGTCTTTAAGTCCGGCTTCGACCGCCGTCAATTTGATCCCTGACCCCGTCGCTGTAATATACCCCCAAGTCGGAATCATTTTTCCGGCAAATGTGCAATCCCAAACGAACTGGGGAAACAAGCATTTCGAGCCCACTTGGGAGTACTACAATGTATGTAATAACTGAATGGAGGAACCTTTTCAATAGTGATCCCGGTATGTTGTTCGGGTAAACACGAAGGCGGGAAACTATGACATAACTCGCAGGGAGAAATAAGTGAATTCCCCGTCGGCATCGAGCTCTAAACACTGACGATTGTAATAATATTAAATATCATCAACGAAGGTCTTGTACTGGCGCGTAAAATTGTGGGGAATTGTTGAGGGACTTACAACCCGGATTCTCATCAAAGACAAGGGTGAAAAAAAAAACACCAGTGGGGGCGATGCATTTGTCCGTGGTGATTACATCAAAGAAAGTTGTCAAATCAAAACAGCACCATGTAGATTTGACACCATTAGTTCTCCCACGTGACCATAGGCAAACATGAGTGTAATGTTATGACACAAACTGCACCCGCTTGCCTCTTATCATCTGTGGGGCCAAAACGTGTATCGAATGTCTTCGTTGAAGATTCAGCTTTCAAGGCGAACAACAAACATCTTTTGGTTTTCTTCAGCAAAGTGAGATCATTTTCTCGTCTAAGATATCCAGGAAAAAATGTAGCTCACTTGAAAAATGTTTTAATACATGCATCCAAACAAATATCCGTATTTATATCCTACTTGTGACGTCGTTCCATCGTACACCACGCCCATCTAATATAGTCTGGCTCCGGCGATAATATGAAGCCTGTAAGAAATACACTGGTCGGGTTTCCTGCTGGTATTTACGCAAGTAACTCAGAGGTCTTGATTTACTCATCCCTGTGGACATAAACACCACAGGTCTCTTACATCTTGCTATTAAACTATAAAATGCACATGCCACATCTAGTTAAGAAGGTATCATAGCTGACCTCACCAAATCGAGTCATTTATGGGAAATCAGTTGACTGGCTGATAGTTCATCTCAAGACATCGTATTATGAAATAAGTCGACTTGTTTTGATCATTTATCACAATAAGTCGACATCTTAGTTTCAGGAAGTCGACCCAGCAAGATCTTGTTTTTTTGTGTAAACTGTATGGCAGCCCTGGAGCTAATTTCATATAAAAGAGAAAAACTGTTGGAATTAATTACAAAATATTCACCAAGTTGTGACGCAAGAAGAAGAAGAAAAAAATGCTATGCATTCGTGACGCATGGTACTAGTATGGGCTCACCACAAAGAATCGTATACAGAAATACAGTTCTTTGGAATTATTTTGAACAAAGGTACGAAGAACGCTGTAATATTTCATTATCAGGTAGTAGCTCGGGGAGGTTCTCTAACAACACGGGTATATCTGTTTCATTCCCTCCAGTCGGATCAGTCCTTCATGCAGGAGCTTTATTTTGTAACACATCCGATAGCACAATTAGCGCCAATAACAGGATATAATAGGAGAGGGTGAAGAAATGATCAGTTTTAGATGTGGGAGGAAAATCCCCAGTGGGGGAAAACCTACGCAATCAGGTAGGGACTGAAACCCCCAATCCACCCACGAGGTTGGGGTTGGATTCGAACCGGGGTCCATATAGAGGTGAAAGGCAGGGAAAGAAACCACTGAGCCAACTTGATCGCTTAAAGGTGTGAAGGTCTTCAGTCGTGATGGGGGATTCCTGAGTCTCTTTTTTAGGACGTCGATGTAGGACACCCTCCTCATGCCTCTGCAGGAGGTTTTTTCATTTTGGTTGGTTCCCACAGTTCAGAGTGTCGAAAGCAGTGCCCCGTAAGCTTCATCTGTCGCTCTACTTTGGTAGACCGCCATTGAGGTGGGCGTTCTTCATTCGTGTGGGTCAGTCCATGATACATCCAAGGTCATCCTCAATATACGAGTGTGCTTGTCTCATCTTAAGGCTTCTGAGCATTCAGGTTTCGGCACCGTAGGCCTACAATGAGATTGACTCTATACTGTTGCCATGAAGAGTCAAAACTTCAGATGCAATCGTGGTTCCCGCCTTGCGTGCATTGTAATCAGATTACACTCTCATTGGCGAATCTAGGGGGGGGGGGCTAAGGGCTGTAGCCCCTCCCCCTAAAACGGTACAAAATATATTTAAAAAAAAAATACATAAAATAAAAAGTGAAATAAGAGGACAGAGAGGGGGAGAGGGGAAGAGGAAAAACAAATTCAGATACAAACAGTAAGAGTAAACCAAACCAAAGAAATCCACATTTTACTCCAAACATTTTGCTCAAAATCGAGGGGAAAGTGGTCGGGGATCGTCTCAGATTGCACCAATGAGCATCTCCAATACAACACTTTCCGGGGCCCTTGAGCGGGCCCGAACCCCACGCCGTAGGGCTTCGCACGTCACGCTTCGTTACACTGCAAACCGCTACTGATTCTTAAGCCCCCCTAAAAATATTCTAGATCCGCCCATCACTCTTGGATTATAATGAAACATCATGGCAAACACATATTGAAAACATAGATTATTAAACATAATGATAAAATGATTTGTAATGATCGAAAAGACTTATGAACGTCTGTGCATTTTGAAAATAAATTATATATGCACCACATTTTATTTATTAGCTGTCTTGACATGTACAATACTGTCACACTGGGTGATAAACATTTCCTCAGCACGTGGTTTCTCATTACGATTCGCAAAATCGTATTTATTTATTTATCTATTTGTTTCACTCATTTCAGGCCTTGTTTCTTAACACATATGAGCTGAATAAACCTAGGAATGAAATACGTTCTTCATGTGATCAATGTTCTTATTGCTTACAGAGATGATAAAACAAAATGCAACGATCAGGTTAAACTTGTTTTCAACTCATCCAACTCAATATGATGTGAAATGAGCCTTTAGCTTGAGTGTCCATTTTGCTTTATATTGCTGTAGACTTTCACCTGTTGTGGTGGAGAGGTAGACAGCGGTCTATTTGTCGCGAGGCTGATTAAACAGAAGTGTTGTTGAAATTATTCATATTTCTTTGTTTGTTATCTCCTTATGTCGTGCCTCATCAATAAATGTGTGAATGGGTTCGCTAATAAGAAAACAAAGCTATTGTATGACGTCATCTCATCCTGGCAAATGGAAGAGTGGGGCCAATTTCACATCACCTTTAAGAATAATCCGTCTCAGCAAGCATTGTTGATTGTATTAAGTAGGCAACACTATAGCTTACCGCCCGAGGATGTTGAAGTAAAAGTTGCAACGCGTGCATTGTAACACGCAAAAAAAAAACAGCTTGAACGTTTTCACCTCAATTAAATATATTATATACACTGTATACCCAATTAAGCAGCCAACGGAATTTTTTATCCCAAAATAAAACCGATAAGCCAGTTAATGCACAACATACAGAGTTACATAATTGCAGAATTACAAATGCAATACCATCAATTATTTTTCTCGTAATTTCGAATGCCATCTGATATTTTAGGTTTAATGTGACCAATCCGTTAACATAACATTTACCAACAATGAAATACAGGAAACTCAAATGTATGGCCGCAACCTTTATTACTTCACTTGAAATAAGTTTTGAAATTAGTTTTAGAATAATCTTAATTTCTGAACGAAACCTCTCGGGATTTAAACAATTACTCTCTAATGCAGAATAATATCTGGGTTAGAATCATTTAGCGGCGGTACACTGTAAGCTTCAAGCTCGCCATACTTTGTGTGTGGATGGATGTAAGGCGAACCTACGATCCGTAAAAACGGGATGATTATTTCCCTGAGAGGGTTTAAGTTTCCACAAATAACAAGTCTTGTCGTTAAGAAATGCTTCATTTATCTGGACTTCTATCTTTGTTTTGACTGATTACGCAACGGTGTACGCAATCACTTTAAAATCACGCGTCTGGGCTGTGGGAAACTCTGTGCAAAGTCTCCCGTGGCGTGAATGTTTAACCAAATTGTCATGCCTGTCGAAACGTCCTCAACGGGAAACATGTATAGGCCAACGCAGTCCACAGGCCACGTCCAGTATGATTCAACCATTGTACAACTATCAAGACCTAAGACACAAATACATTTTGACGATCCCCAACTCCTTTCTTTCCCAACCTCCTCGTTGATGGCAAATTGATCTTCTCTTGGTCGACTCTTCTTTCCCGTCGTCTCGTCAAGGTTCCCAAACTGAACAATTAAGCGAGTAATCCGCTAAACTTCTTTAAAATATTCCCGAAATTGAAATCGCTCGGGGTGGCGGAAGTGACCGAATGACGAGGCTTTCCACTTAAAATCATTGCCGATGATAGCTTGGTATAATTAGCTTGTCGATGACGAAGGAACAAATTTGGAATGGCGGTTGGGTGCGGAATATCCTGGCGCCTAGATCGGCTGTACGTGCACTCAATTTATCAACTTGCATTGATGTCGTCAGCGGAAGTTCGACCTGTCTTAGGAGTGAGGTTTAAGTTTTATTTATGACAAACTTGAAACAAAAATCCATTTTGTAGCTTCTCGACACGAAGTGAGAAAGTTCGGATCTTTATTTCTTTAATTCCTAAACAGGTTAAAAGACAATCGGAGATGTGTTTTAATTTCCTCTCGCAACCTTTTTTTAGGGAAAAGACAAGATGGGAATGTTGATGAGTATTTCTCTAACCGAAAACGTCAACATATTTTGATAAGTTTACCATGCCACACCTTTATCAACCCACCCACATATTGTGAATGGAATACCCCTAACATTCCATTTTTGAGCACGATGTTGAACTGAGTAACAAGACCTATTTCCCGTTATTTAAATTATTTGGTGTTTATGAGTGAACATTGCCCAGTCCTCCCAGCACGCACAACCACAAACATTATAAATATGTATCGCTTTATATTCTCTGTAACTATTCACCGGGGAATCCTTCTTAGCTTCAGTTAAGCTGTAACATCCCTTCCGTATTTCTACGGTGTTCTAGGAGTACCATACCACTTATCCCAAAAATGAGAAATGTTATCTTGCCAAGTCGAGTTACTGAAACTAAAATGTCGACTTGTGCCGATAAGCTAGTATCTCGCCAAGACGACCTACTGAAGCGCAAGTGTCGACTTGTCCTGATAATACAGTATAGGTAGCTCATCAAGACGAATTTAAACTGAAACTATTACTTGTCCAGCTAAAGTCTCTCACCAAGACGACTTGCCGGTACTGAAACTAAAATATCGACTTGTACTGATCTTAAAGCTGTCTCGCCAAGGCGACTAATACTTAACCCACGAAGTCAACTTACCGTGATAATTTTATCTTCCCAAAAAGACCTTCTGAAACTAAGATGATAAGATGGCTTCTTACTTTCATTACCGGTAAGTCAGCTTGGAGAGATATGTCTCTCGTTATCTAGATGAATTGTACAGTATTCCTGGAACTCCGTATATTTACTTGAGAAACTGCATAAATAATTTGTGTTTAAGGGTTTTAGCTACATAGGCGCTGTTATGACTGTGACATTACATCAAACACCCAAGTTATTCAATGTGTCCAGAAAGGCACAACACAATACGAACAACCGAGCATGTGGTTGATATAACGTTATTAATAATTTACCATTCAATGTATATTTTCATCTGTATTTTTTCCTACGGAATCAAGGTCTAGACGGGAACACGAGTGCCGGTATTTCCATGAGTTTGAAAGAGCTGGAAATTAAACATTTACAGATGAACTTTGCGGGTTTGTTTCTTTGGCATTGGGCTAGGCGTTAAAAAATGCAAGGTTTTTATCTGGCTGTTTCGCATACATTTTTTACAAGGCGATGATATGGCCACGAAGCGCTTTTGGCCTTTTTGAATCGGATTATTCTAAAAAAAGAATATTTCAGACTTATATAAAATGTGGTGTAAACAGGAAAATATGTGGGACAAAAAAAGAAAAACGTATGTTATTAATTTGTTCAAATCAATGTCGACAGAATATCTTATAGTGTACCAATGTCACTTTATGTTGTTATGGGCATATAATAAGTAATTTAAACGGTTTATGCAGTGCATTTTTTTTCCAATTTGCGAATTAATGTTGCTTACAGATGATCATTTTTCATTTTTTAAAAACTAAATTTACTTGAGAATAAAATAGGGCTATGTTCTTCGTGTGACCGATATGACCATTGTTTACATGGATGATACAATAACAAAATACATTGAATAGACTTTTTAAAAAAATCTATCTTCAGACTCAATATGTTGTGAATTGAGCCATTGACTTTTTGTATAGTCCAATGTTTGGCTGTTAGGTCTTTCATCTAACGTACTGTATGGATAAACCACGATTTAGTTGTCACCATATTGCCTGGACAAAGGTGCTGTTTAACTTGTAGAATTTATTTGTCTTTATTGACATTTGAAGTGAGGAAAGTTCTGGTAGGTTTATTAGAGCCGTCTACAAGGTTAAGGCATATAGTTTATAATGCCAACGATATTGTGAAGTTGGCAGCAGTCGATTTTGTTGAAAGTTCAACTTCATCACTTGCAGGTAATACGGTCTCAACACTACCCGCTCAATATGATGAAAGATTGAGGCTGCGTCTAATGAGGGTCACGGAAATTGAGTCCAAAAACGTCAACAGCCTCTCATCAAGGGGAACAAACACGGTGTTAAGTCCCACTCTTTCTAATAGCATCGATGATTATTGTAACCCGTCAAAGAATTCAGCAACAGTTGATCAGTTTTTAAAAGCTCAGTTATTTGACCCATCCCTCATAACATCTCCACACAGACTGCCAATTCCCCGGGCAGTGAACTCGAATATTGATATAGATTAGCCTTATCGTTAGCGACACTGGCTTAATCAACTTAACTGTGTCCCTCGTTCTACGGTAGCGAGACAGCCCCGGAGATACTCGGCATGAAGAAGGTCGACTCATCCACAACCTTAAGATACTTCATTTAAAAAGAATTCTGGAAATATTTGCTTGTAATATTGGCAAAATCACTCAAGTGGAACGCAAGACGGTTATCTCACTTGACAAATTTGTCGTCATCTGGCGCCGAAAATGTGACAAGAGTACTATTTTTTTTTACTGAAACATTGAACATGGTTTAAAATATTCCCCCACAACACGTTGTTTACACTAATCGCGAAATTACTATATAACACAAAGTATGTCCGAGCAATTAGCCTAATGCAAAGAGAATATACGTTGGAAGGCAACTACGGGTAGTTGCAAATTTAAGTGCATCAAAAAAGGTTTGTTTGCGGGAGCTGCGGTAGACTGTTCGGACCATTGAACTATTTCAAGGCAACATTTCCCTTCTCCTCGTCGATTTGACCGCTTTTTCAGAAAAGTGGAAGTCAACTTGCACTATGCAGGCGTCCACCTTGTTGAATTGTATTTAATTTCTGACGTAAGTACGTGGCTTGAAAAGCTTTTGCCCTTGTCAATAGTTTGAGTTGAAAAGGAATCATATTGAGAGTCGTGGTTATTGCGGTTTGCGGTTAGTTAGTTACTTGCATAAGGTCGTAATTTAATTTAATAACTTGACTTGTATTGTTGTGGGCTTTTCACCAAAAATCTATTTAAGTGAGGATGTATATTTTTCCAGTAAAATGCTGATAAGCTGCATGTACTAA
Organism: Marthasterias glacialis; assembly: GCA_911728455.2. Classification (NCBI taxonomy): domain Eukaryota; kingdom Metazoa; phylum Echinodermata; class Asteroidea; order Forcipulatida; family Asteriidae; genus Marthasterias; species Marthasterias glacialis. The sequence continues at coordinate 14,074,973 of OU452238.1, read as the reverse complement.
CGACACGGTAAAGATAATTTACCAGAACTAAGTCGTCTACGGACAAAACCTCAAATAAATTCAGGAGAATGTATCAAAACGATCGCAGCTTAATTTTTTTTTTACAAGCATTTAAAAAAATGTATCCCATCTAACGTAGCATTCATCACAATCCTAATTAACGAAATAAAGTGTAAAAAATACAGACAAAGCGAACAAACAATGATATTTACATTTAACAGAAACGGTACTCAGTCAAAATGAATATTAATATTCACATAGACAAAATCTAGTCGGGTATAAGTCATTATTGACAAAACTAAGACATAGACTTATGTTCGATTAAAATGGCTTATAAACTCCAGTAATACATACAATGAGGTTCTGTGGAACTGCACTAGGGTTACACAAAAGGGTTTTCTTTTGCAGTTGTATAATATTGCCATAAAGCGATATACTTTCCAAACGCCAAGAAAATAAAACAATGATAACTCCAAATAAGATAAACAGATTTAGAATAAAAAATCTTTATTTGGAAAATGATTTTGCAATAAATAGAGTATTTGAGTGAGAGTGAATGATTAACTTTTTCTCTGGAGATATTTATAAATTATTTGGACAGTATGATTGAATTAAATGCACCTGGCACTAGACAACTGGCAGATTTGAAATGACTTACGCTATCAAACAAGAAAAAAGTCACATCTCTGATTGAATAAGTAAGCTATAACTTCGCTTCAGAGAATGACTTAAATCAGTAAACATTTTCAACATCATAACAAAGTTGGAATGTGCAGCGTGTTGTAATTCCTCGTTTCCTTTAATCTAACTGTTTAATGTTGTGAGTTTGGCAATTCGCTGACGGAGCTTAACGAAGGTTTAGTATATTCAACTATAAAAATTTAAAATATTCATTTTTATTCATGTTTGTGCACATTTGTCATTAGTGTTTTCACTTGGTTATTTATACTTCAAGTGCTGATGCTACCTTGATTTTTTGAATAGAGATATCATTAAAGATGCTAGGTCCGATTTTGGACCATTCTGACCCCCAAATTTTGATGTAAATTTTAAAAAGCCATTTTAATCGAATCGAGAAAGTTATAAGCTTTCATTAAGGTATTACACGAAAAAAAAAACTGGAAAAGATAGGTGGTAGCTGCTAAAGAACTAAAATAAATTTGTGTCTGGATCCCAACATTACAATTCGATCAGATATGTACATGGCATATGAGAAAATTTGTATATAATTTTTTCCCGTTTTGAGGCAGCATCATCTGTCAAAAATCGTTGCAGAAAAAAAATCTTAGTATTTTGGGGGCGAAAATCGGGCTATGCAACTTTAATCGTTACGGAAATGTAGAGCTGCCACGTAAAACACGTTTTTGTTTTGAAAAACTAACTCGCGCGTGCGAGATGATAAATAAGTCGTACGTACGAAATATGAAGTCGTACGTACGAAATGAAGTCGTACGTTCGAGATTATAAGTCGTACCTACGACAAAGTAAGTCGTAATATCTCGCACAAATGACTTGATATCTCATATGTACGATTTATATCTCGTAGGTACGATTTATATCTTGTAGGTACGATTTATTTCTTATACAAACGACATATTATCTCGTATATATGACTTAGTTTTGCAAAAATATGTATATATATTTCAACGGGCAGCTCTACGTTTGCAAATTCTCAAATAATAAGCGTTTAGTTTAATTCTCCTGACATCGAACATTGTGACTGGCTTGTAGATCTGTTTGAATTAGAATGGAGTGAATCATTTTGTGACTTTGATTATTTTACTTTAAATTACAATATAACTCTTATATGAATATATAATTGTGAAGATAATATGGTGAAGTATAATGTGTTTTAAAGGTGAGAGACACATGGATATGAGGAAACTCAGTTGTAGATTATAAATTCAATCCAGATTTTGTCTACGGTATTGGTGAGATTCTAACTTCGGTCTTATTTGTAGAAGCAATATACCAATAAGAGTGTTTCTATATCAAGGAAGAAGTAATTCTAAAAAACATCTTATTCAACTAGCATCAACCCATTATTATCCTCAATTACTAAATTCAAAACGCATAAATTCCTAATGTCGAAAAGCATTATTGATACCATATGTATCAAAAACATATCTCCATTCCATTTCAGCTCTGAAAAACAACAATGATTGTAATAAAGGAAAACAAAATACCCATCAACGCTGGCATCATCAATAAAACAAAAGGTCATTAGATTTTTTTTTCTTTCGAGAAAGCAGCTTGGGAATTAATCTAACGTGGATAAATGGTAACCAGACCCTTCCGTCTAATCAGAGGCTTGTATTCTGTAGTCATTGTGTACGTGGATTCGTCATCGGATTGGCGATTGCAAACCGGCAACTTGTGCGTGAATGAATGACTAGAGCTTGCACGTGCTCCAATTACTTTCAGCTTGTTGCGCGCCCAAACCCCATGTGAATTTACGAGTGTTGTAGCCCCCGCTTAAAAATGACACGTACTGGGATTGTCCCACGCACAAACCGGTCTCAGATCTCGGTGGACCTGCAGTTTCAACCTCTTAATTTCCCACCTCAATTTGTGCACTGAATAGGTGCACTAAACGAGTAGACTGTTTTTTGAAAATCAAGTGCTCGTGACGAAGCAGGTTAGGGTCATATTTTCAGGGGGAAAAAATTACTCAATCCCCTGGTATCATTCGATTCGTGTAGTGACAAGTCATTACTCAAAACCTGACCTGCAGAAAGTGGGCGGTATTAAATGTTAAGACAACCATAGAAATTAGAGTCAGGGTGAAGAAACTCAAATTTTACTTTCAATTTGAAAATACAGCAACGGGTTATAGCCACTGTTGATACTAATATTCTGCAAATTTGATTTTAACACGGTGTATCGGAATGATCACGCTTTTATTTTTCCAATATTTCAATATTAATTATCAATATATTTACTGATAAAGTCAACTGTACTACTAATGTTTCATGGATTTAGATTAAATTCAACTGATACACGTTAAAGGTCCTATGAGGAGGTATTTTCACATTACATTTTGTGGCTTAATGTATGGTTTGATATAAATAAAACACACTTGCTATTTGATGAGCTTTTATGAGTTACCTCTTAATTTATCTCTAAAAATTATATTATCCATTTTGATATCGCTTGGTGGCGCGCTTTCGTGACGTAGACCAAGCTGGGCACCGAAATGGCAACGCACACGCAGTAAAGGTGCTCATTCCTGACCATCTAAGCTCGGGTATGTTTCACCTCAGCCGTCCAAATTCGTCTGTATTTTGATCTAATTGGACTCTGTGCGGACTGAAATACCATCTTTAGTAGTGTTGCAACAAGCAACAATACACCTCGATGCCATTTTCCATGATTATAAACAAATGCCAAATATCAAGACATTTGTTCGAAGACACTAAGCGCATGATGTTACATAAGGTTGGCATCCTCCGCACGTATCGATCGGCGCGCAACGACCGGGGCAGGTTCCTATATCTACGTCAAGATTTTTTACCTTTATAGGGGCGTGGATTTCACCTCTAATTTTAGTTTGTTTTGGGCGGAACATAAGCCTCCAATAAATTTTGAACAAACTTGCATTTACAGGCTAATCGGTGCAAATTTAATATTCTAAACTGGAAACAATTTCCGATTCATGTACCTTTAACTTACTAAACGGACATTTTGAGATAAAAGCTACAGGCCTATCCGTCAGTAGCAATGTTTGATTGCTGGTAAAACATGTATGAATACCAACATAAAACAAAACAAATATTCCTTAGTAAGATTTCTTATTGAAATTGAAAAAATCTGCTAGGAGTGACAAATAAGCATATATTTATCTTCTTTAATCAAAGTTGAAGGAACAGCATTACGTTAGGATGGTGTAACTGCTGATATCGGGACCAGGTATATCTTTGAATCCTAACAAGCTTGCAATATTCTTTTATCAAAAAATAAACCACAAGGGAAACTAACGGCAGGGTACATTAAGTGTTTTTGTAGTGTATAACTGGAATTTTTCTGCAACTAGCGGTTAGGCATTCTCTCTTGCAATCGTGATTAGAACAACAATTCTCGCGTTGATTAAAACTATTTTATTTGGTAACACTTATGCTTGTCCTTGGGGAATCAAGGTGCTATTTCTGGACGGAATGTTGTTTATTCCCTTGAAATTAAAAAGTTCAAACCGAGCAAGGCAAGCTTTTGTGATTCTTTTTAAGTGTAAAATGCTTTTCATTTTTTACATTGGAAATGATTGGAAGTTCACATCTTGGAAATAACACGATTTTAAACATGTCTTTCTTTAGAGGAAGATCAGGTCAAGTTATCACGAGTTGCACACACGGAAGATTTGTTTTGAAAATTTAACCCAGAAAGGTGTAGGCCTAAGTCTGTGCTGTTGCGTGTCTTTAAAACAAAATGCGCGCCTCAGGCCTGTACATTTGCAAGAAACTACTGTCTCCAAACACTCAGTACATTCATATTATTTAATCTGCCTCGTGGCATTCTCAATCCATTCACATGTCATAAGAAGACACAAGCAGACACTTACTAACAAGTGGAAGGGAAATCAATCTCACTTTTGCTCAACTCCTCTGTAAAACTTCCCTAATGAACGATAGCAACGAAATTGATTCCCTTATTCCCATTGAGCGGAATAAACATTGTCAAAGATGGAATTATCAAAGGATTATTGCATTAAAGTTTGCCCCTACGACGACCGGGCAGGAACGAAATATCACTTTCTACTCCTCCTGTCACACACCAATAAACAGTATGGTCTGGAGCAGTATTCTACGTTGTTCCCGAGGTCAGTGCCAGAGGTCGTTCGATTCTAATAAAATTTGGGAAGTCTATCTTACTGAACTATGGTAACTGTCAAGTGTTTTACTCGTTGCTGTCCAACTCACGAAAACACATCTACGAATGGCCTGGATACCATTTCGATATTAGTCGTTCTTGTCCAGCAATTCATTACACGTCTCAGCATTTACTTGCTCCATAGTGCACGGATCCTGAAAAGATTTATATTGATTTCAAATCTCCAACAAGTATCGCTTGGATTCCTTTACAAAATATGTTCACGGGCGAGTTCAGATTGTCACTCGTATTCGAAATGGAGCTTTATCGCTAGACGGTTTTTTTTCTTCTTCTTCTTAAGAAACTGTTTGGATATGCGAATGTATTAAATACTGCGGCTCAGTGAAAGCGTTACCTTATTACATTGTTGAGTACATCGGTTGCTATGTTGTAACTGGGGGTACTAAATTTAATCATTTATTGGTTGTTGTTAAAATAGGTCCTTTCGCGGCAAGGTAATGCCTTTGTAAAACTACCAATAAAGGACTACCTTTGTTAATAAAAGCCATACTTCCTTTGGCTCTGTGGATAGAATGCCTACTGCATTTTGGTTGAATTCGATTCAATTCAAAGATTGTTTGAACTTGCATTAATTATATATTAATCAATATTTTATGGACAAAATGATATCTTGTTGTATATTGTTGGTGTATATCTCTAATCGTGGTAGCATGCAATCCAAAAAGCCAATAATTGTCGAAATTACGTTCTACCGGTTTCCGTTTCTTTTTGTTCTTTTATGGAATTTGACAATGGAGACCGGGGTCAGGATTTCTGTTTACTTGAAGCATTAATCATTTTGATGAGCTTTTTTTCTTTCAAGTAGTGCACCGAAGGCAATGGGCGTCTTGGCTTTTTTTACATGGTTGATATCTCCGCTTGAGTTTTCTTCTTATTGTAACGTGACCAAAGTGTATTTTAAACCCCAAAATGCTCAACTAAGAACACTCCATACACAATACTAAAGACATTAATTTATGTTATTCTTGAAGTGGAGAATAACGTGATACCACAGGTGACCAAAATTTTATCCCGTTATTCTATTAAGACCATTTATGTCATCCAAAAATAGTCATTAACGTAGCCCACCAATATAAGCCAATAATGCATACCAACAGTGGCAAAAATGTCATACAAAGTTAGCAAACAATATATATTTAAAAAAGATTGTCATTATTTAAAGTCCAAAGATATCCAATAGTGCAATGACAAAACTAGACACGAATATCATATAAAAAATAAACTCAGACAGTGTAATACCAAAACAAACCAATAAGCCAATAATACAACAACAAACATACACAACACATAATGTCAAAGGTATATCCATTAACATAAAATGGTAATACCACAGGTATAACATAATACCAAAGGCAACAATTAACATATTATGGAAATACCAAAGGTATACAATACCGTAATATCAAAGGTATGGGCTAGACGATAAAATGCCAATTGCAGAATAAGACATTGTTTCCAATTGCTGCCAGTTGGAAACATGTATTAGGTCTGTGGTAGTCAGAGACGTGTCTCTTTGATAAAGGTAATGCCGCTCATGTAAGATATTTCAGTAATCCAGCGAATATTTGTGTGCATGTATTTTATGAAATATAAATTTCAATTTGCCTTACACCGATGTGTGATAAGCACTGTATACTCAGTGCTTTCGAGTCCTGTGGGAAAAAAACCTACAGGCAACGCGGGTGGGATTCGAATCCACGACTCCCGCATGACTAGAGCAGATGTCTTAACCACTAGACCACCGAGCACGCCCGGTGACGAGGGGCCAGTTCCAATCTAGTATTATTAGCGGCAGGTACCGCAACAATTAGATAGATGTTAATATTTGCATCGGGGGAATGAATATAAATTTCAATTTACCTTACACCGATGTGTGATAAGCACTGTATACCCAGTGAAAACTATTTTAGAATAGTTGTGAAATGGATTCATAGTCAAAGAATTGGCTCTGTAGTATATAAGGACATAAGTGTTGCTTTTGAACGCCTGTACAACGTTGGTAATTGTTTATGTAAACCAACATAATATACTTCAAATAACAAACCTGTGAAAATTAAGGCCCAATTGGTCTTTGGAGTCAGAAGAAAATAGTGAAAAAACGTATGTTTTCACTGGTTTAGAATGTCAAGTTTTGGTCTCACGAAATCAAAACTAATAGTGCTTTTTCTCTTTTCTTAAAAACTATAGCATTTCAGGCAAAAATATTTCAAGGGAAGTAATCCAACATAACCACTTTTTTTTACCATGTAAGTTATGTGCCAATCTGTGAAAAAATTTTTTTTCAGTCTTACCTTCTTTCTTTCAGTGTTTACTCCCTTTAAAAAAGTAACACGAACGTTCTTGATACCAAAAATAGTACACAAAATAAAAATAAAAAATACATAGACTTTCGGATATCTTTATAAAGGTCAAATTTGGTCAACAGCGTCTGGAGGTGCCATATAGTGCAACTAATACTCCACTGACCGGACCTTTATACACTTGGGAAAACTACACATTTAAAACAGAAAAGAAGTGCTATTACTGTAATTGTGTTTTTTTGCCCATCTGTCTGAGCCAATATTTCAAATGATGTGCTCATTCGGGTTCGATTAACTCAACATGATGCGCTGGAAGGTATTTACCGATCAGAGTGAATTACATCAGAGGTCGTATGGAAAGGACACAACACACGTACATGCATGAAATAATAACGAAGGTGTCAGCTTAAAAACACGACGTTACACTTGTGGCATAAAGGCTGTATCAAATCTAGTTTGCTTTACATGTGTATCAACTCCTTTTGTGCAAATACATATAAGACATTGCTTCCAAACAGTGGTGTTTGATGTTGGTGTGCATTGGGTACACTGCTAGCTTTTAAGTTTATTAATGTCAATAGGCGAGAGATTTGGCGACATTGGGGATGCTTGGTTGAGATTGTCTTTACATGGTCAATTTTCAGCCGCCACCGCTGCGTTTCTCAATCAATCGACATGTTTGCATGTGCTTTGAGATTTCTTGATGATATATATTTGTACATAAGCTATACTATCTACAAAACTGCACCTATTCAAATCATGATTTTGGTCTCGCTATTCTCACGATTCACTTCCTGAAGTGCTGTATGTTTTGTCTATTTCGGTGCCACTTATTTCCTATATGTTGGCAACATAATTCCCCCTTTGTTTATTTATGCCAACGAAATTATCATTTTTACTTTCTCACTTACAAAGCACAGGATAACTGTCCAACTGAGTGAGAAAAAGGTGACAATAGACAGTATAAATTCCATCAATGTCAACAAAAGATTGCCTCAATGGGAATATGAGCATGGCGCGCCGAAGATGCAAAAGTGTTGGCAGGCCTACATTTACTATAAAAATAATACCAGAAATAAGCCAATCACAAAAATGGCAACAATCCGGTCCCGTAGCGAACAATGGATAATAGGCCTACGACAGTTAGGTCGTTATAGTCGTTGCAACAATGACATCAAGAAACACAAAAGAACATTTGATACCGATAACGTAAAGTAAAAAACCTCAATTACAAGTTCTTTGAGTGTGGTTCCACAAAGTGCAATGTGAAGTCATGGTTGTTTGTACGGGGTTTTGTTGTTCCAATTCTATCATAGAGTTAGTGATAGTTGTTCAACACACGTCTATGAATGACGTCATATCGGGTGTTGACGGTAAATAACGGCCTTGAACCTCACTAATCCATCAACGCTCATCCTAATTCTCCATCTCAATTTGTTTCATCTCGGATGTTGACGGTAAATGACGGCCTTAAACTTCACTAGACCATCAGCGTTTTTTTCTAATTCATCTTAGTTTGTTTAACAAAAATTGCACCCGTTCTTAATTGCGCAACATGTAATCTGATGAATCGTAGCAATATCTAGTTGCGCAACATGACAAAAATAACAGTATCAATGTCTAATTGCGCAACATGTGAACTGATTTGCAATCAAGCGGTAGAACTAGATTAAATTTCACTTTCTACCCAACACAATAGTCATTCCAAATCACACGTAGGCCAATTCCTTTTCAAGCTCAACTTTTGTATTCATTTTCACCATGCCGACAATAGGATTCTTGTTGGTTAACAAAGCCAGTCATATTCCATCCAAGGATTGCACTACACCGAATCATATCTGAATCCTTTTCAGTTTATAACACTACAGCACCCTTAGCCAATCTCTCATCATAGACTAAGTGCCGTATCCGTATTAGAAAATGTCAAACTGTCAACGGATTTCACGTTCTGCGGCCTGTTAATCTGCCGATGCTTATATGCAAATGATAAATCAGTCTAAATCTCCTGCCATTAAACAATTAACATATCTCTGTTATGTTTAAACGTTATGTGACACCTAGTTGGAAATGGAACCCGTCTTCATTTCAGGATGAGTTGTCCGAACTGTTAAACCCCTCAGCTTGCCCATCAACGAGATGCTCGTTTTTAGCAGGTTTCACAACTGAAAAAAAAAATAGTCACAGGTGACTTTACGAGTTCTGCAGGGAGAAGGCTCCACATCAGACCAGCTTGAACAATTCCATTCCTGTCTTCTTGTTGTTGTTGTTGTTAGTGTGTTTTTGTTTTGTTTTTTTGTTTTTTTTTTGTTTTTTTTAGTTCTGTATGTGCTTTATAGTTTTCATTCATTACGTTTATATTTTAGAATGTGCTTCGTACGAATAAAGAACCCCGTTTCATAGCATTATTTTGTAAGTCTTCTTTAAAATTTTGGTTTTTCTCGGGTCAATCTCGGCAAATAAGCAGCCATGTTAAAAACAGCTTCTTTTCTGTTCTGCGCGAAATTTATATTTCTGGCGCTTGTTGGATGAAATAAATTGGAAAATCTAATAAAAAATACGTGTAATTTCCCCCATTGCCCCTGCCAGCACGGTAGCATCTCCTTTAAGTTTTCCCATGAAAACCGTAGAGTTAATTCAATAAGGGCAGGACTGTGCCACCGTGCCCCCCCCCCCGTCCGTCCCCATTTCCCTTCGATGTCCCCTTTAGAAATCAGTCGATGAATAAGGTTTCGATGTAAGCTTGGGCAAAATAATATGTCATAATGCCACACAAGCTTTTTAATTTATTTTATCTGCCAAAGCGAAATTGAGAAAGTCTAGATTTCCTAGAGTTTGAAAGCAGAGCTACCTGATCCAAAATTATAAGATAATTTTAAATTGTTTTATATAAAAAATAAATAAATAAATAGGTTACGTACAGTGACGTAATCAAACATTTGCATTGGGTGGTGGTGGGGGGGGGGACCAAAGACATTTGTGTGTGGGGGGGCCTAGGTAGTGTATCCAACGATTAATTTGTGCATTTTTTCGATCTCATTGGGAGGGGGCAAGCAGGGCACGTTCTCAGCGGAGGGGGGGGGGGGGGCTCCAGCACCTGCCATCCTCTGGTTACGCTGCTAATATTCCAACACTGTTCGGTATAGCATGCATTGTGTTAAACCCTTTGCGTACCAGGCAATAGTATTGACACTCGTGTCTGGTCCCCGCCCCTTCCCCCGTGTAGTACACAAATTATGTATCGAACACACATAATAATTTCAGCCTTCTAAGACAATACATAACTGCAGTTACTGAGGGCCTAATGGTGTACAAATCCTGGTGCAATTAAGATAACACGCAGATCTCTGCAGCATCGAAAATCACGTAGACTCACGGAAAGCTGCTGGCACCATAAATGATTCGAGGCTTGTGCATTGTTTGGTATAAGACAAGATGCAGTATTTTGTATTAACCCTATGCCCTTATCTAATAATATCAGACATTTATGACAATAACAACGTGTACAAAGTGGGCCAAATTACACAAAGCAGTTAAGTAATAAATTTATGAGCATTTTATTTGCTATAACAAAATGATGGCCTGTCGAAACAATGTAGATAATATTACCTTTTTGGCTGGTAACCTATTTTTTGCTGAAGAGGGGACCAAGTCTCGTTTGTCCACGTGGTTACTGGTTGCAATTTTCGGTCTAGCACAACCCAATGTACAGTCTAGTCTGGCACCCAGTGTGCACACAAACGTTTTTTGTTTTTGTTTGGGTTTTTTTTGACCGAAAAGGGGATTGTAATCGCAAGTTGTCATAAATCTCTCCATACGCAGCTCTTGTATAGTGTATAGGCAAAGGAAAAGTGTATAAGTATGTCTGATGTAATATCATTATCCCCTAGCTGTGTGTATTGAGTTTCGGTAACGCATGACATTTTGTTTCTTGTGACAAAGACGCTCTTGATTTCCCTCAACGCTCAGATTCAATTTGAATGCCTTTTTTTTTAAATGTTGTTCTGCCTAAACGTGCCTTCACAATACAGACTAAAATAATTTCAGGATTTGCAGAAACGACAATTGTCCTCTCTTGTTTTAGCGACCTTGGGGACTTCCTTACATTACTCGGAGGATCAAAGAGCGTGACAATCACCTTGTGAAAACTTGCCATTCGTATTCATTTATTCCGACCGAACTATGGGATTTCCATCTTCAGATTTAAGGTCATTGCTTGAGATTCAGACTAGGTGTCAAATTCTAAAAGAAAATGATGATTTGAGTGTAGGTGTGTGTGCTGGATTATCTTAATAAGTGTTCTGGGAAATCACGTGTTACACAAGTACTACAGCGAGAATAACAGATTTGTGTCATTGCGAACGGTGAAAATACTGTAACAATACAATAGGCAGCCACCCACTCATCAAGACAATCGCCTAGTCTCAGGTGATAACAAAACTTCAGTTTGGCACGATGACAAAGTGACACTGGTCATTTTTATTAAAAACTCTCATGTAGAAATTTAAACAGTGTTTGCCGAGCATGAGATCTGTCAGGGTTAAGTGACCCGGTTGGGTGTGGGTTAAACGGGGCACGGTAACTGAGTTACCATAAGCTATCAGCGGTTATGGTCAAGTTACAGAGCCGGTGTAACTCTGTCGTTTATCTGTGCACTAACTCACTTAAGGTAGAGTCTTATAACACAGTTCACATAGGAGCAGTGCACGGGTTCCGTTAGTCAAGACTGAGTCAACGGGACTATTAGATGTTATTAACCCACTTCATGCTATTATATATCATACCATCCACGTGCTTTGTCAACCTTGTAAGTCAGCAGAAATGACGAAGGAACCAGCAAAGTCAAATGTTTCCCGCAGTGGCAAATAGTTTCCTACACCACTACAGCAGAATTGTTTGTAACAAAAAACTAAGGATACAAAAATGTGACGATTTTGCAGCCAACTACTTTTGCCAATTTTACTGACGATTACAACCCGATTGTATCAATTTACTCTACATATAGGTCTACAAGCAAGCTATTATTGTTCCTTTTCTTATATCGTGCCTCCTTTCTCAAGAATTCCTTTGTCTTCACATTATAAACATGTCTTCTTCCTTTTTGTATAATTTCTGTCGAGTCACTCTTACAGGTGAATTGTTAAGTATCACTGCTCCCCTCCACAGTGTAAAAATGTCAGCGTCGGCTTACGCTGAGTTGGACATACCTAGTTTGGCGAACGTTGACATAATCAAATTTGGCATCTCAGTTTTAAATTACCGTAGTATGTAAAAAGTGGTTCTCAAAGAAAACAACATAAATTTTATAAATTTGTTAAAAAAGGAACGACGTGTTGAATCGTTTTAAGTAAGATAGAAAAATGTTTAATGATGAGAGTTCTTGGAAATGGCAGGGAAGGGCAGACGAATTAGTTCAATAATGCCATTGGTGTGCGTTGTTCAGTTGTATATAGGTAAAGGTTGACTTAATACGTGACCGCAGATCCGTGCGTAAGGCATCTGTAAATGAAATTTATTATTAAAAAAATGTGTTTTGAAACAAATGAAACTTTAGTCACCTTGAAACAGTCTTAGTAACAAATGATGACGTGAGCGGACGTCTAAACCTACAGACTCTCTGCAAAGCCTTTCTATAAGGAGCGTTCATTAACGCTGCCGGTGGTAGTTAGGTGACTGATGAAACCCAATAAATCATCCCCTAAAAAGACAGGAAACCAGACACGCAGTATTTACCATGGCATTTCAACGTGGTTTCTTGCAAGGGTTGTTAATTAGTCAGCAACATAAATCTACTCTGCCCCAATATAAAAAAGGAATCATTTCGTATGGACTCGGCAGATCTGATATTAAGAGCTTCGAAATTATTGGCGTTTGAAATGCAGTAAATCAGTGTTTTTTGTCATATTTGTGACGTTGAACGATGTCACGAGCGGTACAGGCATAGCAACCAGCTAGTGTCATAAACAGTGCAGTGATTTACTCACCGTGTGTGTAGATACGTATAACATAAGTTTCTGAACAGGCTGCCAACTCGCTGGTCGAACGGGTGGTTTTGTAAACATCCATAGCCTAGACTCAAACAAGGTAAGCGCTTATGTTTCATCGTTTAATATTGTGAAGAACATGAAATATGGGGTTGATGTTGTGCGACTACAATTCGAATTTATTTAAAGGCACGTGGTAAGTATTTAAAAGCTGCATTGTGCTTTGTCTTAAAACATAAACGAAGACACTTTGGAAAGTGAGGCTCTGAATTCAGTTCACATTCAAATTCAACTGCATGTTTAGAAACTACCGTCAAATTTAGTTGCAAATGATTAGATGGATTTAGATATAGTTTTAGGTTATGTTCTCGTTCTAGTCGAAGCTGGTAATCCCACCAGTCGTTAGTGTTAATCAAACATTTCACAAGATTAAGGATGTAAAAAATGTACCCAAACAAGTATTGCTGTTGTCTGTTTATAATCGCAGACTTTCTTCTTCTTTTTTTCTCTTCTTTTTCTCCCTGTTTGAAGCGGTACATCCAAACTTAAAAAGCACAGTGTTTTATTTTTTAGGATACGATACACGCCTTATGCATTCTGCTCTTTTTCGTTTAGATGAATTAATAATTTGATAATCCTTTGTAAGTTTTCGAGGCCTCCATAGGATTAGAATAAGTCGGATTTGAGGAGATTTATTTCATGATAATTCCTTTTTCAAAGCCTTCAAAATAATTCAGTTTACACTGGGCAACAATTTCTGAGTACAAGGAGATGATTTTCAACTATGTTTTTAAGGCGATATCGCGGTGGTATGTGCTTATTATGAGATAGGGTAATTCGTTTGGATTTTTTTAAAACAGGGTATTCATTCATGCTCAATTGGCCAAAACCATGATATTAAACTGAAACGTCAACTTGTCGTTGGATTACCATGTACGGGCGTTCGACAGTGACGCTACGTTTACCGCCTCTGTTCATAATGCTCACTGTTCATGCTTTGAAACGCAAGAGAAATATGATCGAATTCGAATACTATCTGAGTTAGAGATGACAATGTTTTGTAAAACGGTACTATCTTTACACCGTAAGGTTTTACTAAAAATGAATCCGATGCATCTCTGATAATGCAAATGTTTATTAAATGATTAACCAGGAAATACCAAATGATGGTTTATGTCAATGTCAGGGGTTTTGTACACGGTTACGTGCTTCAGTTTGACAAATTGAAAATAAGAACTTCGTGTTGATAGGAATTTTTCTTGCGTAGTATTTCAGACGGTATTATTTCTCTATGGACAATTATTGGGTCTGATACGGGTATTAAGTTTAGAGAATCTAGAACATGCTCTTAGATTAAAAAAATCGCCTACTTATTTAGTTCTTCTTTAATCATTGCCAATGATGAATCATGTCTTCAGCAATCATCAAGAAGCACAAGCCAGAAAAGAGAACAAGTTCTCTTTGATTTGAGCGGAATTTATTGAAAACTCGATACAGCGGAATGGAGGCTGCAGGGAGTTCAATGAAAAGAAACACAACACAACAAGCTCAAATTTCACTACAGTTTGATATGAAATGTGTATCTAAAGTGAAATATGCCTGGCTAAAATATTCAATGGATGTTTATTAATGGGCTAGTGAAGAAACTTCCATAGACCAGTAAATACAATTTCAAGATTGCAGTTTCATAATGCTTTGCAAAACATTTGCCAACAGTTACATACAGATTTCTTTACTAGTGACGCTCGGTGTCGTTTCAGCGTATGCTTCACGACGGTTACGCGCCAGTGAGTCCAACAGGACCATTATGTCCGACGAACCATTATGTTCGACAAACCATTGTGTCCTACCCATTCTGTCCGACAAACCATTACGTCCGACTCATTGTGTCTGACAAACCATTACGTCCGACTTATTGATGTCCGACGAACCCATCGGACAAAATGGGTCAGACATAATCGTTCGTCGGACACAACGGGTCGGACATAATGGTTCAAAATTGTCGTCCGACATAAAAGTCCATGTCGGACCTAATGGCGCGTAACAAGCGTCCAATGAGCGAGTTATATTCCTTAACGAAATTCAGTCTGTTACACGGGGGCTTGACGACCGATGGCATAGAGCTATAATATTACTTTAAGTTGTGACATTAATTTGTTTAAAACTTAAGCAAGTGTATATCATCGACGTATGCGTTTGTGTAAATCACATTTTACAACTAAATGGGATCCCAACAAAACGATTAAATTCTACTTTGAATCAACATTTGCAGTCGATGCAATCATACTTGCAATGCATTTTATTCGTTATTTTCTGCACACGCCTACGTTTGATGATTACAGCCAACAAACCTTTTTGACTGAAATGATTTTATAAGAAAAAACCTGACTTTCATCAGGAAATCTAAGAGTTGTATTTCCTTGTATTAATTTGAAGGTTTCGTTGCTGTCATCCTCTCGCTGATGAGTATCAAAGCGAAGGCCACACGGATGAATATTAATCAGAATATTCACATGTATTGCTTCGATAGCATTGGTTACAAATACGATGCACTGCATGATAAACTATTGAGAAATCTAGTTTAATACCGTGTCTTTTAAGGCCATGTCACACGAGGCAATTTACAGGCAACCAGTTCCAGGCAATCTCCATGAAGAAAAATCATTCACATTTCAGTTTTCTCATTATTTTCTTGGGGATAGTAAGTAACAGCTAGAAGTATGTCTATTGTGCTATCAGAAGTGTTCCTTGTGCATGCAGTGCAGTGGGTTGCCTCCAAGTTGCCTCTAAAAATTGCCCTGTGTGACATGGCCTTTAAAATGAAGGTAAACTATATTTTGCAAAGTTTCTGATTACCAAGAATATGGTTACATTTAGACGGTTGGTCATGTGTAGGCCCTGAGAACCGTACGGGGCGGATAGCGGCACCTCTCAGGTAGTCATTCAAAGAAACTAAGCGCTCAAAACAATTATCTGACTCGATTCTGAGTATTATGTGTGGTAATAATGTATCGTTAAAGCCTCTACTCGTGTTACACTTGCGCAGGGCCTGGTATGTCACACTGTCAACACCATGCCAAACCGCTCGCCGTGCGCGGGCACACGTCGCCCGGGGCGGCAGACACTTAAGTCCCGCGTTTAGCCGCCTTGGTCATGACCAAAAAACGTGCATGCCATAGCAAAGAAAAACAATACAAATCTTGGCGGGAAAACAATTGCACATATCCTTAGCAACGGGAACCGTTACGTCACGGTGGCTATAGCTTTTCATCACTTTGAGAATCCCCACTCCTAGATGAATTTCATCGCCTGCTCTATACTCGAAGACGCGTGTTTCAGATGTTTTTAGACCTGAGCAGATACGATGGACAGCGCATTGTACCACACTACTCGCTCGTTTAATTTAATTTTGGCTTCGCCTTACCACACCCGGAGCGTGAGATAAATTCGCACCTTTTGAAGCTATATTCCGTGTAAAACGCAGTCGTGATCTTGCATTCGATATGGTGTGGGCGGGGATAGCTGTGTTGTGAGCGTGCAATCGAAGAACACGGGTGTCGACATCAGACTTGATTATCAGAGATTGGGCAATTAAATTACCAACCGATCCTCTGGCCAATTGTGTGAAAATGTGATTAATATTATGAGGTTACAAACAAGGCTTTGTCACTTGTAAAAATATTGACCAGACCAGTTGAAGATCCGTGACAAAAGTGAGTATCCGTGTGACCGAACCAGGAGAGAATCCGTGACCGAAGCGAACACCGTCAGACTAAACCTATTGTAACCCGCTACGAGCACATTCTGTTGAGAACCCGTATTACGAAATCACTATACGAATCAATATCTATACAAGACCTTGTATGTGGGGGGGGGGGGGGGGGGCGGGGTTGATGTGTTATTTGTACTGACATTTAAACCAAGGATTTATATAATAATAAGGACAATAGTTCCATGATTGCTATCACAAAGGAAAACAATAGGGTCAATGTATATCCAGACAAAGAGTTGAACAGAGGACGGTCCACAATTGGAGGACAATACATTAAACACGTGGGACCTATAACAAAAGGGAACAATAGAGTCCCGGATTAGACAAGTGTCCCTAGTTGCCAAGTGCGTACAAAACATATGGGAGGTGTTGCCAAAAAATTAGAGTACAAACAAAAGAGGAAGAATAGGGTGTGCCCGATTGCCGGTGTTTACACACAGGTGTGTGAGCTTGTGTTTTTACAGGGTCTATACATGTTGACGTGAAGGACTTTAACAAAAGGGTATTGTTACAGACTGAGAACGTTCCTGTGTTCGATATTGTGTACAAAACCAATGCGGGACGTTGCCGTTAAGTTCAGACAATAGGAGAACAAAGATATAAGTTAATAATTTACTGGGTCTACACAAAGTGTGTTCATGAGCGTGTTTACCCGTTGACATCTTGGACTTTAACAAAAATCGTTCATCAAAAGTGAATGTGGCGCAAAAAACCACTGATACAATACAGTATTCGTACGCCGGGCAACAAGTGATCAAACTTCTATGAAATATTCTTTCCTGAAAGTATTTATAGAAAAATAAGGGAGAAGATTAAATATAAGGAAAGGGAACCTAATCCACAATTAGTAAAAAAAAAATTAAAAAAAAATAAACAACAACAACAAACAAACAAACAAACAAACAAACAAACTAAACCAAACTGAGTGGAATTTATAGACGTATAGGAATTACTCATAACACGTCAGTCATCACCAACTCTAAACAGTCTAGCTCTCATTTCCACACGCTAACTGAGTGGTACGAAAATGTAATGCTAAGGGCAGCTGCTTTCTGCTGTGTGAAGTTTGACACAGAATTATAAAAATGCAGCCTTATAATATATACTCTCGTCACCTTTAACAAAAAAAAATGTTTTGGAGTCAATACATTGTACGTGTGAGCCAAAATAATGAGAATAACATACCCAGTAACAACACTAGTTACTTCAGTCTTTCTAAGAAAACATTGAGAATTCTCGGCACTTACTTCTTGTAAAATGGATCAGCGGGTCCTTTGATCTTTTCACGGACACTCGAACTAACTGGAGGGTGTGTGATCCATTTCAGATTCCAAACACATTTCCATTTGACTTGAGAACTGACAAACCTTGCAGGCAGAACAGTTTTCTATATTCTTAGGTTTCATACTAAATTTCCTTGATACGAAGTTCCCGAAGGTGATCAACACACCGTGTTTCTTTAGCAGGCAAACATTCAAGAGTAGAGCAGCAACTATTTTGATATACTCAAAGAAAAACAAGTGGTCTTAGTAACAAAGGATCGTTAATTACCAGATTTTCGTTTTAATTTGTAAATTTATTTTGTAAAAAACAAAAATGCCGCTGTTCCATTGAACCCGAACCACTTGCTGTGTAAAATGCTTCATTTTCAAGAATTCTGATAGGATCCGGTCTCGGTAAAATCGCAAAACCAAAAACATCCAAATATGTTAGCGTTCTTGAGATATCGGCGAAAGTCTGGAGCGGTTATTTCCACGCAGAAGGATCCGAAAATGCTGAAACTGCATGTTTTTCATTACGTGAAAATTGCTTCATGCCTGAAGCCTTTCTCAGACTGAAATATTTTAGCGAGAAATTACCTCTTTCTCAAAAACTACGTTACTTCAAATGGAGTCGTTTCTCACAGTGTTTGGTACTATCAACAGCTCTCCGTTGCTCCTTACCAAGTAAGTTTTTAGGACCTTTTTTTTTAGTAATTACAAAAATTATCCCGTGCCCTTAAGTTGCGGTCTGGTTATGGTCATTCCAGAGTCCCTTGTTCGGACTATGTACCGGTATTACAGCTTGATGCTTTATCTTTGTCTGAAGCAATTATCATTTCAATCTTTCGGAAATTATAACAAGGGAAACTCAAGAGCCTAGCACTGTCACCCGTATGGAGAGAAGACGATAGAAGAAATGTGCTCAGTAAACACTGTCGTGGGGGTAACGCTGTAATTCTCCCCTTTCGCGTGAAATCATATAATTAAATTTGTCAACCTCTAGTCATACTCCTGTCACATTTTACTGTGCGTCAAACGCTTCTATTGACATCATATAAATCAAATTGTAGATGTGTTTACGTTTTTGCAGTGACTTCAGTAAATAAAGCGCCGTGTTGCAAAGTGGTATTCATTAAAACATGATCACTCCCTCCCCTTGATCCTTTGAAAAAAAAATAGTTTGGGGAGGTAGTGAAAAATTTCATTAGTATAGAGGATTTAGCTTAATTTCTTGTTCATTTAAAACGGCACATTGTGGATATCAATAGCTAAACCACAGACGCGTGGTATTTATTGGGGTAAGGTTGGATAATCTTGTCAATTGGACAGAAGCGCTTCACTGCATTGACTTCTGTTCCCTTCCTCTGTGGATATTTCATCAGCGGTGCATCATCAGGCTCTCGCGCCAGTCGTCTCCTTACACTCGAGTGTTTTCTCAGCTCCTATCCCGAGTGCACGTCACCACCTTGATCCCAAATATATGACACTCTAGAGTTTCCGCTCTGGCACTCGGGGGGCATCAACCAATAACACTCAAGCAGCAAGCCAGCGTGACTTAGATCCTCCTCCAAAAACCTGTTGCAGCGAAGGCAGCGGCAGAAAACTGACAACCAAGAACTGTTGACGGCTTCCTCCAAAATCCATACTACAAAAGGCAACACCTGGCAACAGTGTTACCAAAGTACCTGATTTTCGCCCTTCGATTTTATTTTCCCCTGTTGTGCCCCTCAAGGGAGACTTACTTCTCTGCCAATTCTCCCACCAAACCCTCGGGAATGACTTCTTTAGGCCGGATAGAGCTTAAAACAATGATTTGGGCGGTATACCCCGCGTATATCTTAACCCAGTTTCTAGATGCGTTGTTTCATTCTGACAAAAAAAAAAGAAAGGAGGAAAAAAAAAATCAGTCGGTGGGGGTTTCTGACGATCGATGCGTATCGACCGCTGGCGTTACATTTACCCTAGGGCGATGGCGACTTGGACGGTAGAGCTGATGCTGAAAGAGACGGCGAGCTAAAGCACTTTTGATTTGAACGTTAAACAAAAAGTGGACGGTAAGTGGACTAACTGGAGTTTCACTTACCTCAGTTAAGGTTATTAAATTTGTGGAAAGGAATGCCGCTTTGCACTAGGATTTTGCTTTATTGAAACGAGGTGCCATTCGAAAGTTAAGTGAAACGTACCCACAACAGAGTTCTAAATTCCTTAACATTTCGAATTTTTAATTTACAGTTGAGGTACTTCGTATTTGTTATGAATAAGGATAGGATATATAGGACACATCTTCTTTTAATGATACTTCTTTTGCGTAATTATTTTTTTTCCTTGTTTATCCTGGGTGATCCATTCAGTGAGAAAGACTCACTGATCTTCAATGGATCCCAACTCACAATAAAAACTAAAAAAAGCAGTACAAAAGCAGGAATGCAATGACAGAATTGTCCATTTCTGGAACTGTGGTCATTCAAAGTGAAGCGGGCGGGTGGATTTGATTTTCTCTACGTTTACATCCACGCTTTTATCCAGCATTTCTTGAACACAAGAACAAGAAAACTAACACAAAAAAAATAAATTGTGAAGTGTTTCTAAAATTAGTTATCTGGATTGAAGGATCAACGAGCACGGTAAAGAGAAATAGTTATACACACATCTGATGTCAATTTTTATAGATGGTGTGTGAATTTATTTATGTTACCTTTGTTCATCCCCAAAAAGGAGTTTCGAAGTTGTAATTTTACGTTGTCCATTATTCACATTGCAGACAATTTTTCACCAAGAACTTCACTCAAAGAGTTTAATTACTTACTGTTGTTATTTGATTTACTGCTTAGTTTACTATGAAGGAATGCGTATGTTAAAACACTCGTCACTATCACCCAGGCAACAGCAATAAGATCATTCGCCGAGATCACTTACTGATTTGTTAGACGTATACTACAAAACAAATTAGAAGCCAACCCTAAAAGGTTTCAACAGCAATATATGCATATCTGAGAATTAAATGGTGTCTGTGTTGCATTTGGCATTTTAGACAGGCATAAATGTTTACAATTTGGCATAAAAGCAAGGGCACTAAGTTTAAGATAGAATCATATCTTTCAAATTGAAGGGTTTCAGTCTGTAAAAGGTCAAGAGGTGGTTCCCGTTACAACCGCCACGCGTTATAAAAGTAGCCACGATTCTAAAGTGATAACGTTTAGTCCTTCGGTATAGACCTTTCTTTTGCAACGTCACAGCCCGAGTTTTTGCCAACCGAGGTTGGAAAAACTACGGGGAGCCATCAACGCCAAGCAAAAACAGATAATCACAGTTTGTAAAAATATTACACAAACATTCACAAACAGTGTTGAATTTGTTGGAAACAAGCCAAGCAATCATTGGATGTATTTTCTTTAAATAGAATTGTTTGTCAACAATAGAGAGGTCTATAGTGTGGTTAAACCTGCCTGGGTTTAAACTAAGAAACTGCAGTTTGATGTTTTGACACAAAAGTAGAGTTTGTACCCATAGCTAAGCAACAGTTTCCAAGTTTGCCACCAAATTCAAAATGGCCGCCGTGGAGATTTAAAATTCGTTCACAAGCACCTGGGGTGAACCATTAATTTTGAGCAGCAAAACTTGACGCCTACGACAATTAGAATTTGTGTTCATTTATTTTATGTATAAAACAATTCTTGCTGAAGATTATTCAGAGAGTTTGTTATGATTACGTGTACATGAATTGATGGAGTAAAAGTAGTGAAACAATATCAACTGTATTAGACTTAAACGGATCATTAAAATCGATTTTTGAAAGTGCATTGATTCATGAATAATTCATGACGGCATACACCTCGGGTAAGAATATATCTCCATAATATTATGCACGTGGGTCAACCACCGTAAGATGAATGAAGCCAAAAAAACACATCTTGCCTTTTCTTTTACATTCGCAGGCAAAACAAAAACATATTCTCTGCGGTGCTAACCTTGTCATCCTAAATATAATTTATGCTCGTAATGGTTCATTTTTATATTTAGTTTGCGTAACACACGGAGCCATCGATAGGCCCATGCAAACCGTTAACAATACCACACAATTTGTACCTTATTTCTTAAGTAATTAATTTTTTTACAGCTTTTTCCTGTGGCAGTGTTTTAAACTGACTCTGATTTCATGTTTAAGCTACTGCCGGCGCGTTTTACCGTTCCCTCTCAGAGTAGATTTAAATTTTCCTGGAACATGACAACGTAGGCAAACAAACTCTAATATGCAATTAAATCGCAATTATTTAATTGGAACATAGGCTGTGTATACAAATAATGTATTAGTCTAAGATTTTTAAAATGCAAATTTCATTGTCCATATTAACTTAGATTTGCACAGCTCCAGTCTAGCTTCCTTTAACCATTAAACACAATTCGCGTTCAGATTGCACGAGCGCACACCACCTAATCGCCACTTCCATTTTATATTAACTTTCGACAGCACTCGAAAGTTAAGCTGGTTTTCAATTAGTTTAACCAAATCCCTGTCTTTGACTGAATAGTTCAAGTTTGGACTGGAGTTAACTCAAGTGGCTGAATAATATACTGTCTTGATCTGAAACCGTTTAAGCTGAAAAGGTTTGCACGCCATTTTCCTTATAGTGATTGCCTGCCAGTATTGTTTGTGTTGGATACTTTTGTGTGTATAGCGTCATGTCTTTACTCTTGTGAGCAAAATCATCTAATACGTTATCTGGAAAGGTGTGTGTTGTCGATTAAACGGTTATATCAATATTTGTTTTATTCATCGGTTAATTTATTGTGTAGGAACAAATGTTGATGTTTTTTTTTTTAATGAATATTTAGTTTCTTTAGAATTAGTGGACAAGAATGTAATTTTTTTGCTGGACCATCATCGTGCTGATATCAGCAGTATTGTGACCCTTGTTTGCCAAGGCAATCATCAGTTTAGTGTCTCTCATAATCATTACAGCCTCGGTTTGGCCTGAGTCATTTGAACCTGGAAGGAAAAAAAATGTCTCCGCAATGATAACGGTCCATGCCCATGTCTGTACTCCGTTAAACCAAAGGAATGTGTAATTCTGGTGTAATGTTGTTCTCCGTCAACAGCTGGCTAATATTCCGCCTATATTCAAGCTTCGCGAATTCTTGAAACTGTAGTAAGGCACAACATCCAAGAAGAGTTCCTTCTTTTCAATTGACTTTTCGCAGCTGCCCGAAATCAGCCGTTGGGAATATAATCAAACCACTTACGAGGCAAGCAACCATGCCTATTAATGGCCCTTCCTTTTCCCTTCCCACGTGCCCTTCGCGATATAAACCCGTCTTCGAAATTCCAGTCCGCTTTTCCTAAACTTTCCCCTTTTCAATTCTGGAAATAATAAATCAAATTTCAGTATAATCACTCTAGCAACGCATCTTACATTTATCCTTAGTGTATGAAGTATAGCGGAGCTATCTAGCGAGTTCCAGTGCCTCAGGCCAACACGAGACGTACGTGTATTGACTACGTGTTTCAAAGCATCAGTTTGTAACTCACTTTCACACATACAATCGAGACTGTAAAAACAATGTCCCTCCCTCCCCCAACCCCACAGTGTTGAAGGAACAGTTCCCGCTCACGGTCAAAGGTTGGCAAAGAGTCTGAGATTCTTGTCATTTAACATCTTGTTTCTAAATTGCAAAAAAGTCTGTTCATTATATGATAAAGTGTTGACGATGTGTACACTAGTCTTACATTTTGGTTTATACTCTATTCCTTGAATCAAGATAATATGGTGTATTCAAGAAATGCAATTTTAACATGCTGTGTGTTTGACACGAACTGGCAGATCTTCTAGGCTCTCATACTAGCTCTGTCCACATATTAGAAACCATGGAAGGGAACTTTGGTCAGGTCATTGAGCGAGGTACCAATTATGCATCCTAAATTCCCTGCGTTCGTCTTAACGACATTAAGCCCATGCTAATAAGTCAACCCCAGGACCTTTTTGTCTCGAAGGTTTGGCCGATTACAGAAAATTATTAATTTACAAGTCGACAAGAAGTAAACACTCTTGGGTGCATAGTGAAGATTAAAGATATTTTGCGCGTCTATACCAGTGTCTGAAAAAGAATTAGTTTTCTTTTTTATAGTTCAGAAAAAAACGTGTAAATAACAAGGTCAAGTTCTTTTACTGTCTTTTTACCCCATCATTTTTCCTGAAGACAATGAGAGAATAATGATGTTGCACCACAACCTGCCTTTTCAGAGCATGCACAAAGTTCAATCTCTTAATGACTGACCCTGACCCGGAACAAGTTCCCGCGAGTTCAGTTTTCTGCGGTGACGTACCGATATCTGTTTCGACTAAACTGTAACGAAGTTCTTGGTCAGACTGGCGTTGGTTGGAAGATGGTGAATTTCATACAAAGTAGTAAAACAAACATTGTGAATGTGTTCACAAATTACTCTCGATAAGCATAGAATTCATTAAAGTCATTGAACTGCTTTGAGAGTAGGCTCAACTCCATGCAAATAAAACAAACATCGTTTTGAGAATATTAAGATCCAGGCTATACAGAGAGATTATACGAGTTATTTTTTGTTTTCGCACAGCTTACTTTGGATAGAGAAATGGACGTCACAAACTTGCTTTCTGGGTCACCAGAGTCGCAAATACGAACACGACGAATATGAAGGTTGAGTGAAACATGACCCAATAGTATCTTGTTAACTTTTGGTGTCCAGATCCGTCTAGGAATTTTAAGCACACAAATCTGGAGTGGTTTTCGTCCGACGTTGTCTCCGATACTTGAATTAACAGCACTTTCGTCTCGGCGCCTAGACATACAAACTTCGTGAGATCCATCCAAAAAACCATATTTGAATGACTTTGCGAAATGCGCACTCGGATTTCAAAAGGAGTTATACGATATCGTATGTTAAGGGTCAAATTCTATTTGATAAAGAAAAGTCAAGATCATTTGATTGGGTTTTCCTTGTGACGCCCTCTAACCATGTTACGTAAATTGGACGCTGGAAAGTGCTTTGAAACACGGACACTTTAAAATATAACCCGCACTAAGCTCAAGGCTAGTGCGTTTTCAAGCATACAATACTTGGATCTGGTCCTACTAGGATTTCCAACGGAACTTTTTCTGAGGTGTTCTGTGGAATAAGATCAGTCAAACTGAGTTAAAAAAAGAAGTCATAGGTCGCCAGAAATTCTGTGACCATCTGAAAAACCCGTGTTGTGTCTCCCTTAATTATAAGATTGACCAGGTGCATACCGGTGACCTTAACACTCATGCTCACGCCTTAGGTACCACTGCCCACTGGGCTAACTGATAGCGGCAGCAGGTTTCACCAAACTTTACGAAACTGCATTGCCTACTTGCACAACATTCAGTAAGGAAGTGGAGTGAGGAGAGTTTTGCATCTTTGATTTGGCATAACTCTTCTTCTTGGTGTTACCATAGTTTCTTGAAATCCGTCTCAGACCAAATCCATTAAAACACAAACAGTTAAAGTTACGAAAGGACATGCTGTCGTTTGTTCAGCAGAATTACATAACAAAAGGCACGAGGTCAGTAGGTAAAACGCGCAAAAATAAATAAATAAAAGATTACAAATTAAAAAAAAACTTTGTGTCAAAGTTTTTCTGCCAAATAGGCCATTATAATAAAGTTAAATTCAACGTTGTTTTAAAAGTAGTCATGTTTACGACCCTCCTTTGATAATCCTATGTTTCCCCCCTTTTTTTTTTTTTTTTAAAGATCACATGTTCAACAGAAGTAAAAAGAAAGCAATTATGCAAAGAGCATGGACAACTACTAATGAAAATAGATAATGCATTTAACGCACACGAAATCATCCATGGTAACGAAAAACCCGTTCAGTCATGTACGGTGCCATGTCATTGTCTAGTGTCATTTTAAATCTTTCCCATTTAAACACTCCCAATTCTCCTTCGTTATCTTCAGTATTGTCGCAACTGCGAGCTAAACCTTGCAAAACAAAAAGCACAATTATTAGGCTCGTCGGTAAACATTCCCCGCTATATAAGCAAGGTCGCTGCTTTTTGAAGAAATCAACGTATTTTGCGTAATGCATTATTCAGTATACCTGCAATTATAAATAAAAGCGTTTGAGACAGAACCATTTATATGATAAATTAATTTTGCACTGCAGCGCACTGCCCCAATTGTATACAACGTAGGGTTTTATAAAACAGGTTGATGAAGAAGTCAATTTGAGCATCTGAGGAACGCAGACAACCACATAATTGGTTTGGACAATTATTTGCCCTAAACCCCTAATGGGAGTATTTGATAATTTTCTAGAAGAGTTATGTTCCTTCAAAAGAAACATTTACAATGACGCAATTTGCGACCCTATTTTTGTTTAACTCTCAGGCCTTAAAGAATCACATTTTCTTGATTTGAAACAAGAAATATTATAGCTGTTTGTAAGTATATGTTTTTTATTTACCGTGGCTATTACCGCAAAAAAGTATGGAACCGGGTTCATGTTTGTCATAAGGAACTTCACACAAAAAAACTTAACCTGTATTAATCCATTAAAATCCTACGGTAAACAGAAACGATTTGAGAGTAATGGGGAATATGGATTATTTACTGCACGTGCATGCAAAGCGAATTTGAATTCACAGATAAACTGGCGGGAAAGTGGCCGCCTCCAATATGTGCTAAACTTATGTGATTGACTAATTGGTCCGGCCCTTACAAGACGCGTATCGTTCCATACAAAGTATGAACATACACTGCTTAAGCATTGTACATACATCTCAGAGTACGGCGTCTTATTTGAATAACCACTTAAATTAATGAAGACACCAGGAGCATGGTGAAGCCATCTTGTGCTTCTGCCATTCAAATCAATGTACCCAAAATGAGGCTGCGAGGAGCAAATATGATAAAGGGTTTATCGTTTTTGCCACTACATACAACGAACGTGACATTTTGATGTAGCATCAACCTTACTGTCAGCTGTAGTAAAAGACGATCATGAAAATACATGTTTCTCTCGAGGAATACGTCAAGAAAACTACAAATAAATTGAAAGAAAATGGTCAAACATCTTATGGCCATCTATTTTCCGAATCAACCTCTTCATGATGACGCAGCAACGATGTGCCTCAAATACATTTCCAAATGCATGTAACGTCAATGAACCCACACAGCTGAATGTTTTTCGGAATTAAACAACCTTCTTGCTCATCTCTAGGCAGGAGATTGAAGACGGGTTTAAGAACCACTGGATCTAGGCCGAGCATAAAACAGCATTGACAGTTGTCTCATATCAGAGGGCTCGATAATAAGTGCTTGGATCTTTATACGTGCTTTTGATAGTCAAGCGAGATAAGATACCTGAGATCGCCCCAAGACTAACCAAAAATACGGGGTTTGCTTTTGAAATTAAGGATGTAATTAGATGGTAGTCAATTTCACATGCATTGCCTGTGGCTGTAATTGTATCCTTTGATGATTGCTAGAGGTAAGAGGTGGATTTATCACGCGGGAAAGAGCGGTGGGTGTTTTAAATGCACACCAAAAGCGTTGTACACAAAACAAGTGTTAAAATGAGAAGAGTCAATATTGCATTCAGGGAACCCCACTAGGCTGACCGAAAGTTATTTAACTCAAATTAAATCACAAAGTATAATTCCAGATCAAGAATGAGTTACGGTATCAATGTTAAGATCATATACCGTCCTCCAGATAGCTCGTCAAACTAAACCAAGATTCCTGTTTAGGAAAGTGCTCAGAACCCGTGGGAGGATCCATCATTTTTAAAAATATATATATATTATATATTTTTTTTTTTTTTTGGGGGGGGCTGATAATCAAGAACGATTTGTCAGTACTAGTACTGCGAAGCCCGTACACGGCGTGGAGTCCAGGTCCGCTTAAGGGCCCCGTAATTTTTGTATATTCTTGATGCTCTTTTGTGCAATTCAAGACAGTTCCCGGAAACTTTCCCCTGGATTTTTGAGCTAAATATTTGAAGGAGTAAAATGAGAATTCCGTTGGATGGGTTTACTCTTACTCTCTGTTTCTGAATCTGCTCTGTTCTTCCTGCCCTCCAAACCACCCCCACTTTTCGGGTTTAGTTTTGATCTGTTGCTCTGCGCTAGTCCATAAAATCGTTGTTATAACTTGATGAAACTCACAGAGTTATCTAAATCACTTGATTGGCTACCTTTATGCATTGTGCCGATTTCTTTTCAAGAAATTTAAAATAACCCAGTACATATAGGAGACGAAAGCTGAAGGGTGAAAACCATACCATGTCAGAATAATAATTACCTTTGCATTTGTTGATTAGTGAAGTACCTATCATATTGAAGTACGTTTAACTCACAAAGTGCTAATATCTTTCAGAAAACTGTACATGAAAAATTAAGCGTAGTTCTTATTTTATAAAAAACTATATAAATATATCTTTTTAATTGCTTATCTTATCTTGAAACTTAACCTGCTTTCTTACGTGTTTGTGCATTGTAACACACCTATGAGCGATACATCGCAATTGGGCTTGTATTTATGGTTTTTTATAGTTATTAATTTGAGAATTGCTTGCGATAGAATTGAATTATAAGAGTTTAAGCTACGCGTACAAGCTGATTACCGAGACAGCTTTAGAAAAAAAGGAGTTCGTAGTAATCTGTAATATTGACTTTGGATTCATCTAGTCTTAAATCTTAACAGGACACACACTTTCAAGTGCTTGTATTTTTGACAGAGAGGTTTCGTGTTGTTTACATCGGAATCAGAACGGTGTAATTTTTATATTAACGCACTCTGAAGTTCCAATCGTAATGTTGTCAGTCTGAATCCTTTCTGCGCGTCGTCGCTTTAATATACACACATTTTTAGTTTCACCCTATGAGTTGATGGTTATCAAGTGTGGCTCAGTTTCCACGGGGTATGTTGTAATGGGTATAATACGATGATTTAATACACTTCGGTGGGTATCGAGTTATGTATTACGGTAAGTTACCGCAGTCCGGTGGGCCCGAACCGGGGATTCAACCTCGTTCCCATGGGCGCCGGAATGCTTCCAAACGTGTAGGCGGTATATGGACTTCGTCCCGGAATACACATACGAAAACACACGCAGATCTCATTTCAATTGCTATCAGAGAGCCAAAAATGTGCAAAGTAAACTGTGACGTCAGAGGCTTTCGCTGTCGTTACGATGCACGCATTCCGTGAGTGTCGAGTGCGACAATGGAACTCGACCTTTGAGAAGTTCTCGATGGAAAAACAGATTTCGTAATTTTGTTCGCCATCGCACTGATGTATTGGTCAAGAACCGTTGCACATGATTATAGTGGGTTTGATTTTCAGTTGTTATTTCCATTTTCTTTCCTTTTTCTTTTTTTTTAAGAATTTATCTTCATAATGAAATTGTATGCATTTAAAATTAATCAATCAATCTATTTTTGAAGAACAAGTTTCCTTGCAGCGTTAACAAGAGTAAAGCGACACATGTGAATAATTCTTGCGATGGATTGACCGTCACATACTTTTGATGTCACATCGGACAGTTTTCACGACAGAATTGTATTCGGACTTTAGGCTCTATCTCTCAGACCTGGACGTTTTTAAGGCAATAAATTAGATCAACAAATTCAGGTCTTTTTAAAGAGAGATAAAACCAAACCATTTCAAAATGACTAAATCTCTCGATACAAACCGTTCGATACATAACTTAACCGTTCGATACATAACTAAACCGTTCGATACATAACTAAACCGTTCGATACATAACTAAACCGTTCGATGTATAAACTAAACCGTTCGATACACAACTAAATCGTTCGATACATGACTAAAATTCGATGCATAACTAACCCATTCACATACGTAACTAAATTATTCGATAGAAAACTAAACTGTTCAATATAATTATAAATCAATCGTTGTATACATCGTTAAAACGGTCGATAGATAACTAAACCGTTCGATACATAACTATCTCGTTCGATAAAACTTAAAGAACATTCATTACATTACTAAAACATTCGATAAATTGCTTAAATGTTTGATACATAACTAAACCGTTAGTTACAACTCAACCGTTTGGTATAATTATTACTAAACCGTTCTATTAGTTGTTAAACCGTTCGAAATGCATCCAAAACGATTGCATACAGTTTTATTTACATATTATTTAATGTATGACCAATCTACTCATTCTGCATCATCACGGTTTTTGAACACAATGTTCTGTACAATATTAATTCCAGAGCAATATGAAATTTTTCGTCGCGTTTGATTCCCCGAAACAAAAATTCAAACGTTACTGTGGTGCGAAACTGAGAACCCATAAAGAGTTTTTCAAGGCGGATTAACTCGTGAAAGCTGTTACGTTTGCAATCCCGGGTCTTCGCAGCGCGCGTCAATAACGTAACACGCCCTCTTCGCCCCACCACACCCACGCTATTAGCAGGTTCCGCCCTTCCAATTAATCGCCACAGACAGCCGGTCACATACAGTTAGCACGAACGATATTACAGTCTGGTCTTAAGTGAAAACACAAATACACGCTGAACCCAAATGCGCCTTCTCACTCATGAACTAGCACGATTTTCCACGTCAGGCAAATGTAAAGGAGAATGCACACCCACGTCCACACGTCTCCCCCTAAAACGGAAGAACGCGACCGACCATGAGATAATAACTTTATCTCGCCATGAAAGCTTGGTGTTGTGTTTCAAGTTGTGCATCGATCCACGGTGGCCATGTTTTATTCCGGGACTGTAATTGGCCAACCTATCCGCTAGGTCTTTCTTATACACGACCCAAGTCATCATTGAAGAAACATTACTTTCCCCCTTTTTTCAGGAGGTCATACCTCTGTGTCCTTAATACAGTATGTCACTCCATGTGCATTCAGGGCATTCAGGTTGGCTCAGTGGTTTCTTTCCCTGCCTTTCACCTCTGTGACCCCGGTTCGAATCCCGGACTGAAGCCTTGCATGTGGATTGGGTTTTCAGTCCCTACCTGATTGCGTGGGTTTTCCCTATTTGGGGTTTTCCTCCCACATCTAAAACTGATATTTCTTCAACATCTTCTCCACACAGATATCTTCAGGCCTACGGGTCACAGTGCAAGTCAATTTGTTATAATATTACCAGAAAGACATAATAATAATGTACTTCTTTTAATCCACATCTGAATTGTATCTGAACTCTGTACAAATAAATATATAAAACATGTATAATACATATGTATAATACATGTATAACTTAACTGTCACTGATGAAAACACATCAAAGCACCCGCTCTACATCACCAAATTGTGATATTTTCATCCATTATGGAAACTATGGTACAAGCTGCCTTTATGAACGAAGCAAGTCGTTATATTTAGATCAATGGGCGAGCTCTTTATTTTAGATGTTAAGACATCTGCATCAGACCCCGTGGGTTCGAATCCCGACCAGATCGAACACCAAACTAAAAAAAAGATCATCAAAAACAGTGCATCTATACAATTATACGCAATATAAAATTGTTATATAAATTTTATATTGCGTATATGCAATATTTCTTTAATATCAAGAGTCAGTGATAAACCTTAAATTTTTACTCAAATAGTATTCAAGATTGTCGAACCCCCCAAAAAACAGTGTAAATAAATTTGAGTAATTCATTAAACTCATTTGTTTTGTTATTTAGATTGATCGAGATAGTCGAGGGTTGAAATGAAAGTTGAGGAGTGTGGATGACCAAAATAAAATAAGTTGTCTTCTTGTCTTTAACTGGGAGGCTTGCACCCTTCAGAATTAATTACAATTTTTGTCGACATCATTTTCATTCATTTTTTTTTTTTAAGTTTGGGACTTAATGGAAGACATTGCAACCGATGAGGGCATCTACCCCGTCCTCATCCTCACCTTCTAAATTAGGAAGTTTAGAATTCTGTGTGAAACAAGCATGGGTGTGGTTAAAATCACATTGAATGACTGCTTGCGGCATCAGCTACTTATTAAGCGCACTATTATTACGCATTTCACTGTATACATTGCATGCCCTGGAGGATGTCTTCAAGAAATTCTTATTGTTTTCTTGTAGGTCCTCGGACAGCAAGTGTGGTGAGAGCAAACACAAGGTGTCATACGCAAGCAAACACAGGCCCGTCAGCCGTCACTGCCTACCCGTCACCATGAAGACTTCAACAATAGCCCTGTTCATCGCCACCGCCTTCATACTTCAGAGCAAAAGTACGCACGCAAGGGTGCTTGACGACCTCTTGGAGAGACGAGCGGGCGGGATGACAAGCTGGGATCGGGATGACAAAGTTGAAACCAACCGTTTTCTTGCGTCACTATTACAGGCAAGTTGGGTCGTCGTTGTCAATGTCGTTGTCTCGGTACATCAGTCAAAATATAGCAATTACCACTCGCTCTCTCTCTCGTATGCAGCGCTGAATCAATAATGTCAAGGTCCATGTTTGACAGTCACAGTGTCGCGATCGGGTCACAGCTGGCTAGACGAACGATGCCACTGTCCAATTTTCTGATGTCTTGATCTTGCTGTCTGATCGGCAGCCCCACAGTCACGCTCAAGAGTTGGCTTCATATGCCATTTTGTGTAGCATGTGGCAACCACTTATAACTCGGCATGTTTTTGATTGTTGGTTTGATCACTGATGGTGCGGATGCTGTGTTGCTTATCGTCGACTGTGTTTTAGTCTGGTGCCTGTTAGTTGTCAATGTTGTTTTTCAATTTCCTGTTAGTGATATCACTATCAGTTTCAAGTTTTTTTATAAATTGATTGCAGCTGGCCACATCACAGTGTATTTCAAGTTTATCGGATTAAACAGTCACAATTATAAAACGGAACTTTGAATCAAAAAATCACCCGAAACGACAGGACTTTGTTAAGGTGGATTGAACGTGCTTATTGTTGTTTTCAGTTTGTCTTCCGTCCCTAGCTTGCTTAAGATTGAAAAATCGCACATAGAAATTGTTGTCATGTTTGGCGTGTATTTGTAAGCTATAATGAATATAATAATATAATTCACTACAGCGGTAGTAATTTCAGTTGTTTCTTAGTAAATTCAATAAACGACTGTCGATGGAATCTTTTGTTACACGTTTGCACACAAATCCGCATTAATCCTCAAATCAAATTACACTTGCACGTAAAGTAACAAAACGGGAAACGTTATACGCACTGTTTCTCTCTGAAATTCGTGCGAGGCGTTTTAGGCAAATCTGGTTGATGGTTATGTAGCATGTACAAGGTAGAAAAACAACCTGGAAAAAAGAGCCGTTCTAAAAATTCGTAAATTGAAAGTAGCCTTGATGTCTGCAGTCGTAAAATTGTAAGTCCTCCCAACAATGAATTGTTTATTATCCGTCTAGGTGTAAGTACACGCGTGTACAATTTTTATAGACGACAATTGTTCAAATGTGATTTCCATGGGGAGTACTTAGTTAAAATTTTGCTTAGAGATGATCGTTTAACACAGGAAACATCAAGCCAATTCTGACTAGATCACATACATACATCGAATGATAATAATTTGTATAATATTGTTTGAGGTTGCTCAAAATCAAATCGTCAGAGGTCCTCACGTCAGTCGAAGGTTTCTTCGAAGAGTGTTTCGAAGAGTGTTTCTTGAAACCATCTACCCGCAGCCCCACCAACCAAAATAATGCATCGAAAGCCAATCAAGCACCAGTCAAAATAACCATCTCGTCCCACTGAGTTTATGTAAGAGGAACGTCGCCACAAAGCGTGTACCACGCAAACTCGACTCTCCATGTTCTTCTGTGGTAGTACAGTGTGGATACAATCATGATTTACACCGCGAAGTCACGGCTTTTGCTAATTTTAAGGGGTTACGATATCGGAACGTTCCCCGTGGGTATTTTACACTCTTACATACCAAAATCATAAATGGATGATGCAAAGTAAGCATAATTAGAATCTTGCTCGTGGACACACTATTTAAGGCTATGATATTGTGACATAGTCTTCATAATTTGAGTCCCAGTCACTTTATACTGCTTGGCCACCATGTGGCATAATTACAGATTTTAAAAACTGTATTTTCACAGTGTCGTGTACTAGACAATGACACCGCGGTGAAGCAATTACTGGTATCAACCATGTCTTAATCAAGTTACCCCCATTTGAAGTAAAGCGGTAAACAGACTACTCAACCTGCAGAATTGATTACTCCTCACTTGAATTAATCACACCTCTATTTCAAAGAAGGTAAACAATATGTCAATAAAAAAGTGCAAAACGTGTTACCAGACTTCGTGACGAAACTCAGCGGTCTTAGAAACAGATTATTGGGATTGAAAATGCGGCCTTTCAACAACCAGTATTACTCCTCTGTTAAAGAATACGTTTGATAAGTTCGTTTTAACCAGCTATCTCGATAAATCCATGGGATCGGTTAAATAGAGCAGCATTGTACGTATAGCAGACAACAGAAAACAGTGCATCGCAGCAAAAGGGGCTTTTTCGCGCCTTTTTATTATGACAGATGCAGAGAATCCTTTGGGGAGGTATTACACCCGAATCGAAATCAATTAAGCCTCTCTTCTGACGAGCAGTCTCTGCTCTGGACTTTACCATGTTGAGAGAGAGAGAGAGGAACATGTCTATTTTTAAGGAAATGGACCACGTGGTTTAGAAAACTGGAGGCTTTATTGAACGACCTTTTCTCAATTATTGTTGTTTTTATGGGTTAGTTTCTTTAAAGTCTTTGTTGATGTGGGAGATCCTGAACAGTATCGATTACTACACAACATTGCCTGCAATCACGTCATTCGGAAACATGCACTGCGTCAGTTTCGTGCGGAAATGCTTCTGCACTGCATTTTCGAAAACACAGCTTGGGCTATGGGCTCCGGCTTGGGTCCCGTCCACCCTGCTTGAAGCCCCGTAAGGAAAAGCACACGTTTTGCTAAATAAATGACGGAGCCTAAAACCCAAGCACAAGCCAAAACCAAGGTTTCGAAAACGGAATGTCTTAACTTCCTTCATCTTGAACATCGTTACGTTGGTCCAACAGACTGATCGCATTTGCCACATGATTTCTCATTGGCTACTTGTGTCACGTGTATCGATGACGGTGCGTGTGTCAAGAAATGTCTGAATGGTCACTGCATTCGCGCTTTAAAAGTCTCCCTGCCAATCATCGCGCGAGTACCAGCCACTGGCGATATTTGCCATGATTAATAATGATACTGCTTCAGTTATTAACACTCTACCACACTCTTTGCTTTGCGCTAAAACAATATTCGTCCATATCACTTCTTTAAAATTTAAGATCCAATCCAATCATTACAAAGACATATAACTTGGTAACAAGGAACTTTGTCATTGTGACGATGCAGAAGGAAAACGAATTTGTTCATATTATTAAAACTTCCATTGATGAACATTTACAGACAAAATATTCCGAGTGTAAACTTAAAGGCCAAACTCATACTGTTATTTTTTCAAGACAAAATTGCGAGGTCTTTCTCTCGGGAAAAAGAAAATGATTTCAGCCAAGTGTTAAGGAGCCACCCAATAAAAGCTGGTTTTGATGAGGCTGGGTTGTGGATGGGGGATGGTGAGGCCGGAAATACGCTCCGTGTACTTAACTGGGAAACGTGCATCAACAATTAAGACGAGATCAAAACGGCACGGTGGTCAACCGTTAAACATGCACACGTCGCAATTTCCTCCAGCGACTCCTTCTTCCCAGCTGATCCCAAGGCAATACCATTTTACCCAGGAGGCTGCTTTTTGGATGTGGATTTACACCTTCCCTTTAGTAGTGTCTTTCTCTGGTTTGAGAAAACGAGACAGATTTTGCCTACGTAAGCGGGCAGCCTGCCCACACATATCCTCGTTTTGTCGGCACTTGTTCTCCGTGTTTTATCTGGACTAGGTGTGAAGGGGAGAATTCCCCCTCAAATGCCATGTAAAATTGAGTTTTCAGTCATTACAAATTAAGAAATGTATTTCTGAAGTGTAAATACACCTTTTTTCTTTAAAATGTTTCGTGTGGCATTTTAAAATTAATTTTGATGACTTTCAAGGGGGTACCGCCCCCGCCCCCCCCCCGTGGGGAGCATTCATTTGCATAAACATAACCAACCTTGTGATGTAAGTGCATTTTTTAATCACTCCTTATGAACTCAAGCAAAAAAAAGCAAGTTTTACTCACTTGTTTAACGGGACAAAGGTGCACAATGTAAATAAATTTAGCCTTTTCATTTTAATGGACATCCGCTGTCTTAAAAACAGACTAATTACAGGATTAATAACGAAGTGATAAGGGGACCATTGAGGTGCGAAAACGAAGATTGGACAAAACTTAATCACCGGAACAGGTGATAAGCTCGAAACGTGAACAACGTTCGTGACATAATATTAACTGTATTTCGTTGTTTTCGATAAAACGTATACATTATCCACATAAGTTTTATTTAAACACTCGTTTTCCTTGTATGACAGATAGAGAGAAACGTTTTCCGTATATTATAAGAATATCCACTCACTGCACAATGTACGGCGCCCAGTTGAAATTGTGTACGGCAAAAAGGGTCGTATAATGTAAAATAGAAAGATACTTCTAGATTGTGTTATAGTCACACAATCGAATCAGATGGACATTGTGGCAGTTTGTGCGCCTCGTTCATTTTATGATTCGTTTGATTTTTAGACAAAGCACTGTAGTGCACTAATGCATTATTCGTCAAGATTTCCTCACATATGTAGAACGCATTAAACAGATATGAACTAGAGTGGTAAAGCAGAACGGACTAATTAAATTTAGCATGGAGCTCTTCAGCAATACTACTAGAGCTAATGAATAGAATATTGGGAATACGATTTTACTGTAAAAGCTTGTTCCATATAAAGCACTGAGTTCTAAACAATGTACTCACAATTGTGCTACAGTGTTCGGAGATTTTTTTGGACAGTTGTCGTGGCAACCTAAGGTTTCTCCCTTTTTGGGTCAGGTTAATGAATCAAATTATGCAATGATCGACCTTGACTAAAGCGGCAAGGTGAACTCGCAACAGTATTTTGAAATCGGTATACAGCCTTAAAAGAGTTTTGAATGAAAAAGTCACAATTGACATATCGGTACTTAAGAATATTGGATATATGTTTGTGCGCATTGTCGCAAAATGTTATCGCGAGGTGAAATCTTGATAGTTCAAAGCCGAGTGAAATGGAAAGCAAGATTTCACAGAGTGATTATATTCTGCAACAAACGAACGAAATGCAATTGTTTAATATAACTCACAAAGAGACCCTTGTCATTTAAACAACTGTCACTATACACAAGGAGTCGTCCATGTTGTTCAGAGGGGGGGGGGGTCAGAATTTACAGTGTGCGCGGTGGATGAATTCCGTGTCTAAGTTGTGTTTGATGTGAGAAAAGTT
Source organism: Marthasterias glacialis (assembly GCA_911728455.2). Taxonomy (NCBI): domain Eukaryota; kingdom Metazoa; phylum Echinodermata; class Asteroidea; order Forcipulatida; family Asteriidae; genus Marthasterias; species Marthasterias glacialis. The sequence goes on along the minus strand of OU452238.1, from coordinate 14,037,360 downwards.
CAAATAACAAAGAGATCTATGTGGTGTGAGTTTATATATAAAATAAGAATTTAAGGCATTTCTCTCGTGCATTGGATGTTATAATCACTCGGGGAAATCTGGCTTTTCCTTTTTACTCGGCTTCCCATCATGAAATGGAATAGTCCAGATTTCACCTCGGGATTATATTCTGCAACAATGCACCATTTGCATCCAAGTGTAATACATATGTTTCAGGTTACATTCTTGTAGATTACTCATGACAGCAACTTCTGTCAAACTTAAATATTGAAACTCTTATACTATGTCCTTTTGGAACCGTTTTACATCTCAAAATACAAAAATCGAAATAACTTTACTCAAAGAGCACAATTTTAATGGCTGAAGATTTGATATGATAGTTATGGAACCCGTACACTTACTTGGTAAAAAGATGCATTATTAACTATAACATAAAGCTAAAATACTGGGTTTGTTCTTCAGTGTGTATATATAGGGTCTGTATTCGGCCGTGCCATGTCTATAATGCCAAACAATTAACTTATAAAGTTATTTTGACAATTGAAAATAACTTGATTTATCGGCTTTTACGCCGATTTACCTTTTACCACGGCAAAATGCCCTGTTTCCTTTTTTTCCTTTACCCCTAGTGCTACATCTAATTTCTCAGGCACAATCACAAACATAAGAAAGCTTTTCTAATGAATGCGCCGCCCCAAGATTCAATTTGTTAGCTTTAATTATATACGATTTCCACTTTTCGCATCACTGTTTTGCCCTGGTGGAAATCTCGCAATTGAGCCTGAATGCTGCGACATTGCAGTTGATGTTTTTCGCCCCGTGGCGCAGTGTGGGGCTTTGACGCTGGGAGTAATGGCAGCAAAACCAGCGCTGAAACGGCAAGCTCATCGCGTAAATGCGGTCCTTCGTGCATGACGTAGGCCTACCCCGGTAGTCATGTTTTGTCCAGTTCCATGAAACGCCAACATAATGGTAGAACCAATTTAACTACAGGGTCGTTACAATAAATACTTGCTTTACAGTGATGTGATTGTACTTTTTCTAATAATTGATTGGATCTCGGCCTCTATAAACCTTTAATTAATTACATAAAATGTTGCCCAGTTTATAAATTGTTGCGCATAAAACGGCCATGAAAAAAAAACAATAAAAAACTGATATCACTAATTAAAAAAATTACTAGCCTGCACGTTTGACAACGCTTTTGTGGACGTCAACTCGTTGTAGTGATTAGATAAAACGGTTCAGCGGTAAAACAAAAACAAAAAAATAATTTCCCTATAGAAACGTTTCAATTTAGCTTTCTATAAACTCGTATTATTTTATTCACCTTTTCTGGATAACGAAGGTTGCATGAGTTTTGTCATGTTTTTATTTGAAGGAATTGTCCCCCAAAATTTAAGATGGAACTACCCTTCGGAAGTTGTTCCAAATAATAAGGTTTAATTTCAATTTTCAGAATATACGAATTTCTTCAATATGCTACTGGCCAATATTTCAACACGGTTAGGATTTATTCAGACACAAGTTTTATGGTAGAGACACATGATTTCGGGATGGTAACATTTCTCCGCACCCAAACTTGAATAAAGAAATTGGAAACTGGCTTTTCTGATATTCAATTAAAGCATAATTGTTTTGAAGTTTCTGGTTGACCCTCGTAGATATCAACCTATTTGATTTGTTTAATTTATTCTATCTTTAGGATAAGAAGCGTCTGTATGAAGTGACACTTAACAATCATGAATATTCAATGCGGTTATGTGGACTGTCTTACGCCGGTGGCAATCAATTGTCCTTAATGACGTGCTTTCGTGCCGTTTGGCTTAAGTGGAAAATAAATAAGAAAATTGTAAAACATCTTAGGATCATTCGAGGATAACTTGGACGTCCACTTGGTCAATAATTTGTTTAGTTTTACATATTCTTAGAAGTACCATGAAATTGGTGATTTTCATCGAAGGCCTAGTTTAGATCACTTGAAGTATATAGAGAAGGAGCGGGTTAAACATAAAGATGTCGTTACTCTCCTACGCTAGGAAGAAAAACTTAAACAACAGGAACAACTATTTCACCTATAGCAAATGACCTGGGGCTTATAATGCTTCGGAAATGATAGGGGGACAACTCCAGACGTCAACACGTATTAGCCGCATGGTCTAGTACTCAATCACCGTTGAGCGGCGCTGACGGGCGGGTGACTGGTACGTTCATTGTAGGCCTGCCACGAAAATGGAAATAACATGTACAGTAATCACACCAATAGTGTGGATCAACTAGGCTACTCAGTGTGCAGCATTCACATATTAAAGATAAATTACCGACCAAACCACCCTCTATATACTGCTGATTTTCTCGTTGGGAAGAAGGAATGACATGCCGTATAGCCAAGGGGGCAAAGGGGGCAGGTGCCCCCTGTGTGTGGAACATCTCCCCCCCCCCACCCTGTCAGCCTCTGGACACTGTGCAATTTGCTAAAATCAGGCAACTTTAACTGCAATTGCCCCCTCTACAAATATCTGTGCCCCCCACTTACCCCCCCCCCCCTTTAAAAAAATGCTGGCTTCGCCACTGAATGCCGCTTCGACCTTAGCAGAATCTTTCTCAGGAAAGACACTGCAATGGGCTATTAGCTTTTTTTTTGCATGAATAAATAAAAGAAACAAGGAAATGAAGAAAAACGATCCTGCATTTTTGATGTATGATTCTTTTAATTATTTGAAGTCACTTATGGTTAGTTATCAATCGAATACCCCCACAGAGAATATGGCCCATATGCATTTTCTTTGCCAAATGTCGGGTAATAATGTAACAGTTGACGAACGACTTATCACCATCCACTGAACACTATGCTCAATATAACGACAATCAGAAAGATACAAGTGTCAAAATAAAGTGGTGTCACTAACGATGACTCCCAGTGCTATTGATTATTAATATTACCACGTCCGTGAAGGTGAACCCGACATTCATCTGAGTGTGACTCGATCAGTTGTTATTGATTTTCCTCTCTTCTTATGAATGACGGGAGAAAAATCACAGCAGCACCTGACACCAACCGGGGCGAGCGTACACATCTTAACACGAACATTATTCACCCGCGTAAAACTCGCGATTTATGAAAATCTGCACTTTTCTTCTTTTGCGGCATCTCTGTTGTCCCTTGGCGGGAAGTCGCGGGGGTTGAATTCAAGGTCAACACAGAGGAGCGCTCGCTGCAATCTAGCCTGGTGGGATTTGTCGTCATCAGGTGTCGCTAGATTTAACCATCTTCATAGTCCCTGATCGAAATATTGCGTGACATGTATGACATGATACTCCAGGAATTAATCATGGCAAACTTTGTCCACACCTTCGTTTCCAGAACCTGTGATAAAAGTATGCTCCTCACATGAGCTCTTCTGGTGAATTGCACAGAATGGATGCGTTTAAACTCAGAAGATTAATTTTCATAGATTTCGATCTCAGATGACGCATGTCCTCGATCGGTTTCGGCGAGTCACCTTTTTTCAAGCGAATTAGTACACATCTTATTTCTTGTTAAAATGCCACACCGGCTTTCCTGTTCCTTTTTTAAAAATATTTATTACAAAGTAGCTTTAGAGTAGACATCGATGGATGGGTGTGTAATCATTGAAACGTAGTCTACTCAAGAATCAAGTTTCAAGAATGAATTTTACATTGAAATCTTGAAACATTCAATTAAGATACAATTGACAACAATATATCATTAGCCCAAATCCTTTATCTGGTTACAAAAAACATACATTTTAAGAAAGAGAGCATTTTCCTGCTGGGGAACTTCTGGGCCCGAGTGTCAAGAAGAAATTTTGAACTTGTTTTATTTTATGAGTTTCGGCCAGTCTTTACATGAACATTGCATGACTACGGTCCCCCCTGACAACAATACCGGTATTGATTCAAAAGTCTCGTGTACTTGGCTGATATACTCCTCACTGTTTTCATGATTCGGTGCTTTCAATCTATCGAAATCAGTCGTGAACATTTTTTTAAGAAGGAAGAGTGGTGGTTAAAAATAGGTTCAACTGTCAACTATTTCACTTCGAATTTACATTTTGTCTCCGACAGTGTACGTTATGAATGGACATGCTCAAAGCAGCATTGCCAGTCTGAGATGGTAATTTTGTGTGTACAATACACCATCTGTCCCTTTTATGAACGGTATCTTCATTTTGTTTGCTCTTCTATCTTGTAATAAAACTATTACAAGTTATCTAAACGGAGAACCGGGCAGAAATTGTCACAACGGGACCAACGGAAACACCCATAGCAAAGTAGCGCCCTCTAGGGAGACAATTTTGTACATCTTTAACTTGTTCCTTTTTGTACTGTTCATTTATAGCGTGCGGCCGGCAGAGGGAGTGGACTGTTCAGCGAAGAGAAACGTGGAAGTTCCAAATCCATTGATCACAAACTGGATAGTCTTCACTTTGCTTTGTGGTGCAGACGAATGAACCAAACCAGTTCCCTCTGCAATTAAAGCACAATGTAAGTTGAATGTGTATAAATCATTGCCTAATGACAATGTTACTATTTGCTTAATAAAAGAAAGGTAATCCCACATCATATCAACAAATACAAAATGTGTAATGATGATTGTTCTATTTTCTCATTCACACAGATATTAGACCGAGCTATATTTCCAGAATCAGTCATTTCTACACACTCTATTTCCACAGGAGCTGAAAAAAAACGAGTGAGAGTTTAAAGCAACAGGAACGTTCCGAGTTTGTGAATACGAATCGTTGAGGGCGCAGAAATCGGCCGATTTGAATGATTCAAAATGGCGGGAATTTCCAATGCATATTTTATTTACTCTGAGACCTTATGTGATCGTTGATTCTACCTTTACCCCAACACGACTACAGCAGCAACAAAATCACAGCAAAACACATACGATTTAACTTTTGTATTGCTTACGCTATGGGCAACTTCGCTAATACATTTTACTCACGACACAGTTATAATGCGGACGCACGCGTTAATAAATAGATAAATACAAATTTTGGCATTATCTAGACCAGCATGCACCTCATTCCACGGCTTAACGCGTGCGGCCCTATCTAACTGTAAAGCGCGTAAAATATATTTTGCGAAGTTGTCTGGTGCATGCAGAGCAATCACACTAGCGCCCTCTTTGTTTAATGCTTTTACTACACCTCCGGGATCTGTGTCAGTCTGACAAAACAATTCCGTCGTGTTTAAATAATACAACCTACCCTTAAGCCATGGAAACCTTCCACCCAATGCTAAAGTATAAGGTGCATACCAACCTCACACGGAGTCTAAATACTAATCTATTTTGCTTTTTCGATGCTTTGTGCACCAATTCCTACACTGGTTTGGTGTGTACTGCATTGGTAATGCGGCGTGTGTTTTCTGAGCGGTAGAAAAGTAGTAGATAGGCCTACCTGAGTGAAGTGAGATAATCATAATGACAATGGCATTTGGACCCTCTTTGGCGACGTCACAAATGTATACCGGTTCCACTCAAGGATAGATGGGTTGCAATATACTCCATATTTGATGACAATTATGACAATTTCTATTTTGACCTGTAGTAGCCGCGTCAAGCTCTGTAAATATCAACGCAGCTTGAGTTGCCTACCAACCAATCATGGAGGGAGTTTATGAAACGCAGGCGGTCATTGTCATCAAAGATGGCTGATTTTCCCATTGTTGACGTCATGTGTAACCCATCTATTATATAATTTGTGCATATCCAAGAAGGGCCTCAGTGAATGTCATCTCTATAATTAGTTCAATGCTCCCTTTAACCATTAAGATTTCTGCAAACGAAAAACGAACTGGATGCACTATGATGACAATCTGTAGCCATTCTCAAAGTCTATTACATTATCTATTTTAGACTGTGTTGGCGACTATAATGTTACAATTAAGCTGTTAAGTTATACTCGCTAGAGGGCGCTATGTGTAATTGCTGGCACACAAAGTGTTCAGAAAGAGCACAAGCTGCTTTCCACAGCAAATGGCCGTGTGCTGAATTAACTTCCTCCGCTAGTGGCTACGGCTGGATTGCAGAAAATGCATAGCCATGGCTGTAGCTGTAGCCGAAGTCGCTTGATTGGGACACGACTATTTTCTGACTGTAGTCTGTTTACACTTTGCATTGGTAGCAATAATATCGGTATTGGAATGACCCGCCCATAACCTTCCCTTTCCTCCCCATCCCCGCCCCCCACAATTGCTTATGGTTTGCAAAGTTTACGGTTTGGCCCTTGTTAGTTAACGTAATAGTTTGGATTTTAATACTAAACTATAGTGTGTATTAGATACATTTACATTATGCGATTACAATTATGCACTTTTATTTGGGGGTACGAAATAAGTAACGTTAACGAAACAATTTAAAACTACCACACTTTAATATTAATCTAGCTTCGAAATTAGAATTTAAGAAAGTTGTAGTTCAAGCGAGAAAATAAATATTCCAACTGAAGAAGAATATTGCGTTGAGGTGATCATGTAAATATCTGCCTCAAACGTTTGATTTATCTATTTGTGCTGGCTCAGGTAGATATAAAAACAGGCGTAAATGCTATTTTTACGGTGCACCTTTTCACTGTTTACCAATATGTAAAATAAAAGAATATCAGCACCAATAAAATTGCGTGTGAATAATGCTTTGATTTCACCGAAAACGCTAGAATTAGTTTAATTTGTGTGTTGACTCGTTTGTTTGTTTGTTTGTTTGTTTGTTTGTTTGTTTGTCCCGAAGCAAATTCTTCTGCTATCGTGGTTTACTGGACGTCGTTGACTTGAGCTAAGTTTAGCTTAATAATGTACACAAACTTCCGGCTATAGGACGAGCCAAAATGAACTTATACATATAGCTAGAACTCAGATGAAAGATGGCAGCTGGTAACAGTCGAAATTGCTCTCGTTGTATACAGAAATTCCTTTTGAGACATGCCAGCCGTGAGTTTCGACAACCTAGGGTTGGCAAAAGTACGGGCGGCCTTCAGTGCAAACAATACACAAATGTATCACTTGTACACACTGATAAAAATCAGTAATTGTGCGACGTAAAATAAAAATACACATATTATTTATATAACAAAATTGAAATGCTTCATTAAAAAGGCAAATTTGTGTCAACCCAGTTATATATTTTGTGATACTCCAGGCCGCCCATACAAAATGGTGGTCGATGTTTATAAACAATAGAAAAGTCTATAAAACGTAAATGGGTGTTACGTCGTTACTTATGATGTCATACTTGACCCTGCTTCGAATAGGGGGTCAGTACCCATAGTGCCTCGGAAACAAATACGGGAAAAACGTCACCAGTGTTACCACATGATAGTATAGAAGAACTAAAATGGCTGATGAAATTCGAGGCCATCTTACCACTCTCAAGTACAAGATTGCATGAACACAATGCAGGGCTGATCTTCCTATGATTGTTACAAGAAACATGACGTCACGTTATGGCATCATCAGAGGCAATTAAGTTAATTGTAGAAGCACTGCCCTTTATCTGTAGTCTATACATTCGTCTGTAGACAATTGTAATTTAATCAGATATGGAAATATCGACTCTAAGTTCATTGTGAATGGTTACTGAGTTTTCTTTAAAATGTTCTCAGTCTAGAATTCTCATATCCATTTCGATTCTTTGTTGGAGAAAAACAATAATACGAATTATGACTTCGTGCAAGTGAATCAAAGAGGCAACTTTTATTACGTCCTCAAAACCAAGGTAGTTGTCGAGCGATTGTTTTTGTGGTTACGTTTTTATCTTTAACATTTATAGGCAAACTATTATTACTTTGTGTTCAATTAATAGGTTTATGGTAAAATACAAGAACCGTACTGAAGCTATAAAGAAATGTCCCATGCATCACAACAAAATGAGAATAAAGAGTGAATAATTAGCATTTTCATCCAATGCGTTGAGTTGTCTTGTCTTTGTGCATGAAGGGTGACATCTAGGGTTGATAATCAGAGAGTGAAAAGGTTGATTGTTCCTGTCTAGATGTTTACTTATCATGAAGTTGTATACATGTGCCAATCAGTGTCAAACCTACAGTGAAGTGTTTTCGTATTGTAGGCGCACAAAGTCTACCTACACAAACATGCGACAGAAGTAGGATTTACAGGTGTAATTAGTCCAAAACTGTTCCAAGAAAACTTCTATTGAGCTTGATGTACTGTTTAGTGAAGTTGCTTAATTTCCATGACTAACGACATGTCCGAATCAAGTGGCTACGGCTACGGCTATGACCACTGGCTGCAACGACAACGTTGAAGAGTAGGAATCCTCGGCGTTCCGGCCGTAGCCACTGCCGAATCCATTCATTCGGACACGGCCTTAGATACAGTGTTCAATATAGTCCGAATCTAAGGTCGTATCCGAATTTGCGGCTACGGCTGCGGCTAAGGGTGTTGCTAATGGACGTCCTATCCTTCAACACATGATGACGCAGTGATTCAGCCGTAGCCGTCACTTCCAATGTTCCAAGTGACCTCATGCAACACAGCAGTAAAAAAAAAAAAATTCAAGTTCTGACACATAACCAATACCTACAACAAATTTAAAGGATACAGTTTCCTTAAAGATAGAGCCCGAATTGGATCCAGTTTTAGTTCATAAAGAAAGGGTTCCTATTAGATTAATCTAGACTGGTATGGCGTGCGTCCCCGTACAACAAATTGTGCATAAAAAAGTATTTGCGAAGTTCATGCATCACTCTTGGATCCCTATAGGGCGCCACCAATGGAAAGTAAAGTGGAGGGAGGGGATACTGTTCGCTTTTGCTTCGGTGCCTTTGATGTGAGTGAAGGTTCAACGCAGATTACTGGGTATATGTTAAGTGGAGGTCACAAATAAATGCAGATTGTTTTTTAGAAAGAAAAAGAAGAGTGATACTCGCAGAAGGAATTTTTATTGTATTTTTAGAAGTTGGGAATAACAAGTTTAACCATGTTTAATACCACCACAACAAGATAGGATCATGGGGGTGGGGACCGGGGAGGGGTAAATTGTCCTGTCTTTATTTCAAAAGTTCATTGTCTATTATGATGTAATATTCCACACAATGTTCCTTGAACCAAAATCTACATGATGCAATAAAAACAAATTCCCAACAGTGCCACGAGAGGGCGTTGTTGGTATTAATGATTATTATGACCCTGTGAATAATCAGGGAAAAAATCACAACATTTGGCGGTGATCAGCTGCACTGTTTGCAAAGTTGTAAGCACAAATAAAGGGTGTGACCCCCGCCCTCCCAAAACAGGTGTAACTGGTCGCACCTGCCGCAATGTTTTATCTTTTTTTATTATGTGAGAAAATAGCGTTGCCGTGCAAACAAACTACATAAATTTAACTTTATTTTTTCGAAATTACATATTTGTAATCAGACGGAAATGATAAGGACAACACCACCGAGACCAATTTTGTACCAAATGAGCGATCGATCCAAACCCGTTAATGTATTTCTTTGATTACTAATCATATCACACCGTAATCGTTGTATATCATATGGATGTAGTTAGATTACCCAACAAATCATGGGTCAGCCTACTGAGAGTAAAAATGATACCATGAACAAAGTTTGTTTAAAAAAAAACCTTTTAAAAAGGCAATAAAGAAGTTTTCATAAAATATAAATAAAGAAATTATGAAAGGGTCTGCAGGTTTTACAAAGTTCTGTAAACGAAAATTGCTGTAAAGGTGCAATTTTTAAGCGTTACCGGGTGAAACTATTGTATATTTGTCGTTTAAAAACCTCGTAGAATAATTTGCAGTCGTTTGATGAGAGTTTGACCTGCACTTGACCCTCCTATACCACACGGTTTAGGAATGATTTGCGTGCGAAATAATGTCACTAGAACATCCGGTAATTCCACCATGCCTGTGGATGCAATATACTAAAATAAATGACCAATACTTTGCACCACAGGCTCGGTAAACAATTCAATATGCTGAATCCATTTTAAAGTGATAGTGGGCTCGCATTAGTGGTATTTTAGGTGTGCATTAATTATCAATATATAATCATTCAGAGTTCAGATGAAACGATAATTTCAACTAGAATATCTTGTTTATAGGCCAAGCCTACTGCGTTCGTTTGAAAAGGAATGCCGACGGTGTTTGTTTGTTTTTTTTTGTTTTTTTCCACCCACCCAACACGGATTTACGCCACTGTTGATAGCAATTTCGTCCACACAAGAGTTCACATAAATACGTGTTTACTGAACAGTAGCGGAGGCAGCATTTTTTATTTATTTATTTTTTTTGCAGGGGGCAAAGGAGGAACAGCTAATTGCAGAGGGGGCAATTTCAGTCACAACTGTCTGATCATAGCAAATTTCAAGGTGTGTCCCGTTACAACCAGTTCTAACTTTTCACTGAGCAAAGTATTAGCTTGAAAGTAGCCACGTGTCCACCTCATTTTCAAAACAGGGGTCACGGGGTCAGTCCAGTTGACCTGGATGACGCAGACCCCCTGATGAAATCTACTCTTTTGTAGAATGATGAAACATAATTCTTGCATCTCCTGGAAGAGTGTATAAATCGATACGTCCTGATACTGAGTGTGTTTTAACAGCATATTGTTAAACAACCGATTATAAACCAGACTTGAAGACAATTTCCATTGAAATTGTCCCGCACTGAATCACCCTGAACTGTGTCACTTTGGTTTTAATGGCCGATCCGGAAGGGGGAGGACCCGGCAAAATTAATCCAATGCCTGTTTATTTAAAGATACACTGGATCGGTGACTAACCTGCCGCAGGCAAGACACGCTCTCACTAGCCGTCCCCTACCTGCCCACCACAGAAATTGAATCCCTGATCCCATTTCTGATTTAAGTTTAGTATAACAAAAAGTACGGTGGGATTAAGACAAGTGTCACACCAAAGTTTGTCATCTTCACTGAGCAGCTTTTTCTCACAATCCTTGCAACCGTATAAGACTTCACAAAGTAGAACCTAAAGGCGTGGCACTTTTTTATGTCTCCCCGCCTTTCTTTACATTTCGATCTTATCTGAAAGCGTATACATCTATTATGCTTTTCGGATCTCTTAATCCAACCTGTCTAGACCAGCGACTAGGTGCCACTCTATCATCGATTAGACCAATGATTGATGGAAAGAAATCACTCGTACGGGTGACATAAGAGACCACGTTTGCAAACACAAAATACAAATGCCCACGGATACGGGGCACATGTGATTGGTGGGGGATGCAGGGCAAAACCACCTCCAACGCCGTTTCAAAATCACTAATGAAGGCCTAGTTGTAGTAGCCTTGCCATTGAGCTAAGCGGGTTTGGTCACTTTCCTCAATTTATTTGCATTCTAATATTGCGGTCAAGGTACCTAACAAGTGTTATTTCAATATTATTTCATGTTTTGATCGCCTGATAGAAATTGACGTATATACTTAAATTTAATTAAGCATAGCACTCCGCAACATCCCCTGCGTACTTCAGGGGAGTTCAAAGTATATTGTTGAGGCTTTGGGTTTTGGAGCAGTGTTTTAATTGCCACTCCCAGTTTTTGAAATTTGAATTTTGTAAGGCATCACGACAAACACTTAAGCGCTTACCTCACGGACCCTACATACGAATGTCCAATGTCACAAATATAGCGTTGTAAAACTCGGACTACGCCCAACAATTGTAAACAACAATCCTCGTTATTTCAACACAAATTATTTATTTATATTTATGTATTCTGGTTGTGAAGCCCAGGATTCCTCAGAAAGTGAACTTAAATCACTATACTAGTCAAGAACCCCATGGAGAGAAGTCAAAGGAAGTTTCAGTTTTAGATGTGGGAGGAAAACCCCAGAGATTTATTCCAGGGAAAACCCACGCAATCAGGTAGGGACTGAAAAACCCAATCCACATAGTGCCCCGGCGGGATTCGAACTGAGGTCCTAGAGGTGGAAGGTGAGGAAAGATACCACTACGCAACACTGGCCGCTTTTCTTTCTTTCAAATTGCATCAATTCAAGTTAAAAAACAAAAACAAATATTACTTATTACAATCAATTACACAATGTCGTATACAAATTTCAGATAATAATGGAGTTACTTTAGTATCGCGTTCGTAAGCATCTGACAGTATTTCAGACAGGAATATTTCTATGAAATAAATTATTGGTACTGGTATGAATTTCATACTCAGTACGCTTTCTGACTGATACTACTAAAGTTTAGGATAAATACCAATCCTGTATTCTACCTTTAAGGAACATAATAAAAAGGGTATAACCTATTTTGTTTTTCCAAATCAAGTCCAGCCTCAAAGTTTTGCGCTTGTTTTTTCAGTTATTCTCGATAACACGGGATTGTCTTTCTAAACAACCCACTAGAGTTTTAATTGGCGTGTCTGGGCTTCCTTAGTTCAGGCTCGGGGTGCTGACTTCCTGTGTACGTCTTTGCGTGCATTTTTGTTCACAGTGAACAAGCACTCTTGTCTTTGTAAACATCCCACAGTCCATCCGCGACCAGGAAGACTAAATCCAGCTGTTTTTACGGTCAGGTCAAGTTTTTTTTACCGTCAGGCCCACTCTCCAAGCATGGGGCCTTTATATTTCACAACTGTCTTCGTATTAACAGTTCTTGTTCTCCACACAAGTTGCCAAATGGAGCATTTAAATGACTCGGGTACGCCAGAAACTTCGACTAGTGAGAACACCGAGGAAACCCCACGAGGGCCCCACACGCAGTATCCCATGGACGGTGATGAGGGGGGTTCCGTCATGCCCCCCATCGTTGGGTCTGTCACTGGCATGCACCATTACGCAAACACGGAGGCCCACCCACCAGGTAGAGAGCAAAGCACTGAACAGGGTGGTACCCAACACAAAGAGGCAACCGATACCGGTAAATTCGTCTGCCAGCCCCATATCACCATCCACCCACCCCCAGCATCCACAAACTCGGGGACTTGCTGTAACTGCTCCACGATACGAGAAATGATTTCCTCGGAGTTGGCGAGGTTTCTTGATAGCTGTCGTCAGATGCAGGGGCGGGATAACACCGGGCGCCAGCTGGAGCAGCTTCACTCTGCCGTCTCGGACCTTGCCGTGGTCCTGAAGGCGTTTCAGCGACCTGGAGCACCGGTACCAGGTAAGGCAGGCAGTCAAAATAATACAAGAAAAGGATTGAATATTTGTAGCTACTTCCTTGACAAGTTCAAAGTATTGATCATACTTGATTTTTGGGAGAGTTATTTTAAATATATAATAATCGATAATAAACCATTAATAAATCATTGTTAAAAAATTAACAACAAAAAAACAAGTGAAATATCATTGATAGATGATCCTATTTTTTTCTGGAACTACCAGTGGTAATTTTTCATCCAAGTTATACCTGCTTATTACGTGCGTATTTGTTTTTAAATCGCTATAAAATGAAAGTATTTTTAAGACTTTTCAAAGAATGGATAAATTTGTTCCGTTAACTAATTAAACCCAGATTTAGAATTCAAAATCAATGTTTAATGATGACAAATCATCATGAGGACTGAAACTTTACCAGAACATACAAATATCTTTTTTAGAAGTAAATTTAAAACTGAATTTTTAAAGAACGCTTTAGATCAATCTCTTTTAGTTTTAACTTGTATAGTTTACACACTGTGTTTAATTTGTTGACCTTTGTTGTTTGTGGAATCTTTTAATTTAGTTTATTTCCCTTTTTATGTCCTTGTAAAGCGCGTTAGAGCATTTAATAAAATAGCTTTGGCGTTATATAAATGTATTTTTATTATTTACTTAATTAATATATTTCCTCCTAAGACTTGTCATTTCGCCATTTATCTTTACTGGCCCAATGCCCAGTGCACAACACTCATTTGTGGGATGACACAATTGATTTAATATAAATGATCACGACCCAACCATGTGGCCTTGAATCTGTTGATATCAGATAGAAGAAATAGCTCAGACCTCCGGAGAATTATCTCCATTGATCAGGAAGGGGGGTGAAACAAATACATTAGCCAAATGAGTGTCGAACCAATCTGTTATTATAAGAATAAGGAAATATGGGGCTGGGAACGAACTTGCCTGTTTTAATAGTCGTATGCTGAGTTATAATCTTTTGACTATGAGTAGTGCATGTGAACTGTGTTTATTTCTCTTGAAAGCATTGGTGCAAGCGCGCATCTCTATATCTCGAAGCTGACCATTGGCAAAGACGATGTGGACTGCAACGCCTCTTGTTCTTTTCCAAGCAAAAGCGTTCAGCTGTTGATAATACTTAAAGTAAAGGCCTAAGGAGATACGATTGGTACAGTGGACACGGGTTCGACTACTGACAAGTTCAGCATATCCAGAATGTGGATTAGATCAAAGCAATAGATAATCCACACAGGTAGTCTTGTTACACCGTGACCTTTGCTTTGACCTTTCTAAGTGACATATTGGCAGTCAAGATAAAAACATTGTCTACCTGACTTCAGCGGAAATGAGGCGAACTCGGGAAATGTAATTAGAGGTTATCTACCCTTAAAGGGTAGTTAACACTTTTGCCTCAGTTCTGTTTATCAATCCGTGTGTAGGTTTTTATACGAATAATTGGAGGCCTCCCCAACCCAATCCCGTATACACTCTAAAATCTCCCGGGTCGAGTTGACCCGGATTCCGTGCCCCGTGGGGCCTGACCCATTTTTGGGTCAGTATAACCCGGAATCTGTGTCAAAATAACCCAGAAACGGGTCAAACTGACGCAGAATCTGAGTTGAAATCCCCCCTTTTTAAAAAACCAATTCCCGGGTCAGCCTGACTCAGAAATTCTTTCAGGATCCCCGGGACAAAGAATCTGGGTCAGTTCTGACCCGGTAGGGTGTAAAGTTGCAACTTTGTAGGTTCAGAAAGTTATTTGGGCAAGTAAAATGTCTTGTTAACAAAATATTAAAGAGGTATATATGGCAATCTGACTAGGGTTCCGTACATTCGTATGATAAATTACAGCATTTTATAGGTGCGAGTTTTTGACGATTTGCATATGAATACCAACTTTATTTCTAGTTTATGTTGTCAACAAGTGCGTCATTTTGACATTATGATCTGTACCATTTCTTTCAAGGGTTATGGATCACACGCTTATTTTTGATTGTACGAAAGGTCATGCACTTTTCAGAGAAACAGTGTTAAACAATGCCTGTAGTGTAAACTTTGACGTGTAACATTATACATCATAGCTTGAGCTTGAGCTAGGTATCATGATTTGTGACCCGTGCTAAACTCATCCACGAGCTTCTGGGAATGTGACCGTGACACGAGCTTGGCTTGAAAGCTACCTTCATTCTTGTTTAGTTTAGACATTGAACTTTTCATGTCTTGACATCAATATTGGAGGCTCTCGCTCACAAAAGATTTATTGTACTGTACACTTCAAAACAGTACCACAGGGATAATTAGATTGTACAGGAAAATATAAAATCCTGAAAACTGGATTACAATTTCCTCTTGGTGCTGAAATGAAGCTCCCTGGATGTACAGATTGTTACATTTTAGAGGTTTACGGATTCTCTACATCATTTCAAATAGGTATCTGAAGGTCTGGTCTTAACAAAGGGAAGTATTCTTATCTCTGCGATGGCAAGTTTGCCTCTTTCAAGAAAATCTGAAGGTGCAGGGAGACCAACGAAAATCCTGAAATCATGCAAAATCCTGATAAATCACATGCCTGCAGTACCTTTGGACGGGCAGTTTGGTGACAGAGACCACCTCATGTGATACAACATGCTTTAATGTACTGCAACATAGATTGAACCAGCGCTAGGGGGTCTTTTCTTGTTTTCTGATCTTTTTGAAAAAAAATACGATACCCGCCAGGGAAAAAAACTGCAACCGGGCGGAAATTGTGTTGATAGATTGAGTTAGTGATGACAGAAACCACATTATCGGGGCATAATTTCTTGTCTGGTATGCACTTCGGTTTTCAATTAACTTTATTTAAAATACAAGTATGTATATATAGACAAATGAACGAAGGTGAATGGTGTGTTTTTTGTTTATTTCATGATCTCTGACGGTGAAACCTTGTCAGAACTCCTGGCAGGACTTATGGTTAAGTCTAATCTGACTTTCCTAATATTAACCTCATTTTTGTTGGGTTATTTTCTTCCCTTGCTAGGAAAGAAACATGAAATATATATGTATCGAGTTCACAAGGTCACCAAAGTTATCTCAAACAATTTCAGACAGCACTTCAGGCAAGATTGTTTTTCTCGAAAAGTGATATTGTTTCCCCAAAGGAACCAATGATTTTAACTGTGTTTTTCAGGGATTGGGAATATACAAGTATAGAGATAAATCATAATTCTTAATTTCTATCATTTTTATTAAATGTTTCCCCTTTTGCGCCTCACTGGTGTTTCTGAGTCAGCATGAAATGGCTTAAAAGTCAACACATCTTTCTCACGTTAAAAGCCGTCAAAGACAATCGTTGTAACAATTTGTTTTCCCTGCGTAAGCCTTTCTCTATCTAAAAATAGTCCACTCAACAGAATTAACATGCAAAACTTCCAAAACCCAGCGGTAAGATTAATGTCAAATTGCAGCATCGACAAGGCGTGTGAAAATCAACCTCGTTGGAGTTCACAAAAATTTGATTGAATCTGGCATACCATAATATCGTGCGCTTGGTTGACCTTAACAATCAAAGGGGCGTGACACATTTTATCAAATTTTGAAGTGCATTTTTTTTTGTTATTGTAAAAAATAATAAACTTACACAGGTGTTTGGTGTTTTGTGGATAACTGGGAAGTTGTGTAATTTGTTTGACAGGTTGCATCTTTGCAGGTCAAAAGTCGGTTATGCCAGTGTTTTTCACGCCCACGTGCCCCTCCCCACTTATTTACGCCACTGCAATTTATAATGTCAATTATATTGGGATCAAATACATTGATTATGATGTCAGTTATTGGAATCAATATTTTGAATATTAAGATATAGCGTATAAATGAGAGTATCAAAATATTGCCCAAAATACCGTCTGATCGGAATTTGTTTATGATGATATGATTATTTTCAGCAAGTTTAGTCACACTTCCAAAAGACTGTTCTGAGGTCCAGACAAAGGGCGCAACAAACAGTGGCGTGTATGTTGTTCAACCCCTAGACTTCGGCAGGTCCTTCCAGGTCTACTGTGATATGGAGACAGACGGCGGTGGGTGGACGGTAAGACCTTTATGATCTTAATGCAACAGGAAAGAATCAACTTGGAAGGCATTCTGCCCCTTTAATGTGTAGTGGATTGTTTGTAAAGCATCAGAAACCCTGATTTTTTTCTCTCTCTCTTATGAAATCACCGGGGAAATTATGTCGGCATTTCAATGAAAAGAAACGTGTCGTGATCGTGCGGTCTAGTTCGCTAGCTTCCTCTCCGGTGGCCAGTACAGCGGATTCAAAAGCCCGGTTATTAAGGCATCTGTACTAGCTTTGAGCAATATATAATAAATGTACGTCATCGACAAGGAATCAAAGTGAGGATGAACTATTGTGTACCTCGGGCGTTGAGATGGCTTCAGGAATGCCATTGGCCGGATGGACAGGGGGCAATCAATGTAAAGATGGTTCGATAATTGATTTTGTTAAATCTCACCCCCGTAAGAAAGAAAACGGTGGGGGCTAAGTAAAATTAAACATCTCCTTGAGCTCGACCCCACTTCAAAAAAGAGTGAGTTGAATGCATTCACCCTGACGGATACTTCGTTTTCTCCTGTCTCTTGATGTCAAGAATGACTCGTAAAGAGCTAAAAGATCTTTTTGTGAGATTGCACGGGGTCTTGCTTATCACACTTGGAATGAATTTCGGCGTTCCTTCAGGCCGTCTTGATTCATTTTGTCGGAGCTCAAAGGCATTCATTGTAGGCTCAAAATGGATCGTGGTAGAAAACAAACACGGTGTTTATGTGTATGACCTGACGTAACACAGAAAATGAGATACATTGTGAATTAAAGATGCTCACACAATGCAGACTCTTGTGACGTTCTGAACGTCATCTCAAGATTTGCACGAACAAAAATATGTTCTTGAAAGAGAAGCATTCTTTCTCGTGTTGCTATTGATCTGAAAATAAAAGGAATACAGGCCTGAGGGAAAAAAATACATGTTTAAAAAAAACTTTCGATGAAAATGGGAATGGTTTCAAGACAGTCTTGAATCAACAAACGAATCAATAAATGAATTTCCACTGAGATTAATGTAGCGTGACGTGTGTGTTTCGTAGGTTTTTCAGCGGCGTGAAGACGGCACGGTGGACTTTGACCGCAATTTCGCCAGTTACCGTCGAGGGTTTGGCGACCAGGAGGGCGAGTTCTGGCTCGGCAATGACAACCTACACCGTTTGACCGCCCAGGACGAGTATGAGCTACGAGTAGATCTTACGGATTTTGAGGACGAGTCAGCTTTTGCTGTCTATGATCTGTTCCGAGTTGGTGACGTAGATGATAACTTTAGGCTAAGCCTAGGAGCTTATTCCGGAACGGCGGGTGAGAAATGATCTACTTTATTTAGGCGTAATTAACATTTTCCTGAACAAAGATTGTCTTTATCATCATCCCTTCCCAGCTGCCCATCTAGGGTACGGCAGGTATGGCACGTGCCTTTGGCGCCACTACGCAGTTTCTCGAAAAAGAAATGGCAATACAAAATCAAAGAAAAAAGAAAAAAGCAAATCAGCGATTTTTTTCTTCTGAATTTGACCAAATTTGAGTCTATTGTAATCCACCGCCGCGTAATCGATCCTGCATTGACCTTACAATGGTTTCCAGTCACGCTGATCGTAGCTTTACGTTTTGCATGGCATGATACCAGTTTCACACATGTCGCGTATCCTATTCCATAGCATCCTATTACATGTACAACAGGGGAAATGAACAGACTACAAAACCATGCCATTACATGCCTTAAAAGTTCCCATGGCGGTAATGGCCTCCATTTTTCAATTCAATGCACAGCGCGTATCTATGTACACACTGTGTATACTGAACGAATTGCCTTGACCACACTAGGGGAAAAATTCCGCACTCTTTACAATTTTTTTACGAAATTTCTAAAAGATGGGTGTTAGATGTTTGCAAAGGGGCACAAAAACAAAAGATTACACAATTCTGACTACGGTAAAATGAAAGCAGATTCTATACAGGCCCTAACTTATGTTACAATTTTTTTTTATGTTACAATTTTATGGATATTTATGTCTTTGGTTTAGGTGACGCAATGGCGAACCACAACAACCAGCCCTTCACAACCAAAGACCGTGACAATGATAACTGGGGTACCAAGAACTGCGCAAAGGAATACCATAGTGCCTGGTGGCATAATAGCTGCTACTATGCCTCACTGAATGGAGACTACCTGGGAGGTACCACAGGCATCTACGGTAAAGGGGTACTGTGGTACCAATGGAAAGGGTACTATTACTCACTTAGGAGTTCTGAAATGAAGTTCAGGATGAAAAACTGACAGAGCATATCAGTCAGTAGTTCTAATTATTGACTTTTCCTATTGTCAGGTACCTTGCATAACCATATACTATTTTAGTTGTATTTCTCATTCCATTAAAGTAACCACACTACGTCCCTTTGTATTGAGTGTATAATAGTGTGAAAACACAGAGAACTGCACAAGAAAACAGTCTTTAAAGTTTTATTAAAGTATTATTGGGCATAAAACAACATTTTAAAATGATCCATTGCTAAAAAATACTTGCTTCAAATGCCAAAACAGTCCTGTTTCTGGCCCGAATGTCAGTTTAAGCCCTTGGACGGTTCAATTCAAGAGGGTTACGCAGGGTTCTAAATGATTTTATGGACTAAAATCAAAGTTATTTTAAGAGTTATAGTATGACAGTTGTCTAGTTACTAATATTGTTGACCTTAATTATGTTTCCGCCATCTTAAATTTGTCATCATGTCAAAAAAGAGGTACCAGACTATAGACCTTTTTTTTTTTTGCAACGTCACAGCCTGAGTTTTTGCCAATCAAGATGGAGAAACTACGGGGAGCCATCAATGCAAAGCAAAAACAGACAATCACAGTTTGTAAAAATGTTACACAAGTATTCGATTGTTTAGAACTTGTTGGAAGCAAACCAACCAAAACATGGGATGTTTTTTCTTTAAATTGAAAGTTTGCATAAATGTTGAATGTTGAGACTTGAATGTTTTGCTACATCTGGCCGTCCATGCCAACCAGCGCGGTTTGTTATCAACAATTGAAAGGTCTATATTTTTCCTTCCAACATAGTTTTGCTTAACTTAATTAAAAGAAACAAAAACACAATGGCTTCTTCATGATAAAGGGATCTGTCATTTAATTTAGAGAGGAATTAGTACTCCGATTGTTACAAATTCATTTTTTCGAAGGTGACATAAATATCGCCCATGCATTGTCACTAAGTCCCGCTTATATGTATTGACCAATCACAGCCAAAATTCACACAAAAGTTGTACGTGTTATTTAGGGGAGAAAACAGTATTGTTAAAGTAAGTATACCCACAATTTATATTCATAGTTGTTTAAAATAATATCTTTTGTAAACAGATGTTCAAATTATTATTTTCTTTCTTCTATTATACCGTCTATCGAGTAACTTATTTGTTAATAGCTTTAGCTTTAAAATTAATATTTCATAAATATGCTTAGTAGGATGAACGTCTTGGAAAATAATCAATACTTGGGTGTTTGGCCAAAACTTTCCATTTTTATTTAAAAAAAAGAAGATTTTCAAGACGCTGCTAACCGAAAGCACACGGATCTCAGTGTAAGCAAACGAATGATGTAGCAATGGAAGTCAATGGTGACCGTACAAGCTGAACGCCTGAAAGCTGCATAGCCCGATTTTCGCCAAAAGAATATTTTCTCTTGACGAATTTCAACAGATAATGGCAGTTGATGCTGTTTCAAAAGAAACTGACAAAACAAATGCTCATATGCCACGGACACTGCACAAAATACATGCCAAACTGTACATGGCTGATGGACGTGAGATAATGTCAGGATCCAGACAATAATTCTTTTTTAGTTTTTAATTAACTACCACTATAGTTTTAATACGGATTTGTTTCGTGCATTGCCTTAATTGAAAGCTTACAGCTTTCTCGAGTCCATGGAAGACATTAATCTTAACTTTCGGCTCAAATCGGCCAACCACGGACCTAGCATCTTTAAGCAAGTTTTTCTGCTATTTAGTAGCTCTATGAAATTGACCAAGGGTGGCGTGGAATTATTATGGGATGGCATAAGCGTGTTAAATAAAGGGGGGAATTCCTCAAACCAAGACGGACTAGTTTTAATGTAATCTTTACACTTTAGAAAGCACTCTTATGTTTTATGTAAGTTAATCTTTTGGAATCATCGTATTATTATGTTTATTTAGACCTTTATATATATATATATACATATATAAAATAGAGACAATGTAAATCTAAGCGGGTATTTTTAAATTCTGTATATACGGGACAGAACTATAACTTCGCAGAAAGTTTATCATTATTAAAATATCGATGAACAAACAATTTTGTATAATCAACATCTAGATATTTGCCACGGAACACTCATGAAAATCTTTGGCTCTTACGATTTAGCTTAAATATTTTGGTGTCGATTTTGCGGTGAAATTTTACGTTACGTCCGAATCGCAAACGTAAATATTGGCGTAAAACTTCCGCAGCTTTGTGGAAGTGCGAGGCGTACGTAAATTTCTATGGGGAACTTTTCCCGAAGTCAAAGTGATTGTATATCAGTGATGAGTGGTTTTTGAAGTAAAGTAATTGACAGCGTCTAGTTACAAAACAACAACATCGCATCATACAACAATGGAGAAGCTATATGATCTCGTTTTCACTGAAAACAGTTTTTGTTTCGTCAGGGATTTTATGAACGTTCGTCGTGATTATTTCAATTGCATCAATCGTAATAAGGAATGGTGATTTTCAAATGCTATTTTTCTTTTTTTGACAATATCAGACGTAACTATTTCTTCTGTGAAATTGGTACTGGTATAAACTTTATGGGGCAGGTACCATGTTTGTAAATGTATATACTTTTTTATGGGGGCACCAGAAAGTTGTAAGGGCACCTCGGGCACCTCCACCCCCCCCCCCCCCCATGGCTACGCCGTTGGCACATAGGCCTACATGTTATGACACAATAAACCTCTGTGGAAGATTTACCTCCGGCTAAAACAATGCCAAATCGGCTTAGGTGAGTGACATTTCACGCAATACGTTCATCATGGTAGGCCTTTTGCAATAGATGCACAAGCCCCAAAAAAGCAATATTTAGATTTGAATGTCTGTACATCAAGGTTGTACACATACGAACCCCCTTCCGTCCGCACGTGTCACGCAGGAAGCTCCAGTAACAGCATTATCAGCAAACCGCCCTACATTGTTCAGGTGCTGGATTTGGTTTACCGCACTTTAAAAAAACAATGAATGGAGGAAGTGCGCAGTGGTGGTTTAATCGTAGTTTCATGTTAACTTCAAGCATCCGCTAACTATTTCAGCAGAAACAAATTCTGCAGAAACATACCCGTGGAAATTTCCAACCATATTATTGTGATGTTTGAGAAAACCACATATAGAGCAGTGAACCTCTTAATATCCTAATCACATTTGCATTTGCTGTAGGATAGCAACGTTCAAAATATTTACATCCAATTAGACAATATTGAATTACTTTACAGTATGTCCGTACAGCGAACGTCATGATACCAATAAAGACTTTTGATATATTATTGTATTACTATAGCGCTCACATTGAAGTAATGGGGGGAGCAATGCTTGTGGTAGAAGGTAAGGCAACTTGTACGACTGATATGACGTACAACATTGCGAAGGGGAGACAAATTATTAACTGGTATTTATACTCTCTTTGAGTAAATATAATGTACAGCATTCGGTAGTGATGGCAGAATGGCTTCCACTGGTTCACAAACCCATCAAGAATGCAAGTAAGATATAGCAGATTGTTCGTTGTAGAACTGCTGGTAATGCGATTTGGATCTTGTCCACACCAATCAACCGTACAACACAAAGCAACTCATCAATGCTGTAGCAAGGAGTACAAGGTTATCGAGGGTTGCTTCCTTCCCTGGAATTACAATTGAAGTCTTCCCAGCCACGTGACCGAGACCAATGAAACAGATTGTGACAATCTGAAATAAATATTATGCAACAGCTTCCTTGAAGTCGAAGTTGATCGAGATTATGTTTAATGCTTTATTGGTGTAAATAATGGACGCAATCACAGCCTGCATGAAAACCATTCCTTTAGAAAGATAAGGAACTTGTTTATTCACAATTAATATTTGCAGTAGCATAAAACCCCAGCTCAACATTGGTAAGAAAGAAAAAAAAATACTCACAGATTTACATATACCTTACATGGTATAAAGATAATGATGGTAGGAAAATGTTTCTGCCTGAAGTGTTATCGTTTTTGAATAATAAAACAAGATCCAAAATTAATTTTCGTCTCATGTGAGACGAAAACTCTGCATACAAAAATGCTGAATGCATTTTTACCGTCTTCTCACAAATGAAACAATGAAATGAGCTGAAATTGTCACAGGTTGGTTGTATTACATATATCTTGATTTGTGCAAATAATGGAAGCATTCACAGACACTTTACCAATGTTGAGCTGGGGCTTTAAACAAACAAAAAACAAAAAAAAGAATATTATCTGATGTTTTTATATTTATAAAAGTAAAATAACTCCCTACCAAATATAAATTACTGGTAACGATGACTTAGTTCTGTGAAAAGAAATTCCCTCTCCCCCCCCCCCCCAAAAAAAAAAAAAAAAAAAAAGGAAAAAAAAAGAAGAAAAAAAAACATAACCTGTACATGATTGAAATGTGCAGAGTAGGGTGTCTGTAAACTGTTATTTATTTAATCCACGATTCAGTCAACAATGTGTCCAGAAAGCAGTGACTTTTGAGAGCCAATCAACACTTTGTCTACCACTGATAAATAACAGGAGGAGGGGGGGGGGCAATGGGAATGACATTCAGGCAAGCAACTTTGTAATTGCTAAAAAGAAAAGCAAATGGCCAACCACATTCGACGGTGTTTTCAGTTTTCTATGGCACGTTTTTTTAAAGAAGAATATAAAGGAAATCAGATGAGAATTTAAAATTTGTCTGCTTGGATGTTTAGTGTATCTAGCCTTCCTGACAGGTATAACTACTTTGGCTATGCGGTACTGAGCAATTAAAATCAGCCAATACCACATGGTGTGTTTCATAGGATTCGATGAGGCTTTGAGAACAAGGTTGTTCTTGAACAAGGTTGTTCTTGTAGCTGGTCTTTTTCCTCTAATCTCATGTTGTTTCTTAAAAGACCATCAAAATCTTACCAGCACACTCGGTCTTGGTTGCAATCACTGCATCGTCATCTGGCTTAACCTCAGTATGTTTCTTGAAACACATTGGTCAGCCACTTCAAGCCAGACCGTGATGCTTTTAAAAGTTGCCTGAGCTCGCCGTCACCAAGTTGTTCCTGCCCATCCTGGTCATCTAGCATGGACGTGTCATCTGATTGGCTCATATTGTTTTCAGAGTGTCCTGATTGGTCATTAGGGAGGCTTATTTCCATATCTGAATCTTCTGAGTCTTGGCTTTTCTCATCATCAGAATCGTCCGACCCTTCACTTACCCTCCTTAAGAAAAAAAAATAAATAAACAAAGTCATTTTCCACACTTTCCCAAACAACAAACAAGAAATGAAAAGAACAACAACCAATTCACCAATATGAAATAACATGAAATAATTAACCATAGAAAACATGAGGGAAGTGAAATAAAATATATGTCTTTACAGGTATTATCCATAGGGCTTAATATTGCACTACATGGCTCAGATGTGAGGGGGAATTCCTCCACACCACACAGGGCTTGTACCTCACAATTTTTACTGGACCAGAATTATTTTTACAAGACCAAAATCAAAATGAGAAGAATCTATCTATAATAAAAATAATAATATTGCAATTTATAGAGCGACTTACATAAAGACTACCCCAAAGTGCAGAAAAAAATGTATAATTTGAACTTAACAAAATTGTAGAAGAAAAAACACTACAAAATGTTACAGACTAAAGGTAACCCTAATAGTTAATATTAAAACTCCAAAACCTACACACTAAGACAGCAATAATTAGCAAATAAAAACAATGAGCATATAAACAAAACAAAATACAAGAAAGTACACAAGTCATCATTATAAATAGTTGACAAGCCATCAATGAAAAAGAGTTGGTATTAAAAAGTATTGACAAGCAATCATTCAAAAGAGTAGACATTATAAAGTACATGAATTATCAAGCCAGCACAATGAAAGAGTATGCATGATGAGAATAGAGAATATATGTATTGACAAGTCAAAAATATAAAAGTGTTGGCCTTAAAAAATGTTGACAAACCAACAATTACAAAGAGTAGACATTATAAATACATGAATTATCAAGCCAGCACAATGAAAGGATAGACATTATGAGAATACAGAATACATGCATTGACAGGCCAACAATATAAAAGTGTTGGCCTTAAAAAAGTACTGACAAGCCATCAATTAAAAAGAGTAGACATTATAAAAGTAAATGAATTATCAAGCCATCACAATAAAAGAATAGACATTATAAAAAATACAGAATACATGTATTGACAGGCCAACAATATAAAAGTGTCAGCCTGAAAAATAAATGACAAGCCATCAATTAAAAAGAGCAGGCACAAAATAATAATCAAAAGAATTGAAATATATTGATCAGACACAGAGTCAACATTTGAGCTTCATCTTCTATAATTAAAATATTATACAGAGAGATATTATTCAAATGAAAAACACCAGACAGCCCAACTCATCTGGTCATTAGTTTACTGGCCCGAGGCTAAAAATCTCTCGCATCGGGCCTGCGGTCCAGTGTAAATTTCCAGCACTGAATTAAATTAGACTTAGAGAGACTTAGGCCCGCTTCAAACGTTGCGCTCTTGCCATGTTGAATTCAAATCATTTGAGTTCGGCAATAACGCAGCATTGGCTTCAAACGCCATGCTTCTGCCACACTTTGCTTATAGCATGGCAGGGCGTGTCGAGCCATGGTCGAGCTTAGCCTCTGCCGTGCCAAGTTCCAAAAAGTGGTTTCAAACATCGCGCTCCTGCCGTGTCAAATCGGGAAAAAAATCAGAATATTAGAATTCGACACGGCAAGAGTGCGACGTCCCACTAATCAGCTTTCCGCAGTGCTTTCATCTTGCATTTATTCAACTTTGAATCACCAACAGAACTCTTACCTTTCACTACGGTTCTTGCTCGGGTCTATCAACCTTTGTAAGAAAGTTGAGCACAGAGACTTTACTGGTGGCAAAACATGCGCTGGAGAATTCAGCAGCTGTCACAAAAGAAACAATAAATATCAAAGGATTTATGCCAAGGGTATTTTAATTGGGTTTATATTTCGGCCGGTTCCTTTTGACGATAAATTTAGATTTTAAAGTCTAGTGGGTAAAGTTTTGGCGACGGGTTTCGCGGGCGAGTATTTGTGGTCATAACCGTTAAAGAACTGAAGCCAGACCTTGGCAAGGAGGGACTAAGTGCAACAGTTTTACACTAAGTCAGAGTATGAACCTCTGCAGACCTTTCTTTTGCAACGTCACAGCCCGAGTTTTTGCCAACCAAGGTTGGAGAAACTACAGGGAACCATCAACGCAAAGCAAAAACAGATTATCACAGTTTGTAAAAATGTTACACAAGTATTCAAAAATAGTGTTGAATTTGTTGGAAACAAACCAACCAATAATGTGGTGTAGTTTCTTTAATTAAATAGAAAGTTTGCAAACATGTTGAATTTGGTCACAACGTCTGTCAACAAACATTGAATGTTGTCCATGCGAACCAGCGTGGTCTGTTTGTCAACAAAAGAAAGGTTTAGAGGAAATGAAATACATCTCTGGGTTAACTATAACTGTCCACCTAGTAAAACTGATATGTACAGAATCAACCTTCAAAAGTCCAGAGACATGGAAACAGGGTTATATGAAATATAATCACCTCTCTGATACTGGCCGAGGCAGGTAGGTCTTGCATCCCGTGTCGTTGGTAGTCTTCCTTCTCTGTTTTAGATGTCTGACTGTTGAGCAGCATGGCAAAGGGAGTAGGTGGTAACCTTTCACTGAGGTCCTGGAGTAAATGACACAAACAGGAATAAATAAACAATGAGAAAAACCATGTGGACATTATCTCAAGCAAGTCAATATTTACAGGAGCTGGTCGAAGGGAAAAGCTTGCTTTACAAAACTGGACCTTTACAAAACTGGTGCTTGAATCTTAGCTATTTAGAATTTGTTTAGCCAGTGCATGAGGAACATGGGCCATTCTTGAAACCAGGGCATAAGCTTAGTGTATGTTTTTAAAATAACTGACAGAGGCCAAGCTAGAGCCCAAGACGGAGCCCAAGCCAGAGCCAAAGCCAGACTCCAAGCCGGAGCCAAAGCTGGAGCCCAAGCCAGAGCCCAAGCCGGAGCCCAAGCCGGAGCCCAAACCAGAGCCCAAGCCGATGCTGTGGTTTCAAAAAGTACCATATACTCTGCCCATCTGTTAAAAGAAAAGACTTCATACCGTTTGCCTGACTCCTCTAGCTCGCGCCCATGTTTCAGCATCACTGGTTACCGTCGCCAGACTCAAACGCTCAGTTACAAAGTACAAATGTGATTGGTTCTCCCAGGGCAAGAGGTCAGAGCTAGTGCTCGCTGCTTGTTTCCGAGGAACGAAGATAGCACTCATGATTTGGGCGGTCGGAAGTCCTTCATAAGTGTAGGCCAATTTTGGCTCCAATGGGTGGAAAACGTATACTGCGGATACAAACAAGAAGAAAAGTTCAAGTAAAAAAAAACTCTGCAGTCCATCTTACTCTTGATTCAATTTAAATGGCTGTATAGTTGGTTGCTGCCCTGCCGCGATATCTGATGAGCACTCTGCTTTATCCCACCCGATGGGCGTCTCGAAGCGCTCAGTGTTTTTTCCTGCAAGGTATGCGGAGCTACGTTTTGAAGTATGAGACCTGTTCCTTTACATAGTACCATGTAATGGTTTACAAGATGCTGTGGTGCAATCTGCAGCCGATCACACCAGGAACACCGGGGCGAACCCCTTCTCTTTGCGATAAGAGTACTGGGTTCTTTTACATGCATTACACAACACACGGGACCTACGGCTTTACGTCCCATCCGAAGGATGCAGCAATAATGGTCAAGTTTCTTGATTAAGGACACAAGTGTCATGACCGGGACTCAAACTGTTTTCCCATAAGCTGCCCTATTTTTCACTCACAATTTGCCTTTCTGTCAAACACGGCGACGAATTCTGACTCAGTATCTGCTCTCAGCACCAAGACATCCATTGTGACTCTCCACATTACTGGGTTATAAAATAATAAAAGATATCAAATACATAGTTTGAAAATCAATTCAGTATAACTTCAACAACACAGCGCCTTTCCAAATTAGCTACCACTTAGTGATAACGTAACATTCTTCAAACAAGTAAACACAGGGGTATTTTGTTATACAAAACAGCTTTACATGACAGTGATGATTTTCAAGGGTGAGGGGTGCCCCTACATCTTATGGAAACAAAATACAATACGAAGAAAAAGTCTTCAAAGGGAAAAATCTTCAAGCGGGAAGTTCCACAAGGAATTTTGTATACAAAGAGTACAGAAGGATTTTATGTATAGGGACATCGGGGAAAAAAACACAGATATCTCCACAGGAATGCATATTTTGTGAGTGAGTTGAAAAGGAACACAAATGAGGGGAACAAATATATATATATATCAATTTGCAGAAAATTATTAGCTTTTATGTTTTACAACTTGCCAAAAAACAGGCACAATTAACCCATGAACAAAGTAGGACAATCTTATTCAGTGCACAAAGGCTGACCTACAAGTGGTATACAAAAATTGAAATGCTACTTGAATAATAACCTTACTGATCTTCTGAAGATGCCAAAAACTGAAATCAAATTAAAATACGAAGAGAAAGTGCCTGGAAAACTGACATTCCACAAAGTTGAAGTTAAAATCAAATGTCATCTAACACACAATATAATACAATGCAATACAATACAATAAAACATTATTGTCCCTGTATGGGAAATTTCTTGGCCTTTTACATTAAAAACACATTAACAAATGCCAAAAGTACACAGGAAATAGTAAAAGGGAAATAAGAAGGGTCATGAAAAGAAGTAAATATGTAAAAAGGGTAAAATGTAAAACAAAGTTGTGAGCACAGTTTGTGGTATAAACAAATTTAAATGCTATTTAACAACAATCTCAAGTAGAAAGCAACGTGCCTGAAAAACTGACATTTTACAAAGTTGAAGTTAAAACCAACATCAAAACTTTAAATAAGGCGGCGTTCTAAAAGGGTGAAATGTCTAGCATATTTTGTGAGCGTTGAAGCTCAATGAAATTGGGTCCTGGGTCTTTGAACTGAACTCACCTGTACAGGTTAAAAGGTTCCACACATTAAGCAGACTGGACGAAGCTGAAATCAGACAGTGGGCAGCAGCACCGTGACCAAACACAAGATGTCTGCAAACACAAGACCTCATGTTACATTATCAGGTAAATGTCTCTATTCATACTAGTAACAAGGTGTTTAGGCCGAGAGTGATTTAGTTTGATCTGCTGGAAATCGCTGCAGCTGAAGAAAACTGTAGAGCGCTTTAGACAGTAATAGCGGTAAGTATGGCTGTGTCCGAATTAGTGGCTACAGCTGGATCACCGTGTCATCATGTGTTGAAGTATAGGATGTCCTTAGCAACACCCTTAGTAACAGCCAAAGCCGTAGCCATGAATTCCGATACGACCTTACATCATTCTGTGGAAATCTTGAAACCATTATGATGGTCTGCATATTTTACATGTCTTTATTTTGGTACCCAGATGTACATCGAGGTATTTTTATTGCCAGTGATAACGTTTTGGGGGTTTGGGGTGAACCAAAGGCCCCAATTAATTTGTTACGATACACGCGCTCGTGGAATACGGGAAAATATAGCAAAGCTGCCTTTGGCCTCATTGGATATGGGGACGCAGAAGCGCTACATTTTCCCGTATTCTATTCGTGCTTGTGCGATAACTAATAATCTGCTTTCTCAAAGGTATAGTTCTGGTTCAAAACTCACTCTATTTGTTCACTCTTTACTCCATGGCACAGAGTCTTCTTCAACACGTTCACGTCTGGATCCCAAATCGTCACTATGTTGTTGAAGGCAACTGCTAACAGGGAACCATCTGAAGAGAAACTTGCACATCTGGGTAACTCTTCCCGGAAGAAACCCACAGATTCACACCCCCAACTTCGGCCTTTTCCTGACAGGGGAAAAAGATTGGAACGAGATTAATAAACACTCTAAACTATTTAAATATGATACTGTACTTCCTATTAAATGCATATCACTCTGAGGTATATAGATCCATACACAATTACTTATAACATACCTATGGTATGAACTCCATAAAGAGATTATAACCTTGTCAAGCTAACAGGTGCTGGTGTGAGGAGCGTATGTGAATAAATAACCACTTATAAATAGATACAACTGAACTAAATATTTAAGAGCAAAACCATATATTTAAAATGCTATGTGTTAATGTTGAAAACCAAATATTGAGGACAGAATCAAATGTAAATGATCAAAAACAAATTACTTGTATATAAGTCTGAACAGCGCCTTCTGTATAATTGACGTAACTTCAACTATTTATGTTGTGCTTACCTACTTTTCTTGCTTAAAGGGGCTTTGTCGTCATGATTTTAGCAGGTCTGTGGCTGTGCATGGAAAGATCAACTCTCACCCAGATGCTGCAAACGCACACGCTAACAGTCAAGTAACAAAGGGTTCTGTCTTTGTCAAACTGTGATGTGACCGCCGGCGCACACGCAAGCGTAGTAATTGGGGTATTTTATTTACTGCTATAATCATGATGACACAGCCCCTTTAAGCAGCTTTAGGCTGGAGCCCGAGTCCAGGATCAGACAAACAAATATCTCTCATGTTTCTATTTTACTTACTTCGACTGTCGTTGTCTTCAGCAAGAGTCCAGAGTTTGAATTTCCCATCATCCCCTGCAGAGACAACCATTGGCTCACACTCATCATGTGACGATGGTGGTCTAAAACTCAAACACCTGATTGTGCTGCTGTGGGGCTCAGCGATGACTGTGTTCAAAATAAAGCTTTAGGGGACAGGGAAAAAATACAGCTAGAAAATTTATGGCATAAACTTAAGTCTCCTAAATGCGACAAGTTGTTTGGTTGTACTACCTTTAAATAACTGCCAACATATGAAATCGGGAAAAAAGGGCCACATAGTGGTCCAAGAGGCGCGAGCAGAGAGTCCAATGGCGGGGTCAAGGGTTGAGCTGCCAAGGCCCCCAGTAGGGTCCAGGATTTGAGCTTATTTAGACCCGCAGCAGCTGACCACAACCCCTGGCTTGTGAAATAACGCCCCCATGTTACAGTGGCTTCTATTTTAGATGGCGTCTTACTCAGACCTCTGTTTTTGTTTGGGTGTTTTTTTTTTCTTTTTTAAACATATACTCCTCCCCTGAAAATCGTGACTTTTTGGTTTTTAGGTGTTTTTAAGCTTGGAAATCAGGAAAAATGGGACAGTTGGCAGGTATGCCTTTAACACAAACCAAAAGAACAAATATTATTTCAAACGGATCTTGTGGACCTATTACTCATGAAAACACTATGCTAACAATATCTTAAGATATTGAGTTAAAAAACCATCATGTTGTGCATTTCTTTTTACCTTTGCTTCTGATGGTCAAACTGCCAGAATTTGAGTCGCATTTCTGAAGTTGTCTGTTGGTCATCTCTTCTCTCCACTGTAGCCATCCAGTCCCCCTTGATGTCAAAGGTCACTTTCTCAACCTCGGTATGGACCAGTGGCTGGTGGAGGTCAGCTGGTGAGATGTAGTTCTCACCAGTAACATCCAACTGTTGGGAATTCAAGAGAAATATCTTTTGGGTGTCTATAGAGAAGTGGTGTTTTGCCGATTGTTGGGTGAAGTCAGGTGAAGTCATAAAACCAGGGTGAAGTCATAAAACCATGATAGGGCCACTTCAATATTGACCTAAAAGACCAAGTTGGATTTACTTATTTACTGCTTTTGAGTTTAAAGAACTCAGAGTGCAGTCATAAAGCCATGATAGGTTTGAGTTCTTGAAACTCAAAAGCAGTAACTGAGTAGCTCCACCTTGGTCTTTTAGGTCAAAGAAGGAAATGGACCAAAGTACACAAACATCCGTGTATATACATGTAAGCTGTCACTCTCAGAAAAGTCTAATTTTTGGGGGAGGTTGTTTTAAATTGAGTTTGCACTTCTTCTCATGGGCATAGAGTCACATCCACGGTTGTGCAAGCTGGCCCCAGTGTCTACACATAAAGGATGCTTCCAGTGACCAGGACACCATACTTGACATCCTCCTCCCCTTAGCTATGCTTTTCTGTTGAAGATATCGTTGTCACGATGAAACCCTGACTAAACAAAGTAAAGACAACAAACATACTCCTAAAATGCACCAGGATTTTCTTTTAAGTGTGCACGCTACACAATGAAAAATGTCCGGGGGGCAGAACTATACGTCAACCAACATGACCGACCCAACCAAAAGAGGGCTTTCCTAAACTGTTCCGAGACGTAAATAAACGACCACTGTTTTCAGTTTAAAAAAGTTTTAAAATATACCTGAGGTCAAGTGGTTAAAGTGGGTAGCCTTACAGAGTTTACGAACTCCATTGGACTTAAAGTTTGCTACCTATTAGGAGGGCTGCCATCCAAGGCTGATGCGCCCTCCTGACATGTATGTGGGGTGAAATTGCACCTGGGTATTGAATGGTACCCATGTACATTGGAAATCCACGTGATACTCTTGCAACTCAGTAGCGTCATACAAACTGGAACACTGGTTGTATGGATGCTACCAAAATGCAAACATCTACAAATGTATGATTGGATTCGTTAAGATTTCTAAGGGACGGCAAACCAGTCCACTGAAGGCAATCTTAAGCAGATAACTTACGCTAAACAGCAGACGATCTTCTTGTAAGTGGAAGAATTGCAGCTGTCCTACCATGCCGTTAGTGACTAGTGCCTTGGTGTGGGGGTCTAGTACCAGACCAGTGGGTAGATAACCCTCCCTCTTGTGGTTGAAGTTGGTCCGCACTAGACCCTGGATGGTTTGAGTCGTCTTCTGATGAGCTTGGATCAGAATGGCTGGAGAAGGAATGGTAAATAAGTTCTGACTTTAGCAACAGTCCAAACATCAAATTGAAAATGAATATGGAAAAGAAAAAGTTATGATGATCCCTTTATAATGCTGCTTCCCAAGTTGTATCGTACACTGGCCATGATCACCGGCTATATGGCAGTATACGATTGTATGACTTCTGACTGGCGCCCTGAACAAAGAAATTGCAATAAAGGGAGACCATCGACATAGAATTAGATAGCACAGTTGGAAGAGCACCGGCACGTAAACCCGGAGGTCTAAGGTTCAAATCCAGTTTTAGTAAACTGTCCTTTGTTCACCCCCAAATTGACATTATTGAAAAGAATGCTTTACAAGTTTATTTTCTAACCTTGGAGTAAACTCAAAAGTATAACAACCCAGTCAGTTTACCTTGTGGTTTATTACTTAAATGCTTACTTGAATGAGAGTCAGGGAGTTTACCCCAAGAGGACGGTGTGAACCTGCCTCTTCCTCTAACATTATCCGCTACTACAAGCATCCATTTTTCACTTCAATAAGCAGATTCATGAATCTGATCAGGGCAAAATTTCATAAAGATGTCTCGCTGAAAATAATGCTTTACACTTTTGTTTACTAACCAACAACTGCCAACAGACCCTATGCACATGACGTGACTTGAGTAGGGTAGGGCGCCCTCGGTTAGAGGTCAAGGGAGGTTGCTCATCGACCGCTTCTGTGCGAAGGGCACACAAAGATGTGCATTTCCATTGTTTCATCATCGTTTCACCTCTAAGATGGCGGCATGATGATGGTCAGTGCATCAGGTCTATGTAAATAACATGTTACTATGGCTGGTAACACATTACTGCTTAGCAAGCTTTTCTGCACTTAGCTGATTTTCATTCTTAGAATGAAAATCTGAGCCAGGCTGTAATACTAGGTGTATGTCTATTTAATGAGCTACTGACCATTAGTCATAAGTGATAGAGCCCTGTGTTGACTGTTTGGTGCACAGGTGATATAACCAATAGGTGCTCCTTGACGAGGCAGGAACTTCCGTCTCATTGTATCGTGTTGCCATTCTACCACTGTACACTCATGACCAACGCTATACAACGTTGAACCTTAAAAGAAAAGGAGCAAAGAACAACATTCAGCTTGTTTTCTTACAGACATCAGGTGTTTGACATTCATAACAATCTGTTTTACAATCTGTCATACGAACTGTTATTCCAGTTTCTTGTTTTATACAGGCATTTCTTTACAAGATAAGGTCTTTTGAATATGCCTCCATATCTACCTCTGCCTCATTTGTGCCTCATTTAATTATTATTCTTGTAGTTCTTCAAACATCTTTGTACAATTGACCTTCTCTATAGTTACTTGCATGCGCATTTCACAATATGGAAACAAATGTTGAGATGAATACAAAAAAAAACAAACAAACAAATAATACAGAGTTATTTTGTTGAAAAGGTTAACAGAAACATCTTGTTAGAATCAAAACCCTTATGCATTAGAATCTTTTCAATTCAGACCGCATGGATCGGAAACTAAAGAAACACTGTGGCCATATTAGTTTTCCATTTCAAAAATAGCACTCAAACTTTAAAAAAAAAAAAATTAAATAATAAAAAAATATGTTCAATATATTTGTATGTTTCTTGAAAACTAGAGGATTGGAATGAACGTGTTCTACTCTCCAAAAGTAATGTCGTAGCTTGCCTCTATAAGTAGTTTTCAAAAACCTACCCTCTGGTGAGTAGCATAGATCCTCGACTCGGAGTGAATGCCAGTGTTCTCTCGCTCGGACTTCTTTCTGATGGAAGTTCCTCCAGATCGATATACAGCCCTTCTCATCACCTACAGCTATGCAGTAGTCTACCGGGTGACAAGCCACACAAGTTAACGGCGTCGCATCGGCCGATATTCTAACACACATGAGAAATGTGGAAGATTTGCTGAAAACTGTACTCGTTCCTGTCACAACTTTGTCATGGAATGGATAGAAATTGACTCTGAATTTGACCCTAGATACACTATAATAATGCTAACTGGCCCATATCCAATTGGCTTATTGTCCAACTGACACCAGGAACTAAAAGTACGGAAACGTTGGTGTTCCAAAAAGCAAGTTCACTCCAGTGTACCAGTTTGGTCTAACAGTAAAAACACATCCTTCCACATCAAATATAACGCAGACAATTCTCGAAACAGTTCTAAAACCACTGCAATAGGCTTACCACAACTAACTTATTTTAACTTATATAACACCTACGTAGATCCTTGCCGTTTGATTGGAGGATTGGAGGTCACACGGCATTCATTATTCGCACCATTGTATGACCTACGTCATTAAGCTTGCATTTTGGTATTATTCACCGTGCATTTTTTGTTCCATCCTTTTTGCACTATTGCATTATTGCACGCTAAACCACACCAAGCACGTACACGCGTAATACGCAGCAGAATAAAGCGCCCTCGTTTTAGAGTGGATGCCAGAATACAATCTTGTACATTTTTTTAACTGTTTTTTCTCCAAATGACAAAGATCTACTTGGATGTTATATAAAAAAAATAACGAACTGGACTGCATGGCCATAACAATCAATAACCCACATCCAATGATCCACTTACTTCTTTAAGTCCATATCTTTCAGAAATAATATTCTGAGGGTGCTACCAATGATGCTGGCAATAAACTCCCCTCTTGGCCCAAGGGCCACACCCTTATCTCCGCTCTTGACATTTCCAATCAGAAAGTTGTCCTTTACATCGACGCCCGGTGCCCCTGCCTTGGGAATTACTATTTGGACAAGCTTCAGACGATCTTTCTTGGCTGAAATACAAAAGAAGACTTTGTTATGGGGTCTGGGAGTCGATTTCGCAAAGAGCTAAGATCGATCTTATGTGCAAATCTCAATTGCCAAACAAAGTGTGACGTCACAATACAAATCACTATGGTAACACTGACAACTCATCTTAAGATGAGTCTTAGTGCTTTGTGAAATCAACCCCAGTTCATCTGAAGACCAATTTTATGTTTCCATCATTTTTCCTTTCCTTCTAGAGAAGGAAAACCACGCTAGAGTCACACAACCATTCTAAACAGAATTTGTTAGAGTGAAGTTATGGCCATAATGGGAGATATCCACCATCATAATGGTAAATATTCACCATCACCCTACCCTGCTGGATTGGACAGCTACACATTTGTACACCTTTGTTCAAGGAAAATCAAAAATCAAAACCAGTAAAACTGTCTGACTCTGACTGGTTTAAACTAGTTTACCGACATTGAAAATTTACTTTTGCACATGAAATCATATGACTAACATAGTGCACTGAACCCTGTGGTCTTGTTCCCTATACGTTAGAGAAGGCTGCAAATGTGCTTACATAATGGGCTCCTAAAATTTGAATTAGTGACAAATGCAAATGTGAAAACATGCTCCATTAAGGTCCATGTTTCATAAGCTTCACTTTGAAAAACCAGTACATAGTGTGTCTTCAATTTCTCCATCTTGACACTCACCGCTTCGTTCGTCAGTTACTGTAGCAAACAGAAACTCCTTAATGTCTGGATGAACAAACAGACCACGGATTGGGGATCTGACATTCAGCGTCTACAACAGAAAAACAAGACAAATTCATCCTGATCATAGAAAAAGAAAACGAAATCCCTTCCAATCGTTCAGAACAACCCATCCACTTTCCTAACTTAATATCTACATGAATAAAGTTTGAGATGTGGAGAAAAACAAGAAGTGTACATTTTCTAATCACTTCTAATCAACCCATCTCACTGTAAAAACTCATAGGCGTATGGGACTCTTTGGTTAAGGGGGGCAGAGGGGTTGATTTGTCAGAAATTTGATTCAGATAAAAACCACAAGTATCAATTTCTAATAAAAAGTCTTTTTATTTATTCATTTTTCTTGCTTTGCCCGAACATTCCCTACTGTTTTGCCTGAATAAGGGGGGGGGGGGGGGGGGGGCAACTGCCGGCTTGTTCGCTGTGGTAAAAATAAATTTAGCATTTCTACATTTTTAACTGAAAGACCATGGCATGCATGGGGAATATAACGTACAGTGTACATACCGATTTGTAATCACATCAAACCTTAGTCTGGGGGAAGAAGCAGAATGACTTGACAATGAAAAATATAAAAGAGGGCCAAGAACAGTACCTTGAGGAGCACACTATCAGTGTAATCCCACTGGTTGATGGTCCCATCCAGAGAGCTTGTAAACACCTGAAAATCATAGCAGTCAACAAAATAAAGCATTCAAACCAGTAATGTAAACAATTGTTGTTTATTTATGTATGAGAAACATAAATAAACAGATTTTTCACAAACATTTATTTCATTCCAATTTAACAGGTTAGATTCTCATTTATAGAATTCAAATACAGTGCATGGATTTACAAGCCTTTTATTTTTTCAAAGAATAATATTGTGGACAAATTTAACCAGTTGCCGCCTGGATTCTTCCTTTTTTTTCATCCAGCATGATAGAATTATTTTCTCAGAATCGATGGAATCACTTTTTTTTTTAGACACCTTGACTTGGCAAAGCCAAGACAACAAAGATTTGCAAAAAAGGACAACTTAGGTCTGGAATCAGAGATTACACAATGATGTCTTGCAAAAAAGCCACAAATGGCAAAGCACAATCTGTCCTGTTTGTGTGGAATGTTCTGTGCAAGCTCAGCAGTGGAATTTCCAGACAACCTTTGTTTCGGTAATCCGATTTTACACAATGGCGTAGACATAGCCATAAAACTAACACATTCCAGGTAAAAAAAAATCAAAAAACACCAATCAATTATGTTCTTACCTGTAATTTGTTTCGTGGGTTGATTGCTACCCCAGTGACCTCTCCATCATGACCTTTCAACTCGCGGACACATTCCCCACTAGCTGTGCTGAAGACCTTCACAATGAACCCAGACGACACAAAAATATATCTGAAAGAAGAAAAGGAATAGAAGTAATTAGATGCATGTGGGTAACATTAAAAAACGTAGAGAAAATAATCTTGACTTATGAGCTGTCACTTTCAGGAATGACAAAGCTGCCATTATTGTATGACTAGGAGATCCAGAGTGACACATCATCCTTCAATCAGAAACACAACAAGGGCAAAATCAACAAAACTATGCCCCTGTACCGCAAGAGGATGAAACTAATTTTTGAAGAGAAGGATGGGGAGAAGACAGGGAAAGATTCACCATCCCCCACACGGAATGAATTCTGGTCAACTCGTATCTTCACCGACTCGTACCTTCGTCAACTCGTACCTTCACCGACTCTTACCTTGGGCAACTCGTACCTTCAGTTTGCACGTACTTCCACAGACCCTTCCGCTGGAATGACCGCAGCTTCAATGAGTGCGTGGCCTGTTTCGCGTGCATGTATTTTGCGGGCCCATATTCCAACAAGTAGTTGTAAATAAAACAAATTGTTTGTATGTGACATTTGCAATTTTGCACATGTTTTTTTATTTATGTTTTTAATTTTTTTTTTTTTTTTTTTTTTTGGGGGGGACTTTTTGTTACCTGTCCCCTTGCAAAATTCAGAATTACAAAATTGTAGAATTCCCACCCGTGAATTTTTTTAATAGTAGAAAAATTGTAGAATTCCCGGCCTGTGAATTTTTTTTAACCGAAGCGGGCGTCCTCTATTTTATTTTTTTATCTTTTTAAAAATTCTCTTTCTCGCTATCTTTCCCGCAAACGCCTTGATAAAAGGCTACATGGATTTACCGGCTACATTACACAGGCTTGTCCGAGCGCTGAGCTTCCAATCACCGCTACCTCGCTTTTAAATCGGAGGTACGAGTTGACTTAATTGAAGGAACGAGATTGCGAAGGTACGAGTTGACTTAACTGAGGGTACGACTTGGCGAAGGTACAAGTCGGCGAAGGTACGAGTTGACCTGTTACCCACAGAATAAATCTCTTCCTGAACGGTGTCTTTGCAGAAGATTTTATATAGATCAATGATGCGAATCACTTGTTATAACTTTTTTTTATAATAAGCCTGGCAATGTCAAAGAAATCGTAATTAAGAGAGATGCATCCATCCATACTAAATTTGAGTTTGACAAATTTTTCATTTCTAATTAGATGGGATAGTACCAGGCCAGCTTTAAAAGCTTAATACAATTCATTTACAGGTGCATTGGTTTCAGCCCATGCAATAGTTAAATAAACAGGCAAGTGGGTGTTTTCTTTTTGATTTTTTAGGCCTTAAAGTTAAATGGTGTAAACTGTAAGTTATTTGTAATTCAAATATGAAGTGTATAATTAGTCATTTTCTGCCCTTCATCATGTTAATGGTATTCCCTTCATACCTGTTGAAGAATGGCTGATAATGGAGTAAGCTGATAAAATGGAGTAAACGAGTAAGTCTTACGTGCGTGAATGGGACACTACCTCCCAGTCCCATGCACGTACATGTGTTCCGTCCCAACTTGATAATCGACCTAACTATAGTTGGGACTGGTACCAACTTGAGTGTTACAGTTGGGGTGTCCCAAGTGTAGTTAGGATTGCAGTAAATGCAAAGTACCGTCGGACCCAGTACCCCCCCCCCCCCCCCCCCCTCCCCACACACACACACACAGAATGTGATATGTCCACACAAACGGCAACGCAGTGAAAGTGTTAATGACAATGTTCATTTCTTCAATTATTTTAACGAAATAGTCAAGAATAAAAAAAAACAAAATAATAATAGTAAGAAGTTATTAAGACCACTTTACTCTGGTACTTTTTGAGACGAATTAGAATTTTGGTTTCCGAGAGAAGGGAAATTAAATCCGTACTTTTGGAGACTGAAAACGTAACCTGCTGTCATAATTATGTGTCCGTCATCAGAACCCTCTGAAAAAAAGACACTTGTAAACCCACATGTTCTGTATATAATTATTTATGACAAGTTAGAGGCCCGGGAGAATCAACCAAAGGACCTTTTTCAAACCTCGTTTTTGGCTTCGGCTCCGCTTTCGTGTAGTAGAGCAGCATGGGCGATCCCAACTATAGTTGGCATGCCCCAACTGTAACACTCAAGTTGGGACCAGTCGCAACTATAGTTGGGGCGATTGTCAAGTTGGGACGGAACACATGCATGTAGCACGTAGGCCTATGTGATTTTTTCCCGAGATCTCACAACGAAACACAACTTTATTATGCACCTGAAATAATCATGTTAATAAGTACAGTAGCTACCCTACAATTTAATAATGTCTTACTTTGAATCTGTTGAGAAAACCGGGCGATTTCTCACCAGGTCTGATCCTCCATGGAAGACCATGCGACCATCCATGTGCGGCGCCATGTTTAAACCAAAATTCTACTTACTTAAAAACTATACGTAGTACTTAAAATTTTTTAATTAAACTACTGTTAAAGTTTTCATTATGATAAAATAAAACAAAACATTGCAAATATTTCATTTTTGTTAATAAAATCTTAAAAGGTCTTTAAAAGATTTTACCCGCGAGAAAAAATTGTAGTTATTTATGTTAAGTAATTAATTGCACACTCTGCAGATGGCGCTGCTCATTTTCAGAATTGTCAGCCTTACTTTCAGCATTCCCAGATTTTGCGCTCATTTGTGCATGCTGAAGACTGGCAAAATTGTGCGCAATGTGCAGATTGTGCAAATTCCTAAATTGCGCATAACACATGAACACACTCAAACTGAGGCACATGTGATGATCAAACATTGAGAATTATAAACGTGACACCACAATTTCGGTAAGTTTCCCCAGTTTTTCAGACAGAGGTGCTGAAAAATCCCAAATCAAGATGAAACTGAAACCAGAGACAAAGCAGAGGTTGGTGAATGTCACAACGGTCGCCAAGTTAACATTTCAGTTTGGTTTTGTTCCATTTCTTCTGTATTTGGGTAAGTAACAAATCTATTTTAATATTATTTTATATACTATTTAATTACTATAAAGTATAATAGTACTACATGTATACTAATTTATATTTATTTATAATATAAAAAAAATTACCAGTCGGTAGTCACACAGCAGACCAGAGACCCAACAATGCTCAAATCTCAGTCTCAGTCTCATTTCCTTTCATGGTCTCATGAAGATTAAGAAACGCTTTAAAAAAGATTGTTCTGTGGTAGTGGTTGTTGTGGTTTTTTTTAAACGATCCTTTCAATTGCTTATCACAAGGTCATCATGGTCATGCATTCCAATCTTGCTTATCGAAGTCCAAACAATTTTGATGTAGAGTGACATGGATAGGAGGATAATAAGACTAAACCTAAGTGTTTAAGACTAAGTAAGATCAGAGGATACCGGAGGATTGAGGCCAAATGCTATTGCTATTATTGCTAGCCCTAGTGGTAGGACGTCAGTCTCTGTTGCACTGACAGTGGCAGTGGCAGTGCGACGGAGACTGACATACTGACATCCTATCACCACATGCTACGCCACATGCTAGCCAAACTGCTATTGTATTCAAATTTTTGGCATTGTTGATTGTTAATGATTCACCTTTCTCTTTGTTTTGAACACAGGATTCAAAAAGGGAGCTGAGGAAGGAATGCCACCATTGACAATATTCAGTCTACTCTGGGCGTAGTCTTCCTCCTGTGACAACATCCACATATGTATGAGCGAGAATGAAGATGGAGTCAAGACTATGTAGAAACACTGAATGGTTCATGTTGTTATCATGTTTCTATGGTTCAGGTGGCGGTAAAGTCAACTCAGGCAGGATCTAACATCAGCTAATGGAACTCGGCCCACCCATGGGAAATGACAGGCTACACCACATTGCTGATCTAGCATTAACAGACAGATGGCGGTGTGAACTAGGATGTGTAAATATTCAGTTGAAAATTGCACTTCTTCATCCCGCCCCCCCCCCCCCCCCCATGGGCCCTCCTGCGATCCTGATCAACTGAGATGATGCTCCTAAACCAGCATTACTTTGAGCCATATTATTGTGGATACAACATGCAAAGTGACCTGCCTCACACCTCTCAGTCTCAGTGGCCATCTTTGTGTATCTGCAAACAGCACAGCCATTTAGCAGCAAAAGGGGAAAGGATTCTTTGCTTCTGAGAATTTCCTCGTCTTTGTGTATTAAGAACTATAAATTTGTATCAAGTTGAATAGATGAAATCAAATCTTTTGTTTGTAACTTTTTGGCAACAGCTCCAACTGGTTTTGTACATGACTTTCCAACCGAGGACCTTCACCCAACTGGGACCCTATTATCCCTTTTGTTA
Source organism: Marthasterias glacialis (assembly GCA_911728455.2). Lineage (NCBI taxonomy): Eukaryota > Metazoa > Echinodermata > Asteroidea > Forcipulatida > Asteriidae > Marthasterias > Marthasterias glacialis. Next base: position 13,994,787 of record OU452238.1, on the reverse strand, counting down.
TACAGTAGATCCTCAGTTTGAATGTATACATACACACCCTTACATATGGCAGTTTACAGGGTCCTCCTATTGTTCCCTTTTCTGAAGAATTCCTCTGTGGGGTAGCACTGGAACAAAGAAAACCTTGTAGGGTAGCATTGTTCTATTGTGTAAAGTACCCTGTAAGTTGGTGAGTGTAAGGGCAAACTTGCCCACACACACACTTTTCAACACACACAGCATTGATAGGCAAGCTGCATATTTGCAGGATCTTGAAAGTAAGGCACCCATAATTGCTGAAATAGGAAAACAACCATTCTCATTTTTGCATCCTTGTGGAGACCTCTATTGTTCTTTCCTTTGTCCCTGTACTTAATATTTTCTCATAGACTTTGTACACAAATTTCCTTGAGGAGCATCCCTCTCTTTAGAATTCCCCAGTGGAGACCAATTGTTCTTGCGCTTCCCTTTTGTTATAGGACTCCACAAGGGAGCGAATTTGAGCACATGGCGCCCATAAGATTCTTTACCTCCAAAACTTGTGTGTACATGTACACTAAACTGTAAATGACAGATTAAGCTGGACCATCAAATTAAAATACACCCCGACACGCCTCTGGTTAACGCTGAAGAATGCTGAAGATGGGTTTTTGTGTGTGTGTGGGTGTGTGTGTTTGAGTGATAGATGTAGTTCTGTGTATACTCTACTGATGGCACAAAGGAAATAAACCGACAAGATCTACCAACAGACATGATATTCTTTCTACTTCAGTAGTCTCATTTCTGATTTTCTTTTGCCCTTGGGGGGAAAAAGCAGAAAAACTGTGATTTAATAGCCTGAAAAGTCTATGGAAGCCCTACACCATGCTCATCTAGGTTAACCCTTGTACTTGATAAAATGTTTCTAATGTTTTCAAAGGACCAAACAGCATGCCCGATCAATGACTGAAGACTAGTGAAACAATGGTGTGTGATTGGTCAGCATGTTCAGTCTGCACTCTAGAATCGGTCTACCATTGTACATGTACATCTAGAATAGACCCTCAACAAATTGCCACCGCCATTTTTTCAATATTTGTATACTACTACAGTATGTATGTGTGCATGTACTACATTTGAAGAAAAAAACCTTCACAACATTTGAAGAAAAAAAACCTTCACAATACTGCTACAGATGTTAATACAATGTAACCATAGATCAGACTTGACATTTATGATTTATTTTATTGTTTGTTTGTATATGTTTACTTGGTACGTGTACATCATTAAATAGTCCGTAATACTAAACTGACCATTTCGTTATTTAGCATCAATCAGCTATTTTATAGTCATTTCATTACTTTTATGACATTGGAGAAATATTGGCCCTGTTGAGATTTACACTGCTGGGCCTATGTGTTGAAAATAATAAACTCCATTTTCACTTCCACAATACACAAGAAATTCTGAGCACAAGTTTTGTCCGATGATGTTACGATGATCAATGGCAATTTTAAAACAAAGAAAAGTAATGAAGACAAATAAAGAAATCCAAATGGCTTTTTGTCAGAACATGAGATTATGTTGTATAATCATTCTCGTAAAATGCATACACAGGCCTGCATGCTTTGTTTTTTAAAAGGGCAAAGGCACCAAGGCATTTTCTCCATGGTAAAGGGCACCTCTATGAGGAAATTGTAAATTTCTATTGGAACACTTCAAGGGCACTGAGGCAATGTCCAGGACGGGCAACGGAGACAATTACCTCTGAAGTATCAGGCCTGCATATATCAATTTTTTTTTTGTTAAAGCAAATTTCAATGTAAACCAGTTTGTGTGTAGCACAAAGGTTGAACAAGCAGCCAATAAGGGCCTTTATGCAAATAAACTTTTCACTGGAATTTATCAAATTGGCTTTTTCTACATAGATAATCGCCGAGACTGCAGTAAATTTGGAACTGAACATTTGTAAGGCACTTTGTATCATTCAGAACCTTTGAAATTTGAGCTACATCTTTTTTTTAAAGTCTTTTACCATCAAAAGTTTATATCAAATTAAATTGATGAACAGTTGTAAAATAGGCCTACATCACTAAATGTATTTCCACCTCACACAGCATTCTAAAAAGTTTGACATCCACACATCTCATGAACTACATGTAGGAATCAAATGTTTCCACATTCAACACCACGAAAAATGAATACAATGTTTTGATCATGATTTTATCATGAAAATAGTGATGACACAATTTGATTTTTAGGAGTATCTTCTATTTCAGTTCAAACAACTAACTACCATAGTTTGATTACACCGCGTTACATTTCTTGAAAACTATACAATGGGAGACTTCTGAGGACACTAGGTGGCAGCAGACTTACCAGGTAAATTTATTCTTCTCGGAAATGTGCATGTGCTCAGAACTACGCAAATCTACCGGGCAAGTCTGCTGCCACCTAGCATTCCACAGTCTCCCATTGGAATGAATGTAATTTTCCAGCGCTAAGCCAATGAATGTACACGGATCATAGTGTGAGCACAATCTCCTTGTTCTGTTGATTTGAATGATTTCTTTGGAACATACGTATAAAAGTGTATATGCATAATTGGAGCCGATTCCTTAAGAATTCAACGAGGGCACATGTTGTTCCTGCCACCATCAACAGCCAGAGAGGTTCCTGTGATGAAAGAAGCATCATCTGAAGCAAGAAACAAAATGGCTTTTGCAACTTCGCTGCACTCCCCAATACGCCCAAGGGGGTGGACCTTCTTGGCTGTCTGTGCAAAAGATGGAAAAAATGAGGGGAAAGGAATTCAAACTAAACCCAACAACTTAACAACTAGGACCTCAAAAATGTCATTTTTTTTAATGTAACCCCATAGAGTTATATATAAGAACTAGAGGGCGTACTAAACCATGCGACATGGCCCGACAAGAAGCATTTTTGACCCTTGAGAAAATGGCGCTGACCAATCACATTACAGTGGGTCACTCATCAGTTTACACAGTAATTATTTTCTAAGTGGACATTTGTATGCAATTGACCCATAGGGATTTTCGCCCATGGTGAGTCAGTGGAGTTCCGTGCATGACATCGTGAGTGCTCCCTCTAGTTCTTATATACAACTCTATGCGTAACTCTTTGTGTCCTATTAAACCATATTTTCAATTTTCGTTTTGTCATTTCCAAATCTATTTCAGTGCCTTTTCGATTTTTATGCTATAATGCAAACTTCCATTATCATGAGCAAAAATGTGGTGTCATATCAGGCAGTAATCTCAATGTTGCAATTAGTTTATGCACAAAAAGTTGACAATTTAGGATATTTCACCATAGTAAACCTTCTAACTACTGTAAGATTAACAACCCAATTAGAGGTCGCCCAAACTTGCAACCAGTTGTTTTATTTCAATCTCCACAAATAATCTAACGAGCTAAACAAGTTTTTGGTGAAACATTTGTAACAAAAGCTTTGTGTCTTGTACATCGCTTATTTATGTATTTCCTTTGTTTACCCAGGGTGAGCCAGATCAGTCAAAAGACTGCTTTCCATCTGGGTCCTGCGTGTTGAAGTATTATAAAACAACATTACGTTACATTAACAAGTATTTAGATGTAAATGCAATACCTCAATAACATTATCAGCTCGACCTGACTTTTTATGAACTGGTGTTAAAATTGATCCAGGACTGCAAAAAAAAAAGAGAGAGACGGGGTGTTATTATTGACTATTTGTTGAACAAGTTTACAGATTTATTGGGTGTTGAGTACTTTTGATCTAACAACTTTGGCACGAATCTCCCGAACAAATCTGTCATCCAAGTTTTTATCTACATGTTGTCACGTCCGTGCAACAAGGCGGTAACTTGGATTTCATTTATTTTCCATAACCCATTTTTAAGGTTTGAGGACATTTAAACAATCGCTTGTACATAGGAATTATGAAGTCATTTAAAATAATTACTTTAAAGTTATATCTGCACTTAGTTACCTTTAAAATGAGTTTGATGCCTTATTTACAATGGTAATTGTTGATACAACCTTTTTGCACAGATGAATATGTGTGGTTTAAATTGGACAAAAGGTTGTATCTTGAAGATACGACTTTGTTGCATAAACCTCAGAGGCGTGCAGTCGATTGGGAATGACGTCATAATTCTTTAGTTCAACAACGTCGCATGTGTAAGATAAGCCCTGGTTGCTCAGACCACATTCACAAATGATGACATCATTGATTGTTGACTACCTGTATCTTTTGATATACCTTTTTGACTGTTTATTCATGGAAAAATAAAGCACCTTTTCCATATTTCAACTCAATTTCACGAAAAATGTGACATACGACCTTGTTACATTGAAGCAAAGAGGTACAAAGTAACTCTTGCTTCAAGATGTAAATATGCAAGCCTCTTAACATTAGTTTTAGAGAATGAACCAATAGCATTATGTTTGCACTTTAACAAAAGACGTTAGTTTGATCTACTCACTTGACAGCATTCACCCGAATTTGCTTTTTAGCCAATTCTGCAAGTAAAATATGTACATTTCAATAAATCAATTGCAACAATCGGATAAAGGGCACATACAATCTATACATTATCCTGACCGGACAATTAGACAATTCATATGATAGGAAATTCAAACAAATTTTCATTTCAGACATGACTTGTACATAGGCACGATAGAGCTATATATATATATATAATAATAAAGCGTGTCATGGCTGAGTGGTTTACGGCATTGACCTCAAGTTCTGGTGGCTAAGTCATTAGGGTGTGGGTTTGAATCCCAGTCATGACACTTGTGTCCTTGAGCAAGACACTTAACTATAATTGCTTCTCTTCACCTAGGGGTAAATGGGTACCTGTGAGGGCAGAGATGGTTCATGTGACTGATCTAATAGCTTGGTGCGCTACATACTTGGCAGCGCAGGCTGTATACTCCCCAGGGAGCTGAGATGGTTTCAGGAATGAAATAAATGGCCCAGTGACAAGGGGTAATAATGTTGGAGTGCCATGAGTATCACTGAGTGACGGAGTTGAGCGCTATATAAGAAGCCACTAGTATTATTATTACTATATTGACTAGAGCGCTAACTTGCTCTGCATTTTTATAAACCGACTTAAAGTAAATCAACGTAACACCTTTTCCAGAAATACATGAGCACAGCATTTTAATAAATATTGGTGACCTACCCAAAGAAGTACATCGTGTGAACTGAGTAACAGCAGCCTTGGACATGTTGTAAGATAGCATCATTGGAAGCTTGAATGCAGAGAAAAATAATAATAATAATTGGGTGTGTTTTTGGTTTAAGCTTTTTTGCTTTAATCTGGCATAGCACTGGCTGCCTATAGGTTAGGTCTTAAGACCAACCGTTTATCAACTGTAGAAAATGAGCCTCCGCAACAAGACAATAAAGCTGTATAAGAAAGCAAAACATTTTTAAACGAGGCATAGATAGATGTATCCTGAAGTCAGGAAAAATCTGAAGTCAGGAAAAGTCTTGGGACTGATGTGACTGTGGGTGTCAAAAAAAATCCCTGAATATGCATTACCTTTCCAACTGCTCATCTCAATAAGATTTTGATATTTTCATCAATTCAGGAAATGTACAAACGGTGTGTAAAATACAATCACTAATCAAATGGATCACAGTTCCACAGACATTAACACTTACAGTTCTAGTAGCACATACACTGCTGTTGTTGACAACATTTCCTGCAATTTTCAAACGAAAAAAAAAAAGGCTTTTCAGTGGAATTAAGAATTCCTGAATCAGTTGCAGATTCATTATCTGTTGTTTCATTTAACATGGAGTACCGTCATTTATAGTATTATATTTCTGGTAATGAAACAAAAGGGACCCTCAAAATCTAGCACTGTGACCTGTAGGCCTGAAGATGATGGAAAGGATGGAAAAATGTCAGTTTTAGATGTGAGAAGAAAAGCTCAAATAGGGAAAACCCACGCAATCAGGCTACGGCCTTAGCAACAGCCCTGGCCGTTGCCGTAGCCGGCAATTCGAATACAGCTTCAAATTAAAATATAACCAAAGAATTAATGATGGTATAACCTCTGACCTTTTGTTTTGGTGAGATGCGGAATGGCCAGCTGGGTCAGTTGCAACATGGACCGTACATTAACTCGAATGACACTGTCATAAACAGACAGTATGTCATCGTCAGCCAGTGATTTCACGCCACCGATTCCTGCATTGTTGACCTGTATAAACAACAACAATTAACAACAACAACAACAATTAACAACAACAAGAAGGATCTGTCTTCAGCAAGTCATTAAGGAAAAGGGCCTCACAAAGTTAATGTCATTTGAGCAATTTTAACCAGCTGAGTCAGGATTAAAAATCCTTTTCCTGTTACCCGTGGGCAAATTTTTCCAGTCAAAAAGCAACATATTTTCTAGCCATTAATACTTTGTTTCATCAAGAATGTTTTAATGTAACAGCCGATCATCGACCTACGCCCGGTCGGACAGATGGCATCCTGGAGAGAGGTGAAATGCCTCATGACAATGCAAGATAATCCATCTTTACAAAATCTTGGCTGGTATGAGAAAGGAATGGGTCTTCGATAAAGACACAAAATCCACGCAAAGAGTTAATTCGTTCTTTGTTTGCAGTGTTTTTTGCCGGGGCCACCGCACCATGACCCCATGAACTCTGTGAAACAGTTGCCTGTGTACGCGCAATCCGCTACGGTGTCTCACCACACGTGGCCTGTTGATATGACCGCCGCCAACATGCCCAGAAACTCAAATGCCAGTTTATACGCCAGACACTGTGTGTTGCACAATAACAGTTTTGCGTGTTATTGTGTCCTCCGAAGCGAGTTTATGAAACAGCTGAAGTCGAATTGCACGTGTTTGGCACCTTGCCAGTGCTATGTATTTCAATGGATAAAGTGGCGTATCGCAATACGTCACCTCGTGGAAACGCAAAATGGCAAATCTTGTGATATGTTGTTCCTGCAAACTAGTGTAATTACAAAACTATTACTAGGTGTTCCTGTTAGGCTCTGAAACTTTACTTTACTAAAATTGTTAACAGTGATGAGTATTTTTAATAATTTGTAAAAATTCTATCTTAATTTTTTTTTTGAATATTGATCAATACCACGGTTCATGGTTCGCGCAACGGACTGATATGCCAGTTTAATACATTCCCAGCTTCAGATAGTTAAACACAACTCTTGAAATGTTTCTAGATGCTGACACATTTTGTGGTCAGCATTGTGAGGGTTTTTTATCATGAATTCTCTCCTCATCAAAGGAGGTGGGAAAGCAAACACCTCTTGGTCTTACCAGAACGTCTAGTTGGCCAAATTGTTGAATAGTGCTGTCCATAATTCTCTGAACGTCTTCTTCTTTTGCCAGGTCTGCGATGATGCCGAGGATCTAAATTCAGTAACATGAAAGTAAATATCGCAACATCTTAAATGAGGCACAAATTTGACCTTTACATGTGAATCTTAACCAGTTGCCACCAGATGACCTGTTTAAACGCAAATGTTTCCCCTGCCTGGAAATGGAAGTTATGTAAAAGTCGCCATTGTGTTAATTCGACAACACTAATCCACAAAAAAACGTTTGTCTGGTTGGTGTACCGGAAACATTTCAGAAACCCTGGAGCAAACTGGTTAAAAACACCTAAAAGATGTACTTCAGACCAGATATCTGATTACTCCTAGAATTATGAATTCGTTCCGCTATTGTCTCCACGAGCCTCATAGAGTGACATGTACAAAATCCTATTCGAAACTTTCTGCCCTTCACGTTTACATGGCTACAGTTCTTTTTTGAAATCAGATCTTGCCAAAACTAGGCTCTATGTGTTCTTTCAACTCTCATCGAGCGTTGCACTGGTCCAGAAAATCCACTCTGAAAACTAAAAGTTGTTAAAAAGTGATAAATTCTCACCGTAACTCATATCCTATTCAAACAGTATTGCAACAAATATGGCAACCGGAGTTGCAAAATTAACTGGTATGCGGAACCAGCCCATAGGACCAGCGCACCGCATAGCAGCATACCAGTTAATTTTGCAACTCCGGTTGCCATATTTGTTGCAATACTGTTTGAATGGGATCTGAATTACGGTGAGAATTTATCACTTTTTAACAACTTTTAGTTTGCGGAGTGGATTTTCTGGACCAGTGCAACGCTCTATGAGAGTTGAAAGAACACATAGAGCCTAATTTTGGCGAGATCTGATTTCAAAAAAGAACTGTAGCCATGTAAACGCGAAGGGCAGAAAGTTTCGAATAGGATTTTGTACATGTCACTCTATGAGGTTCGTGGAGACGATAGCGGAACGAACCTCATAATTCTAGGAGCAATATCTGATGATGCTGGAATGTACCTTTTCCTTAGGCATGCCTTTATCCTGACACTGTTGGGACACTGCATCCAGATTGTCTTTTTGACGTCCAACCAGTGCAAGTCCACCGCAGCCTGATGCAGCAAATTGCAGTGCTGTCTCAGCGCCGATGCCACTACTTGCCCCTGGTCAAATAAACAGTAAAACTCCTGATATTGTAAACGCCCATTTTGGTATTTGTTATTGAGGATGGTTGTGACACAAATTTCTGCAGTATGCATAGTTTACAAAAAAACTGATGTTTACGAGTGCAATGGTGAGAATATTTCCATGAGCTGAAAGATGGAATGTTCCACTCACTGACACTGAGCCAAGTGATTCACCACAGCTGTTCTACATTTGGAACGATCCTCACTAGGCTTTGTATCAGCTCACCTACCATTCAAAACCACTCCGAGAATGCCTAGTTTTACGTGTGCTTTGATTTAGATATGATTCCCATTGTCTGACTGCTTTCAAAATATATTCATTTTACACAAAAATAGACAAACCTGTGATTAAGATGATTTTTCCAGTAAACGATGGCATCTTGCCACTCCTGTGTCTGTTGCTCTCGAGAACTTGTCCCGTCAGAAATCTTGGAAACACGTTGCTTTCTAAATATAAATTAATATGATTTGAAGTTGAATTGAATTATAAAGAGTATGAACAGACGTTTTCCTACAGTAAACTTACGGCCATTTTGACCTCAGTGAGGGCGCTGTTAAACATATTTCTATGGGACTCATAATTGGTCTATTGGACTTGTTTAAATAGTGTTACTGGGTCTCAAGCACAGCCTCATAATGAACCCAAGCGGTCTCATGTACCGGACTCAAGTTCTGGTGCTCAAGTCATCGGGGTGTGGGTTGGAATCCTGGTCATAACAGTACACCTACCTGTGTCCTTCCTATTGAGCAAGATGCTTTTATTTCACTATCATTTATCAACCAGGTATAAATGTATGGGTACCAGTACCTGCAAGTGTGGCTGAATAAAGTGTGGCTGAATAAAGTGTGGCTGAATAAAGCCAGCAGTAAGGACAGTTCCAGCAAGTCCTGGAAACTCTAGGAACACAACTGTATAACTTTTATATGGGCCTAACCACGATCAGACGATATAGAACGTTACACCACAGACAACCGCGATCACACACTTCCTTACACTTTACAATTACACAGTTACACTTGCTTACTTTTTTACAACCACACTACCATGGCATGGAGGTAGAAACAGACCAGCAGAACTACGAAGTGTCTGGAACTTGGATTGGAAGATTGAGTGGCTGATGAGACCGCCCTAATGCCCTTGCCCTTTGCCCAGGCCGCCGAGGCTAGCAGTGCTGGTCTACGTCCGTCCGTCCCGTGCAGTTAGCTAGGCTGTATGTGCAGTGCATAATCACCTCGTTCTCAGGGGATGATTGATCCCTTCATCTCACCGTGGTTCGTATGATAGCGCCCTCTCGCGGGACAAATTGTGACAAAACAAAACAAAACAAAAAAGGGTGTTTTCCCTAAACATGCTGAACCATTCCGCAACTTGATCGGTTCAATGACGTCAGATATTTTGTGAAGGCTTAATCATCTTTTTAAGACGTCATAACTGTGGTAGCAAGCGCTTGTTTGTGATTTTTTTTATAAATAACTGCTTGCAACCTCACTTTCAAGCATACAGGATGCCTCGGTCTCATCTATGTCTATGATAGGCGGCATGCATGATTGGACTTGGCCTAGAGGAACTCCCATGCCCACCCACCATTGACATTACCACCATTGCCCACCCACCATTGACTGTTTTTGTTGTTTGGTGGGTTGATGTTGAAGGGGGACCGGTTGAAGTATATGCCATGCGTGATCGTGAGGTGAGTTTATGCATACACTCACTCAGACAGTAGACAGTACAGCTACTGAGGAGCTGGCCAGGGAAGTGCACACACAGAAGATACACCCAAACACCCACGAGCAAGCGGTGTGACTGTGACTGTGAGTGTGACTGAGTGATATTATCAAGTAATACTTACTTAAATAGTGATCTAGGTCATACTTTACTTCAGCTGGCAGAAAAGTATGACCTAGGACGAGGCGCCGTGTAACTCACAAAAAGGTTGTGTACAGCGGGCCTCAGGAGACGGATAGTTTTAATGTGTATCACCACAGCAAAGCTTGTAAGTTGTACAACAAGTGAAGTAGGTCCTTTCTCTATCAATACTAAATTACTAGTAGTAGTAATACTAGAGTGGTACTTCTTAGATCCAGTAACAGGAGGCACTGTACTCCTTTTCTTTCTTTTTTCGATTTTGACTTTATTGGCATAATGGGGATACTTATTTAGTTCGGGCCAGTCATCAATAACTTGGCAATGGTACAACATAGTCTGGGATAAGAGATATTCTTTGGGATGGAGGGTTCCTAAAAATAATTTAATATTAAAACTAATTTATTAAAATCAACCCTTACAGACTAGGCAGTTTGGCTAGCATGTGGCTAGCTGCGATAACCATAGCTCTGGTCACATGATCCCTTAGCAGGGCTACATTTGGTTCTGTAGTGCAATCTGCCACGAACACATCAGCCTACCACAAAACACCAGGGTGCCTGAGACTCTTCTCTTCAAGGTCCTATGACATTTTCCCCCAGTTTAAACTATAAAATATGCCCACATTAAACTATAAATGCAAGTTTATTCAAAGTTTCTAGGAGGTTTAATATCACAAACACAAATTTGAGGGATAAATGCAAAGGTAATAGCCTAACTTATGACAAATTCACGAAATGTTAATTTTTATTAATATGAAACCATACTAAGCACGGAAAAAAATGTAGTGTGAAAAAATACCACTTCATAGGCCCCTTAACACTAAGTGTACTGTGTTTAATGCGCATAATAACATGACAAATAGAACCTACAGCTTTACACCCTATACAAAGGACAATACAATTATTTATGGTTCAGCGTCTTGCTCAAGGACACGAGTCTGGAACCTAACCCACACTCATAATCAGCAGCCAAACTTGAGTCTGGTGCACTGTAGGCCACTTGGTCACAATACCTACTCCAAATCTCTAATCTCTAATCTCGAAATCTTTATACAGTTGTTGTTTCCTGTGGAATTGCCCACTAATGTTTGTACTGCCTAAGGTTGTCCTTGATTCGACAAAGTTCCTTCCGCTCTTTATGCGGAGAAATAGAAAGGTACAAACTGCCAGGAATTCTGACTCTCTCTGCCTCAGGTTTTCCTTTATTCGACAAAGTTCCTTCCGCTTTTTAAAGTGGAGAAAATAGAAAGGTACAAACTGCCGGGAATTCCAACTCTCTCAGCCACTACACCAGGATATCCTGTGTTCATTTATCACATCCTCAAAGGAACAGACGAAGCTTAATCCTTCACTCTTATTCAAAATGTGAGTATAAATCCAATAGTTCAAACAAACCTTAACTTCAGCACGCTTTCTCTGTTGAAAACAACTAATACTCTTCATTTGCTGTGATTTTCAGAAAGTATTGCGGATTTTCGAAGAGAGCATGTTTTATCTGTGAAGGAAGTCACCATAGTCACTCATTGTTGAATTATTGCAATATTATCAATGTTGGTCATAACGTCATCAGGGTCACAAATGCATGGTCTTATTGAATGAGTCTACTTATATAGTAAGTAAATACTGCCAAGTTTTTTATTATGAAATGTTAGAGTAGTATATATTCAATACGTTTAAATCATTTTATAAGAGAAGAAGTTAACAGCAAATGTTATTTTCAACTAAAATTTATTCAGTGAATATATTTCTTAGAATATTTTACAGAGGTTTGAACATGAATTTACATTTTCAACTGAATGACAATTAAAGGAAAATTTCAGTTTTGTGAGTGGAAAAATGTTACAAATCTCCAACCTCACATTAATTAGGTGTCAAATGCCATTGTATTTGATTCTTTTTCAAAATTGAATTTGACCTTGGAACCCCCTTTTTTTTAACTTCTAAAGTGCTTTAAGTACCAGCCTCAAAGATCGATAACATTTACTAAATTTTTGTCTGACCCTAAGAATTCCACTTTTTATAACTGTATTGTGCATAAAATGTATTTGCGAAGTTGTTGATGAAGTCTTGTACATGTTCCTCAAAATGTGTTCTAAATGAATTTGTTAAATGTTTTATTAATAGCATTGTTTTTATTGCCCATGTCAGGTTGATCCTTTCTGTAGGTAGTTTTTCAACATCACAAGGTGTTACAAGATATAATCGATTACTGCATGCGTAGGTGTTCGTAACCAAGCATGAGCAAAAAACGAAAAAGTGAGTATACGTGGACAATGAGCATCCCATTAACAATGATCTCTTATTGACCCCCTTGCACCAGTGTCACACATTGCTGCTGCTGTCACGCTCGTCATTGTGGGAGGTCAGCTTGTGAACATGTAAACACCACAATACCTCAAACGCACACAACACTGTATAACACACAGGGACATTGACTCTCAAAATGGTGCAAAATAGTGTTCATAAAACCAACGCAGAAGAGAGAAGAGTAAAAATAATAGCAATACGCAGTTCTTCTTCTTCTTCTTCTTCTTCTTCTTATTATTATTATATATTTCTGATAATGAAACCAAGGATGCCTCATAAGTGAACTTAATCACTGTAGCTCTCAAGCCTGAGGAAACCTGTAGATAAGGGTGCTTGCCATGTGAACCTGTGTGACGAAAATGCCCCCAGTTTTCGGCTATTTTCGTCAATCTTACCTTTAGATATTCTACTTTAGATGCACAATGTTTCCAGCAACTATTTCCATGATTTTTATTGATTCAGGATGTATTTCCAATGTATAAATCCACTGGTGTGTAGCGATGATTTTTACACACGTGTGTGTATGTTGAACACATGTCAAACACTGTTTATATGGAATCCAAGATGGCGTCTTCCGTTGTTCTAAACTCAACATGATTGGTCGGATGTTCAGAAATTATTATCCAGTTTGTGAGCCACAAAAACACTTTTATTTATGACTGTAAAATTACTTTATTTTATAGTGAACAAGCTTTTATACTTTTGATGGTCATGAGAGTAGAACCTTTCCAATGCAAAAATTAAGTAGAAAAGTTACATCAATGTCGTCTGTTTCAGTGCATCTACCGGTTTGTGCATATTAATGAGCTTACGTCACACAACTTTATGAATGAACAGGGCTTTGTTTACATTCGTTACTAAGTGTACTTACGGAGACGTTTTTAAGCAGTAACTTTCTTTAGGACACCATTATTTCATGTAAATAGTAAGAGTAAATGTTAAGGAATACTTTAGCCCTTTTAATTAAAATTAGATTGTATAAAAAGGTAATTTTGAGTCGATTTACGACTTGAACTTGTAATTTATTGAGCCAATACCAGAAAATGTAGGCGTGGCTTATCGATTACGCGTGAGAACTTTCTGTGCGTAAGGCGCGTAGTTCAATTTGTATAAAAAGGGGAGAAAAATTGGAGCAGTGTGTTGTTGATCAGAATAATAGAGCTGAGCAAGCTGAGGCTGAAATTGTTGCTGACCTCCAAACAAATTTTAACCTGAGTACAGAGGACAATTGGGGAGCTGCTGAAATAGAGGTATGTGAATAATATTTCAGAATATTATTTACTGGAACAAGGAATCACATTTTCTTAAGGAGGATTTGATGATGCTTTGTTGAGAATACATTTTGTTCACAACTTTCCTTGTATTTGGGAGATGCGATTTCAGGAGTAGGGGAGCCAAATTTATGGGGGAGCAAGTTGCACGTTTGAGGAGTTGAAGAGCTTATTTATTATTGTTAGGGGAGCTAATTAAACAGTTAAAAAGTTATAGAGTCAAGTAATAGTCAAGAGAATAAATTTATCGTTTGAGGAGCTGAGGAGCTAACTTGTTATCACTTGGGGAGCAAGTTAGGCAGCTGGGGAGCTGGGGAGCCAGTACATCACTAATTAAAGGAGCCAGTCATTTATCACTAGAGGAGCCAATCTAAGATTCGGGGAGCAATTTCCGAGGAGCCTTAAGGATTTGGATATTTACTTGTATAGGACCAGTTAATATTTTCCCGTATTTAAGGAGGATATTTGAGCCAAGTGCGTAGAATATAAAACTCCAATTGTTTAGGGTCTGTATTTTTAGAGTTTAAGCAAGTTGATAGTGTAGGATAAATGATGCCTACTGTGAAAATATCACTTGTGGATAGAGACGTGAATCTTGTTGTAGCCGTAGGGCGCAGGATTACCTCTGTGTTTTAAGGAGTGGATTTTGTTGTTAGCTCAAGGAGCGCAGGATCACTTCGGTATTTTTAAGGAGGCGTGGATCTTGTTGTAGCCGTAGGGCGCAGGATCACCTCAGTGTTTTAGAAGATAAGTGGATATTGTTGTTAGCTCAGGGAGCGCAGTATCACTTAGGTTTTTCTTTTGATATAGTGGATTTGCCGGCTATTGGGCCAGCACTTATTGAGATTTTAGCTTCTGGAAAATATTAGGGTCCTATAGTTAAGTAACATATTGTATTTCTTAAAGTGAATATTGGCCTGGAAGAGTGTGCAGTGTAAATAATAATTTACTTTGCTGTGGAGTCAAATAAATTAATTGTTACATTTATTCAGAATTGAAACGTTTGTGTGCATATTCAATTATTTCGGTTTTATCCTTTCACTTGGTCATATATTTTGACAGCGGACCCTAGTCTACCATTTTGAGATACTGAACCGGTGAGGCGGAACTCCGGTGGTTTAGGCCTTTAAATTTTCCGCCTGGTGGCAGCGCTATCGACGTCGTTCCCGGGTCGAGGTTTCAACGACCCCGGCAACGGGCAATTTCCGCCACAGTGGTGGCAGCGGTGGGATAAAATAGTTTTAGGATAAAACTGTGGAAAAAGGAGTGTCAGGATTAAGCTTTGGAGGAAACTCTATTAGGAAAACCGATCAGGATATTCAGGAGTTAGAGGAAAACACAAGTGGATAGAGGAACACAGAAATAATGAACACGGATGTTCATGAGGAAGAAGGGAGTTTGGAGGTCAGCAACACAAATTTCAGTAAGGTCAGCAACGAGGTCAATACTGGTCACATCAGTGACGAAAACAGTCAGCCGAGGAATACAGCCATATCTGGAGCGGAACAAGGAGATAAACAGAGAACTTTAGTCGTGGATGAAATGGAACATAGGGGAGATACAGTGTCTCCATCAGTCCATGAGGATAGACGCGGAGCTTATCCGGACGAAGCAGCTGCAGAAATTAGGTTTAGCTACCCAGAGCTGGAACTGCATGAACATGAGGAAAACCGGAGTAATATGAGGATGCGAAATCAAAATACGTACCCAGTTCGAGGAGAACTGCCGTACAATAGGGATTATGACTATGAAAGGCAAATGGATAGACAATATGAGGAACCAAGGAGAAACTGGCGCACAGCTAGGAGTGCCCATGAACCTTATGTAGGTGTGGACAATAATGTTTTTTTTAGAAATCCAGAGAGACGTGGAGACCGATCTTTCGTCAGTAGGAAAGAGGTAACTCCGGAAAAGTTTGATGGTCGTGTAGGATGGGGAGATTATCACAGACATTTTGAAGCCTGTAAGATGGTAAATAAATGGTCGGATAAAGATGCAGCTTTTCACTTGGCCACACGTTTACAAGGACCAGCGTTAAAAGTATTGGGCAACATGCCACTGAATGGACATATGACTTACAGAGAATTAGTGACAAAACTGAACCAAAGGTTTGGATCTGGTAAGCACCCAGAGAATTATCTTTTAGAACTAAGGATGCGGAAGAGGAAACAGAATGAAACTCTTCAAGAAATTGGACAGGAGATACGTGATTTGACTGCCATGGCGTACCCAGAGTTACCACGAGAAGTGAGGGAGAGATTGGCAAAAGGCCACTTTTTGGATGCTATGGATGATCCAGAAATTAGAGCTGGGATATTTAGGTCAAGGCCAGAGACACTGGACGATGCAATAAGAGCAGCGTCCGAAACGGAATGTTTCCTGCTCACCGAACACAGTAGGGACAGGATGAAGCCAAATAGATATGCCAGGAATATTAATAGAACTGATGGAATGCCCAATCCGAATAATCAGATGACAAATTTTGCTACTGGACTAGCAGAAATAAGGACAACGTTAGCAGAGCTAACAAAAGCTATGGATGACATGAAGAAGTGCAATACAAAGGAGTTGGTTATGAGGAAACCGAGATTTCAGGATAATCGACAGGGAGAGAGCAACTTGTGTTATGCATGTGGAATGAATGGACATTTTGCACGAAACTGTCCAACCCGGGATCCAAGAAATCAACAATACAGGATGATGCCGTCAAACATTTGCCGGTCAACTCCAAGGGTCGAGAGGAGGCCGCCAAATTTTGGGAAAGACCCAGTAAGTCAAAGGAGCACAGTTCCAAGAAACTAGAGCTTGATAGGACAGTTGGACAATCCATGAAAGATAAAAAGCAAGCAGGACTCTTTGTTAATGGGAAAATCTGTGACAAGAATATAAAATTTCTAGTAGACACAGGATCAACACACACAGTTATTTCAAAGTCAACCTACTTGAAATTAGACACGAGAGTGAGACCACAATTGAAAACATTGAAGTATGGAATCACGCAAGCTGATGGAAATCCACTAGAAGTTCTAGGCAGTGCATGGATTAAATTAAAGATAGGAAAAACAACTACTTCACTGGAAATGATTGTAGCCGACATTTTTAATGAAGGAATACTGGGAATAGATTTTTTATTAGAAACCGGAGGAACTTTGGACATGGAGAAACTTATTTTGAATATAAAAGGAGAACAAATACAATGCTTAGCCACAGATGACAAAAACCAGTTAAGAGTAGTAGTACTGGAGACCAAATCTATTTCGGCAGGACAAGAAGCATTGGTGACAGCAACACTGTCAAAATCAGTTAATTACAAAGGATGCGGTTTGATTGAAGGACCGCCAAAGAGTAATTTAACTGACAAAGGAATTTTGGTGGCTAGAACTTTGGTGAATGCTGCCACTGAAGTATTACCAGTGCGAGTGATGAACATTGGTGTTGAAGACATCACAATAAAAAAAGGGACAGTAATTGGATTAATGTCACACATCGATAAAGAATCCATTAACCTAAAAGAAGATATGAAGGAAGAAAATGCGAATGCAGCATTTGTTAGGACAATGACAGATGTGGAAATGAAAATTCCAGATCACTTACACGATTTATGGAGAGACAGTTCTGAGAAATTGAGCCAATCGGAGCAGATTACAGTTGCAGAGTTACTGATTAAATATCAGGATGTTTTCTCAAAAGGAGATTATGATATTGGGAAGACAAGTTTAGTCAAACATAGTATTGACACAGGAACTGCAGCAGAAGAGACGGAGGCAGAGGAGACAGAGGCAAATGAGACGTGCGGAAAAGGAAAAGGAAAAGGGAAAGGGAAGATGATGGCTAGTTACAAGGTGGAGAGTGGCAGTAGCAGTGGAAGCGAGAGCGAGAGTGAGAGTGAGAGCAGTGACAGCGGTGACGAAGGAAAAGATAAACGAAGGACCAGGTTGAGGTGGAAGCCCCTAGAAATTAAGGAGATGATCCAGGACAAGTTACTTCGGATTACAGAAACATACGAGGTAACCAAGTATGACGAGGGTGGCCGCGTTCGAAAGATGAGCAAGACGACGCGAGTATATGATGTGGGAGTAAAAGTAGCAAGAAAGGAAGAATAAACAGTAGGCACCCGGTTCAAATGTAAATTCTAATAAATTTGTATAGTAAGGCTAAACATGTTAGAATTTCAAATCATCTAAATCAATACTGACAGAAATAAGTTTGAAACAGTTATGTTGAAGAAGTTTTCCCATGGAGTAGAATAACATGTTGTGTACATAAAATTATCAGGAAATTATTACAAATTGAATTAGAAGGAGCCACTTTCATTGTAAAACAAAATATAGTCAAACTGAAGGTTGTGTATATGTATGTAAATATAAATAAATGGTTGCGGATTGAAAACTGTTGTTGGTGTATACAGCAGTACAGATTGTATAAAGTTGTATAAAGCCTTAAGGAGAGGAACTCTCTATGGTGAAGGAGGGAATATTATGCGTAATACAGCTCCCAAGTGAAGTATATATTTTAGTGTGGATTTAACTCAGCTCATGATGATGGTTGTGTACATTTTTATGTATTTTTAAATTTGCTGAGGACAGCAAAGTCTTAGGGGAAGGCTGTGTGACGAAAATGCCCCCAGTTTTCGGCTATTTTCGTCAATCTTACCTTTAGATATTCTACTTTAGATGCACAATGTTTCCAGCAACTATTTCCATGATTTTTATTGATTCAGGATGTATTTCCAATGTATAAATCCACTGGTGTGTAGCGATGATTTTTACACACGTGTGTGTATGTTGAACACATGTCAAACACTGTTTATATGGAATCCAAGATGGCGTCTTCCGTTGTTCTAAACTCAACATGATTGGTCGGATGTTCAGAAATTATTATCCAGTTTGTGAGCCACAAAAACACTTTTATTTATGACTGTAAAATTACTTTATTTTATAGTGAACAAGCTTTTATACTTTTGATGGTCATGAGAGTAGAACCTTTCCAATGCAAAAATTAAGTAGAAAAGTTACATCAATGTCGTCTGTTTCAGTGCATCTACCGGTTTGTGCATATTAATGAGCTTACGTCACACAACTTTATGAATGAACAGGGCTTTGTTTACATTCGTTACTAAGTGTACTTACGGAGACGTTTTTAAGCAGTAACTTTCTTTAGGACACCATTATTTCATGTAAATAGTAAGAGTAAATGTTAAGGAATACTTTAGCCCTTTTAATTAAAATTAGATTGTATAAAAAGGTAATTTTGAGTCGATTTACGACTTGAACTTGTAATTTATTGAGCCAATACCAGAAAATGTAGGCGTGGCTTATCGATTACGCGTGAGAACTTTCTGTGCGTAAGGCGCGTAGTTCAATTTGTATAAAAAGGGGAGAAAAATTGGAGCAGTGTGTTGTTGATCAGAATAATAGAGCTGAGCAAGCTGAGGCTGAAATTGTTGCTGACCTCCAAACAAATTTTAACCTGAGTACAGAGGACAATTGGGGAGCTGCTGAAATAGAGGTATGTGAATAATATTTCAGAATATTATTTACTGGAACAAGGAATCACATTTTCTTAAGGAGGATTTGATGATGCTTTGTTGAGAATACATTTTGTTCACAACTTTCCTTGTATTTGGGAGATGCGATTTCAGGAGTAGGGGAGCCAAATTTATGGGGGAGCAAGTTGCACGTTTGAGGAGTTGAAGAGCTTATTTATTATTGTTAGGGGAGCTAATTAAACAGTTAAAAAGTTATAGAGTCAAGTAATAGTCAAGAGAATAAATTTATCGTTTGAGGAGCTGAGGAGCTAACTTGTTATCACTTGGGGAGCAAGTTAGGCAGCTGGGGAGCTGGGGAGCCAGTACATCACTAATTAAAGGAGCCAGTCATTTATCACTAGAGGAGCCAATCTAAGATTCGGGGAGCAATTTCCGAGGAGCCTTAAGGATTTGGATATTTACTTGTATAGGACCAGTTAATATTTTCCCGTATTTAAGGAGGATATTTGAGCCAAGTGCGTAGAATATAAAACTCCAATTGTTTAGGGTCTGTATTTTTAGAGTTTAAGCAAGTTGATAGTGTAGGATAAATGATGCCTACTGTGAAAATATCACTTGTGGATAGAGACGTGAATCTTGTTGTAGCCGTAGGGCGCAGGATTACCTCTGTGTTTTAAGGAGTGGATTTTGTTGTTAGCTCAAGGAGCGCAGGATCACTTCGGTATTTTTAAGGAGGCGTGGATCTTGTTGTAGCCGTAGGGCGCAGGATCACCTCAGTGTTTTAGAAGATAAGTGGATATTGTTGTTAGCTCAGGGAGCGCAGTATCACTTAGGTTTTTCTTTTGATATAGTGGATTTGCCGGCTATTGGGCCAGCACTTATTGAGATTTTAGCTTCTGGAAAATATTAGGGTCCTATAGTTAAGTAACATATTGTATTTCTTAAAGTGAATATTGGCCTGGAAGAGTGTGCAGTGTAAATAATAATTTACTTTGCTGTGGAGTCAAATAAATTAATTGTTACATTTATTCAGAATTGAAACGTTTGTGTGCATATTCAATTATTTCGGTTTTATCCTTTCACTTGGTCATATATTTTGACAGCGGACCCTAGTCTACCATTTTGAGATACTGAACCGGTGAGGCGGAACTCCGGTGGTTTAGGCCTTTAAATTTTCCGCCTGGTGGCAGCGCTATCGACGTCGTTCCCGGGTCGAGGTTTCAACGACCCCGGCAACGGGCAATTTCCGCCACACCAGAAACACCGAGGTAATTCCCCTACTCTTCCACGATAAGTGTTCTAGGTTCTTTTACGCGCACTACCTATCCTAGTACACGGGACCTACGGCTTAATGTCCCACCTGAGGACATCTGAAAGTGCTCCTTAATATGGTATATGGAACTATGGTTGAAATACAAGACTGTTTATTTACACAGCAACATTATTATGCTGCCCACGTGTACAGTGGTGATGTAGCCAATGCTGTGATTGGTCACATTTAGTGGGCGGGGCTTAATGGATTGGTCTATTGTTCAGATGTTCCTGGTGATGATGTGTGTTTCTTGACTTACATGTAGATACTCCAGTGATATCCAAAGGTGGTTGTCATCTTAAACAAGCAGATGGAGATTCTTCAACTCCACAAGGAGGGGCAGTTCAACCAGGTAGGTTTCTGCGTCTGTTGAATACTGTGCAGACTCCTTAAGAGGATATCCTGCACAGGGTTCAGATGCGGCTTTATGGAGAGCCCCCTGAGTTCCAATCGGTTCTTAAATGAGTCGATTGTGGGTGAGCTTGTACTTGTTGCGGGCAGGGTATTCCATTGTGCCACAATTCGAGACAGCATGGAAGGAGTATTTCTAACAGCCCTTGTTGGGTAACAGGTACTTGAATGGTTTCTTTACTTGAATTAACAATAATTTCATATAACATGGGGGAAGGTAAAGGCATTTCCAAATTGGAACTCCAAAATATTTCTGTGCTAACGCTTGAGATTCATTTTTGGAGTTTCAGAATAATTTGAGAATATTGCTGTCACAATGAAACCCTGACTAAACAAAGTAAAGACAACAAACGTTCTCATAAATGCACCAGACTTTTGTTCTCCTTCGCGAAAATACAGAATGTCTTATAAACCGTGAATTGCTATAAATAGCAGATAATCACCTCTAGTTAATCGTGTTAACTGCCATTGGTCTTTCCCAGACGAAGTTCACTTTGATGAAAACCTGTTTCGAGACTTGTCCAGAAGAGTCGGGAAAGATTGGCATCGACTTGGAACCACGTTGAGTTTTAGTGCGGCGGAGATTGAAGCATTCGTGTACAACAACAGGGACAACATGGAGGAACAAGCCTTTCAGATGTTCATTGCTTGGAGAAGAAAGCAAGCGAGCGACGACGAAGCAAGGGACACGTTGAGGGCAGCATTGGTTGAAATAGAGCGTACCGACTTGGTAGCTAGATTATCAGGTACTGTAGGCTAACAATTCATTGGGTTGGAACATTTATGTAATCCTCAACTATGGCCAAGTTCGCGCAAGGACCATTTGTCGACTGGAGGTCGATGTTGCCTGGTACCCAACACATGTTTTTGAGGATGAGTACCAGTTAATATCAGCCACTAGTAGACAAAAGGCCTATGAACTTTGGCGATCTTGCGAACTTGGCCTATGAAAGGAAATATTGCCTTCAAATCTCTTAAATTGTTGGTGTTTGGAATTGCTCCTTATCCTTTTTAAGAGTTGTTCATGCAATAAAATACCTACAGTGTGTTGTAATTAGTGAGTAGTGATTAAAAAGAAACTAACATTTGTTTGCCTCTGAAAGTACAACCAGCAGAGCCACACTCTACATAGAAATATACGGTCCGCCATTTTGTAGAGTCAAAAAGTTGATTCTGCAAAATGGCGGACCATGTTCTGTCACGAAATTAAACACAAAAAAAAACACAATTTCAGGGGATATTTATGTGAATCATTATAATCTAATATAAATCCAGGATTTGAAACTTTGCATGGTGGGAATACATCCTAGCGAGGTTTGTGGAGACGCCATGCCCATAAAAATCTCTCTGTGAGTTGTGGTTCTTGAAACCTCCGGTTCTTTTCAGAACCACCACAACTCATACAAAGAGTTTGAAGTACATGGTGTCTCCACAAATCTCACTAGATTGTTCATCTTTGGAAAATAAAGTGCAATTTTTAAGGTTTTTTTTCTCTGTGGGTGTGGAACAGTACTAGTTACGGTTATAAGAAATGCTTTTCTTAGCATAAAAATTTAATTCTCTGCTCACAGTATGATCAACTGCCGTCTTTGAAAAATGACCTCTACAAGGCAAACTATAAATGACAAAACTGTATTTTGAATTTCCCCTTTTACCTTTACATGTATCTCTAACAAAGAGGTGCTAGGGTTCCAACTTGATGAAATGTTCAACTTAAATTTTATTTCAGACGTGGTTGGTTCTGCTGTTGGTGTATTGACCTGCAGTAAAGAAATAGCTAATCATTACATCGAAACGATGAAAGTGACGACGTACCCCTTGGCCAAAGATCGAGCCATGGGGATGCCTGAACTTCATGTCAACTTGCAACTCCTGAGAGAAACGAATCGGCTGCGGGAACGTCATTCCGAGAACTCCAGCTTGCAGCCTGACCACGAGAAGATTCCCTTGGACTCCTACGAAGACATTTTACATCCCGACGGACCTGGTACAAAACGAATCTTAGTAACAGCTGAGACAGGTTACGGTAAATCAACACTTTTGAAAAAGATTGCTTATGATTGGGCCCTTATTCAGTCCCCAAAAGCTCCCCTTTTCTCACAGTCTCCACTGGCAAGGTACAGGTTCTTATTTCTCTTGAACGTAAGCCTCATGAGTGAGGAGTTCAGCATCCTCGATGCTATCTTTTCTCAGATTCTAACCGACAGTAACAGTTTGACGAAACACGATCTGAAAACTTTTATTCAGAAACATCCAGAAGAAGTGCTAATTCTGTTGGACGGGGCAGATGAGGTGTCGTTCCAGATGTTGGACGGGACAGATGGGGTAGACAATGTCAAAGGGGTCCTCTCCTTCAAATCCCTCAAATCATGCCGTGTTATAGTGTCTAGCAGACAGTTTACAGCTCTAAAGCTTCTGAAGTGGTATCCACATTTTACTCGGGTCATGGTGACAGGGTTCAATGATGCAAACAGGCAGGAGTACGTTGGGAAATATCTGACCAACTATGATTCCAAACACCACAACGAGCTTCTGAAGGAAGTGCGGGAGTCACAGACCCTGCGTACTTTAGGAGAGATACCCTTGTTGTTCTGGCTGATGTGCACCACGTGGGAGGAATGCCGTAAGCTACCTGATAGGGTCACAAAGCTGTTCAACACTGCGGTCAGGGTTCTTTATCAGCATAGAGTCAGCAAAAGGCCAGTGAGTTCTTCTGACACGTTCACAACGGCAACATTTGATGACCTGAGGATGAAACTCGGCAAAGTTGCGCTGGAGGGTCTGCTGAATCCAAACGGCGTAAAGTTCCATTTTACACACGCAGAGTTTGACTCTGAGAGTGTTGCTTTAGGATGTGAAGTTGGCTTGCTGGCTCACACCAAGACTATGCATGGGTTGGATGAAGTTAACTATCTTACTTTCCTTCATAAGGCCTTTCAGGAGTACTATGCAGCAATGTACCTGGCAAACTTGGCTGCTTCTAACCCCGAGCTATTCAGACAGTATGTGTCCCAAATTCTGGCAGGCAACATGGACACTATGGAGTATCTACTGCGGTTCTGTTGTGGGCTAAACTCAACTGCTGCTGAAATAATCATTGGCCTTGTATGTGAGAAGCTAAGTAACAATGACCCAGACACCTTCCTTGGTTTCCTTTATAACTATATTCCATATAGTAGGGTCATGATGTTGCTTTTGTTTGAGGCTGAGTTGGACGTAATGGTGAGAGACCTTGCAGATGCAGATTGGATTCGGTTTTCTGGTATCCTTCAAGGCGAAGATTTATTGGCTGCTCATTATTTTGTGAAAACCTTGGCAAGAACAACTGGGCTGCCACATGTATCATATATCTATGTCATTTGTCATTCTTTGGCTGATGTTGAACTTGTGAAGGACTTGATGCGACATGGCATACCAACAATATCACTGGATCTCCATGGAATCAACATGACAGGCAAGATTGAAACACTTAGAGATATCACTAAGTTTGGCTTTTCTCTATTTGTGAGTGACTGCAATCTGAACAGCGAAGACATCTCACGGCTGTTTAGAATGATTTCAGCAACGGACAGTATTGCATCAGTCAGTCTTAGCAACAACAGCTTGTGTAGTTTGCAAACTGATGACATCTGCTCTACTCCATCTGTCACAGCTCTGAATCTAAGTGGATGCAGTCTAACAAAAGACACCGTTGATGTTCTTTTCCGTTTTCTTTCAGCATTAGGCAGTGTCAAGAGGCTTAATCTGAGTGGAAATAATCTTCACGGCATTATGCCTGTTCAGGTCAGTCAGATCCTGTCTCTGGAGTCCTTGATCCTCACTGATTGCTCATTACAGAAGGATGATATGAGGGGACTGTTTCATATCATTGCTGCTGTGGGTAATATTCTGTGGCTTGGCCTGAGTAAGAACGACCTCTCTGGTCTTCAGAAAGGTACAATCACCCCAGTTTCATCTCTTCTCGCCCTGGACCTGACGGATTGTGGGCTTGGAAATAGAAACATGAAGGCACTTCTGTGTATGGTATCAAGTCTACCTAACATACAGAGAGTCAATGTGAACAACAATAACATTGACAAGGAAGTGCTGGCTTCTGTTGGTCTGGTTGCATCTCCTGAATTTGTGTTTGATGTCGAACTTGTTGAAGACCGTAGATATACGTGTGTTTATATCTTCAGTAACAACAAGACATACATGATCTCCAGGAATGCACTCCAACGAAGGTACGGTGCAAATTGCCTCCTGATCTAAGGTCATGGAATTACAGACGAGGTATCAAGCAATGGTAGGGTATGGTGGCAATTTGTCTTTGGCTGGTTCAAGATAAATGTAATTCCACTACAGTCCAAACCTGTATACATTTTTATAGACAGCTAACAATAACCAATGTCTGAAGTTTTGTAAGGGTCTAAAACTCAGATTCTTTCATGCTGCAATCGACACCATCTTGCTGTAAGGGTGTGAGTCCTGGACCCTCATCAAGTCCTGACCAAGTCTCTTAACGGTTGCTACACCAGGATGCCACGGATGACACACAGAGTAAGCGAGAATGTCAAGGAGCAGTGGCTGAGCCTAGCTGGGCACTGCCTCCGACACCCAGAGCGACCGGCCAACAAAGTCAGCATGTGGGAAGACCCACCAAGACCCTGCTGAAGACCCTGATTGAGGACGCAGGAGTGAAGAACAAGGAAGAGCTAGTCAGTTGCATGCAGGACATATTTGTGTCACTGTGCCGGTACCTCATCTTGATTCACAGAGAGGATGTGTTTACAAGGTTACTATCTTCAACGATTTAGAAAGTACAACCTGTTCAGAACAGGTAAAGTTCTCATGTGTGGTGTAAAATTATACAACCTGCTGTAGTGATGCATGTTGACTTTCACTTTTTTAAATATAGTTGTGTGCAACACCAGTCTGAAGTCTTTGTGACTTTCATGTTTTTTTTAAAGAAGTAGTTGTGTGCCTCACCAGTCGGAAGTCTTTGAGGTGTATGACTTTGTTTTTTTGTGCCCATCCTTAACCTCTGCCAAGAGGTATTTGGCAAACTTTTGGCAGCCATTAGCGCAAAAGAAATGAATAAGTTTAAATATTTGAAAGACAAACTTAACACTTAATGAGACAAATATACCAAAGAATTGATGAAGACACTGTCCTGTTAAATGAAAAGCTTTACTTGCACAATTTTTCCTTTTGATGAGGAAACAAGTATTAGTAGAACTCCGAACAACTATCTCAAAATATGGCAGCCCTGAAACTTTCATGCTGAGCTTCAAAGAATTTCCACATGCTGAATGACTTGGGATAATGATAATGTAAGGCTGAATTCTAGCCGGAGTTTCAATCTTTCTCAATGATAGTCAACACCTGTCCCACATAATCTTAATCTTAAACACACACCATGCAGTATTAGACTGTCCAGGAATTCAGTGGCATAACAAGGGGGTAGGCCTGAGGCCACCGCCCCCCAATTGAGATTGAACAAATGCACCAATGAATGGTTCGATATATTAAATAGCCCCCCTCCCAAATTATGTCTTTGCCCTGCTTGCCCCCCCCCCTTCGAATCTCCAACCTATGTCACACAATGCTATTCCATCCTATTCATTGTGCTCATGATATTTTTCTATATGACACCATTTCTAATAATCGTGGCATCATCCAACTATTAAAAGACTGTAAAAATAGTCCCCAGATTTCATGAACCTTTCCTTCTTGCTGCAACCTATTGGTCACTCCCCTCTCATATTATATACAAGAGCTAGCTAAATGTAGGTTCAGAAGCCGTGTTTCAAATTGTATTGAATTTTGAAGTCAACTGAAATAAAATTAGTTTTGACCCCCATAGGCCCGTTTCAAACGTCGCGCTCTTGCCGTGTCGAATTCAAATCATTTGAGTTCAGCAACAGCGCGGCGTTAGTGCAGCAGTGGTTACAAAACAGCGGTCTCCTGCCGTGCAGAATAAAAAACAAAATCTTAATACTTGAATTTGACACGGCAAGAGCGCAATGTTTGAAACAGGCCTTACTTTGATCACATTCTGCATTCCTCATTTATCAAATTCCACTTCACTTGCCCACTTCAAGAAAGAAATCTATATAATAATAATAGTAATAATAGTGTTTTAAAAAACACATTGAGATATTTACCACTTATTGCAATATAAAATTTTACATAAACATTAATCAGTCCAGTACTACTTTCTTAAAGTGTCCAATAAATAAGAATGCCTGAAATGTTTCTACAGAAATGTAATATTATTTCACCCCAATTCACCTGACGTCATCATCACAACAGTATAAGATGTGTGATGTGTTTGAGGCACCTCCCATCAGCTCTTTTCACCACCTGGGTGCATCAAGCTATTGCCAGTTATAACAGTTTAATAATCTTTGCCTTTTTTGTATTCTATTTTCATTTTGTCTCTTAATGGTTACCCTTGTAAGGACATTTATATAAACAAATGCTTTTAATTGATTATTATCTTTGTTGATTATTTAAGATGTATTGGGTATTCGGAACATGAAGCCGGTGGTCGCAGGTTCAAATCCCGCTTTAGTCGATTTTTATTTGTTCACACACACACAAAATTAATAAATTTTTTTGCCAGTAAGGATCGTTTAAATGGTGGGGTCATTGTTTTTGTAAGAAATTTGATTAAATTTTAGCATTGCCATTTTTTTAAACTGATTTGTTTATTTTTAATGACAACATATTTAGGATATAATGTGTGTTATTTTGTGTGTTATGTGTTATATTGTGTTATACACTTTTGATCTTTTGATGTAAAAGGCGCAATATAAATTTTTAACTATTAGTAACTTAGTGTTATTTAATCATGATATTAACTAAAGTAAAGCCTAGAAGTGTAAATAATTGTTTGTGATAAACATGGCACCTTGTACTTTATAAAATATTCCTATATTTTTAAATGGAGTATCATGTGTGATTGTACGGTTCATATTGTTGGTCAGATGTATTAGAAGAAGATCTACTTATACGGATCTCTTCTCTGTGTACCGTTCAGTGAATTAAAATATGAGATTTGAAGGTTTGCATGGTGGAGAGACAGTAAGGAGGAACTTGCGGTGACACCATGTAACAACTCTTTTGTAGAGGTGGTGGCTCTGAGAAGAGCCGTTGGTATTTCTCAAGGTTTCGAACAGTATGCTCTGTCCTTCATCAGGAGACTGTTGAAAATTGAAATATGAGAATTGAAAGATGTAATACTGAAATAAATACATTAATGTAAATGTGACACAAGAAGTCTCTGCGATGATTCAGTGAATGGTGGAAGGGAATTGGGGAGAAATGATTTCTAGCATGTCTAGCAGGGTTGCCTGTTAAAGGTAGGGTCTTTTTTGGGGGGGGGGGGGGAAGGGGGGGAAGGGGGGGTGCTAGACTTGAGTTTGGGGGGGCTAACCCCCCCCCCCCCCCCCCAAATCATAAAAACCATGCTCAAAGGCACTCTACAGAAAATTAAGAAGGAAATAATTGCAATAATAAAAGTACTGTTAGAAAAGCTTTAAAAGAACAATTTCATATAAAAACAGGAAGTTATGCGATAAGAATCATGTGTTAAAATGTATTTAACACATTGTCATTATGTATTTAAAACATCAAAGCAATAATAAAACAGGTGAAAATGCACATTAAATAAAATCAATCAAAATATTACACTGAATACATATACAAGATAACATACAAGACAACGATTCTTTGTTTTCAAATTTATTTTGATAAATTACACATTCCGTGCGTTTACATACATAAAACATGTGCAAAGCACAAGCATTAAATCATTTTCTTCAGAATTGATTAATAGCAAAATGAGAAAACAGTTTATAGTTGATCTTCAAGGGAAAAGGATAGAACTTGGTGGATTCAAACATTGTTTTGTTGGGTCATGTATAATATACAAGCAGCGCTGTGATATCACTTAGTGCTGTAATACGAAGGGCAGATGTCTGTGTTTGTAAATTGTTTAAAAGCATAATTTGAACAAATTAAAATACTATAGCTTTACACTTAGTGATGCATTACAATAGACCAATCCTTTCAGCCCTGCCTACCTTAGCAACTGCCTAGCAACAGCACATGGCGTGACTTTCTTGCCACGATCGCAGCGGTGGTTCGGTTGCAGCCACACAAACGTATCGGATACACACACGTACATGGTTTTCATGGTTTTTAGTTTTGCGGCCTTTTGAGCAGTGCCTTGAGTCCAAAGAACAAGGCAGACAGGAACACTGTTAAACCACTTTTACATGACTGTACAGGGACCACTGCTGTGGGATTTGCACCACCAGAAATATGAACAAGATAAAACAAAACGTTGACTTGTTATACCATCGGTTCTTTTCAGAACCACACCAACTCATTAGAGATAATTACATGGTGTCTCCGCAAAAACTTACTACAAAACAAAAGTTAGTACAGTTGTGTGTGCTGTTGTGTGTCAGAACAATGGCGGCGGTTTGTTTACTTTTCTAATGGGATTTTAACGTGTCGGACTCTTGTCAGACTTTCAGTGGCATTGTCAAGGCTGTGATTGGTTAATTTGTTAGTAGGCGGGGCTTAATGGATTGGTCTATTCTTCTCTTCATTAGAATACTGAACTCATTTCAAGTGAGATTCACCATACAGTGCACAGTCTGCCACCAAGTATTGCACCATGGCTCAACCACAGGAAATAACCACAGGAAGATAGCTTGCTTTGAATGAACAGAATTACATTTAAATTATTTGTCTGTTTTAATTTGCAAAATCTAGGTGACCTTTGCAACCTACATGTATATGTAAAACTCAATTTGTTACGATTTGTACCCATGGTCTGCTGATAAATGCTATTTACATCAGAGCAAAGTTCAAAGTCCCACTTTGCAATCACTGCGTACTTATCTTGGTGGTGCGCTGTTTAATGAATCCCAACACTATGAAATCCACTTTTGCCCATTCCAGGGCTTTTGGTAAATTGTACGTTATTTTGGGGTGTTCTTTGCAGATACATGTTCCAAAAGAATTTGTTAGACAAAAAGACAAGTTACTTTTCTTAAGAGAGACATTTATCTGTGGTGGTTGATTTCCTTTTTCTTTACGCCCTGCTTGCCCCCCCCCCCCCCCATTGACACCATGAAACTTGCTAGAATCAGGCTATTTTAACTGAAAATGCCCCCTCTACAATTATCTGGCCCCCCCCCCCTTTGCCCCCCCCCCCCCCCCCCGCAAAAATAATGCTGGCTATGCCACTGTGTGAATGTATCGGTTCAAATGACTGCATTATTTTCAGAGCACTGATGGTAATTGAATTAACAGAGGTAATGAGGTATGCACTGTACATAATACATGGTTTATAGGAAGTAACTGCTAACTGGTAAATGCGGGGTACAGTCATGTGTCAATTTCTTATGGCGCTGAAAAGATAATAATAATAATAAATCGGGAGGCTTATTACCCTTACTGGCAGCTGAGAAGCTGCATTGCGAAGGCTGGGGCTACAACGTGGCCTAGCCACAGGCAACAAAGGTGTCTTTGGCAGCCAGCCACATTGAATCATACATGTAGATGACCACAAAACACAGCCAGAGATAGAAAGTGTTTGGTTTTTCCCACATGGCGAAAAACCAGAGGGCCCAGGAAAAAAAAAACATCGTGGCAGAGGAGAGAACCAGTGCAAAAGTCTACTCATGTATAACCTTAGCCGGGAATCGAACCAGGGCCACAGTGGTGAGAGGCAAGCGCTTTACACACTAGCAGCCCATAATGACACTGTTGCACTGAAATGATACTAGTCCGTTACCGATGCAAGCCGTGGATTAGGGTCAACAAAATCATCTAATGCAGAAAAGCTAAATAATATAAATGTTTGATATATATTACACATTTGTACACAATACATTTAGTTTGATTGTGGATTCAATAGTGGAGACCACCGTGACCTCCATGCAATAGCCAATTCTTACAGCAATGGTTGAAGCCATGACTCCTCCACAGATGTTCCAACATCTTGTAACGTTGAGGACACAGGATCAGAGGTTTCCCTCGTCTGCAAAGAGGATCAAGACAGCAAGAAATTTGCATCGAATTAGAAAGGACAAGTTTGGGATTTCTCTTCGGAGGTTCCATTGGAATGACTCCCAATATTCCACTGCAACCCTCAAAATGAATTATTGTTATTATTATTATTATTTATTTGACCTCAACAAAGCAAACAGAGATACAAAAATACTGCCCCCAAAAAACAAAATACACAATGGAAAACAAAAATAAACATTTAAAAAAAAAAACACGAGAATTAAAACAAAAATACATAAAATTGAGGGCGAGCATAAAATAATTCTTCACAGGAGCTGACACACCAACGAATAAACCATTATGCAGATCGGACATATCCCTTAAAGCCCCAGCTCAACATTGACTAAAAGAAAAACACACATGTTCACATGAAATAAAGATGTTGGTAAAAAACCTCTCCTGAAATATTTCTGCCTGAAGTGTTATCAATTTTGAATAATAAATGACATAAAGATCCCAAACTATCTTTTGTCTCATGTGAGACCAAAACTCTGTCTAAGAATGCGTACAAAAAATGCTGAATGCATTTTTACTGTTTTCTCACAAACAAAACAACGAAATGATCTGAAGTTTTCACCGGTAGGTTTTATCACATATATCATGATTTGTGCAACAAATAGAAGCATTTACAGACACTCTACCAATGTTGAGCTGAGGTTTTAATCTAAAACTCTAGTCTGTGTACTTTTCATGTTTTTAAATTGTAAATTTGAAATGCAATTCAGTCGTTGGACTGCAAATTTTTGAGTGTTTTTAAATAAACCATAAAAAAGTATAATACAAGTATGAGACAGTATTAAGGACTTCTGAAAATGGACTGAGAACTTTTCACAAAGGGAAACATAATACACTCTTTCAGAGCATCCCATATTTTGGGATACTTTCCAAGGAAAGCATATACTAAATTAGGCCTAACAAAATCTAAGCCCTAGAAACAATATTAATTTCAAAGTTATAATAGTCACTTTGAGTAGGATTGAAGAGTGGAGAATGTTCACTATAGATATAGGCCGTTTACGAAACCACGGCTTGAGCTATGAGCTCTGGCTTGGGCTCTGTCTGCCTGTTTGAAACCCCATAAGGAAAGCACACGTTTTCTAAATAACAGACAGAGCCCCAGCCAAAGCCCAAGCCCAAGTCGTGGTTTCGTAAACGGCCATTGTCAGCTTACTTGAGTTCCCGATCCTCCTCCCCATGCCTGTCAAGATACACTGATGCCCAATAGCAAAGTCTCTCTCCTCTGATAATGATCACAGTTGATGAATTAACATCCAGATAGACGGCTGTCCCTGATCCACACGCCAACGAATGCTGAGGGGAAAAAAATCAAGGATTCAAACTAATCGTTGACTGACTGTGTTTTTCAAAACTCAGGAACATACCCCAATAACCAAGAGGGATGGTAACAACAATGGTAAATAAAACAATTAAATAATAAGCGAAGTTGTTTACATGATAGTAGCATAATAACAATGATTAATAAATTGTTTAAGTTATTTATTATATGTTAAACCAAGATCTCATTTAGCTTGCTTTAGATGTTCGTCACATAAACTCCAAATTGAAGTTGGTAGATATAAAGGCATCGCAACACATTAAAGAATAAGCCTACACTGTGAACAGATTATTGAAAATGAAATTCATTTTTTAGTCATGTGTCCATTGTATGCTGTGTTGAGACAAAGTTTGTTCATTGAAATTTGTAAATTACAAAATGTCTTAACAAGTATGAAACAATTATGAAAAATGTATGTTTTTTATGTTTTCTTGTTCAACAAACTGAAAGAGAGGCAAAATGAATAACTATGGCTCAAACTTATGATTCACCTTAAAAAATACAATAGTTTGCTTTGCTTTTCTGATAATAGATAATGAACATTTATATAGCACTTCATACACAAAGTTTCTAAGCACTCATTATTTTGATATGTGGAGCTATGTTTGAATTATAAAACCCATTTATTTCAAAGCAAACCAGAAAACACTGAGGCAAACCCCTTCTCTTAACGATAAGTGTACTGGGTTCTTTTACAAGCGTTACACAACACACGGGACCTACAGCTTTACGTCCAATCTGAAGGACGCAGCAATAATGGTTAAGTGTCTTGTTGGAGTCCAGTGCACTCAACCACCCAGCCACGACACACCACAAAGTTATATCAACTGAATACAACAGCTTGACAAGTGAACATGAGGGATAATACATTATTGGTTTGAGGACAAGTAAATTCATTTCCATTCACTAGCTTTCAACAACACACCATAAAAACAACCTGTGAAAAACTGATCAGATGCATGTATGTTTTAGTTTTTTGAAAACATTAAAAACAAGTTAACAATAGCCATAATAATAAAAAGGCATTTATATTGCACCTTTCAAAAATTGATCAAAGCACATTACATAGTACAAGAGGAAAAATAAATTGTCAAAATTAAAATTACTGTGCATTGGGAAACAGATACGTCTTAACGTTTCTTTTAAAGGGGCTGTGTTGTCATGATTGTAGCAGTAAATGGAACAACCCAGTTACTACATCACCCTTTGTGAAATGGTTGAGGGCGCTCTATTAGGATACTCAGTTACAATATCAAACAATACCTCTGCCTCCATTGGAGCCCTTATGCCAGACACATGGCAACCTAAGCCAGCTACGTTCAGACAGATGAGGGCGCCACACACCAAACACACTGCAGGACGACTTGGCATCTTTTTGCACCTGTCACATCGACGTTGTCTGTAGTACTGGAAAACATCATCGTACCTCATGGGAAGTTGCAGGAGGCGGGGTGGATGGAAAATGGGATTATGTAATAACAGACGCTGTGTTGAAGAAAATGGTAGAGAATTTCATGAGTGGTTATTTTATTCATTAATCCCGATAGACAGTTTCAACTTGGCGCTAAACAGTTTGAAGTCAGCCTTCATCATAGGAAAAGACACATCATTTCTTAAAGCACAACTATGCGTTTTGCATATACTGCATGCGGCATGTCTTGTTTCTGCGAACTGGGGCAGGTTTCTATCGCTTCTGTAGCCCACACCTCGAGTGGCCTTTGGGCCTTGTGATGAGCGAAGTGCATAAAACAAATAAATAACTTTAAAACAAATAAAAAAAGCATCAGTCAAAAATTGTTTGGATGAAAAGTCCAATTTGTTTTGCCTTTCGCCTTTAAACTGAAGTGGTGCAACAATAAATCCTTAAACTATTAAGGGTTAACTACCTTAGCAACAGTGTGGTTCTTTTTAACGAAGACAAGGAACTCTTGACACCACACCCTCAACAAGTCTGACGGGCTGTCGCCTACAAAATGAAGACATCGAGCGCTGTACAGGTTGGGCTGTTTCTCATCAACAGAGGGCGGTGTGCAAAGGTTCAAAAAGTTAACCAGCACCTCAAACTCAACGTCTTGACGCTGTTTGGCAACAAAGAAAGACCAGAAGGAAATATCAGTCGATATGAAGAGATTATGCAATGCTGCATTTTGGAAGGGAAGATAAGCTCAAATTATGGCTATTGCTTCAAAGCAA
Organism: Marthasterias glacialis; assembly: GCA_911728455.2. Classification (NCBI taxonomy): domain Eukaryota; kingdom Metazoa; phylum Echinodermata; class Asteroidea; order Forcipulatida; family Asteriidae; genus Marthasterias; species Marthasterias glacialis. The sequence continues at coordinate 13,960,027 of OU452238.1, read as the reverse complement.
AATGATATCATTTACCAATGGGCTAATCGGCCACAAAAGCGTCCAATCAAAAACAAATGTTAAAAGTATCAAAATAATGAGCAAACTGTGATGTAACAATAGTCCTTATGCATATGACATCATGAGTCCCATAGAGATATGTACAACAGCGCCCTCAATGAGGTCAAAACGGCTGTGCATACCCTCTGTACATTTGTATTGTGACATCACACTTTGCTGCGGCAATATTAACAACTCATCTTAAGATGAATCTTATTGTTTTGTGACATCCAGCTCAGCAGCAGTATTTCCATGTCAAAATTCAAATAAGGATAGATATACTACTGCTGGTATCAAGAATTTCAAATCTTGGCAAAGCCGTTTATTTCCTTGTAGCTTTACCTGACACGTAGGTAGTTCTTCTCGATACAAATGATGCTGCATAAGAGTAGCCATGCGTAGAAATGGAAGACAGTATTGTTGAATGGCAGTCTCAACGCATTGCGGCGTCCACACTGACTGACAAATCTGAACCAAAGGAATTCGATATAGTGAAAAAGATTGTCAAGAATAAAAACTAATCCAGATGACAAGTCAATATGTCATATCCATATGCAATCTCATCGATTTTCGCCCATTAAGCAGGGGTTATTGTGTAATCCCTGATTCCTGATTCCAGACCTTTGTCCTTTCATTTTACGAAGAGGATTACGAGACACTGAGAGGCTTCCACCATTGTTCATTCATTGTACTTCGGCGAAAAATTTGATGAATACCAATCCTGTATTCTACCTTTAAAAAAAAACATGGCTGGGGTGTGGCTGAAATAACCTTGTTTACAAACGAATAGCATTAATTTAAAAAATATACAAAGAGCAACAAACAAATGCACATTATAGCACAAGTTACTTAGTTAAGAGTGTGAGTAACTCTCCAGCAGTAATATGCACACTGAATATGAATATTCTAATGTTTGTGCAGTTTACTACAATAGACCGATCCATTAAGCCCCGCCCCCTAAACATATTGACCAATCACAGCATTGGCTACATCACAACTGTACACAAGGGCAGCACAATGTGCGTCTCTTCAATGCCACACAGCACGACATAAACGCATGCTATAAGTACGCATTATTACATTTTCCAATAGGATTCTATCGTGTCAGACTTTTGTCAGACTTTTGGTGGCGTAGCCAAGGCCGTGATTGGTCAACACGTAAGAGGGTGGGGTTAAATAGGTCGGTCTATTGGCAACACTATGGGCAAGTTCGCACAGCAACCATCGTCAACCAATGGTTGGTTTGTGTCTAACAGTGCACATCGCTTTAATATTAAAGCCTGAACGACTCTAGTCCAACTAGCGTGAGCTATTTTTGTGTAATGTCAACATGGCCGCCTCCAGTAATATGTTTGCATTGTTATAAAAACAGCCCTACTCACATCTTCTTCTCCTCCGCCGAGTCCGCCATTTTTATTTTTATTTTGTCGTGGTTCCCGTGCAGTTTGTCACAGTTAAAAGCGAACAAATCCTGTGATAACCAGCAAAGCAACCACTGAGCGACCACCGTCAGTAGGCTGGTTCCAAATAGTTGACTAGCATTGACTAACCATAGGTGACTAGACAGTGTTTGGGTGAAGTTAGTCAAACAATAGTCAACAATTGTCTTGTGCGAACTTGCCCTATGATGTCTTGTACACAGTGCTTAGCTTACACATGTAGACTAATCTGATAGCTTACAGGATTCACTAAATAAACTCACGGCTAGTCCTTGATGTACATCTGCATCTTCATAAAGTCTGCTCTGGGAGTACAAGGTGATGATCTCACTCAGTAAGGATTGCATTTGGACTTGATTCGAATGATCCTGACGATTAAACACAAATGAATGTCACTGACAATAAGCAGAACCCAGTTACACTTATCGCTAAGAGAAGGGGTCTGCCCCGGTGTTTCTGGCAGTGGCTGCTGAATGCGCCGCAGCACCTTGTAAACCCTTACAAGGTGCAACATAAATGGGTCTCATAGTTTACAAAAACTTCAAAAACCTGTCTTAAAAATGAATAATAAGCGCTTTGAGATGCCCATAGCTTGACAAAGCTCTATATAAAAACTTGTTTTTACATCGAGACTTACACACCTGACATGATTTTCCGCTTTCAGCCCAGGCTTTCCTTTCAGTCTGTGGCATTCTGCAGCTGATAACAGATAAAGCCTGTGTGTACAGCATGGTATACAAGGCCTTCGTTACACATGTAAAGTGGTCTGAAAGGAAAAACAAAAACACATCCACAAAAATTACACGCATCACGCATTTATTGTAAACTCATTGTGCTTGACGAGTCGAAAAATCAGGGTATAACTGAGCCTGCATCATCACTATGATCATCACATTGTTATAGAATGAGTTTTTAATTCTGTCTTTTGACATGAAGAAAAGAATTTGTGTGGTTCAAAAATTTATTTCGATACCTCATCCTCACACTGGTTCCTCTTCCTAGCTAAACATTTAGGAACAAATCTATACAATCTATAGAAAACAAATAACAATAAAGCTCTTGTAGGAAACAGAGATGCAACAAAATCAGAAAAATCTAACACTAAAAAAATGCATGTCGGGATTTTCGGCAATGTCCGGAATTTGGGCAATGTAAGGCAGGTGTAAACGTCGCCGTGAGTGTGAACCCGCGAGCGATAGTGGTACAGGGGGCTGAGTAAATAGGAAGAAAGTAACTCAAAAGAAAAACAAAATTATGAAATTATAACAATGCTAGACGTGTCTAATCTGAAAAAGATCACAATAATGAGCCAGCCAAATCAGCGCACAGGTTGCTAATCATTTACATCAACAACCTCTCCCCTCGCAGGTACCCATTTACTCCTGGGTGATGAGAAGTAATTATAGTAAAGTGTCTTCCTCAAGGACACAAGCGTCACGACCGGGATTCAAACCCACACACCAGTGATCTAGCCACCAAAACTTGAGTTCGATGCGCTAGACCGCTCGGCCACGACACGGCCAAACACGTTTGGAGGATTTCCAACTCCCGGTATACCATACATATTTGAGTACTTCAAGCTTACCCTTAGGTACTGGATGTCGCATAGCTGTGATGAGGCATATTAACACTGATACTGGGTCTCTCAAGAGAACTGGTACATCATTGCTTTGGGCCCTAAACAAAAGAAAAATGACAAACTACATCATTCAGGATACTGATCCAATTTACCTGACGTTATCATCACAACAATCTTGGTTGTACCATTTTGGATGTCAATATAATACAGTTACTCCACAGGACTATACCAAATATTTGAGTAATTAAGAGCAGGCTACTTGATCCAAGACATAAGTCCATCTAGATGTTATAATAATAATACTACTACTAATAATAATAATGAATATTTATATAGTGCTGTCCATAAAACATGCTCCTGTGCACTTAACAATTTAAAAAACCATAACACATACATACACGTTACAGATCTTAAAACCTTAGAGAACAGTTAGTTACAAAGATCGTTATCAACAGTGCAGTAGAAATATCAATTCAGTGAAATCAGCATATAAACACTAATTCTAAATAAACCTGGCAGAAGAAGCCATTCAACCTGAAACTGCCGTGTAGCCTGGAAACACACATCCCTGTCTACACGGTAGTTTCAGGTTGAATGGCTTCTGACTGGAACCCCCGACCAATGATATTGACAAAATAGGGAGACTGCCAACATTAGGGCTGGATAGCTCAGTTGGTAGAGCGCCAGTGCACTATTCTGGGGGGTCACAGGTTCAAATCCCAGTCAGTTTTGCTTTGTCTCATCCAAAATAGAATTAACAATTACCTAGTCAGTTTCACTTATGGTTTATTGCTTAATGTTAAAAATAATACATTCGTTACAATTGAATCTGACATCCGGATTGGCCAATGTTACACCAAGCTCTAAAGTATAAACAAATTACAAAAAACACAACGTACCTTGGGACCAGGGGCTGGGTACCAGGCTCAACTCCAGTCAGTGATGACCAAGCTCTAGTTGCCATACCAACGTACCTATGATCACTTAGTATAAAACTTAAAACCTCTAAGAGAGTTCCTGATGAAGTAGAAAATATGCAAATGTTACCTTAATTGTTTAATGTTGTTGTTTGTTTTATTTTATCTTTTTTTTTTTTTTTTGAGGGGGCGGGGGTTAACAGTAGTAAATTGATTTTGAAGTCTACTTTACCTCTGTGTTCAAAAGTGTGCTTCAACGATACATACATTTTATCTGAAATGCTCAAAGGCATGAAGCTCTTGTGTTTTCAGTCAAGATCTAAAGAAGGGATGGCTTACTGATTTACCTGGGCCCAACGGTTTCTGCTTAGCGTGGTCCTCAGCAGAATTTCTATTATATTGTCTCTGCTCACCATAAGCAAACCATACGTAGCTTACCTAAGCAACTTCTCTTGGCAGTTGGCTGGCTTGAAGACTGACAAGTCAGAAGATTTCCACGAACCACTAAGTCTAACTCTAAGTTTACCCTGAGAAGGAATATAAACAACAACAACTGTTCAAGACACAACAGAAATGGAATTTTCCCAAGTACCTAAAATAATAAAATAACTCAAATAGTATGGTTTGTTTGATGTTCATACACAAAATGCCAAAGGGCCATTCAAGGCGAGGGGTACGAGAAAAGAGGTTACCATTTATACACCTGGTAAAGGGAAGCAATTTATGGTTAAGCGTCTTGCTCAAGGACACGAGTGTCATGACAGGGATTCGAACCCCAATGATGTGTACTGAATTGAGCTGCTGGATATACAAAACTCACCGTGCTGTTGACTGCAATAAGATATGAACCATTTCCATGGGTGATAATGCAAGTCTCATTAAGCCATAGACGTGTGTGTTGAATCTATTCTCCATCTGAAGCCTTCGCACAAAGATGTTCTCAGTGGCAGCCAGAATTCCCTGAGGTGCAATAAATACAGGCGTTAGATATTAAAATCAATTATGTCAACCGACTACAGTTGAGCCTAGTCAACTCTAGTCACCCACCTGAACTTGCTCCTAGCCTAAATGTTTTAATACTTACCTTGTGCGATCCTTGCATCTCTCTTCTATCTGTTAACCTCTCCATCACCTCAGCTATAATACCAGAATAGTTTCTCTCCACCACATGAGGTTTGTTTGAAGTAGAGTCTTGTAATGATGGCATGCATGGTAAGACAAAGTTAGCCAGTTGTCGACATAAGGGACATTCATACTCTCCTTTGCTGTGCACATGAAGATGGTTGGACTGATACTCCTGTCGAATAGTCACAAATGAATGCATTATTATACAAATGTTGAATGCATGCGAGTACATTATTGCAGAATATAACCACAAGGTGAAATCCGGACTATAATTTTACCTTGGCTTCATCTTAAAAAACTATCAAGGACCTGGCCTCATCGTATTTAAACAACTTGTTGACAACCTCTTCACCACACTTCTATTCCCTTATTCAAATCTACAACTTGATGACTTGAAGACCTCTTGGCGAGAACACTGGACGATTTAGTATTCTATTATTATTTTTTTTAAATGCATTTCGCCCATCCCAAGGCCCAAAGGCCACTTGAGGTGTGGGCTACTCTTTGAAGGGATAGAAACCTGCCCCAATCTGCAGAAACAAATTATGGCGAGATATAAATGCAAGTCTCTTCACAGCACAGCTAAGAACGGGAGGGGCAAATGAAACATAACTGCCTCTTCCCCTATTTGAAGCAATTATATATAATCTTTTTGCTCAACCCACATCCTGATGATTAACCACCAGACATTGAGCCCGATGCACTAAACCGCTTGGCCACGACACGCTACATGAGTACATGAGGTCTTTCTCACCTGTAGTGATTTAAGGTAGGATTCATGGCAGCTTAGATGGATGTAATGTCTACAACTCTGAATATGAACTCCATTCCATTCAATATCAACAGATGTCTGAACTGATACCTGCAAATCAAAACAACAAATTGTGCTCTAGTTTCAAACCAAGAATCATCGACTACAGCTTTGGTTTAATGTTAAGAGCATTTCTAGGAAAAGATCACTATGATTTTTTAAATTACAAAATCATCCCAAGGATTAATAACATACAAATTCTTGTGGGTAATCTACTCCCAAAAGCCCAACATTGGAATTAAAATCATTGGAATCAAAATCATTGAAATCAATGACTGTCTTAATTCGCAGTATTTTTGACCATGTGAGGGCGTGTGTCAACCAAATTTACGTGATGCAAAACAAGTAAAACAAAATGAACTGGTTTTTCCATTATTATCATTATTATTATTATTATTATTATTAATTTGGCCATTGATACAAAGAAAACAACATACAGGCAGTCGAAATAAGATAAAACTGTAATTGTGATGAAAGGAAATTAGCCGTTGAAAGCGCCCGCATGTGGTCAAAAATAGTCAATTGATTTACAGAGGGTTTAACTGTCTGAATGTAACTTAACCATTAAGCACCGGGAATTCCAACAGTTTTCAATGCTCACGAAAGGGATTAATTATTCAGAACTGATGAAATAATTAGTTTTTGAGAATATTGTTGTCATAACTTTTTTGGGGGTTCTCTTTCAAGAAAATGCAGAATGTCTTCACCGTGAATCAGCCAACCCTTGGCCATGAGCCACAGCTGATAACCGGCCACGGTATGCTGGAACCTCGGACTTACCTCTTATATGAAAAACAATGTTTTGTACTGGTTATGTAGGGATAAAAAATCACACATAAGAAACACAAGGTTGCTTAAAACTACAAGACCAACCAATACCTTATCAAAGTTCATGGTCAGATCTTCCTTCCTGCGTGGGTTGACATTCCGGCATCGCCCAGCATGGGTAATTTCTGCACCACTTTGTGTCGGTAATGTTTGCGCCTCAGAAACCTGAGACCGATGACCAAGAACTGCAGTAAATCAAACAAAATCAAGTTGATGCTCTTTCATGATTCTTCAATCGAAAAAAAAAATCCATTGACCAGTTTAGCATTGACTACTTGGTGTGTTGAGGTGGTACAGTCTAGTAATGACCCCTTGCACCAAAGTCACACGTGGCTACTGATAAGGTCGTGGATTGTGAGGCTCGTGAGGCTCATAAGGCTCATGAGGCTCTTCAGGCTCTTGAGGCTCATAAGGCTCATGAGGCTCGTGAGGCTCTTGAGGCTCGTGAGGCTCATAAGGCTCATGAGGCTTGTGAGGCTCTTGAGGCTCGTGAGGCTCTTGAGGCTCGTGAGGCTCATGAGGCTTGTGAGGATCGTGAGGCTCTTGAGGCTCGTGAGGCTCATGAGGCTCGTGAGGCTTGTGAGAACCATGAGGATCACGAGGCTCATGATCCTCATGATCCTCGTGAGGCTCGTCAGGGTCGTGAGGCTCGTCAGGCTCATGACTTGTTCCTTTATCACACAGCCACGACCCTGCTGGTTTTAAATGGCCATTTAAGACCACCACTCGGCCACCACTCTTTTATTCCCTAATTAATCAATGGTCCTGATTATCTGGATTATGCACAACATTTTAATACCTCCTGTTGCCTGCATCAGTGCCACCATCCCAATCGGACTATCGTCTGTTGAGGGCGCTGTTTGCCCACATATGACACATTCAAACATTTCTCTCGCATCCGCTTCCTTGGGTGTGGCAGTTTCTCGGTCATCCTCAGCTTCTGGTACCTCTGCTAAGCTTTCTTCTACAAAAACAAACCATGTATAACAATCAAGCTCTGAAGAGTGAAACGGCAGAGCAATTATGCCAGATAGAGATTTATCGCTTTCCAGCAGCATCCAGTTGAACAACTGCACTTCTGTAAGTCTAATTACTGTCAACTAGCCAGACTCATCTTTAAATATGAAGGGCCTTATATTGAAATTATTCATTTTAAGGTTGCAAGAGTTCATGTTTCTGTATAAATCTATCATTATTTCTTCTGTGTATTATGAATATTTTTGTAGAAACCTTGTACAAAGGACACTCCAAAGTACCAGATTGTTGGCTTCAAGGTTGATCAATCCAGACACCTTGACAAGTTCTAGATATGTAAAAGTTCAGTAGAATTTGTTGTAGTCAAAATATGCACTGGAGTCAGAGGTCGTGCAAACTTGGCTTAAATACTGTACCTGTTTCCAGGGATTTTTCCAAAAATTTCCTCTGCTCAGCGGCTAGTTTTGCAAACAGCTTCTGCTGGGCCTCACGAGCCTTCTTTCGTCTGTGGCAAGGAAAATATCAACAACAACAAAAATGGGTTGAATGTTTATCGGCAGTTTAATTATATCAACTTACAAACTTGCAACCTGCAGCCAATTTTTTTAATAACAAGAAGGTAAAAGGTTTTAAAGCAATAAGAACAATGGCAAGAGAAATCTTTGTGGGATGTTCCTAAATTCCTTTTAGATTATTTAACTGACTTTTTCAGATGTATTCAGAGTTCCTTTGAAAAGATAAAAAGATGTTGTCAATAATTGATATTTATGCACCTCCTATATGAATAACAAAGTTGAGGTGAGGGGTCAGTTATACCTGTCAGATGAACTTTGTGCATTGCTTTCAGTTTGTCCGTTACTGGGTTGATCTTTAAATTGACAAAGCTCCTCTATTTGTTTCTGACTTTCAGGATGTACATGACAAATTTTATCCAGGAGTTTTTTAACATAGAATGCTCCTCCACCAACCTGGAGTAAAAATAAACAACACAAATGTATTTGCAGCCAGGAAATAACTTAATCAGTGACTGGGTCGTACGTAAGGGAATAAAAGTGTGATGACAAGAAGAATGAATGAATGCGTGAGGTCGTCTTTAGCTGACGCCATCTTGGGAGCCTCTGATGGTCGCCTTCCACGCAACCCGGTCTAACATCAGTGTCCTCAGATCAGCAGTTTCTTGTTGTACTGTGTCATTCTTCAGCTGGTCGACGTAGATCTATCTCCTCGTGCCGCTGCTCCGAACTCCATCGACAAGGTTTGATAATTCCTTTTTTTAAACCCTGATGCAAACTATAACATTACAGACAGGTTCAATAAACAAATTTCTCTCATATGTTACTAACAGGTAAGTGAACTATTCTTTTCTAGTCGAGCCATGGCTCCATGTTTAGTACAAATCCTATGCCATAGGAAACAGCCAATGTTTTGCAATTCATGGTGCGTGAATTTAACATTTTCTCAGTCGAGAAACAAAACCGACGATCCAATGAAGAGACCATTTGTTCTTTTGGCTTTGTCAAGTCATGTTTCTTTGTGCCAGCAGTACAGCGGTTCCGCCAACTGAATCCCGCCAGGGGGACAGGACAACAAAACAGAATCCCAGCGGCAACTAGTTAATTTATCAAAACATTGAGATGAACTGAAGACCTCACAAAACATGTGGCCTACCTGCACCCCTCGGTCATTCCTCTCACCCTTCTCCTTCCTCATAGATGGAGGCAAGTAGGAGCCATCTTTACCCACCATCTTAGAGTGTAACTTAACCAGAAGGTCCAGCATTGACTCATTGATAGTCAACATTTTACAAGGGGTCCAGAGGACTGTTTGCACCCTCGATGACTTCTTGGAAGAGCTTGTTGCTGTTGAGGTTGTGGCAGTAAGTTCTTGAAGAGCTTCTGATGGCTGGAAACAAAGTTAATTCAAGAGGTCATTGACCTTAATCACCTTGCATCATCACCCTTAAGTAGTTTTGGTTGTTGACATACATGTATAGTAACAAACTAATCAGCAAGAACACTTTAAAATAAAAAAGAAAACTTATTTTTATACCAAAACTATACTATTTATCCTACTGTTACCATTCTATCTTCTTAGGAGCAGTAGGAATTTGGAATGTTTCTTTACCTCATCAACTGTTTGTAAACTAGCTGAAGTTGCATCGACATCGTATTCATTTCCTTGCTCCGAACCAGGTTCAATGTCCCCACCCACCTCCTCTACCTCCATCCCATCAGTCTCTTCTTCAACATCATCAACCTCCTCCTGCTCCATCCCATCTAGCTCCTCTTCGACATAGTCTTGCTCGTCCTCGCTTGGGTACACCTCTTCCTCCTCCATCTGAGAATCGACCTCATCAAAAGTGTGAAGACCCTCCCATCCAACAGCTAGACCAAACACGTTCTGACTGTAGATGCCAACCTCTTCATTAAGGAGTTGTTGTAGCAGCAGATCTGTGCTATCCATGGTTCTCTGTTAAACGACATTCAATCATTTGTTGATATGTCTCACTAATTTAAATAGACATTTCTTAAAGTTAAAATATCATGTAGGTTCTTGGAAGGATAAACACAATCCTATCCTGTTTTCATTGAACACATAAATCAACAAAAGTTCTAAAAATTTCATCAATTTCTGTGGTCACATTTTAGCAAAGAAAACAACGGTTTAAATATTGTCATGGCTTTGTGCACATTTATATGCATGCTCATTTTGAATATGGTACAAACATGTACATTAAATCACACCACAGTATACAATGCTTATCACTATTGGTGAACTGTCCGAGCGAGTCAACACGTCCACCACTGTTGAACTCATCTCACACAGAACGTCCTGGGTGTGTTACCACTTCACTTTTATACGCATTTACATGGGTATCCTTGAAAACGAATACGGACTAGTTTGATCCTCAACACTACATTTACCACAATTAACAGACAGGGCCGAGTTCGCACAAGGACCATTTGTCAACTAGGGCCTGATATTAACTGGTATTCATGCTCAAAAACATGTACCGAGTACCAGGCAATATCGACCTCTAGTCGACAAGTGGTCCTTGTGCGAACTTGGCCCAGGCTGCAGGTGAAGTAATTCAGCAGAAACTACTCATTGACAATAGGGCTTATGGAGTCTTAACTCAGATACCTGGTGTGATGTGGATGGCTTTTCATGTAAGCTGGGGATCTCAACTGTCTTAATGCGATGTGTTAAGTTGTTCAGAATCAGGTTGTCTGGAAACATGGCTGCAAAATCACCATCTCTTAAAACGTCTGGTGTTGGAATCTACAAGAAAATATCAAAAAGAGGAGGTAGTAATGCTCAGGGTAGTGGTCTGCTGCTCAACAAGAACTCGTTATCCAGCTGGTACATGAATGTTATGCTTACCAGACTAAGGTTACCAGCCAAAATACCATGTTACATGTACAATTTGTGACTGGTATCCCGCTCATTTTCACTAAGCAGCAAATTGCTAAGCAATTTGTCAGCTTAAGCACCTCTATGAAATCAGGTCCTGGGTTTGCCTTATGTTCTGCAACAACTTAAAAGAATCAGTAAACATGTTAACTTTTGTCCCAACAGCAACAAAACTGCTTGGTCATGGTAACCCTCTCGTCCCTGCCTCTCGGTACTTACCTTGGGTAATATTCTAACTGCTGGGTATTGCAACATCATGTCTAATAGAGCAATGCATAGATAGAGTACAGGATCGGTGATGGATTTACCATGGACAGCCTAGCGTAGAAAAAGACACACACACAAAGAATACCGTCATTAGTTAACCTGATTTATCATTCCCAGACTCCAATGGGAGACTTATGAGGACACTAGGTGGCAGCAGACCTACCAGTAAATCTATTGTTCTCAGAAAAAATGTGTGCATGCTCAGAACTACGCAAACAATGGAAATTTAACTGGCAAGTCTGCTGCCATCTAGTGTTCAAAAGGGATTTAAGATGGTTTCTGAAATGGTTAAGGCTTAATGAAAAGGGGGTTGTAAAAGTGTAGGCATTTTCATACTTTGGTATATTATTATAATTATTATTACTAAAACCATGATGTTCTATTCCTTCAAATATTATATGGAAATAAGACTAGAAAGACAAGAAACTGTAAATATAAGATAACTCACCTTATAGAGAATGATAAAAATAGCACCATGAAGGGTCTTGCAGTGAAGAAGCTGATGGAGGTTTTGAAAGGCAGTCGTTGGGAGCTTCAGCGGCTGGAACGGAGGCCAGAGGTCACTGCTCCCAGAATGCCGTCCTGTTTGCTTCATGCTGTTCAATCAATTAATCAATGTATCAATCAATGAATCAATCAATGTATCAATCAATCAACAATCTTTATTACATACCAAAAGGGTAATTAAAAAGCTGACATACAGTAAAAACGTTGAAACATTGAAAACATTAGTACCACAGAACTATAAACAAGACGTAAGCTAAAGAATGGTTTAAAGGATTTAGCATAATAAAAAAGAATTCAAATACAGAATATGTGTTAGGCCCCACTTAGCACAGGAACTACATGTACCTAGCAATGACACCTACATGGCCATAAATGTAAGTAGGTAAATCAAACTGGTAGGTAAATCAAACATGCATCTGCACTCTGCTTTTCTTTAATATCTTCCAGTAGGGTCATTTTTATGGGTTTGTTTTAAGGTATTCATGGACCATGCATTTCTCTATGATCCAGGGGTGATATTGCATGAAAATAAAACAATCCTGAAAATTGAATAATTAGGTTCCTTCTTGGTGTGGAGACAAAGCCAACAGAATTGCAAGATATTAAACTGTAGAGGTTTACGGACTCTTCACATCATTTCAATTAGAACTTTTGATATCTGAAGGTTTGATCATTACAAGGAATGTGTCTTTTATCTCTGGGATGGCAACTTTGCCTCTTTCAAGAAAATCTGAAGACACAGGAAGATCAGCGGAAAAACCTGAAATCAGGAAAAAATCCTGATAAATCACATGCCTGATGATCATAGTCATATCCCAGATTTAGACATTATTTGTTAATTTTTAGCATGATTTCCCGGTAAACAAATCTGGAAATAAAATATAAAATGGAAAGTTGGTTTTGTTGTAGAAGTGTTTTATAGTATGTTAACATTGAAAACATTCCCAATTATCATTTCAGAATGTGACTGATACTACAACAGCTTGCCGCTGCTGATAATTAAAGAGTTACTTTTGTACTTTCTGTTTCCCGATTAAATAAGATGACTTACTGAGAACTGTACCGATCCATTGCAGTTTGGAAATCTTTCTTCTGCATAACTCTCAGCATCACATGAATTGGGTCAAACTCCGTTTCCCAAATGTGAGGCTTTGGTGAGTAGCGGCCTTGTTGGAGACCACCACTTCCCGTCTCGGACATCGGATCGTGGTAATCTGCCACCTTTGTCCAAAAGAAAATAATGATAACTAAATAAAATTCCAAATTGACAGTCGAGGGAGTCAAGAGAGACTCTGATTTTATTTTCCTGGAGGGAGGAAAACCGGAGGGCCCAGAGAAGAACCCTTGTGGCGCAGGAGAGAACCAACGCACAACTCTACTCACATATGACCCTAGCTGGGAATCAAACCAGGGCCATAGTGATGAGAGGTGAGCACTTTACACACACGCCACCCCTGCCACCAATAACTAAATAACTGAATAAAAGTTTTTTTTTCTTCAGTGTTTGACCCTCTATGCTTTCATCTTATAGAGTCTTGAAGTTCTTGGTTTCTAATCAAAGTATTGTTATCAACAATGAATTTTTTCACAGGACTCGGGAAAATACTGAGTATACAGTGCTTAACACACATCGGTGTTTGGGTTAAAATTACAAATATTCTTTATTCCCGATGCAAAAATTAACATCTATTATAACAATGAGCCACTCACCTCAGCTAAGATCGACTCAAAATGCTCATTGGAGTTGAATAATCCAGTCTTCTCTGGGATGTCAACCTTGCAGTTAAGAATTATAAAAATCAAAGATGTCTTCTTTAAAGAGAATGTCTCTTCAGTGTACGAGAACAGTTCCAAGTCACTGGAATGTGTGCAGACGATATACACACCACTTAATCACAATTAAAATGGTGACATTTAGTGTGAGTGTAGACTCAACCTGTGCACAATGCTGAATTACAAAACTGAAAGTCAATATTAATGTAATTTCCTTTGGGTTCAATGAGGTTCAGTATTTGATTTTACGACATTGTGTCGCAAGTTTTCCTATTTTTTACAGACATCAAAACTTCTCGAATTTTTTCAGTGGTGATACCATACATAAGCTCAACCATTTCAAAAACAAAACAAAATTGCTGCGTTTTTTAAAATCTTTCCCCAGACATTTACAATTCAAAAATTTGGTATCGGTGTTTTGTTCAGAAAATTGTGATCTCAATGTGGTAAAGAACCTGTTAAGATCTGGCGTGATTCCTCAAGTCATTTGTAAGGATATTTGATCAGCAAGTTGGCTGTGAGGTCTGTCTTGTATACACAACAAAGCAACCATTTCTTGACGTAAAAGCTCCTCTTCTGAAGCCCCTGCACACCCAGAGAAGGAACAAATAAAAACAACCAGTAAATAATATTATTTACATTTAACCCATACACCGACACAACCCATACACTGTATACTCAGTACTTTCCAGATTTCGGTGAAAAAAATCCACAGACATATTACTCGGGTGGGATTTGAACCCTCGACCTTTGCCATTGTAGTAAAGATGTCTTATCAACTTGTAAATAATAACAAAATGATTTGGTTTTGTCTTACTCGGTACATGTCAAGTCCTGCAGGAAACCAAATCTAATGGCACTTTGGCTAGGCTACGAATCTATGGCTTTCATACGATTGTTATCATTTGGTGCTCCATATGTGGCAGGGTGTGCCCCCCCCCCTCCTATTGTGTCTTCATTGTGTTCTGGGAATCTCTGGAATTCCTTTGAGGATTTTAGGGGGGTGCTTCTGTACAAGAGAGGAAGAGTGTGTTAGAGAATGGGAACATTTGGGGGGGGGCTTCCCTCTGCCACATATTGGGAATGGTATAGATTGTATGGAGCCCCAAATCTTTCAAAACACGCTGCATTTGTAATCAGAGCTTGTTATTGATGACCTACCCATATGAGTTCTGGTGCTGAGTAGTGTTACCAACAGGTACAGGGCGCCCTCTAGCATGGCAGGTTCATTCTCATGGTCAAGTTGACTGTTACTATGTGACTGATTGAACGTTAAAGTCTCCAGCACCTTGAAACTTTACAGAAAGGGAAGAAATAACTTCAACAATTGTCAATCATACTCTGGATTCTCCAAAAAAAAATTCTCTTCTTTCATTTTATTAATTCTCAGAAAGTGAACTTAATCACTATACGCGCCATGAACCCCATGGAGAGAAGACAAGGAAGGATGTTTCAGTTTTAGATGTGGGAGGAAAACCCCAGAGATTTATTCCAGGGAAAACCCACGCAATCAAGTAGGGACTGAAAACCCAATCCACATAGTGCCCCCGACAGGATTCGAAACGGGGTCCTAGAGGTGGAAGGTGAGGAAAGACACCACTAAGCCAATTTTACTTTAGTAGCAAAACATGTATTTTTCTAACAGTGGTTTTCTATCAATAACAAATTATCTGAAAATTGTAAAGGGAATATAATATTCTTTTTGGAGCTTGCCCGGAGCTGGTTGCCTGTAAATTGCCTCATGTGACATGGACTATACATCCAAACCTATGGTTGTCTTTTGATTTGTGAGGGAGGAGGGGGGGGGGGGTCTTAATGGTCGTGTAAAAGAAAATGTTACTCACCATGAGAAAACCTTGGCAACAAAGAAGTCAGGATCAAGGTACACAGCACCAACCTAACACAGTACAAAATACATTTCATTTATCATCAATATAGCTTAGGCAGTCCAAACTTCTTTTGATTTTATATAACACCCAAGTAGATCCTTGTCATTTAGTTAGATTATTGGAGGTCACGCAACATTTGTTATTCACATTATTGCACTGCTACAACATTGAGGTGCACTTTTTGTACTATTCAGCTACATTTTTTATCCTTTTTACTCTATTGCACGCTCGGCCATCATGTGTAAAACAAAGCAGTCCAAAACGCCCTCATTCAGAATGCAGTCTTGTTATTGGTCTTTATATTGTACATTGTGTACTTGGCGTTGATACATCAGAAGAGCAAGATAAATATGGATTGGCACAAGGGTAAATTTCAAGGCTGAATATCCTGTCAGTTTTTATTTCTCAATGATAATTGTCCTACCTGGAGTAAGAACAGGTCCAGATCAATCATCGAGGCGCAGAAATGACACTGCATGTAGGTCATAGCTTGTCGTTTAATCTGTAAACCATTACGCACCCACATCCCACAGAATACTTCACTCACCATGGCCTGAAGCAGATCAGATATTACACACAATATCAACTATGGTTGTCTTACTCACATGCAACTATCACATGTAACTATCATGTAACTCTCCATAGCTTAGGCTAAGATTGACACCAATCTCAAATTAAGAATGGTGGACGTTTATATACAGAGCCTATTTCTGCCAAGTGTGATTTGTTATAGATGTTCTTTTTTGCATCGGGGATAAAGAACATTATTTGTGTTTTCACCCACACACTGATGTACTTTAAGCACTGCATACTCAGTACTTTCCCCCCGAGTCCTGTGAAAAAAAAATCCACAGGCATAATCCTCAGGTGGGATTTAAACCCACGATCCCCGCCATTCTAGAGCAGATGTCTTACCAACTAGGGTACCATGATTGCCCGACAGCTAGAGGCAGTTTGAATCCTATTACCTCAGTCATTGGGAACATTTCATACTTTAACCCATCTCAGCTTCCTGGGGAGTGTATAGCCTGTGCTGCTGAATATGTAGCGCACCAAGCTAAATCAATCACATAAACCATCTCTTCCCTCACAAGTACCCATTTACTCCTGGGTGAAGAGAAGCAATTAAATTTATTAGTGTCTTGCTCAAGGATGCAAGTGTCATGACTAGGATGATTAATGGTGAACTAGGGGTTTTTCTAAAACTAACAAGAAGCATACCCAAAACCTTGTAGTCAAAATGTCTCCCGCTGCTTATTGTAAAATTTCCAGGCAAAAGGAGTTTATGGCACAATACAATCATGCCCATAGTCAATATATCATTGTTATATGACAGAATTAACTGACATCAAACTAGCCCCTGCTTGTTTTAAATATAACTCAAAGTATTTATATTATCTACTAACCTGAATCTGGAGTGGGAAAACTATCAGATTTTTCAGGAATTCTTCAGCTGGAGTCACTTTGACACCTTGCTTTGTAAGAGCCTGATAACAAGAAATATAGAATTTCAAATCCTACAAAGTTTATTATTTTTTTTATTTAATTATTTCACATAAAAATACAAGAATATAGACAAAAGGATCATTTGTTTTTGAATATCAATCTTAAAAGGGAAAAAAATACCACTAGAATGAAAAAGTAAAAGGGAGTAAAAAGGAGATACATCCAAATTAAAAAAGGTAAAAGGCAGTACAAAAAAAAGAAAAGAAGAAGCTTGCAACTTCGGTTCAGTCAAACTTACAGTGGAATGCATTTGTTAAAAAAGATCAGGAAAATCTGAAAAAATTCAAGAAGTATTACTTAACTATTGGGCAGTTAGCCAAAAGGTTTTCCACAGCATTTTGCTCATCAAGTTTTATCTCTGGTTTTCGATCCTGTGAATTCTTTTTTTTGTTTAAAGCCATAGCTGTGGTGGTGTAAACGCCCATGAATGAACTGCTCCCATTAGTCTATACAGCAAACATGGCATGGAAATATGGCAAAGACGGTAGTTAACACTGTGGTAAAGGTTTTTTAGATTCAAACTAAAAGTTGGAGTCAAGTTTACCTGGCTAAGCATGAGAGCGTAGTATCGAAGAAGCGGTATATGAAAAGACACTTGGTATGGGTCAAAAGACTCATGGATATTGGCCTCTTGCAGCCAGTCATTAGTGGTCTCCACACACGCATTCAGAAGTGCCTGAGTGTAGTGTGCTGTAGTCTGCAAAATATCAAATAGAAAAAAGAAAGATCTAGTTAGGTTTGCGAGATCATCTGAACTTGTGGCTGAAAACAATGTGCTGTTTGTGATAACTGCATGTTGTCAAGCAGTCAGGTGATTTCACCTGCCTGCCATATTGCTTTAAGATGCCCGCTCACCACCGTAACCAGACGACTGTTTCTGTGGCACAGACTGATCATGTACCCGTACCTTGTTTCACACAACGCATGCGCAGTTCAAAGGTGATCTTTCGCGGCACGAATTTATTTGTCTTGCGTTGACGAGTGGGCGTCTTTAAAGCATTGATAGCTAATCGAATGCTCGTTCACATTTGGTGATGTTTGGTTGACATATAATGATCTATTTCATAAAGCTGTGCTAAGCAGTTTACCAGGATGCTTTTCAGAGACAGGTTACCAGCCAACATATCTATTACGTCCTACGGCTTTAAGTGGTTCCCTTCAGTTCTTTTTGCTCGGTAAATAATTTTTGTTTAAATTGACAAATTTGTAAAGCAAGACCTCCACCCAGTAGCTCACTGACAATGATCCCTGGCAGTGTCTTACTTCATCTTTGCAGTGTGTATATAGCTGCCACATGGGGGCAGCGCAGGCCTCGATCTCAGCTGAAAAGGCAGTGGAGTAAGCATTGGGTTCAAATTCAACATGATTGTGCAGCTCCCGTTCATTCAAATTCATACCTGAAGAAATTCAAAACATGCCAAATAAAGTACATTATTATCAGTACTATTATTATTATTATCAGGAGAAATCTTATCCCTGGTGCTGCAGGCCGATTTCTTTGTATGGACAATTACCTGGAGAGAGACTTATTGATGAACAACTAGAATTAGGTCTTAGTGGAAGCTGGTGTGAAATGAGCACTTACTGAACTGTGTCAGTTTAGAGTTCTCTTGTGACTGCTACCCACACCAGCTGATCTTTGCTTAACCCTCCCACTGTCTGACCATTCAATATCATCCACTGTTGTTTTGGATGATAGACATCGTATGCCTGCCTGCAATATGATACCATGTGGTGAATGCATCTGCATTGTACACAGTCATTGTACACAGTCAACCCTCCTACTGTCTGACCATTCTATATCATCCACTGTGGTTTTGACCATTGGATAAACTACGTCAGCCCGCAATATATCATGTGGCAAGTGCATCTACACAGTACACTCATGTTAGTGTTACGTAACAATTGAGCTGCCATACACAACCTGTGCCGTGGAATGGTTTCAAATGCTTGGTCAACTCGCTGAAAAAATGGTACCATTAGTAGGAGGGTTCATAATGAGCTAATCCATTAAATTGGGCTGACATCTCAAGAACTACTTGCCTACAATCTGTCCTTAATATTACAAAGCCTTCATAAGTTGTTTAAAGTGTCGAGACTCGTTTCTACTTACACATGAACATGGACAACACATTGGTCCACATTCTTAATAGAGCAGGGTCGGTGAAAAACTTGTGGACGACAGAGCGATGTGAAAGAATATTTGTAAGATCACTGATAACTGGCCAGTAGCAGTGCTGCTTCATGATTGGGTGATCACAGCTGGCAACTTGGCAATTCCTTAGACCCAGGGGAGCACCTGTGAAAAAACACCCAAAGAATTTACGATGGGTGCTACAATTGGACCTATTTCACAGGGGGCAAAGAATAGTTACAATTTGATTTAGAAACTGCTCAATGAAAAGCCAATGACATGATTATTATATTTCAGCACCTGAGATCAGTATGAAGGCCAGGGCATGTTACAGCAAGATTTGAAAATGTAGGTCCCAATGATACACTGCAAACATACAACAATAATACCAGAGTCTTATATAGCACACGTATCTACCAAGTCTTGATCCCTGCCCCTTCCACAAGTTCAGAAGTTCCCTGCGAACCGACGTAGCTCTTGCCTCGGGGTTTATGTCTCGCTAGCCCCATGAACCACAGCAGCAGCTGTACGGAATGTTGCCTCAGGGTTTATGTTGCTAGCCCCCACGCTGTGCACAGAGGAACACAGGTCCTCTGCTTAAACACTCTGAATTTAAAACCTTACGGTCGATTTTTCATAATATTCGATGAAGATCACCCTATACAAGTCGACACCACCTACATGTGAGAAATCCTACCTCTGATATGGTTATCCACCAGAGTGCGCTTGAGTAGACATTGTAACGATGCAATCAGAATGTGAATCAGCTGCAAGTCATTCGTCATCTGAATTGCCAGGTCCTCGTTACTGAAGAGCTGAACGCTGATATGGACAACCCGGCTGGAAAGCCTGTCTGGGTGGGAAGAGATGGCCAACGACATAGCAATGCGAACGTAGAACTTCACAAAAGATTTTGTGAAGAGTTCCTGTTGTGAGAGAAAAAAAAAGGAAAAAAGTCCTGTCACCATAAAAATCTTATGCATTTGTTTTTGTTTTTTAAATCTCCTACTGTCTGATCAGTCAATATCATCCAGTGTGGTTTTCAATGATAGATAAACTATGCCAGCCTGCAATATAATATCATTCGGTGAAATGCACCTCAGGAGCTGTAGTTTTAACCATAGCTCTCGAAGCAGTCAATATTTATTTTTATAACACACCTCTCCCTGGTTCTTTATCCTGATTGGCTGAAACACGTTCGCGTGGGGTGAACTAATATAGCCTAGTGCATGAAATCCGCACCACACGCGCTTCATTTGGGGGAAATAGTTCGCAAAGCGGGAAATAGTTTCAAAAACCCAAAAACTATTGACTGGTAAAGACCGCCCTCAAGAGAACGACGGCGTCTGTGGATGGAGAAGAATCTCCGGCCAAAAAACCGCGATTTACTCTTGTAACCGACATTTTGGACTGAGGTGTGTTATAAAACACATATGGACTGGCATTATTCGGGAAATAGTGCACATCTATGCACCCCTCTGGCCTGTGAGTGACAAGGAGAGGGTCCTATTTCCCTCCCTAAGGCCCTCGGGTTGCATAGACGTGCACTATTTCCCTCATTGCCAGTCCATATGTGTATAACTGTGCACAGTTGCTCGACCAGACACAAAATTGCAAAATGTTTGGAGGGTTGATGCTGAGACAGAAGATGATCATTCTCTGGTCTTCAAAGGGTTACAGACTGATTTACAGAAAGAATTCTCATGCCTTGTAAGTATTGTCAGGCAACATCTTCAGTAAAAGCGTCACAATCTTCTCTGGGAACTCAAAGATGACAGCCCAGAAAAGTAGCTCCTCAACAAAACTCGACGGCACCAGAGGATGGGCAACGGCAGGGTTACCTAGTTCAGATAGAAACAAAAAATAATCATCAGATTTAATAGATTCTAGTTTACCTTGTGATTGTATACTTTGGGGTTCTTTTATCAAGCCAACATAAAGTTTATACTTTTTAAATCTCACACTTTAGTTATGCAATTTTCAATTTGTTAACAACCATAAATAATAATAATAACAATACAAAAACATGTACTGTATCTGGACAGCTAAATTAAATAACTAATAATACATGATTTCAATCAATATCTAAATTACAGATTTTGCAAGAAAATAACACATCCACATTTTATCAAATAATTTCAGCTTTCAGAGTCAATGGTCAAGACGTTGTATTCCTGATACTATAAATCCTGCACATCCAGTCCTCCAGATGTCTTCAGTGCCTTTGTGAAATATCACACCTGGTAAAAAAAAACTACTGCGTAAAAACAGGATTGTCTTGCTTACTGTCTTTGCCTACTTCAATGAAATTGCCCTGATTTAATTGATGGGTGTTTACATCCTTCCATTGCCCTGTATTTACCTCTTAAGACTTCGGGCGTTTCTGGAAAGGCAAGACTACCCTGTGCATTTTGTAAGATATCTTGTGTTTGCTTGATGTGTGTTCTCAGATTACTGTAGCATCCTGCAAAACCTGCAGAGTTGAACATGAAGAAAGAATTAGAAAAAAGCAAATCTGACAGGTTTTTTTTTAAATATGAGGGGGAGATTTTTAGCTCATTGATTAAACCGAAAAAGTAAACCAGAGACCAGGGACTTTGCTGCCATTGCTGTTGCCTATGGAGCATAAAATAGTGTACCCTCGGCATGCCTCGGCTGTGCCGAAACGCGTACCGTTACCATCGTTATAAATGCGTATCATAATCAAAATGCGTGAAATGGCATGAACACACGCGCAGCAATCCCGCCATGCACTTTCATGATTGCACCGGACATGGGCGCCCTATTAGCTATGGATCACGCAGAAAAAACACACCATATTTTTAAGGCGCGCTATTTTGATGTGCTGTCTACCGTTCGGTTTTGGCAAATGTTGGGTTTTCTGAGGGTACACTATTTGAGACGCCATAAGGAACGGCGCCATTATGGGGGTTATCAGGCCTCGATCTTAAGAAACACGGGGGCAGGTCTTTGCTGGCTAAATCAGAGAAATTGTACAAGGGCATGCTGGCCCAGTTGGTAGTGACAGTGCAATTTTTCTGAAGGGCATGCTGGCCAACTCAACAGGGCATGAGCGGAATGGCCTCCATGGCCTCGGTTAAGATCAAGGCCTGGCTGATGAAGGAAGTCCCCTGGTTTATTTCTATGGGTTAAACTAAATTACATCAATGCATCATATCACATTGTTTGACCAATCTGACAAAACAAGAAATCTTTGCTTTAAAATTCATGCGAAAATAACACAAATGCTCAGAAATCTCCATGTCTTATTAATATGATAATATGAAAGTGATCGTAAGTGTACGTACCGTCTGTGTGACTCTGGTATAGCACTGGATCTGTCAAAGCTCTTGTCATCACAGTTCTCATAGCTCCGCCCATATTGCATAATTCATGAAGCAGGCCTAAGAGTGGCTCTCCCTCTTTCAAATCAAAGCGCATTGTTGGGAGTTCAGAACCTGCAAAACAATGTGGTTCAAAATAGACAAAATCAAGAAAATAATATCTTAAAAATCTCTAAAATATTGCATACAGAACATACTACAGGTACCAGTGAGAACAGTGGAACCACTGATGGGGTCCCTGCAGACCAAATCAAATATGTGTGGCCCTGCAAAGAATGAGTTAGCGTTCATGTAAAGGAGTTTGGAGCACATACATATATATCCAAGTTCATCCAGCTGTTTTAGCAAACATGTTGTGCAACATTTGGTTTTCTTAGTTGGTACTCAATAGACCCTTCCCATGAATCATGTAAATTGCACATCACGCGTGCGCACTAACACTACTGGTGGGCAAAATGAGGGAGCATCGTGCCTTTTTGTGTGGGGCTAATGGTGGCATGACGCACACGCGTTTGTGCGTCTGCCTAGTGCACAACTCTATGGAGTTTACCCACCAATACCAATACCATGTCTGCACGCATGGGTGAATGTATTTAGCATATTTCACACGAAAGGTTAAATCATTGTCTTCAATAGCGATAAATAATACCTACATTTTTCAAAGAGCTCTCTCAAATACAGAACGAATCGAAACACCAGCCTCGGCACAACAACATCTGCCATAGGTAACAAGTCAGTTGGTACTGTGCGATTCTTGGGCTTATCTGGACCATGCAAATGACAGAACCTGAATTATGAGGAAGGGGAAACAAGATTCATAAACATTTGCAAGCCACTGTTAAACAAAAATGACAAAATACATATTTGTACATAAATCATCATACACAACCATGCTTAATTCAGTAACCCAAAGAGATCTTTGGGGCAATTTATAACATTGTTATTATTGTATATTTCCATAACCAGTTATATTATTTTAGTGGTGAACTACTGGATAGATTCTACTCATCTTTTTATTATAGTTTTAGGCAACTTTTATTATGCAAAATAATCAGCAGCAGTTCTTCCATTTTTGCCAGCGCTGTACCTCTTTTTTGATTCCTGGGCTCGATTTCACAAAGCTCAAAGATTTATCTTTAAACATGAGTTGTCAGTATTACCATAGTGATTGGTATTGTGACATCACACTTTTCTCCGCAACTAAGATTGATTTGCAGTTTAAAGATCAATCTTAGCCCTTTGTGAAAACAAGTCACAGGAGCAGTTGTGCTGACTTGGCCAAGTTTTAAAATGCTTTACCTGGATCATGTTGATTTCGAAACTGACGTCAAAGAACACAAACTTACTGCACTGTGTACTTGCATATTTGACATTATCACCAAAGATTATGGAGCGTCGTAGGCGCAAGATGGGGAACTGGGCCTTTATTTACTGTTGGAAAGTGAAATACGCATTGGCGCCATTTCGGCAAGTGAAAGCCTGTGTTTCCTTTGATAGCAAATGTCATTGTCTACACTGGTCCGCACGTATCAGTGTTGTATCAATAGAGTCACTTGCCGAAATGGCATCCAGTGAGATTTCACATTTCAGCCGGAGTTCCCCATCTTGCGCCTACAGCACTCTATAATCTTTGATTATCACTATTGCACGTAAA
The DNA here is from genome assembly GCA_911728455.2 of Marthasterias glacialis. Lineage (NCBI taxonomy): Eukaryota > Metazoa > Echinodermata > Asteroidea > Forcipulatida > Asteriidae > Marthasterias > Marthasterias glacialis. The sequence continues at coordinate 13,935,826 of OU452238.1, read as the reverse complement.
TGTATGTAAAAAATATCTACCGTATCTTTATTCAAATCGTAGGGAGTACGATCAAGAGTTCTTTCATTCCAAGACAATTATCAAAATTTTCACTGGTGCATCTGAAATTGTTGAAAATTTGTCTCACCCTGCTGTCCGCATGACACTGGGATCTCCACAGTCACACGCTCCACCAGCCTGGCTGCGGAACATGTTGAAATCATGGTCTTCATGATTCCCTCCATGGAAGCAGTCTGCACATATTGACATGCATGGTGATATGCCGCAAGTTCGACACCTGAAGTGAATGCAAAGAAAGAAATAATTAGTCTCAGGGTGGTTACTAATTTTTATGCATTAGGCTAAACATTAGGTATCCATTAGGTATCCAGTTGTGTTGCTTGTACTTGTAGTTTGGGTCTTTCATATTATCCTTGTGTGCACCCAATCTACAATCAACACAATCAAGGGGGCCCATACTCGACAAGCTGTGCTTCTTGTGGACCCCCTCCAATTCCAAGCTTTGTTGTCATTATAATTATTTTCTCTATATTTTGTTGTAATTCTTGGATTTTGGAAATAAAGTTTAGATTGATGATGATGATGATGACCCACATTTTTTAACCGAAAAATCAGAAGGTCCTTGGATGTCCAGCAGGTTTATGACGACCCCACAATAAAAAATAACTTATGTAAAAAACTGTCACTGTCACTGACTGAGTCACTGTTTTGTGTTGTAGCATTTTTTTATATGACATGTTTTGTTTTATTTGGTGAACGTCTTAAAAATTGTGAACAATATTGCTCAAATCAGTACGTAGGGGATTGTGGCCATAATAAATAGACGCCCCCCCCCCCATTTAAAATAGGGGATGTGGTCTACCTGTATGCAACAAAGTTTGACGTCCACACCAGCCCACAAGTCGTTGCGTTATCGTACTCCCTCACTATCTTCGCAAATTCATCAAATAAATTCCCTCCCGCAATCAACGCTCGGCACCAGTCCAAATTCTCATTTTCCTCGAGCGATGTCTTCGGACACAGAACAACGTCCAGTATCTCTTGTAGCTGCTGGTTTCCAGTATTTCGAGTAATTTCAGCCTTCAGTTGTGCAGCAACTTTGCGTTTGTCACCAAGTCTTGGGAGAGTCGCCATGTTTACCTCTAAAAAGTTGATTGACCCTGCAGAGTTATTTGGCTGTGGGACGAAGGTCAATTCACCCTACGATATGAATGGAGGAGTCCCGTAACTTTGTCAACTGGGGTTTGCCCGTGCAGTTCCAGGATACCGAAAACTACTATTGAAAAATTGAAATCTTTGTTTCTAAATTATTTCATCGCTATCTGATCTCCTTGACTTTGACAATATTTCTAACCTAAATAGTTTTCCGGAGGTTTTGGCTATTTCCACCCTACCACCTCCAAAATGGGGGTAGGCTTGCAGTAATGAGCTTATTGAAAAAGAAGTCAATTTGTTTTCACCATTCTGATCCAAATGCCGTTGGGTTAAATGCAAGGTGACTTTAAAAAAATAATAAATAAATAAACAATAAAAATAAAAACACCCCCAAATAGCAAAATCTTGGCGACACTACTCCTGTGTGTGTAACTGATACGAACTACATACCTGGTGACGAGCGCCCTCTCTTGGTGATTTATAGAAATTCTAAAGTCTCCCATAAAAAAAATCATATTTGTAATAAAAAATAATTTCACTTTTGAATCGCAATGCTATCATACGAAAACAAAATAATCACCGTCGCCTTAGTGTAGGTACACATTTAGAAACCGAGGGTAGGTTTTATTCCTATGACGATCTAAATAAATACACGTCAACAAGGTTCGTTCCGATCCTTTACGCGTTGCTGCCGTATGCTGCGGGGGACTGACCGGGGCCGGATGGGCTGATTGTGTTGCACGTGAGGCAGGGCAGGGGCAGGCAGGTGAGGGCAGAGTCTGTTCTACTGAACTCAATATAATAGTGATAGAGCTACTGCTATCTGCTGCAGGCCTTTTTTGTAAATTATGTTGCATTTACAAACTGTGAACACAACTATACGACGTTACCTGTGCAGCTGTGACATTATTGTGTAAGTGAAAATATCATATGCTTTACGATATGACTGCACTCAACAGGTTGACAAGCTGACAAGGCAATAATTAAATTCAACCTGTTCAGGGCAGACGTTCGTGACATTCGTGTTCGTATAACGTCATAGTATTTTATTTTATTTTAGGCTTTTCTTACTTTATTGCATGACATGAGGGCATGGGGGGTTAGTCGTCCAGGCCCCTCACTATCTATGACTAACGTTATGTGGAGCCTGACAGACTGGGATTTGAAGTTGGGGTGGGTGGGGCGGGGGAGGGGGGGGGTGATGTGGGGCGGGTAGCTAGCATGGCAGCCACTGCTTAGCAACTGATCAGTAAACTAAAAATGCCATTACACCATAGCGCTGCCATATGTTAGATGAACTTTTCTTCTGGGGCTCATGGGTGGGGCAATGGGAGGGGCTGTAGCTGATGTCCTTGCTATAATGCTCTTTTTGTCGTAGTATTATATTAGTGATTGAGTAGTGTTCATGGCTCATTGCACATGAAGAACTCGAGGTAGCAGCATCCGAGAATTATTTGATGGCAAACTTCAGTCTTGTGTCAAGTTATGATCTCAGTCTTTCTTTACATTCTACACATACAGGTGCCTTGATTGAATTCATACTGACTCAGGAAAACGAATTACTCTTCAAAAAAGCTGACATTTTGTTTTAACAACTGGGGTGGTACGTCTCTGTGCTAGGTAAGTATCGTACATAAATGCAGGTAACATTTTGTCATTTTTGTTGATTTTATTTACTTTTGAGATGTCAGTTGAATGAACTATACACTTGATGTAGTGAATGAAGTTACGGATGGAAAATTTGGGTTTGTAACAATTTTAATGTCACACCGTCACGCGTGAGACAAACTATTGACTTTTTTTTAATTTTTTTTTTTTATAAATACTTTAATTGAACTTATAATTGTTGTTGTTTGTACAACGATACACAAATACTTGTAAAATAACAAAGTATATACATGAAAGAATTGGTTCGAAAGAAACCAGTGGCCAGAGTCCGGTCATTTTATTTAGCATTGGGCCAGTAGAACACCACAACTGAACAAGTTCTACAGTTTTATTTTAAACAGGTTTAGTTGATTTTGATTTTAGTCCTAATGCATTGTACTTCAACTTTTCAGTTCAAAAACTCTTGTTTAAAACCTTACTCCCTCAACATTTTGCCTCCAGGCATGCCAGGTGCCTTCAATCCTCCAATATCCTCCTCACCTATGTCACTCCACACCAACATGTTTGGACTTAGATAAGATTGGAATGCCTGACCCAGTGATAAGCAACTGTTATTTGGGTCTACAACCCTCAGTCCTTCTGAATCCTTCATTTTGGCAAAGAGGAAGGATTTGGGAGGGTTAGGGTTTTAAAGTTCGGCAAATGTCTTGTAAAAATATTTCTGGTACAGTGAAATTTCTGAGCTATAAGATTCGTGGTCCAGTTGAACCTTTCTTGAAATATCAAATTCAACAGAAGCTGTCACAAAAATCATTAAATATTTAGAAAACAAAATGAGAAGTTAAAAAAGGTGGATTCCAAATCCAAGTTGAATAATATCACAAACATTTTGTTTTCTGTTTCAGTATAAAAAAAGATGGCGTTGGCATTTTCAGCTACAGTCCTTCTCGTCTCATTCTTAATCACACAAGCTCTTCGGCTAACTCTGCGCCGTCTCCTCCATAAATCAATCTATCAGTATGTCGCAGAATGCCTGTGTGTCTTCCAACTCACAAGCTGTGTTTTAGAGAATGGCATCTTACTTGGAAGTTACGGAACCTGGGTTTATGCAGCTGGCCTGTTCTGCCTTGGCCTGGGATACAGCCTTACGTTTGATGCTTATGGAAACCCAGCTGCCATGCTGGAACAAATCCTGAAGAAGAAAATCACTATTTGGAATGGCGTTTTGAAAATGATAGCCGAGGTTGTAGGGGGGCTTCTTGCCTACCGCTATATCCTCTTTGTCTGGAGCACCTTTACCCCGACGTCCTTGCATAAGAACCGAGCGGCGATGATGAAGGATTCGTGCGAGTCGGCTCTACAGGTGAACTTGTTGATTGGTATGTTGGCAGAAGGACTAGCCATGTTTGTCTCCCGCAGTGTCGCTGGTATGGGTCTAGGAGGCCCCAAATATTACAAGATGGTCAATTCCTTCACGTCTGTGGTTGTTGTGATATCAGGTAAAGTACTTGTGATATGCCCATTATCCTTTTTTATCACATTCTATTTTGAGTTTTTGTTTTTGCCTTTTGCCTGCCAATTTGTCAGAGCTCCTCATTGATTCTCAAGTTAAATGATACAGAATTGGTCGAAATTTAAATGAAAAGAAGGAAAAAAAGAACCCCCCCATCTAAATAACACCTATGATTAACACTAACAAGATCTTATTTAATGAACTTAATGACATTTTCGTGGTTTTTGGTCATGTGGTGTTTTAACTGAAATGGAGAATTTAAATAACTTTGCTCCACACAAGATGATTTTGTACACCATACACATTGCACAAGGGTCATTTATTGAGTCTTTGTGTTGCAAATTTGACTTTCTGTAACCGATCGACATCCAGGTACATCATTTCTTCTTTCTGGCTTTTCTGATTTGTCAGGATGCAGGCACAAAATTCCTTAATGAGACAGATGGGGGTCTTGATGCCTCATTGATCAAATAAATATCCAGAATGGAAATTCTCAGGTTGAGTCTTTGCCGCACTTTGCCTTGTAGGCCCCCTAGTAGTAGACAGTTTCCAGCCTGGGGTAGCAATAGTCAACACAGGCTTGATAGATTAAAAAAATGATAAATCTAGCAGTTTCCAGGTTTATGCCTCGGTTGATATTTTGCTTTTCAACTTTGCTGAACCGGAGTCAGGGTGTAAAAGCTATAATATCAGTATGAAAGCTTGATAATGCTAGATAGCGACAGATACACGTAAAGTATGGAAAAGACACACAGTTACTGTCGCCAGTTGCAGCCTTCCCTATCATCCTGGTATTCAGTCATTATCAGTATGAACCTTCAAACCTGTGCTCAACTTGAAAATATCTTGTTACCATTTTGTTTACATCTGATTACATTATTTATTCTGAAATGACAAGTGTCGCAAACACATTGGTACTGCCAAATGTGACTACAAAAAGTAACATTGACAGTGCGTTATTATCTCGAGTGTCAATTAACCAGAACCGGGTCAGAATGGGTTGGCACACTGCCAAACTACAATCAACAAAGGCAACACCCCACAGAAAAGTTCAAGAAATGAAAACAAGGCAGGAACAAGTACAAACTAAGCACAGTGTTCACTGTACAATTAAATTGCAGTGATTTTTTATGTATAAAAGTCTATCACACACAAATTAATATTAGGTTTTAAGGCATTGCATTATGAGGTATCAAATGTATATTTGCTTTGCGGTTAAGTAGTAGTAGTAGTCCCGGCCGATTTCCTACCTCCCCAGGTAGTACTTAATAAGCAGGACAGTTCTTTTAGAACTAAGTTGTCTCCCGAATTCCAAAATCTGCTCCGCAGTAGTAGAATAATAGCAAGACAAGTTCTCACAAGAACAATCTACTGTATACCGGCGCCTTATAAATGCTCATTATTATTATTATTTATTATATAGCAAAGTAGATATAATCACATGGTGTTACCGCAAACCAAATATACACAATGTATAGATTGTTCTTGTGAGAACTTGTCTTGCTATTATTCTACTACCGCGGAGTAGATTTCGGTATTCGGGAGACAATGTAGTTCTGAAAAGAGACCAGCATCTCAAACATTCTTCAGTCTCCTGATGATGACTAGAGCAGGCTAGTCGAAACGTTGAGACCAAACTCACTCTGCGGTAGTGAAGTTATCCGAGAAGCCCCCCCCCCCAATCCACTTAGCGAAAAAGTAGTAGTAGTTCCGGCCGATTTCCTACCCCCAGGTAGTACTTAAAAAGCAGGACAGTTCTTTTCAGAACTACGTTGTCTCCCGAATACCGAAATCTACTCCGCGGTAGTAGAATAATAGCAAGACAAGTTCACACAAGAACAATCTACTGTATATAGCAAAGTAGATATAATCACATGGTGTTACCGCAAACCAAATATACATTGATACCTCACCATGCAATGCCTCAAATCCTATACAAATATACACAGACAATAATTGTTGTCATGGAGATCCTATTGTGTGGCATTTACATTAATGAACTGACTTATTATCCACTCATTCAGGTCTGGATTGGACTGGTATGATGTTTAACCCTGCCCTAGCTACTGCTCTAACCTACAACTGTAAAGGTCACCACCTTTATGAGCACATTGTGGTCTATTGGATGGGACCCTTCATTGGTACCATCATGGCTATTGTAGTCTTCCACTACATTATGGACGAGCACGTCGACGGAGAGAAAACATCTACAGCTAAATTCAGAAACGGGAGCAAGCTGCGAGGCAGAGATGGCACTAATGGGGTAACAAACGGCAAGGAAAAGGCCAACTGAAGATGGTTTCAACAATCAGAAACAAGCCTCTTAAGAATCAGAATGTAAAGAAACGAAAATCACAGTCTCACTAGACTGCACATGATACCGGTGCCTTATAAATTGAGTAATTATTTTTAACCAATCAAATACTTGTGTGCTATTTTGTTGTGCCTTCTGCGAACAGCTCACTATCATTTGGCACAGCTTCCTTTTCATCAGTGGCATAACCAGCGGGGGTAGGGTGGGGGAGCTTGTTCAAAACTCCCCCACCCCCACCCCCAATGAGATCATTAACATGCACAAATGGATGGTTTGACACAGCAAAAGCCCTCCCCTTACTAAGAGTTGGTTGTGCCACAATATTTCAGTTTGTTATCTACATATTAATATGTAAATGTTTACACTTGGCCTTTGAGCTATGATTTGTGTTTGTTTTCAATACAATAATAATAATTACAGGAAACTCCATCAATATTGTTAACATTGTTTTGCCATTTTTCTGGCAGTTATGTACATTTTATGGTAAAAAAAAATCAGGTTTTTTTAAAGACTAATTTGACACTAGTTTCGGAATCCTGATGTGACCAAATCATCACAAGTGAGCTTCACTTTACATTCATTCACAGTAGAAATCATACAATGCCAAATTTCATAAAGCTTTTTTCAGCAGAAAAATTGTGCTTAGCAGTTTCTATGCTTACCAAAAACCAACAGGGAGCCATTCAAAAACAGTGGTTTTTGCATGGTATTTAGGCTGGTAATTGGTAACCTGTTTCTGCTAAGCAAAATTTGTGCTGAATCTTCTGTTTTTGCGTAAGAGCTTGACGACATTGGTCCAGGTGCCTAAAGTGCAATGTTCTTGACCTGTATACATGTATTATGCATGTCTTGCTCGTTAGAAATCCACCCACTGCCAGTATGCATGCTACGTGTACATTTACTGGGCCCAACTTGATAGAGCTGCTCAAGCAGAAAAAATTGCTGGAAAATCTTCTGCTAAGCAAAAATAAGCAGGCTACCAGTCACAGATTGTACATGTGACATGGTATTTTGGCTGGTAACCCTATTCTGGTAAGCATGATTTTTGTTGTACTTGGCTACTTTTTGTGCTTTAAAGCAGCTCTATGACATTGGGCCCTGATTGCAACTTCTGAAATCTAGAGTGCTTTTGTAACAGCCGCGTAGCCAGGATTTTGTCAGTGGGCGGGGAGAGGAGGGCACAAGGGGGGGGGGGGGATTGCTTTGTAGTGTGGGCCAAGGGGCCATGTTTTCTAATGGATTTTTTTCATGGGGGCACCTGGGGGGCCACTGGAAAATTGTGGGGTCCACATGCCCCCCCCCCCCCCCCCATGGCTGCGACGCTGCTTTGTAACCAACAAGAGTGCTTTTGTGTACGCCTAGAAAGCCTGCACCTGATGTATGAGATAGTGTGGACTTTGAATTGAGACTATCAGACTATGGTTGAATACCCAAGTTGCACAATGATTGCATTTATTGTAAGATATTAGAAGTACACTATATTATGCGTACAATGACATTTTAAATTTTGTCAAAAGCTTCGCTTTCAATATAATGCATACAGATTTATATTTTATTAAAAGAGATGGTGCACCAATTGTATTGGAATGTTTTTAATGTAAATCAAATTAATTGAAATAAGTTTTGCATAGACAAATATTTTATTTTATTGGTATGTGGGTAATAATGTTTCACTTAATTCGTAACATTTTTATCAGCATACATCATGTGTTGCACTTGGTGCAAAACTTTTGAAATATTTTACAGCAGTGTTACTTAATAATCTTCTAGTTGACGCAAATCCTTGGAAATTTCATCACAAAATGTGCCTATGGCCTTGAGCAAAGTGAGTGTAACTACGCAAAGAATTTTACTTTGAGAAAGGGCATTCTTGAGAGTGATTATAAGGTACATCTCATTGCTCATTCTTCGTTAAACCAATCAGAACATCAATGACATTTGATAATCATGAAGTGTATTTTTCAGAATATGTTTTACAGGGAAGGGAAAGCCTGGCTGAACTTTAAAGGTCAAATATAGGATTAGTTATCGTTTGGGGAAAACAAAATGGAAGCACAATGATTTTATAGTTAATACCAGTGCCAAACTCCCTTAGCACAAAATTTCAGTCTGATATACTGCCAAATTTGAAAAAAAGCTTTTATAAAATGTAAAGTGTTTTTCATTTGTTTTCACTAAAATAGGAAGGTTAGACAAAAACTGTACATATTTGTTGGATGGTCTGTTTATTGAAAATCACAAGATAGGGATAAATTTATTCTTCCAAACAAATATTAGTGTATTACTACTTATTAATGTTTATAATCTTCACTAACATTTTGTCGTTTTCAATTTATATTATAAAATCTGAAGTAACATCAGCTTTCAATACACTACAATGCCACACATAACACCCTTGTACAGGATGTAGTGAAAGCTGTTTATGGGTTTGTTCTATTCACATAAAAATGACATTTGATATTGATAAATGTTGTGTTCCTCTGGCTAATGAACTGAGAAGGTGATCAAAACAAGTTGATGAATTACCCAAATGGGTAATGACTTCCTGGGCTTTGAATTCTTGTTACGAGGTCAAGGAAAAATCTATCACACACGACACAAAATGATAATTTATTTTCAAGGATGAAGGGGGCGGGGTCAGGTTGCCATAATGTTTTTGTATGATGGGTAGGGGAAACAACTGCATCCTTACATTTTGTGATTGTAGTCTTGTACACGATCCATTAAGCCCGGTTCATACTTAACGCAAAAGCGCAGGCGAAGCGAATTTTGGTGACGCAACAATTCAGTATGCGCTGTTTTTCAATTGTGATGCTTTAGTCACTCACAAGTCAGTTATTAATGTTGTAAACATTGTCTCTTCCATTTTTATGGTGTGTGATTATTTGATTGATCTCAGGTTTTATAATCAAAAAGTATTTCAATTTAGCCTTATGGTAAATTGGAGTAAACATTAAATAAATTCTACAAAGCACAAATTTTTTAATGGCCCCATTGTAGTTGAACATTTCAACCCTAGCAGAGTCTTTCTCAAAGCCTTTGAAAAAAAGACTCTGCTAGGGTTGAAACGTGAGGTCATTCACAATGTTTTGCACTTACACCACAGATCCTTTTGGTCGGTAAGCAGTTCACAACTGCTAACTCTATTTTCTCAAACATAAATTCTGCTACTTTTAGATTGTTTCCTTGAAAAATCAATGTACATTTTGTAAATTTTTAAAAACATGCATGTTTCTCTTGCCTTGAAATCTCTCACCATTTTCAAATCTTAGTTATATATAAAGGTAATTTATTGAGGCTTCATGTTCTATGCACTGTGAAGCTTTGGTACTACTGGTTTTCAAAATGATGTACTGCTATCATGACGACATACTGGATATGTACATGTACAAGGAGAAGGGCTTTGCCCCTGGTGTGATCGGCTGCAGATTGCGCCACAGCACCTTGTAAACCGTTACATGGTGCTATGTTAAGGAACAGGTCTCATACTTCAAAACCTAACTCCGCATACCTTGCAGGAAAAAACACTGAGCGCTTTGTGACGCCCATCGGGTTTGATAAAGCGCTGTATATGAACTGTGTTATTATTATTATTATTATTATTATTATTATTATTATTATTATTATTATTATTATTATTATGCACAGTGCAAAGTGTACTTATCATTCTTCATTAATATTCATGAAGCATATCCATCCCCCCCCCAAAAAAATAATAATAATAATAATTATAATAATAAATTATAAACAAAATAGAATTAAAATAAAAAATAAAAAACACATGCAGAAAGTAGAAAATGCATGCAGAAAGTACGATTGTTAATTGAAATAAATATTGTCTTTTTAGAAGATATAGTAAGCTTTCAATATTTTAGCTTACCGTACACACGGTCATTTTACTACCATACATCCCATAATTTGAATCAGGTTGATTTAATATAGCTTGAAAGTATTCTCAAATATTTAAATACATTTATCTTGTTATCTATATTTTCCTTTCTTTTTTGTTTAGTAAACAACACACATTGGGAAGTGTTAAATGTAGAATGTATATTGTTAACAGATTGGTCATAACTGGGGAAAAAGTAACATTCCCTTTGCAAAAATATATTAAACTTCTGCAAAAACAATTAATCCAGCTGAAATTTAAACAACTTAAGTGCCTGGTTAGCATAGAATGAAGAATGATATGTGGTGGCTGAGTATGTTAGTTTTGGGCGCTAGCCAACTTTTGATAACAATTTTTTTCTTTGCCAAATTTATAAGACTTTAAATAAACTTCTGCAAATCGTAACTCTTTATGGTTGTTTCATTCCAGGATTGAATTTTGTACAATTGAAAGCATCTTTATTATGAATGTTTTATTTTTTATATTATTATTGGTGTGGTATGAAAATGAAACTGTTTAAATGTTTGATGGATGTGAAGAGCACTGTTTATTATTGTCAGATTTTATACAGCTGTCAAGCAGAGTTTAATCTGGTGAGGTTTGCGGAGACACCGCGTACATAACACTCTCTCTATGAGTTGTGGTGGTTCTGAAAAGAACCGGTGGTTTGACAACTCGATGCTAAAAATTAAAATACCAAGATGGCTGCCACAAAAATCTTCAGTCCACTTAATGGCTTGTGCTTGAGCCAATTTGAACTATATTAAAAAGGCTATGCTATTCAATAGTTTGAAGTTTGACAGCTGGTAATAAACACATCACAAATGTCTAAATTGATAACACTGTTGAGGGTATTATTTCTCTGGGATTTTACTGCATAATTGTCAATAGAAAATCTTCTGAGCTATTCACCAGGTTAACTTAACAGATTGATGGCAAGTAATGTTATTTTTCGCTGGGAAAGGTCAATTGTGTGTCTGGATGTCCAAAAGGTCACTTGGTTGTCTTGTGAAAATTTGTTTCATATTGGTTATGGGTTAAATCAAGGAATTGTTTGTGAATGCGTTACCTTATATTGTATTCTCACAATCCAAAAGACTAATGAATGAATATTGGGTAACTTAATAAAGTTTTTTATAATATGATAAAAAAAAACGGAGGGCATGTCAATCTATGGAATGTAAATCCTACACAGTATGTATCGGGTAATTCCATTCCACAAAAACCAATCATATTTGCAATTTGTCAGCTGGAATGCTGTTGTTAAACTGTGAAGTGACCTCCGGCACGCACGCGGGCGTAGTAACTGGGTTATTCCATTTACTGCTATAATCATGACACAGCCCCTTTAATGGTTTCCACGAGGATGTTTCCTGTGAGATCTGAAACTCAGATCTGAAACTCAATTAATTTATTTCAATTTGCAATCAAAGTTAACATCTTTTAGTTTCATTACATGTTTAACTCTATTAATATGATTCAAAGCAATGTCAAAATGAAATCCTGCTTCATTGTAACATACAGTTTCAGTCTTGACTTCACTTTTAACACATTTGCTACTAGAAATAAACATTATAAGAAATTTAATTTTGTCAGACTATTTTTTGTGTGCTACTTTGTAATATTTGGTATATTTTCTTCATGCATAGATTGCAGTCATTTATTAAAGTTGCTTTAGAACCTACTGATTGTGCATGGTTATGTACACTTTGATCCAATGGTAAAGCTGTAATAGAGTGTCTACAAAGCTGAATGCAAGTGTGAGGAATGGATTTTTTTAATGGTTTCAATCGGTCAATCAGCTGTAGTCTGGTTCCCTGACCAAAGATTCCCTGACGACTTTTGTTAAAAATCCAAGGTCAGGCATCATCCAAAGCTAAACATAGATTATGATGCAACACATATAAATATTCATTACTTACGGAGCGCTGATGATGGGCCTTGTTTACTTTCAAAAAGCCTGGGATAATCAGTTTTTAAAAGTGTTACAAATATATTCAAATATAGTGTTGAATTTGTTGCAGAAAAAAAGAAAAGAAAAACGATAATGGGATGTGTCCCCGATTGTAATGTTGAAAATTGTGCACTGTTTATTATTATTATTAACAAACATGAGCCTGGGTCACATAATAATTTATGTAAATTTATTTATGTGATCTCGATCTGATTGGTTCCCAAGGAAAGGCTGGGGTGAAAACGAAGAAAAAGTCCACCCAATGCTGCAGGATTCACAAGACCTTAGTAAGAGCTGGTCAAGTTGGTTAAATCATACCGTAAGAGGGCGCTCTTTTATTAATTCTACGAGCGTACAATCCACTATCGATCACTGACATCTTGAGGCAAGACTAGCACATCACTAGTTGGTGAACCACTTTATAATCTTGCTTCATTAAACTGCACTTCATATACCAGTAGTTTCTTTCTTGAAAGTTGGATATCAGATGTCCAGTCTAAAAGTTGCTTTGCTGTTCATCAGATGTGAAAAAAAACATGGAAGCTTCCTTGTATGCAATAACAAACCGATCCAAGTCGAAGATTTCACTGTGGTTCATGCTGTGTGAATAGTTCTTGTGAAAACGGCGTATTGGCGCCTGCATAGTTGAATGGTGAAGTGGAGTTATCTTGTAGTGACTTGCTTGGTATGTACATCAGTGGTATAAATGACACCTTACCAGAATGCCAGCACTACGGCACAAAAGAAATGAAAATCAAAACTTCAAAGTCAATTACAAATCACAAAGTCTTGGATGACCTTTCAATGTGTTACATAGATGTTTGCTTCTGAGAACTAATGTAGATTTGAGAAATGATCATGAACAGATATATTTATGTTGTCTAATTAATGGACTTTTTTGCAGTATTCTGGACTCATTCTCAGACGGCCGCTTAATCACAGCATTTAAACAAATCAGTTTGGTAACCAGATAATGGTTACCAGCCAAGATACATGTCCAATTTCATTTACACTGTTTGTGACTGGTTTCCCGCTTTTTCCCCCCTTCACAGAAATTTGTTAAAAACTATCTTCTGCTTATCCTATGCCCCCCTTATTTCACTTTATTTCTCCTCTCCCACCAAACAGGATTTAAACATGTAATTGGATGGTTTCTGCGTTGAGTCTGAAGACATTCTTCATATGTAAAGATTGTCCTTACTAGCTGCAATGGCAGGTCCATGCAGAAAAATCTCTCTTTTAGTTTATACCATGTACTATTTGTCTACCTACCACTGTGAGTAGTGCTCCATGTTGGAAGTTGGGTTGAAAAGATATCAGCTGTGGAATATCACCAGGCTCACCTCGCACAAAACCACTACAACAACCAAAAAAAAGTAATAAAAATTGACTAGAGCGAAATTTGAACCTACGACCAACGGATTAACGTGTCGGCGCTCCACCAACTGAGCTATTTTTACCACTGAACCACTTTTACACCACTGTACAGGGACCACTGCTGTGCGATTTGCACCACCAGAAATACGAAAATTTAAACAAAATCAAAGTTAGTACAGTTGTGTGTGCTGTTGTGTGTCAGGACAATGGCGGTCGTTTTTTAAAACTTTTCTAATGGGATTTTAACGTGTCAGACTTTCAGTCGCATTGTCAAGGCTGTGATTGGTCAATACGTTAGTAGGCGGGGCTTAATGGATCGGTCTATTAGTGTAAGGATAAAACTAAAAGAATATGGGTTTATGTCCTTCTTACCTTGGGATGAGTTCCAAGACAGGATCCAGTCTTGTATTGAATAACGCAATGAGATTACTAGATTCAGTAGACTTAAATAATACAGCTAGTCTCTCCCCATTGGGATCCCATGCTATGTCCTGAATCAAGCCTCCAACGCTATAGGATATCAAACAAAAGGAAAACATTGATACTATGGCCATTTCTAAAACCATGGTAAGCTGGAGCTGGAGCAGAAACTGGGGTTTCGAAAAGGAAAAGCTAGGTGGCAGCAGACTTACCAGGAAAATTGCCATTGTTTGCATAGTTCTGAGCATGCTCAAAATTCCAAAAACAATGGATTTACCTGGTATGTCTGCTGCCACCTAGTGTCCTCAAAAGTCCAGGCCTGTTTAGGGATACCTGAAGAAACTCAATGCAAGTAACATCATACCTGATCTTCTTCAGCTCACAGTCTACAGTAACTTCTGATAAATCAGCGCATGTGACAGCAGCCCGAGCTCCTCCAATTACATCTCCTGTCTCGGTGAAGCCCAGAGCATATATGATGGGTTTATTTTCAGTACAGAACAGTAGGGTCTTACTGTCTGGACTCCAGCAGGCTGCTTGGCAGCGACCAGACAGACCTGTCCACTTCTCACAGGTCCATGTTCTTGTCTCCCAAACTCTAGAAACAAGACACAATAGTGAGACTGTCTCCATTATCTGGGCCAAATTTCATAGAGCTGCTTAAGCAGACAATGTTGCTTAACAATTTGCTGCTCAGAGAAAATGAGCAGGATACCAGTCACAAATTGTACATGTAACATAGTATTTGGGCTGGTAGCCTTATTCTTGCTTAGCTAGTTTTTCTGCTTAAGCAGCTCTGTGAAATTGGGCCCAGGGCTCATGTATCAGGGAAAATGAAAGTAAGCCTAAAAAGTGGTGTAGATCTTGGAAAAATGTCTCAACAAATCCATCCTTCTCAAGAAGTCATTGAAAACAGCTAACCTGTGGTAAAACAATTAATTTATTTTTCTTGTTTGTAAGAATTGAAATGTTGAAAATGTTTTACACTGATGTTGCTACTTCCTTGAGTTTGTGCTCCAAAATAATGATTGAGCCTACATCATACTATCTTCTATACAGAATACACACCTAACAAATGTGCACTGCATTTAAGTGACAATAGTATAATTATTCAGTTCTCTGAGCGATTGAGGTGATAGTAATATTTGGAACCATGCCCCCTCCTCCTCTCATCCTAAGAATCAAACAACTACACCTTTGACCTACCTCTGAACATCTCAGATGGTGTAGCAGTAAACAATTTAGCATTATCAGGAGACCATCTGAGTAATGACACGCCCCCTCCTCCTCTCCTCCCTAAGAATCAGACGACTACACCTAAGACCTACCTGAACATCTCAGATGGTGTAGCAGTAAACAGTTTAGTATTATCCGGAGACCATCTGAGTAATGACACGCCCCCTCCTCCTCTCCCCCTAAGAATCAGACGACTACACCTAAGACCTACCTAAACATCTCAGATGGTGTAGCAGTAAACAGTTTAGTATTATCCGGAGACCATCTGAGTAATGACACGCCCCCTCCTCCTCTCCTCCCTAAGAATCAGACGACTACACCTAAGACCTACCTGAACATCTCAGATGGTGTAGCAGTAAACAGTTTAGTATTATCAGGAGACCATCTGAGTAATGACACGCCCCCTCCTCCTCTCCTCCCTAAGAATCAGACGACTACACCTAAGACCTACCTGAACATCTCAGATGGTGTAGCAGTAAACAGTTTAGTATTATCAGGAGACCATCTGAGTAATGACACGCCCCCTCCTCCTCTCCTCCCTAAGAATCAGACGACTACACCTAAGACCTACCTGAACATCTCAGATGGTGTAGCATTAAACAGTTTAGTATTATCCGGAGACCATCTGAGTAATGACACGCCCCCTCCTCCACTTCTTCTCAGGGTGACACATTTCTCTCTCGGCACATCCCATACCTTCAAGACAAATTAACAGAGTTTTATGATCTCTAGTATTAATGTATTTAGGATCTAACCACAGCCTTGACTGTGGAAAGTTGCATTGTTTTGCACAGTTTTCTTTGCATAAGTAGGCCTCGAAACAATCTGTATCCGTACCATATAGTCGGCAAAGCATCCTTACGGAAACATCACACCAACTTGTGGGAGCCAGTTGCAGCTACCAACCATGTTAGAAACACCAGGGTGAACCCCTTCTCTTAGTGATAAGTGTTTCTAGGTTCTTTTAGGTGCGTTGATAGATATTGATACAAGACACAGGACCTACACCTTTACATCCCATCCGAAGGATGAAGCAATAATGGTTAAGTGTCTTGCTTAAGGACACAAGTGTCAAGACCGGGACTCGAACCCACACTCTGCTGGTCAGAAACACCAGAGTTTGAGTCCAGTGCACTTGACCGCTCGGCCACGACACCCTAATCAATGGAACCAACGCAATCCCTTGTAATCGCTAACACTTCACAGCAAAAAAGACGCAGTGCCTTTTTTATTTAACTGTTAGTGATGAGAGAGGTCGTTGTGGCACATATGGGACAGAGGCTGGTAGTGTTTCACTACCCATACACATACATGCAGGGGAAACTAAAATCACATTGTGCTTCCTTTTCAATCTTTGGTTGCCCTAAATGACCCTAGATAGAGCTACTTACCTGCATAGCTGTATCACTCGGGGAAGCAGAGACCAGCATTCTACCTCTAGGGTCCCAGGCTAGACTAGTGATGGGTCCGTGACCATTCTGACTCAAGACTTGGGCACAACTTGCCGACGGTCTGACCATTAGAAAATAAACAGTTAAATCAAGTTGCGAAATATCAAATAATCAACCCTCAACAAATACTGACCGGTTGAAAAGTAAAAGTTCACTTCACATTTGAATATATCTTAGTCGAGGCCAACTAACATTGTCATCATCTCACGTTCATTATAGAATATGATTAAAATTGACTAGAGGCTAGACGAAGAGGCTCTTTTCAGAGCTGTCACCTAAAGTGAAACACATTACGTGGTGTACCCATAAGGTTAACATCTTTCTCCACCATACAAAGCCCCAAATCCTACACGCTAAAAACACTTGAATTAGGGTAAAAGTAAAAGCTAATACTATTTCATTGGTCATCCATTTAAAGATTGATATCTGTGAACCAGAGGACTTGTCTAAGGTAACTCTCTCTGCAATGTATAAAATGCATTCAAATGTTACTAAATTTTTGGGTGGCATAAAACACATAAGAAACCCATTTCTGTAAGGAATCTTACAGGCGTGTCGTGGCCGAGCGGTTAGTGCGTCGGACTCAAGCTCTGGTGGCTGAGTCATCGGAGTGTGGGTTCGAGTCCCGGTCATGACACTTGTGTCCTTGAGCAAGGCACTTGACCATAATTGCTCCGTAAAATTTGGGGAGGTAGAGCTTTCTGCTCTACCAACCAGGCTTCTGATGGATGATACCCGAGCCTACATCTTTACGGACTCTAAAGGGGGTAACCCTGTTTCAGCCCCAGGAGTAGGTGGCAACGGCCCCTGGAAAAAAACAATTGATTTGTAGCCCACACCTCGAGTAGCTTACTGGCCTTGTGTGTCTGGCGACTTCCATAATTTTTTTTTTTTTTAAATCTACCCATATTGAACATACCTTGTTGATAAGGATTTAGGGTCCACAGTCCAGATCATGATGCACGTTTGACAAGCAACAGCCAGAACAGACGCAGATAAAGGTTTCCATGTCAAGAATGCCACACCACGTTGAAAGCGATGCTTCAGTGTGGGAACCACTTCACTGAAAGAGAGTCAAATTAATACTCTAAATGATCAGGGCCTTCACAACGCAACGGGGGAATTCTGAGCAACTGGATTGCAGCAGACGTACCGGGTAAAATCCACTGTTCTTGAAGATGTGCGCATGCCCTAAATTATATCAATGAGATTTACTTGGTATGGTCTGCTACCACCCTAAATCTCAAGGTTTCCAAGTGTCTAGGGTGATCCTAGACTGGTCCCCTGTCTTTATCAGCAAGGACAAAGACAAGCACCGGTCTAACAAACCCAATGGTTTCATTGGTACGCAGTTACGCGTAACTATTAGACTTCAGTGTAGTGCGTACACACACAGTATTATAGCATGCAAGGTCAAAGGTACTACAATATATTTGTTTCAAGAAGTATTTACTAGTTTGCAAGTCTATGAAACCTAGATTTTTACTGATAAAAAAATCAACCAAGACTTTTATTTATAAAAAACTTGACACAATGAGAGATTTTTGGGGACACAAGGTGGCAGCAGACTTATTAGGTGAATCTTTCCTTCTCGTAAATGTGCACCTGCTCAGAACTATGTAAACAATAGAAAGTTACCTGGTAAGTCTGCTGCCACCTAGTGTTCAAAACTCTCCCACTATTAACTTGATACTAAAAAAGTTCAAACAGTTGTGTTGTACTGATTGCAAGTTACCTATTGGCAGTAAACACTCTGACCACATCGTCCTTCCAGGCTACTGCACATTTGTTGGTGTGTGGATGCCAGGCTAATGCTCGAATAGCCGAGTCTTGCCAGTCGCGCGTTGGACTAAACACCGACACCATGTCTTCACTGGATAGCTATACACAATAAATACAACACACTCTTAGCAACATGGTCATATTTCATATTCATAAATACCGGGGACAGTTTATCCATTCTGATTGGTTGAGAGGAGGTCATGTGGCAATTTAAACGTGCAGTATAGACATGATACAGCTGTGTAAATGGTGTTCAAACATAGACTGAGTAAGTCAAGTCATAAGAGGGCGCTGTCAGACCATTGGCACATCTGATGGCAGCTGGGCAACCATGTACCTTATTCCTGTGGTGTTCTACTTACTACAAGATGAGGGTAGAGGGACCCATGTAGTGAATTAGCCCATCTGATGGCAGCTGGGCAACCATGTACCTTATTCCTGTGGTGTTCTACTTACCACAAGATGAGGGTAGAGGGACCCATGTAGTGAATTAGCCCATCTGATAGCAGCGAGGCAACCACACGCAACTGATGATATCATCCAAGATGCTGTAAGTAAAACAAACACATGTGATCATTTAATCTTCACTGAGCCATACCCACCAATGTATACACAACTATCCTTTTATAGCACTGTTTAGTAGAATAAGTCTTTGTCAACTCAGTTTTTACAACATTCCGTAAGGTGGGCAAAGTGTACGTATACGCCAAGCACTACTTTCAGCCAATGATAGTCAACTGTATTTTTCCAACATGACCATCTTTATACCATGTGAGTTAATATGTGTAAATCTGTGAACATTTATATTTTCAATCATTCCAATGTTGTGCACACCCTTTAAGAACATGCAGGACTATCTCCTCTAAAAAAAAACGATTCTAGGCCATTTTCATTGACATACACGTACACCAGTTAATGTTCTGTACTTTGATTGGCTGAAATGGTTACCTTCTGTCTTGCTATTGGCTAACTCTTCCAGCATACCACATGTCCCATGCTCCTTGCATGCGTACCAAGCTTTCTTCCATATGGAGATATGTGCATTACATGGTAAGAACGCCGACCGTGCATCTTCGTCTATAGCCAACGATGATAATGTCTCTACAGCAAGGGTGACTTTGGGATACACCAAACCCTAACAGACATCAAAGGAAAGTCAACTTATAATCCCTTGTGTTGAATTCAGGCATGATCATTGAGATGATAAAATTTTGGGGATGGTGGGGGGGGGGGGGTACGTCAATAGAGAATCTTGAACACAGTAAGACAGATCATATTCACTGCTGGTGTACATGATTCTCCTGAAAACAGCCTTAAGGAAGCCAATGTTTTATTATTGAGTATAGACCGATCCATTAAGCCCGGCCCCCATACGTGTTGACCAATCACAGCCTTGGGTATGCCACCGAAAGTCCGACAAAAGTCCAACACGATAAAAATCCTATTTGAAAATGTAAACATGCGTGCGCGTACTTATAGCGTGCATGTTCATGTCTTGCAGTATGGCATTGAAGAGATGCACATTGTGTTGCCCACATGTTACAGTGGTGATTTAGCCAATGCTGTGATTTGTCAATATGCTTAGGGACGGGGCTTAATGGATCGGTCTATTGAAACCAACCTGTATTCCTGGTGAGTATTTACTCAAATCGGACTCTCCTGCAGGTGCTGTGTGTAGGTCACTGTTGAATTCACACACGGTGACAAAACCTTCTTTTGGGGGTGGGGGACCATCTGCTAAAGTGCACATGACTGTCTGTCCACTCTGTAAAACAGAGAACATGAAAAAAAGAGATTCCATAAACAAACAAATTAAACACAAGAGTCAATGCAAAAGTTGAGATCCTCAGAAAAAAAACACTGAGGTACCTCCCATTCATCAATGATTCATTATTTGTGTGTGCCTTATTGTATGGGCACTGCATGTACAGACCAACAACTACCCCTGTCCACTAACGTCACAGGTCCCCAGTCACATGGTTAACCTGACCTCACATTTTTCCCATACTGCGCTGGGCATGCTTCTCTGACAATACTTTTGTTCTTTTTTAATGTGAAGTTAGAAAGTTGCAATACTTGTTTCGTGTACCATCCTTAAATCTCCATTTATTAGAAATGACACTATATGACCAGATGACAGGTAACAATATGCAGTAGTATTAACCACATTCAACATCCAGTCTGGACAGTCACTGGCCCCACTACTGACTGTGTGGCAAAGGATTCTTTGTCAAGCCCCATTGTCTATCCCTACTTAGAAAACAATAGTGTGGCGAAGGATTCTTGACATCGCAATACCCTAGATGACAAGAATCCTTCGCCAGACTAGTGTCGTGAGTAGTTTGGCTAGACAGTCACACAGCAGCCGAGCAAGCCAGTGGTAGTGACATCATATAATGCCAACGACACGTCAAACGACGCTGACAGTGACACCGTAGCCCTGGTTGGACTCCCTGACCCCGTCTTCATTTCACAGTGACAGATACTCAGAACATGAGAGGTTCGTTCCGCTATCGTCCCCCGTTCAAGGAGACGATAGCGGAGCGAACCTCATAGTTCTAGGACTAGGAGTAAGTGACAGAGGAGTCCAACCTGGGGGCCCTGGCATCCTGGGCCAAACATGCTCCTAAAACTAGCCTACATTTTATAAATCATAGGACTAGGTTGTACGTGCTTGATCTTGCAGTGCAACTTGATGACTGGATGAGGGAAGTTGGGGAAGTTTCACAACGGTATGACACTAATTTGCTAACTGTTAAACAAAAACAGTCTAGACTTGAGACACAAACCAAACAACTAAACGTACCTGGATCTTCCTTGAAGTTGGAGATGTAAGTTGAAATAGATTTTTGGTAACGTTAATTGTTAAAACGACTAAAAAGGTTAATTCTGAAAGATCTTTGCAGAACTCTTCGTTGGATGCTCTGCTCTGAATCTGATAATAACCACTCAGCATGCAGTATAGTCGACACTGCACTTACTTGAATTTTGATAATTTTTGATGATCCGCGCGGGTCGGGTAGGGCGCCCTCCTCTGGCGACAATTTTGTTAAACGACAGAGCTTCCTAGCAGGAGTCCTACCACACACGGCCCATAGACTTTGCACTTGCCCCACCCGTGCGTGTGTACATGTATACCACACCACACGGACAGGAAATAAACACGCTACCACTGAAAAAGCACCATCACCATCGACACCATTCTGCTCCGCCTCTCAACCTCACGACAACTTGTACAATTTACCGATTTTAATTGACCTCTTATCGACAGATAGATGGCTTATCCAGGCTACGGAGCTCCTCAGGCCCATGCACCTCCAGTTGCTGTAAGCTAATATTCTTCTTTTAATAGTTAAATTCAAGTTTAAAACCAACTCATATTATTTTGATAACAATTCAATTGTCACTCATGATAATGTTAGAACGCATGCATGGTCAGATGGTTAACTTTAATGTTATAAAAATGGTTATTCTAAAGAGAAAAAATGTCAACAATTTTTCGTCTCACTGAGACAAAAACTAGAGTTTTGGATCTTATTTCATTGATCATGTAAAAACAATAAAACACTTCAGGCAGAAATATTTCAAGGAAAGTTTTCTACCACTCCAGGGCCGGGGCTCGAATTTGAACGCAGGCCCGACCGAGGCCAGTGATTTTATTGCTGGGCCAGTAAACTTACCACCGGACAAGTCCGGTGGTCTTGTGTTTTTCAATTGAATGAAAATCACAACAATACCTCACTACCTGTGTAATTTATTGACTATGGATTGGATAAATACCTTTCAACTTAGACCCAGTTACTGGGGCGCTGTACTCCTTTTTTGAGATTTTGACATTATCTGTCGTACTACTAGCGCCCCAGTAAGGAATATGTAGTAACTGTGATGGTCAGGAGAATTTAAAACACCTCTGTTAAAAAAAATGCCTTAGACTCAACAGAATTGCTCAAAATTCGCCTACTGTCTTCTCCAAGTGTTTAAGGTGAATTAAAATGCATTCAATTGTACTCACGATCATTTTCTTTCCTCCAAATTGATGATTTTTAGGGCCTCTGACAACCCTGCTGTTACAATAGCCGTTTTTATTACTAATGTCATGACTGTTTCCTGACTTTAAAAAAGTTGTATTAACGCTGCGGGGATCACGTGTTCGCTGATGCCTGAACTTGGATATTGTTTTGCGCAGTCAATGCAGGATACCAGTCAACGAACACCACAAAGTTCCAATGGTCATGATTGGCCGAGCGCGCGCTGTACAATGTTTCCATTGTGGGGTCGTCTACACTACACAGCTGGTATCTTGCGTTGACTGCGCAAAACATTATGCAAGTCCGGGCATCAGCGAACACACAATCCCCGCAGCGTTAATGCGACTTTTTTCAAGTCAGAAAACAGTCGTGACATTAGTAATAAAAATGGCGATTGTAATGGCAGGGTTGTCAGAGGCCCTAAAAATCATCGATTTGGAGGAAAGAAAATGATCGTGAGTACAATTGAATGCATTTTATTTTTACCTTAAACACTTGGAGAAGACAGTAGGCAAATTTTGAGCAGTTCTGTTGAGTCTAAGGCATTTTTTTTAACAGAGGTGTTTTAAATTCTCCTGACCGTCGCAGTTACTACAAATTCCTTACTGGTGCGCTAGTATGACAGATAATGTCAAAGTCTTAAAAAAGGAGTATACAAGCCCTGTGGACTTGTGGATTAACCCTCCAAATTTAAGCCCTGGTCTACCATCATTATGTTTATACCATGTAAGGTATAGTAAATCTGTGAACATTTATGTTTTTCTTCTTACCAATGTTGAGCTGGGACTTTAATACTATTTACTAAATAAGTAAACTATTTTGAATTTACATTGTATTAATATTCTTATTTTCAGGATCCATTGTGGGGATGGTTTCAAGCTGTTGCAGGCCAAGTGAGTACAATCAGTTAACTACAAATAACTTACATGTACAGTTTGAATATAATCCACAGTCTTTTGATGCATTGTTTGGGGTATAAATAGTCACTCAAGAGAGAAACCATGATGATCTGATTGAACTGCTTCCTTAAAGGGGCTGTGTCATCATAATTAAAGCAGGGCTGTGGCTGTGCATGGAAAGATGAACTCTCACTCAGATACTGCGCACGCGCGCCCTTGCGGTGAAATCACAAAGGGTGCCGTCTTTGTCAAACTGTGATGTGACCGCCGGCGCGCACGCACGGGTAGTAAATGGGTTATTCCATTTACTGCTGTAATTATGATGACACAGCCCCTTTAAAGAAAAGCCTAAAATTCAGTTTAAAGTTTAGAAAAATCTCCACAGACAAAGTTTTTAATCTGGTTGAGCTTCGTAAAGTACAAAACAATTGTGCTTACAGGATAAATAGGTTACCAGCCAAACTCCCATGTTGTTTATACCATAATGTGATTGGTTTCCTGCTAATTTTGCTTGCAGACATTTTCAAGCAATAAGTCTTAAAAGCAACTATATAAAATCTACCCCAGTGCTTGTTTGTACAGTGTTCTGTACACGTATTTGCCCAAATAAACATTGGTTTGCCTACATTGTGTTTTTAATTCCTACTATCCCTTACTCTGCTACACATGCTGGTAATTATCACATCATTTTATTGGCGCCGGACTTCGTGTGACCATACTCGAAAATATTGTCCAAGCTAGCAAATAGGCATCATTTAAACAACACATTGTGTGAAATCGAAATACGGGAACGTTTGCCCGGAAATTCAACCACGTTGTGTAATGCTTTGTTTTCACCCATGCAAAGACGACAGATGGAGTCAACGATTCAGTTGATTTTTCGCCCATCGTGCGAGGGTTATTGTGAAATCCAAATTCCAGACCTTTGTCCTTTTATTTCAAGAAGAGGATTACGAGGCATCAAGAAAGAGGCTTCCACTATTGTTCATTCATTGTATTTTGACTCAATGGAGGTAAGTCAGAGTAAACCAGGGATCATTTGACACAATGGCGTGTTTCAATGTGGCCCGTTTGCTGGCTTTGAAAATATTTTTGGAGATACACGTCAGCCCCCGCCAACAGGCTAAAAGCACATAATATAGTTCTTTAAATTATAACCATTATATTTTAAGGATGGACAAATTGAACCACTTGAGCTACAGCAGTGCCTTACAGCATCTGGAATAGCAGGATCATATCAGCGTAAGTTTCTTGCAATATTTAAGATTTAAATTGCTGTATATTGTGATGATTGAGATATGACTTTCATGAGAACTGACATGCAGTACACATCACACATCAAGTTCTGGTGTTGTTGGCAGCAGAATGTGGGGTTTGAATCCCGGTCGTGCCGCTTGTGTCCTTGAGCAAGATACTTTACCATAATTGCTTTGTCCTTGGAATGTGTCATTAAGCCGTAGGTCCCATGTACTAGGATTGGTAATGCCCGTAAAAGAACACAGAACACTTATTGTGGAAGAGTAGGGGAATTACCCGGTGTTTCTGGTTCACATAGCAAGCACCCTTGTAGACAGGTTTCCTCAGGCTTGAGAGCTACAGTGATTCAGTTCACTTTTTTTTTCTTTTCCCATTTTGTATAAATTTTTGCCGTATTTTTGTATCACTGTTTGCTATGTTGAGGTCAAATAAATAATAATAATAGTACTACTAATAATAATAATATATGAGGCATCCTTTGTTTCATTACCAGAAATATTTAATAATAAAACAACTTGTATTGCCTTTTATGTACTTTCAGAGTTCAGCCTAGAGACTTGTCGTGTAATGATAGCTATGCTGGACGTATCCTTTTATCGACTGGAATCTTAGACTTTCATTTACCTCTCATTTACTTTGTGCCTAATAGAACATTCCATCTTTTAACAGATGGAAATATTCTCTCCATTGTATGAATACAAAACGGCACTTTTTACTTCATAGCATCCAACTAGATCTTTGTCATATTGATAGGAGGATAAAACTATATGAATAAAGAAACTGTATAGGTTTGCATTCTGGCAT
The DNA here is from genome assembly GCA_911728455.2 of Marthasterias glacialis. Classification (NCBI taxonomy): domain Eukaryota; kingdom Metazoa; phylum Echinodermata; class Asteroidea; order Forcipulatida; family Asteriidae; genus Marthasterias; species Marthasterias glacialis. The sequence continues at coordinate 13,910,139 of OU452238.1, read as the reverse complement.
CCACGATGAGGGCGTTTTGTTCCACTGTGTTGAACATTGATGTTCACTACAGTGCACTAAATCAAATGGGATGGGCTGAAAATGCACGTTGAATTAAACCAAAATGCAAGGTTTGTGATGTCGGCCATGTAACGATTTGATTTACAAATGCCACGTGATCTACAATCTTCAAATCAAATGACAAATATTTACCTGGGTGTTATAATCTATCAAATATCTTACGTATGTTTTGAAGTAATTATTCACCTTGTATCAGTTTTTCGGGAACGCAAATTTTAATTACCGGACATGTTGTTAGAAATTTACGAAGAATACAAATGTATTATTATTTTTGGTGGCATGGATGGCTGGTGCTTAAATCACTCGCTTCTCACCACTGTGGTCCTGGTTTGATTCCCAGCTAGGGTCATATGTGAGTATAGCTGTACGTTGGTTCTCTCCTGTGCCTCCAGGGTTTTTCTCCGGGTCCTCCGGTTTTCCTCCCTACTACAGGAAAACCAAACACTTTCGATCTCAGGCTGTGCTCCGTGGTTATATATGGGTTGAGTGGCTGCAGGTCTAACTCAGTAGCCACAGCCTTTGCATGTCAGCTTCTCAGCTGCCAGTAAGCAAGATTAGCCTCCCAAATTATTATTAGATACGCAAGAGTATATATTTGCCTTGACTATGTACACAGCGTGATTACTCTGGTAAGATGGGCTTTCAAGAGTTCAAGGAACTATGGACTGTCATTAATCAATGGAAGCAGACGTTCATTCAGTTTGATACTGACAGATCAGGAACAGTACAGGGACATGAGCTGCATAATGCCATCAAAAGCTTTGGTAAGTGCACAGAGAAATGACAATATAGGCTACAGAACAGGGAAAGGAGCTGCTGAAACAAATAATAATAATAATAATAGTGTACATTTATCTTGCGCCATAATGACACTCCTGGTGCCGAATTATCAAATCTGGTGGAGATTGTTACAAATGATTTTATGAGACGAAGCAACGCATAATACAACACCTTGAAAGGGATACAAGGTGAGGTGGACTTGATAATACAGATGAAACAAACATTTTAGAATTTGATGCCATGATATTTGACTTTCTGATATTCTTGTACCTTATGACCCATTTCACCCGATGTTATCACCAACCATAAATCTTGCTAACGCCGTTTTGTGAGTCAGCGTCCCTGTGAGTTACTGTGAAGTGTGCATGTTAGCTGACGTGTGTGGTTAGACGCGCACCGTCTGTATGCATTGTGACTCCCAAAATGCCAGTTAATGGGCAGAATATAGCCACAATGGAGTATGGATACATTCATGGATACATTCATGGATAAAGGGTTGATGTTGTGAATGCTTTGATTGACAGGTTACAACTTAAGCCCACAAGCAGTTGGTGTGTTGGTCAGGAGGTATGAGAAGTCTGGTCACATTACCTTTGATGACTTTGTGTCTTGTGTAGTACGCTTAAGAGCACTCACAGGTGAGTTCAGTTTAATCTTGGGATAAACATGGTTGGCAGTCAGGAATAAAAATTAGCATGAGATTCAAGTGTATGAAATGATAAGCGACCCCTGACCTTTTAAAAGTAGCTGCGTTCTATAGCAGTCCTGAATATCATTAATTATAGGGGACGGCCAGTGTGCCTTTCAATACCTCGAACAAGGACCCTTCAATAACCTCGAACAAGGGCCCTTCAATACCTCAAACAAGGGCCCTTCAGTACCTCAACAAGGGTCCTTCAGTACCTCAACAAGGGTCCTTCAATACCTCAACAAGGGCCCTTCAATACCTCGTACAAGGGCCCTTCAATACCTCAAACAAGGGCTCTTCAGTACCTCAACAAGGGCCCTTCAATACCTCAACAAGGGCCCTTCAATACCTCGTACAAGGGCCCTTCAATACCTCAAACAAGGGCTCTTCAGTACCTCAACAAGGGCCCTTCAATACCTCAAAAAGGGCCCTTCAATACCTCGTACAAGGGCCCTTCAATACCTCAACAAGGGTCCTTCAGTACCTCAACAAGGGCCCTTCAATACCTCGAACAAAGGTCCTTCAGTACCTCGAACAAGGGCCCTTCAGTACCTCGAACAAGGGCCCTTCAGTACCTCGAACAAGGGTCCTTCAGTACCTCGTACAAGGGCCCTTCAATACCTCGTACAAGGGCCCTTCAGTACCTCAACAAGGGTCCTTCAGTACCTCAACAAGGGCCCTTCAATACCTCGAACAAGGGCCCTTCAATACCTCAACAAGGGCCCTTCAATACCTCAAACAAGGGCTCTTCAGTACCTCAACAAGGGCCCTTCAATACCTCAACAAGGGCCCTTCAATACCTCAACAAGGGCCCTTCAATACCTCAAACAAGGGCCCTTCAGTACCTCAACAAGGGCCCTTCAATACCTCAACAAGGGCCCTTCAATACCTCAACAAGGGCCCTTCAATACCTCGTACAAGGGCCCTTCAATACCTCAACAAGGGCCCTTCAATACCTCAACAAGGGCCCTTCAATACCTCGTACAAGGGCCCTTCAATACCTCAAACAAGGGCTCTTCAGTACCTCAAACAAGGGCTCTTCAGTACCTCAACAAGGGCCCTTCAATACCTCAACAAGGGCCCTTCAATACCTCGTACAAGGGCCCTTCAATACCTCAAACAAGGGCTCTTCAGTACCTCAACAAGGGCCCTTCAATACCTCAACAAGGGCCCTTCAATACCTCAACAAGGGCCCTTCAATACCTCAAACAAGGGCTCTTCAGTACCTCAACAAGGGCCCTTCAATACCTCAACAAGGGCCCTTCAATACCTCAACAAGGGCCCTTCAATACCTCAAACAAGGGCTCTTCAGTACCTCAACAAGGGCCCTTCAATACCTCAACAAGGGCCCTTCAATACCTCGTACAAGGGTCCTTCAATACCTTGAACAAGGGCCCTTCAGTACCTCGAACAAGGGCCCTTCAATACCTCGAACAAGGGCTCTTCAGTACCTCGAACATGGGCTTTCAATTCTTCGAACAAGGGCCTTCAATACCTCAAACAAGGGCACCAAACCAGTTGTATGGGTACAGAGGCAAACAATAGTTTCCGGAGGAAATGCTCAGACACCAATAATTGTGTTGTCTAGTTTATACTTGACCAGTTCGCTAATGATAAAGACATTTTCTTTTTTGACATTTACAGATTTTAATGGCTCAGATGGGGTTTTTTTACGGTCGTGTTTCTGAAGTACAATCAGACCATTGGAAAGCCATTATGTAACGGCCGATCATCGACCCGCGCCCTGTCAAACAGGCGGCATTCCTCCACCCCCCAAAATCACGAAACAAAAAAAAACTTCATGTTTTTAGCCAACAAAAATCATTGCGTTATCAAACATTGATTAGAATACTTTTAGACTACCAGTTGAAAGTCAGTGTTATGTTTCTTTTTATTTGCAGCCATTTTCCAGGGTAGAGATACACAGCGAAATGGTTATGCAAGTTTCCAGTATGATGATGTAAGTATTATTTTAGGAACTCTCTTGGTAATTTTTTCTATAGAACCTTCTTTTCTAAAAATTTTTCTTTGGATTCTTAAAGGGGCTGTGTTGTCATGATTATAGCAGGCCTGTGGCTGTGCATGGAAAGATGAACTCTCACCCAGATACTGCACCCACGCGCACTTGCAGTCAAATCACAAAGGGTGCCGTCTTTGTCAAACTGTGATGTGATCATCGGCGCGCACGTGCGCGTAGTAACTGGGTTATTCCATTTACTGCTGTAGTCATGACGACACAGCCCCTTTAAACAGTACATGTGCATGTAAAAAGAAGTCTATAAACAATGGTTGATAATTGATTGGGAATGGGAAAAATACCGGGGACCTTATCAGAATGGCTGAACACCAAGAAGAGTGGGGCAAAAGCGTCAAACTGTTTTTTTTCTTTAATAATGCCATTACTCCATGGGTGATGTTAACTATTGTAAGTTTGTAATGCATGTGTTTACAATTGTACCTGTAATCTGGTGGTAGCTAACATTCTGTACTGAGTGTGTTATTTTTATTTTCCCTCCATGTACAGTTCATTAGATGCGTCATGAGCATTTAGTCTTTCGGTCGTGAAAATTCATCGCTGATGTGTAAATACTCAGAAAGCTGACACAAGTTGTAAAATGTGTTTTTGTACAACACAGACAAAATATAAATTTAAAACTTAGCACATGTAGAGAAAACACGTTTTGAAGCTTTATAGTATACTTGTAATGTGATGTGATGCACTGCCCCATCAACTTGTTTAGTTTTGTAAACATTGTGTGTCATTAGCGCAAGTGGATAGTGTGCATTTTGATGTTATGAACAACGTTGTTTGATGTTTTAACTTAATTAGACGTCCTTATTATTGTTCCTAACAGTTCATCAGGTCTGTCTCTTGCCTGTAGAAGGAAGACTGATGTTGTCGTATGACAGCCTTGAAAATATGTCAGGATTATTTCTTAGATTCTCCTTTCCTTTAAAACTATCCTAAAAAAGTATATCATATAACCGTTCATGGAAGGGAGACAAAGCCCTATAGACCTTTATCATGTTGCCACCATCTTGGTCATGTTCCCTGTATCCAATAACAGTAATAGATGCTAATTTTCATCATACAAAAAGGAACCAGACTATTTACCCTTCCAGCCTCGGTTTGGTTACATTGGTTTGAATGGGAGAAAATCAAGATGGCCGCACCATGATAAAGGTCTGTGTCCACACCTATTGACCCCAATCCACCTGACGTCATCATCACAATAATCTTGGTTGTGCCATTTTGGAAGTCAATGTCTCGTGTTATACAGTGTGGTGCTCATTTTAGGTGTAAGGCGTTTAAACGTATACCTATTGACTTCCAAAATGGTGAGCGTGGCACAGTCGTCGCATGTCTGGGTTGGTTTTTTTTCACTGTTTTCAAGATTAGCCAAATATGTACAAACAATACACACAAATTATGTTTTTAGATTAAATGTGCACAACGAAAAACTGAAAACAAAGGAAAATCAGCAGAAAAACTCATTTAAGTGGTGAATCTTTCCACTCAATTGATAATTACATTTTAAAAAAATGTTTGATTTCCTGAAGAAATAGCCAAAGGTTTGTGTTTCATCGTGAAAACAAAAAAGCAGGAAAGATCTACATGTATATTTACACCTGCATGAGTCTGCATTATGTGTTGTTTACATAGTGAAATGGTATCCCATGTCATGTGATTGCACTCATGCGGATATGTTTCACTTTATGAAACCACATATGCCATTTGACCTACATGTACGTGTCTTTTAAGGTAAACAAAGTTTTCTACACATGGCTCTTCATGAAAATGCAAAATGCATTTACGGTGGTGAAATCCCCTTTGCTTTATTATGGTAACAATGTAATTAGGAACTAAAGCTTAATTTTGATCTGCTAACGGGTTAGGTTTGTCATATTTTATTTTTGTAAACCAAATTATGAACACAACTCATAACTACAAAAGTCACTATTGTGAACACATGTGGCTTATGGTCAAATCGGTGATAGCTTGTGACAGAGAGTAATTCCTCTAAAAAATAAAACATTTGGGAAGTTGAGAGGGCCTTTGTTTTGAGATCAAAAGCTAAACTTGAAAAGAACCACTATCTGGTTTTCAGGATTATTTGTGTGCAATCGCACTACTGCTGTTTCATGTATAAACCAGACAGTGAAAACACGGTTGCTGTTTCACGTATAAACCAGACAGTAAAAAATACCATTGCTGTTTCATGTACAAACCAGACAGGAAAAACACCACTGCTATTTCATGTATAAGCCAGACAGTAAAAACACCACTGCTATTTCATGTATAAACCATACAGTAGACCACTTAGGGGCCCAAGCTATACCTTAAACAGGGTCTAAACTACACTCGTATTGACGCTCATTAAGAGTACTTAGGAAGTACATTGTAAAGTTTGCAGAATAGTGGGACAGTTTTGTTGAAATATCAAAATCCAATAAACATTGACATTTATGGTCATTCAAGTCCCATACAGTTCGTAAAACCAGCTCTTAAGTGTGATAAAGGAAAACTATGAGATGTTTATAACAAACTCAAAGCTCAATAAGGTAATCAATAAATTCATCTAGAAATAATTATACTTCAATTTTGTAATTGTTAGGCACCTTTAGAAATTTAAGACTGCACATAGATAGAGATGTACTTTTAAATTTTTAAGTAAAACTGCTTGTAATATCATTTTCATTGTGTCTTAATTCCTAAAGAGGATGGTTAATATATAAGTAAAGTGATAAATACACCTGCTTGAGAGAGTGCCAGCCAATCAGTGGCCAAGGGAGTGCATCAGAAAACACAATACAGTTTTAGCCAATAAGGATAACTTTAGCTATCATTCAAATGGAAAACATGTTGTTTTGTTGTTTGTTTGTTTGTTGGGTTGTTTGTTTGTTTTGTTTTTTTGTTTTTTGAAGAGTCGATTAATTCCTATCCTCATTCTTGATGAAATGTTTGGAAGACGCTCTTTGACATCTCATTTGGTTTGCAGCTGGTACAAGCAGCAGCCTTGCCAACTCTTGACAAGTTATTGACAAGTCCTGACGTATAAGATGGCAACCCTCCTCCTCTCTGACCATATAACCACTTGATTTTGAATGATAGATAAATCATGCTAGCCTGTAACATGGTATCATGTGTTTGATGCGTCTACACACACATCGTATACCACAAAGTTAGTCCTGTGCACAGTTGTGCAAAACTAATGCATTTGAATGTTTTCAAATGGTTGGTCAACTCGCCCGAAAATATTACCAAGAGTAGGAGGGTTAATATTGATTATTGGGCTTTCGGAAAGCAATGCACACTGGCAACATCTGTACATTCATAATATCAGTTACCTTTAACCCCACCGCTACGCTGACCATCAGAAAAAAACATTTCTTTGATCTATGCCTACATAAAAAAACAAGTATATTGTGAGAATAGGAAAATCCATCATGATAGTTGAATAAAATAATATTATTGTGTTTATTCCAAGGTTTAAATCATGTACGCACTTTGTTGCACAATAATATATTACATTCCTAATTAATTTCACAAAATGCTAGTAAGGACATCATTGATATCTCTTAGAACTTGTGAGATATAGCATTGATACCAAGCAAAGATACCTTCACTGCAATGCTTAACACATTGGTTGTTATTTAAATGTGAATTATATTCACAGGTAAAAGGAATAAGGCTGATCTTTTCCAGTATTAAAGCTAAATAGTGCATATACATGAGATTTTACCAAAGGGTAGGAAAATATATGATAAACCCAGCCTATGTCATTAAACAAAATGTTAGACAGGTCATGGCGCTGTGTTAACAAAAATGGTGACGTGTGTGTTCTGTGGCCATTTCTGGTTATTACGAGAAGATTTACAGTTTTATTTCACAAAAAAATCACAGAATCAAGAATTGTAAAAGTATCAGCTGAAGACATTTTGAGATGTGCCCCCTTTCTTCGTATCAAGAGTTGATAACAATTGTATGGTGTAAATTCTTTGTTATTAACATGTGATAGCATTGGTTTGTTTGGGTCTAGACTATTATACCATGCTACTCGTGACATCACTGGCAGACACAAAGTGTACACAACTCGATGGTTTTCACCAACTTGTAATGTGAGGAAACTGAGCATATTTTCAAATTTGCCCGGCTGTAATTTTTTTGCAATGTTGTACTTGATTTCATGGTGAAATTATGATACAAAATGATCAAACAGTGTCGGATCTTGCCTGCCAGGAAATATAATGGAATGCAAAAGGTCACTTTTTGTAAACGAGGTGAGTTGGTCCCGTACATGAAATATTTTGCACCTCACCAAAGATGTTACTCTTCTGATCTTATCGGATGGTTTTAGAAAATCAGAAACTTTTTTTTAAATCAGTAAGTGAATAATTCATGTATACTTTCCCAGTACTTGCAGTGGATTTCACTGTTGACGAAGCGAAACCTCTTCATCCTGTGAGTTCTAAAAGTGACACATAATCACATACAAACATACATAATCATGTTGGTAAGTGTGACGTAATTTCACTGTAAGTCACGCCCACTTCACACAAACTGGCTCTGTGGAATGCCAGAAGCACATAAGAAATGCATTGAACTAGTTGTCTTTGATGATTTATGACATCATAACTTACCAACATGATATGATAGACGGTAATATAAATGTTTTACAAAAATTGTTTTTCATATTTTCAATTTTTTTCAAAATCTGTTATTGAAAAAAAAATTGAAAACGGTGTACCAGGTTTAGGTCAGAAGTAGTGATCGAGACTGACTGAAGTTTTCAATTTATAAATTTCAATTATCAAATTGCAATTTATATTGATTCTCGTGAAAATATTAAACTTGTATAACTTTGGAGTTCACCTTGAACTATTGTCTTTTTTTAATGTATATAAATGTTAGCTTTACAAGCTGCCATTTTAGAAAGTTAATTTGGGGGTAATTATAGAGAAATTGACTGGAGCGGGACTTGAACCTCTGACCTCCGTCTACCAACTGAGCTATCTATAGTCGTCATGTTGGTGGTCTCCCTATTTTGTCAGTACCAAAATCATTTATAATTGCCCAATAAGTTTCCCTTGTGGTTTATTACTTGATATTTAAAAAAATGTTGTTGCATCCCCAAGTGTCCCCTTGAAATATGATGTCAACTACGAGGGGCCCAGTGGCGCCACCAGCATCTGTTTCTGCAGGGGGAAAGTGGGGGAACAGATACTCGTGGAGGGGGAAATTTCTTTTGAGTTCAAGTCAAAAATTGCTTGATTATGGCAAATTTCAGTGTCCAGAGTCTGACGTGCGGGGGATGGCAAGCAGGGAGGCAAGATGTTCCAGTTCCACAGGGGGATGCTGCCCCCTTTTCCCCCCAGCCCCCTTGGCTACGCCACTGGAGGAGCCCAATGTCCACTTGGTTAGTCCTAATCCATACCCGTTCTTTCATACCAACCAATACTGAAACCAAAATTGAACAAGAAGGATACGAACAGATAATGAAGAGTATTTAGGGTTAGGAAAATACAGTATGGGTGTCGGAACATGTGTGTAACCGTTATAAGGTCAGGGAGTTATAGAGGGTCAATGTTTCTTGTCACTGTAACAGCGCGATCAAAGTTCACTACACTGATTACTTTATGATTGTATACAGAGTGCTGTGTGTTGGTTTATTTACTAGTTTTACAAAGCGAGAACGTGTCGTATAAGCTGACTGCAGTCATGGCCAAAACGAAAATTCATCGTCGCAAACAAGGGCCTTCTCCGGAACCAATAGTGTCTGGTAAACATTGTGAACATGACGATACTCATGGTGACAACCATCACAATATGAACTCATGTGATCGGAATGATACGTCTTGTAAGACTATTATCAAGCGAATTGTGTTGATTGTAGTATTAGCTGCCTTTATGGCAACACTAAGCATGGTCGTATTAACATCGGTACGTTATGGACCACAAACCATTTTGAAAAGTCTTAAGAGGGCGCCATCGTTCTTCTACGGTGACGAGACGACTTCAACCAAACACACTAGAGCAACACCATCTCACGATGCAGAGGTTCCGTTGGACTCGCATGCACCACAACGAAAGGCAAGTCATGTGAAATCATCAAACCCTGAGGCGAGGCAACTTAAGCTCAATCAAAAGGGACCCGCAGGTGGAGCTGGGGTTAAACTCAACCGAGATGACCCGGAAGTGAAAGCACAAGTACCTGCTCAGCATCAAACAGACCAATTCCACGAGACCATTCTGAAGAGGCTACAGATCCGTGACATCACAGTGGATGGACGAGCTGTGATTGGTCAGGAGTTAATCGGAAACAAAAAACGCCCAGCAGCGGCTAACGTTCGGTAAGTGTCACAAGATAGCATCGGTTTATTTTTCTTATTTTGTATGTTCCATGGTGGGGAACTGCATTAGTAGCCTACTACAAACCTGTTAAAATGTGACATTGGCAATATCATCCTTTATTCTTCAGTAATTGTTGAACATACCAGTACGTGTCCCTTTAACTATCAAGGTTAACGATTAAAGATTACATGTAATTCTGTAGTAATTCGAGTTACCTTCAGAATACTGTGGTAAACGTTTTTCTTCAGAGTCTACCAGTTCGAGCACTTCTTGGCCGATTACGAATGTGATGGTTTAATTGGCGCCCACCGGAAACACGTGACACAGCACTCTGACGACCCAATCATTTGCTTTGACTCCATCGAGACGCTGCAAAAGCACATCAAAAAATCACATCTGAACATCAAAGTTACAAGTCAAGATTTCACCGAAGGTAAGATCACAGCTAACATCATGCGACCATCACCGTTACCAGTTTCTTAAAATAGTATTTCAGACTTAACTCACCCCCGATCGGGTCGATACAAGAATATTTAACTGAAGTAGCGTCAAATTCGCGTTGGAATTTGACGAGATGGTGAGGGAATACCGTCATAACAAAGTGACATGCGTATTCACACGCATTTTTACCCATTTCCCCTTGTTATACAACTGAAAAACTTCAACATATTTCTACTCAAACATCGCATTCGGTGGCTTTAAGAAAATGTACTGGCTCATCAGGAACTTCTAAAGCTGCTTCTTCTTCTTTTTTTTCCCCCGTTTAGGTACATCTTGCGTAAACGTCAGTTTTTCTCAGGCTCTTCAACCCATTCTCGGATGGTCTTACAGCACAGCCTTCTATCCAGGGGAAACACGCTTCACCTCGGTATTTGATGATAGAGTGTATCGAGCAACGGGACTCCAACCATCTCACGGTGGCAAATATCAAATCACCTCGTACCAAAAGGGAATAGGTAAATACGGGCTGCACGATGACTTGTTTCAAAAGGTACCAAGGAGCTAGAACGTACGGTCTTTACCCCATCCCCAGGAATAAAGGATGATAATAACATGACACACTCCCTCACCCCATACACCATGTCTGCTTGGGGATGGGGCTTCAGTTGATTTTCTTCTAACTTGGTTGGGAGTTGTCATTTCAATATTCAAAAAAGTAAATGGAACAGTTATACAATGTTCATATTATTATAACATTAATTTGTTGAGGGTAGCGAGATACTATTTATAGTGTTTTTTCCCCACATGCTAACTTTATATCTTAAAGGAAACCCAATTTATATTATCTCAATGTTTGTACTTTACGTAATGTTGCAGGTTACAAAAGTCACACTGATTGTACGATAGGAAACCTCGATCTGAGAGATAGGATGGGAACCATCTTGGTTTATCTTCAAGATGTAGAAGGAGGTCAGACAGAATTCCCAGGTATGTATCAGATTATCGGATTGATTGTCCCTGAAACAAAAGAAAATACAAAGGATTATCATTGAGACGATTACTGTCAATCGTTTGTAAAATTTAGAAAACACTAAAGATGATCATTGTCGCGCAACCTGGTTCTCCCAGTCTAAATAACTTAAAATGGAATACTCCTTCCTTTCCCAAAATGGCGCAGGCCAGATTTATTGTGGGTGATGACGTCATGTGAGTTGGGTCAAGAAGAAATTAGTGATATTCTCATAGAAGTGCTGCCATAGTATTGTGTTGATTTTGATTTGTATAGAGCTGGGTATAAGTGTGACTCCACGCAAGGGTCGTGCAATTGTGTGGAACAATCACAACAGTGACGGTGAATGCGATCCATACTCTCTTCATGTAGCACAGCCAGTGATCAAAGGTCAAAAGGTCATCCTACAAAGATGGTAAGCCATTTAGAATCAAAACATGTATGATTTCCACATTTTACGATCAATGTTGGTAATGGTTGAGCAATGATATAAACTCAAGTAAATATGGGATTATTTTCTTTCATGACCTCTGTGATTCTTTTGTTTTTTTTACCATGCGTTTACATTGCACTTCCGGCTCCAAAACGTCATCACTTAAAGGGGCTGTGTCGTCATGATTACAGCAGATAACCCATTTACTACCCCAGTGGTCACATCCCAGTGTGACAAAGACGGCACCCTTTGTGATTTGACCGCAGGCGTGCGCGTGTGCGGTATCTGGGTGAGGGTTCATATATCCATGCACAGCCACAGACCTGCTATAATCATGACGACACAGCCCCTTTACCAATAAAAGGATAAGTACCATGCAGTTGTAACTTTTATTGTGCACTTTACCTACAGGTACTACTATAAGAACTTTTACATGTTGGGCAAGAGACCCACGGAGCCTGACTTACCAGTTCGTAATCAGCTTCAACCGCGTGTGTCATGTGATGAATACGATCACGGGAGCTGCCGATGGTATGATGAATGGAATTATGACCACATCAACCAGTATAAAAATATCAAGAGTACTTTACAATAAATAAAAACTGCTTAACAAACTGATTTGCTTCAATTCTTTACGATATAATTTTGCAAAAAAAAAAAAAAATGAAATATCTTGTGAGGAAGTATTGATTACAACATTCAGATAAGTTTTTATTAAAAATTATGTATGTATATATATTTTTTACATATGTATAACTCTGGTGATGGAAAGGATTGATTTTGTTTCCCCTACAAAACATTTATTGATTTTTATTTTTTTGCTTGTGGAAAGGAGTGGCCCTTATCAGTGTCAAGTGTGAAAAGCAGTGCCCAGCAGTAAATGTTTTCTTATCAAAAAAAAATAGGTGTCTCATATATAGTCACTTATTATTATTATTATTTTTTTCGATTAGTACTGAAAAATATGAGTGTATGAAACTGAAACTTTTCCTTTGTTAATTATGCCTGTATCATTTTGTATGCACAGCCGTTTTCCTACAGTGAAGTTACGGTCGTTTTTACCTAAATGAGGGCGCTGTTGTACATAGCTCTATGGGACTCGTGACGTCAGACGCATAAGGTCTATTTTACAACTTTGATAATTAGCTCTTGATCTACCAGCACAAAATTGTGAAATAATCACCATTTAATAGTATCGTTAACTGGTATGCAATTAACGAACTCTGCTGTATCGTCTCACGACATGGTTTTATTAAGGGTAATTTTTAACTACCGGTAGTATACCTTAAACGCAAATTATAAAACCTATTGTCCCTCTGGTAGTATGCCAATAAACGAGACATTCAGACGGTATGGTGAGAATTATTGATAAGTGGTTATCTATTCTGCCTTGATCAATAGGCTGTGTTCATAAGACTTGGTATCGAACAGGATCTGAACATGCTTGAGACTCCGTCTGTCCAGCCTCAGCGGCCCGATCCCTGGCGACGGATGATTTTCTTCTCTCGTTTCTTCTCTACGTTTCTTGTGATCGGTAATTTCAAATCAATGGGGGTGTTTCTTCCGTACTTTGAAGATGAATTTTCTAGCCACGCTGCAGCTGCTGGATTCGTATGCAGTGCCTTAATGGGTTTTGGAAATTTAAGCGTTGGTGAGTTCAAGTACTGTATCACAAAAAAATAACAACACGCCATAGATGAACAGTAGATATCAGTCATTTTGCAAGAGGGCCTTGCACCTTACTAATGATAGCTACCGGTAATTGGTCGTGATGAAGTTCCCAGTGAAAAATTATATTTACTACCGGTACATTGCTGATAATTGATGTATTATGTGTCTTTGTATCTTCCTGGCTTTACTAATAGTATGCAATGAAAAAAAAAAAACACACAATGGCGCTTATGAAACGTAGTATTAAGGGCGGTTAGGCCTATAAATGTATTTTTTTTTATATTATTAGTATTTTTTTTCCTGACGCATAGTTCTGTTGTTCATTTCCCATTATAACTTGCATAAATAGTAATAATGGTGTGTTACAAAAATCTGTTGTGCAAGCTCTGAGGGGATGTGGTACTGATACCAAAATATCTCCTTGTTTTTATCAACCAATTACTATTCCAAGAAATTCGAGTTTGTATTATTTAAATTTGCCTTTTTACTAAATTGTCAATTACGGAGGTTTAAAACAGCTTCATAATTGTTTTGTCAACCTTAAGTGTTCCGAGCGTCCTTTTAAAAGATACATTGCGTTGATGCCGTTGTCAAGCAAGTCCTCTACATTGGTGCGTCTAAATGAAGTTGTCTTTGACAGTTCGAGATATTCGTAGCATGACTGAACAGTTTGGAATGAACAAAGCGAGCACAGCTAAAAAAAAACAAGACCGTACAAACACCTTTCCATTCAATCTGTTACACGTATAAAGTATTACTTGTTGTGTCTATATTTTCGCCAGTATCGTGGTCGTGTCAAATTTTAAGACACTATTTTATTTATTAAACTCCGGTACTTAGGTCCCTTCGTTGGTGCCCTGATGAAGGTTTGGACATCAAGAAGAATAGCTATCGTGGGAGGTTTGTTAGCTTGTACCTGTTTAATTGCTTCATCATTTACCTTCACGATGGCACAGCTGGCTGTATGCATCGCAATCTCAAGTATGTGATGAAATTGTTTTAATAATAACTACCGTATTATATTATAGCGCATTTACAAAAAGTTTTCAAGGTGCTTTACTTGTTCTTGGCTCTTCACAATATTGCCCTTGTCATTGGGCCAATGACATTCCTGTAATCTTTCTCAGCTCCCTGGGAAGTATACAGCCCAGAGCTGCCGTGGCGCTCCGGAGGCTTTTTCAAACACAATAGACCTTATGCATTGACGTCATCACGCCGCCATCTTAGAGGTAAATCGATGATGTAACAATGGAAACGCACAGATTTGTACGCGCGGCGCACAGGCTTGGCCAATGAACAGCCTCCTTTTGACCTCTAGGCGAGGGCGCCCTACTCAAATGACGTCATGTGCATAAGGTCTATATCAACCTCTACCCTCGCAGGTACTCGATTATATCCCTGAGTGAAGATAAGCAATTACAGTAAAGCATCTTGCTCAGCGAGGACGCACGTGTCATGACCGGGGTTCGAACCCACACCCCGATGGCTAAACCCCCAATGTCAAAGAGCCGCTTGAACACAAAAAGTTGATCATTGTGTTTTGTTTCATGTGGTGCCTAATATATTTCAGGTATGGGCTCAGCAATGGTCAAGATATCATCCGTGAAAATGCTGTCAGACTACTACACAGACGACTTTGCCACTGCTAACGGCGTATCCATTACTGGTGGGACGATAGGAATGATGGCACTCCCACCGGCAATAGACTATGTTGTATCTCTGTACGGATGGAGAGGCGCCCTCGGTCTCTTGGGAGCATTTTCTTTGAACTATGTCGTGTGTGGCGCCCTACTTAGGCCCTTGAAAACGACGTACAGTCTGCTGGAGAACTCTGAAAACGATCGCCAAGCGGTACCGATGACGTCAACAAGTAATCCGATTCAACAGTTTCTTAAATCGTTGTTTGATTCCTTCGACGCAAACTTACTCATGAAACCGATATTTATTCTTCATCAACTTTTAATATTTGTTCTTGGCACTGTCTGCAGCATGTGGATGTTGTTTCTCATCCCACTAGGCGTTCAAATGGGATTTGGGGAATCGCCCTCTGCATTCTTAGCTACGTTTGGAGGTAGTGGTTGTCTATTGGGACAATTGACCAATGGATATTTGATTGACCACGGTTTCATCAACGCGTCTGCTCTCTTCTTGACTTCCTCGTTGTTCCTTGCTGCATCTTGTCTGGCAAGTCCTCTGGCACAATTCTCTTACGCAATCCTCGCAACCTTTGCCGTCATCGAAGGGTTTGCAGTCGGGGTCGTCATTCCAACGAGTTACGTACTCATAAGAAATGTTGCTAAAGATCGATACGGAACAGCCGTCGGTTGGTTACACCTTTTCTTTGGAGCTGGAAACGTACTTGGCGGTTTTTTTGCAGGTGAAATTATATTGGAAAAATGTAAATGAAAACCAGTGGCGTTAATTTCTTGTTAAAAGGGGGTGGGGGTTGGAAGGAGGGATGGCAATGGGAAAGAAGGAATAATGCTGAGATCACGAGCAAAGGGGGCATGGGGAAGATTACATGTAAGTCCACAGCAGATGTTCGATTGCATTATGGATGCCCTCTGAGTTCTACGTAATTTGTTCATATAATTACAGATAGGGATTTGGAGAAATGTTTTATTCATTTACTAAGCTATCGGGCGCTTTTTCAATGAAAATCGCAACTTTTGTTAAGGACCAAAAATCTGGGGGCCCGGACAAAAAAGTGGGGGATGTATCCCCCACCCCTCCCCCTGGTAATTACGGCCATGATGAAAACTATGCAGTTTATCATATTTAACTGTTCGGTACTGACATAATGTCGTTCAAACAGACTCCATTTATACAATATTATTCGTTTAGGATGGTCCTGCCCGCCAATTATATGAAAATGGTTGACCCATTGTTAATATGTTGTTTACGAACAAAGTCTCACTGAAAACCTTTTTCCATAAAAACCAAATAAAATCCCACTAATCATAAAGATACATAATGATAGATCTCTAAAGGTGGTTCTAAAAGACTGTTTGTTTTCATGCAGGATTAATCTATGACGTCACTGAAGACTACACTATTGTCTTCGCAACTACAGGAGCTTTGTCGATCGCCATGGCCGCCATCTTAGCCCTGATTCGATGCTATAGTAAACATTATGAAACAGATGATTGTCAAATGAGATCAGAACATTAGGGTCAACATTAGTGCGATTTCAAACTTTGTATTTGGAGGAAATACTACGACTTGCGGAAAGTCATGTAAATAAACTAATAAAGGGAGGCTGTGTCGTCATGATTATAGCAGGCCCATGGTCAAATCACAAAGGGTGCCGTCTTTGTCAAAGGCGTAGAATTGGATAAGTGATAAGTCCATTTACTACTATAACCATGACGACACAGCCCCTTTAAGAACATTGTTCAGAGTGAACAAAATGATCAACAAAGTACCAATTGCGATGGGGTGGAGGTGGTGGTGGTGGTGGTGGTGGTGGTGGTGGTGGGGGGGGGGGGGTTATTGCACGGTGGGGCGGCCGTGCAATAAAGGTCGTCCTTCGCCTTCGGCTCAGACCTTTATCACACGGGCCTCGGCACTGACGGTTTTAAACGGCTGATTAAGACCTCGTCTGCATGTTTATTGCAATGTTTGTATTGGTGTTGGTAAAAATGAAACTTGGATTTTTATTTTGGGTAATTGATTCACAAGCAGTTGTATTTTTCTGCTGTTCCTTGAATTTAATGCACATACGCAGTATGTGAGGGAGTTTGGGCTGTTTTGTATAATAATTTATATTTTTTATTAATATCTCTTAGTCTTGCACATACAGTGAGCTGCAACCCATAGAGTGAGCTAGATTTCATCATTAATAAACTAAAGGAAATAACGGCCAAACAAATAAAATAATACATTAATATAAATAAATAAAATTATTATGACTTTGCCCAACCTATGAAATGAAAATGAAATGTCTAGTTACACCACTGGTTTATACAAAATAACAATGATGCATTGAAAGTGCTTGGTAAGTACATGAGCTGGACATTTTAAGGAAAAAAGGAACCAAGAATGATTGTCATTTTGGCAAATATTATATTGGTTTTCAAACGAATCCCTAAAGAAAAGTGTTCAGTTATAGATGTGGCAGAAATCCCAAATGGGGGGGGGGGGGGGGGGGCACGCAATCAGGTAAAGACTGAAAATCCAATCC
Organism: Marthasterias glacialis; assembly: GCA_911728455.2. NCBI lineage: Eukaryota > Metazoa > Echinodermata > Asteroidea > Forcipulatida > Asteriidae > Marthasterias > Marthasterias glacialis. Next base: position 13,892,521 of record OU452238.1, on the reverse strand, counting down.
ACATTGCAAGGCTCTGATCTGAGGTGGGATTCGAACTGGTGTCCACAGAGAGCTAGAGGTGAACGACATGGAAGAAACCATTGAGTCTGCCTGATCGCGAACATTCCCATAACTGTAAATAGCGCCCTCTAACGGTCAAGCTGACTCCCAGTGGGAAAAAGCACCACCAACTCTCAAGTTGGTGAAAGATCGACGTACTATTATTAAAGGCGGTGAGGGTAAGTGCGGGGCTGCGATAGATTACGGAAGCACCTGGATTTAGGATTTTGACTAAGGGAATATTTGTTCCCTCCGTTTCTGTACCATTTTTACACAGTGATATTGCATCCTGGTACGGATTGGCAAAGCTCGCGGCTGAAACTTTGCAAAAAAAAGGTTTATTCCTTTATGTAGTTTTGACTCTCGAAACGGCAGACTATGCGCTTGTCCGCTGTACGTTGTAAAATGGGCCACCAACGTTACACGAGCGCTACTGCTGCTACGCTTGCCATTATCATAAAATAAACGTGTATAACACGGCGACATTGGCTCCAGAAATGGCGCAAACAAAATTATTGTGACGGTGACGTCAGGTGAATAATTTGGGTCAATATCCTATAAGCTTCTCCATGCTTCATCCACTTTTGGGAAACGCGGGTTGTGGGATCACCCCACTTTCCATTTAACGTTTACGAAAATGACATGAGCACGTGAATATTTGGCTGGGACATTTTTGTGGCTGTCATTATTATAAATAAACAACATTCATTATTTGTTAGTTATTTTTTGGTAAAGTATTTTCTTCTATCGACAACTGGTCATATGCCGTCACAGCTTGCTTTGTGTGCCGATGGGATTGGTTTCTGTATCATAACCCTACCAACCAACATTTTTTTTTTTTTTTTTTTTTAATTATTATTAAAATGTTGTTAAAATGGATGTGTACACCATCCCCACTGATCAGAACGATGATGACGACGAAGGCTTCCCCAAATGGTGGCGCCCTTGTGAAAATGTAGTTTTTGCGGGCGCACGTGTCATCTACATAATGCATACAATAGCACAGCCAGCTGTGTACATTGTGTGTTGATGTTTGACAGACATAATAATGCACGCGGTCGTCCCATAGCGAAGTGCAATTACAATGTGTCCAACAGGCAGCGATTATCATGGCGGTGTTTTCACGACTGTTTCTGGTGATTTAACTCGCAAATGTCGTTGTCTTCCTTTGTATGAGTAGAGAATGCCGGTCCGTCGGGGCCATGTTGCCCCACCGAACACCTTCATTGAGACCATTATACGCAAGTTTGACGGGCAGAGTAAGTAAAATCATAATCATGACATCAGAATTACTCAAATGGTTGTCTGTCATGTCTGTGAACGACTGAATTATTGTGGGCGTACTGTGTGATCATAACAACTCGTGTTTACCGTTAAATGATACTGTAGTGTAAGGTTAGGGAGATCGCTGGGTTTTCTACATTTTTGACAAAATCAAACAAGTTTTGTAGCATTGGAAAGCTTAATCCAAGTTATTTTATCCACTGGAGTTATTATAGGCCTACTTTTGATTTTTTTTTAAACTGCATTTTTGTGTCAGTTTCTTAATTTTTTGTCTTTCATGACAGTAGGTCAATAACAATGTTTTTTTTTAATGTTTGAAAGTAGGTCTACAATTTAAAAAAAACATGCATGTTTAGTTTTCTGTTTAAAGACAGTGTCAGAAATATTTAAAGGTAAAATATAGATTGGTATAGCTGATAGTACATATCAGTACATACATGAAAAAAACCTGTGAAAATTTGTTTAAGTCAGGAGAAAATAGTGAAAAACTGTGCAGACTTTTCAGCATGTAAACACATTGTTCTCGATTTTGATTATTACTACCAAAATTAGAATCAGGGTCTTCAAATTATATTTTCCCGACTTTGACAGTATTTTAGACAAAGATATTTCTATTGAAGATTGGTACTACTGCGGACTTCATAATCACTGAGCTTTCAGACTAATACTAATAATATTAATTAATTTTTTTTTAATGAATACCAATCCTATACCGTTGAAAAAGAAGTACATGTGAATTTACAAATTAGCATGTGAGAATTTTCTCCAGATGAATATGCTAACTGTACAATTAGAGGGGGAAATGTACAATTAATGCTGACTAACCAATAATTTAATAAAACAACTAACAACAAACAATACTAATTAATAATTTTATTAATGTTATTAGCAGTTTTTCAATATGGAGTGGTAATTAATGATAGCTGAATCTGATCACAAAACTAAAAAAATAATTAATTGTCAAAAAACCCATTTGATAGCCTCAATAAGACCATGTGCATGTACGTACATGTTTTGTAACTAAATGTAAGACTAAATAACATAGGGGTATGAGGACTCTTTGATTTGAGGGGTTGATTTGCCTGAAATTTTACATATAAAAACACAAGAACCAATGTCTAATAAACCATATTTTATTTTTCTTCTTCTTGCACACAAATGAATGGTTAGATACATTAGATAGCCCCCTCCCTAAAATTATGTCTTTTTCCCTACTTGCCCCCCCCAAATGGAAATGTCTGGTTACGGTACTCCTCGTAGAATGCTATTTTGGTTAACTGAGAAAATTTAAGAAGTACTTCTCTGGGGAAGTGGTATGGTCATGTACATTTAATGTAAACTGGGAGATTGAAACTACATCTACATACATTAATTATTTTCCCCTTTAAAAAAAGGTGGAAATTTGAACAATGTGTGGTTGTCCAAATAAATCATTTTGTTTACTTTCAAAGAACCAATTCTTAGAAGAAGAATCAGTTTTTTGAGAAAGAATTATAGTTTTTAGAGAAATAACCAGTTACATTATTTTTGTGAAATGATGCATACATGAAAGTGTCGTTTTTTGTTGAACATTCTTAATTGGTGATCTTGTACATACTCTGACGGAGTACTGTGCGTGCATAACTGCATCTCCCATGAGATTGAATAATATATTCGTATTGCAGGAGATATGTATTGTTCGTGTTCTAAGAATTTGTGGACACAATGCCTTGGTTCAGCTGCACATTTAAGTACAGGGAAAAGTTCATTCTGCCATGATGCACGTTCTTTGATGTACTTGTCAGTCAATTTGCTAGAAGCGCTGATCACTGCATCTGCAGAGTTCTCTGATCATAAGTTGAATATATAGGCGCCCAGAGTGTGCTGAATATTTGTGATTGTACGTGCAACATGTTGAGTACCAAGAAATGATTATGCCTGGGAGGCGTTCTCTGATGAAGCCTAGTTTTCTTTCAAACAGGGGATAGTTTCTCTTAATCTTCCAGTGATTTTTGGTACCTTGTTTTTCAATAGCTGCAAGGTACAAAGGCATTTTTAAGAAAAATGATTACACATCCAACAGCGCCATATGGGCCAATAATGGGATGAATAGAAGATGATGAATAAATACTCAGTTTTAAATGTGGGAGGAATTTTACCTTAATGGGGGAAAAAGCCAAGCAATCAGGTAGGGACTGAAAACCCAATTCACATGCAAGGCTCCGGTCTGAGGTGGAATTCGAACGGGGGTTCACAGAGGTGAAAGGCAGGGAAAGCCAACCGGATCCCCTGATACATTGTAAAAGAGTCACACACATAATTAAGGTTTTGTTTTTCTATGTAGAATAGGGAAATATAACAATTCCATAAATTTTATGTTACAATATCTTTGGATGAACTGTTAGATAGAATTTGTAATTATCGTTTGATTGCTTCTATTAAACCAAAGATGAGGTACAAGACTGATATAATTGATCCAAAAATATATATTAAAGGGGCTGTGTCGTCATGATTATAGCAGACCTGTGGCTGTGCATGGACAGATGAACTCTCACCCAGATACTGCACACGCGTGAGCTTGCGGTAAAATCACAAAGGGTGCCTTCTTTGTCAAACTATGATGTGACTGCCGGCAGGCATGTGCGCGTAGTAACTGGGTTATTCCATTTACTGCTATAATCATGACATCACAGCCCCTTTAATGATTAGTTTCAATTTGAAAACTGTCTGATATATACCAAAACCAATCCTCCAGAGGAATATTTCACTCTGTAATACAATCACTGTCAGACACGAGAATAGCATCAGCTGATGTCATAATTCACAGTCACTTATTATTTCAATTGCTGCATTCAACATAAAACTTTGTATAAATGTATACAGAATCCCTGCCAAAACATAAACAAATTCACATTATTTTCCATAAATTGTGACTGCTGATTTTGATGAAAATTTCGATAAAATGATGTGATTACAATTAAAGTATAAATGTTGCATCGTTTATTGGTTTTCAAGAATGATTCTGGATATGCATTTGTGATGAGCACCAGAGATTCTGATACTGATTTTTTTCGATGATTTTTCCGGCAGATCGTAATTTTATCATCGCTAATACTCAAGTTGAGGGTTGTGCCATTATTTTCTGCAATGATGGATTCTGTGAACTCTCGGGGTACTCCCGTGCGGAGCTCATGCAGCGACCGTGCTCCTGCGTCTTCCTCCATGGTGTGGGTACCAGCCAAGATGCTGTGCAAGAAATACAGGAAGCTTTGGATAAGGGTGATGAGCACCAGGTAGAGATTACATACTACAGGAAAGATGGTAAGTTGTATCAAATCAATGAGGGGGATTTTGTGTTAAAAATGCACTATTATTTGTTTAGATTATCTAAAGAAACATTTTGGTGATGAGCACCAGGTAGAGATTACATACTACAGGAAAGATGGTAAGTTGTATCAAATCAAAGAGGGGGATTTTGTGTTAAAAATGCACTATTATTTGTTTAGATCATCTGAAGAAACATTTAGGTCTCTTTCCAGTGATTCTTGTACTGCCATCATAATATACAAGTAATAACAAAGTTTTGCACCTTGATTCAAGGAAGAAGTAGGAATGGGCGACAGAATTGGTGGAGGGGACCGGGGGCCATTGTCCATCCTCCCGTCTCTTTGACAGATTTTCTCTCGGCAAAACGTCATAACTTCCGTAACTAATTAGCATTTGAATTCAGTTTGTCTTGTTATTGTTGGCCAAAAAATGCACCTTTATAAAAGTGCCTGGAGTCCCAGGACTGTCAAGACAGTGATGGCCATATGCTTGCATGTGTAGTTTAGTTCACTGCTATGACTACATGTTGGCCTAGCTGTTATGACTACATGTACATGCAGGCTTGAAGGATGAAGTCATTCACTCAGCGTCATAGTCATACAATGTACAATTTGTTTATAACCGGATTTTATACTCTCACTCTTGGGGCACGGTTTTTCATGGAAAAAATTGTGCCGTGAAGTTAGCCTGTTGCATGCAGCTCAAATAAGTGCATTGCCTTTGTACGTTATTCCCAAAATATCAAATTGACTGTGGCATCAATCAGTTAGTTTTTGATATTAATTGCCTTCAGGTACATAGCACTGCCTGTGTTTTTGGAATAACACGGGGAATAAAGAGTGATTTTCATAATGTGCTTCTATACGGCTGATTTAAGAGGCTTGTGTAAGGCTTGCATCTTGTGATCAAAGTCCATTTTCATAATGGCACTCTCTACAGCTCATCCAATATCCAGCAAGGAGTCATCAGATTGTCTACTGACATAACCGGTTGGTTTTAGTCACAGTCCTCTAGCTTGGCTGTCATTTCCCACTCAGTACATTGTGGTGTTTAAGTAGGAGCATGTTCAATTGTCTTGTAATGAGTATGAGCGTGTGCAGAACGAAGTGACTTGAGTTGGGGATGGGGTGGGGGAAATCACAATAAACCTCATAACAGAATTTTAAGGTTGTGTAGAACAATCCCCCTGAACAGATTTAGGCTAAAGAAATAATGAAATATGTATGAGGCATAGTCCAGTAACACTTGTGTCTTTTATTTCGTTTATTGTCGTACTGTTTTTTTTGTGACGTGTCATGGCAGAACAGTCTAGTGAATCAAACTCGAATCCCTGTTGGCTGAGTCATCAGGGTGTGGGTTCGAATCCCGGTCATGACACTTATGTCCTGTGTCAAGACACTTAATTTTAAACATTAATTGCTTTCCGTTACCCAGGAATAACTGGGTACCTGCAAGGGTAGAGGTGGTTGATGGGAGTGCTTAGCAGCCTCTGCTGCTCGTTTGCTTGTCAGTGCTACCATGGTCCTTGCTCTATGGTGTTACATACCCAGGCCCTTGAAGTACGCTCTTGAAAGGGCATGGCAATTTTCTTCTGGTAAGGGGCACTTCTATGAGGAAAATGTAAATGTATGTAAATGTAAATGTATCGGAACTTTGCAGAGGGCACCACAGCAAAAGCACAGGGCACCACGGCAAATAATGTGGGTGCCATGGGTTAATTCATCTGGGGAGACACACAGGGCCTGATGAACGGGGGTAAAAATATTGTAAAGTTGCTTTGCGGGACCAAATTAGCTTGAAAAAGTATATAATAAATACACATAATTATTCCTGTTGGATGGGTCTGTGGAAACAAGCATTAGCCATTCGCAGGGATATTCTGTGGGTTCTCAATTAACTGAACAGGTCCTTGTTAAAATAAGGAAACAAGTAGAAGACCCTATTTCATCTTATTGTAGATTTACAAGTTCCAATACAGAAAGTGCAGTAAAGAAGTATCCAATCGTGTTTGTTTGTCACGCTGATCATTTGGCTGAGGAGAGCTGGCCTGTGCGGATTACACTAATGTTTCTGTATCATTAGTTCATCATGTCTGAAATCTACAGGAAAAATGTGTATTAAGTCTGAGATTCCTACCATGTGACTCTGATAGCTAGGTGGAAATGTCTTCATCTTTCCCTTTAACTTTGCTGTTTTCTTGTTGGTTTTCCCCTTTTTATGTAATTGAAACTTTTTTTTCAGCCATGGTATTTTTCTCAATACAACCTGTTGGCAATCTGGTAGAGGAGTTGGGTAAAATCCATGCTATCTTAAGTATACAAACATTTCTACCATCTTGTTACAGTATGTTCAGCCCTGAGTAGATTTGTTTTTGTTTATAAGTACCATCTGGTCTGGTGAGGTGGGGATCAACCTTGTCATTTACTTAAGCTAGTTCATAGCATGTAGTACAGTACATTTGTCTTAGGTTCAACCATTCAGCCATCCATAGTTCTTGCCAGTGATTTTAGCATTGGGCCAGTAAATTCATGACTGGACGACTCTGGTGGTCTTAAATTTGTGTTCAACAATGTTGACTTTCAGTCTGATGAATATCTTTCAGTTCTGTGGAGTATTCTCAGTACTTTCCTGAGTCCTGTGAAAAAATCCACAGGCATATTCCTCGGGTGGGATTCGGACCCACAGCCTGTGGATTTTTTCTGAGTATTTAGTGCTTAACACACATCGGTGTATGGTTAAAAAAATATTCTTTGTTATAGTTATACATAATTTTTGTAAAATTTCATTTCAATATTTGTTTGTGTGTGAGCTAGAAAGGAGAGTATCCTTGATAGAAACTTTGTTTCTTTTAGTCAATCCGTCAGGCTTTAGCTTGTTCAACTCTTTCCTTGTGTCAGTAGTTGTTGTTGTTGTTGTTTTTTTTTTAAAGGTGCTTTTTTTTTTACTTGCCAGAGAAATGAAATTAATATAAATATGATAATCTTTGGAAGATTGGTGATGGTGCAAACTTAATAAGTAGGCTTCTGAATAGAATGCTGTTTTTTGTAAATTGTGACTGCCGATTCTGCATTACAGTTAAAGGCAGGGTATACTTTTGGTATTTGGAACCGTATGTTTGTTTCAGTCCATCATAATTGTATATATACCATTAAATTAACCTCTGAAAATTTGTTTCAAAAGACGTTAACGTTCTTGAGATCGTGGCAAAAATGTGGAGCGGTTATTTTCACAGAGAAAGATCCGAAAATCCAGAAACTGCATGTTTTTTCATCATGTGAAAAGTCTTCATGCCTGATGAAGCATCAGATCCAAATATTTTAGCGATCAATAACCTCTTTCTCAAAAAAACTGTTTTACTTCAAAGGGAGTCATTTCTTATAATGTTTTATACTATCAACCTCTTTCCCTTGCTCCTTACCAAGTCAGTTTTTATGGTCATTAATTTTTTGAGTTAATCACCATAAGTAACCCCTGCCTTAAGTGTGCACAAGTTTATGCAAAGCCTTCGTCTGTCATTTTTAATGAGTGAAGCTCTTTCTGCTATTCATTATAATCTAGTGGAAAGGAAGGCATAGGTGAACACCACCTAATTAAAACACGCCATACATTAGCTTGATTCATTATCATTACTGTCATGACTAACCACTCTCTTATGTTGGTCAATTTCAATTAGTGATCTTGTTTGTCATGACATCAAATGGTCTGAGTGGGAGGAGGTAAAGGCCAGTGTTTCGGTCACTTGCAATTTTGAAGAAAAGTGGAGTCACAAATGTTGATCTTTTTAGTGGATAGAAGACATTTAAATTTACCGTGGGATTGTAGATCGCACTTAAAACGGGAATTCTTGCAGCAAGAATGAATGTTATTAGTAAGGGATGAACAAAACATTTGATTAGTTTACATGTAAATCTAAAAGTCAGGGATGAGATTTCTCAGGATTTTTCAGGATTTTACGGTTTTTACAAAATTATTGTTATGGAGTTAAAAAAAATAATAATACAAATAAATAAATAAATAAACGTCCTGTCCCTTTTTATGCCTTAAGTGTTTTGTGGATTTTTCAGTTTCATCCACTCTTATTCCTGAAAAGCTCAAGGATTGCAAAAATCACACCATTATTAATCCTACAAAGAAATGGTTCCATTCGATGTACTGTTACCAACAGGCTGTGAAAACTAACAGATAAATTTATAATAATTAGGGAGGCTAATCACCCTTACTCGCAGCTGAGAATCTGAAATGCGAAGGACGCTGCTAAGGGCGACTTTGGCAGCCAGCCACATCAACCCATATCACCCGTGAGCACAGCCAGAGATCGAAAGTGTTTGATTTTTCTGGAGGGAGGAAAACTTGAGTGTCTGAAGAAAAACCCTCTTGTTTTGCAGAGAACCGACGAACAACTCTGCTCACATCTAGCCCTAGACGGGAATCGAACGAGGGCCACAGTGGTGAAAGGCGAGTACTTGGGAAAAAAAATAGCAAAAACAATGGAAAGTAAATAATAACCAGGACCTCCTCCTTTTTTTTCAAAAAGTCTGTACAAGAAACATGTTGTTTTTGTTACATGGCCTAACACTACAGATAATATAGTAATTAATTACTTTGAGGGAAAGTTTGTTTATTGTTTCTGAAATGAAAATCATTTCGCATCCCCAACTTTTGTTATACTCCAAACTCCTTATAAAATTGCATTTATACAACAATTGTTATGGGTATTTTTACCTGTAAGAAATTTTTTTATAACTTGAACTTTTTCAGAGAAAACATAGTATTCGTTCAGATTACTTACTCTGGTTTTCTAATTTTTGATACGGGTGAGACTTAAACAGTCTAGACCATGGAGTAGGCATACAAGAGACCCATTATAACACAACCCATTAAGATTGTTTGCATTTGGGGGGAATGCTATACAATCCAATGGAACTATCGGCTGATCACTGCCGATTTCATGTTATATGTTCACCGAGTCTATAATGCATCGAGACTGCTTTCCAATCCCAAACCCTTCATTATTGGAGTGAACAGTTGCATGAATCTAGCCAAATTATGTGTGATATTTTGGCAGGATATTCAAAAAGGCCCCGGACATCTCCAGTGTATAAATATCCAGTTAAAATGTAGAAGTGTGTTTTGTTTTCATGTGTGTAAGACCGATGTGGACCACCCTGGATCAAAACAATTGTTAAAAAGTTCAAAAATATTGTTTACATGTACATGTATTGTACTTGTATTGTTTATGGCCACCGCACGCGGGCGACACGACAATAGCGCGTCAACATCCATATGCACCAGTCATCATGGAGGATTCACACTGCGTGTGCGTCGATGCGCATATGCGGCGGCCATAGCTCAATGGTGTCAAAATTCATGAACGAACTGCTCAGATTAGGCTTTACACAGGTGTAAGCAATTCCACCAGAGCTTACAGCTTTAATATCTGGGTTAGCTGCTGTGTCTTTCATTATACATAACTCTTCCCATCTGACCATTATGTATTTTTAAATTGTCGGCTCTACATAACGGCATCGGCATGGAACCATAAACTTGCTCAGTCTCTTGTTGGGTCTCCTTGTATTCCTTCCTCCATGAATAGACCAAAGGCTCAATTTGCAGCTTCAACAGTAATCAGAACGAACGTATAATGAATTGCATAAGGGGAATTTTAAAACAGGTTCAATGTTCCTTTTTTTGTTTTTACAAAAAATGTTGAATCCTGTGTTTTTTTATGGTCCATGTGAACAAATCGGCAACCAGTAGATTATTTAGATAATAAAAGAAAATTATCTTTTTACGATGTGCTTGATGCTTTGTGTTCTTTGAGTAGAAAATTTCATGCTATCTGGAATACAGAATCACAAAAACTCTGTGCTTTAGAATGTCTTGAATAGTTTACATAAATTAAGAACAAAGTACAAGATTATTTATGTTTAGTTACTTCATTTTCCTTGAACTATTATTAATTAAAGCATGCGGCCAACATTGGTAACTATCAAAGACTAGAAACCGTACTTTGTGTGAACAATAAAATAAACCTGTGAAAGTTTAAGCTCAATTGGCCATCAGAGTCACAGGAAAATAGTGAAAAAGAACACTGTTTTCAGTTCGTGTGTTCAAAACAAGTGTTTTCACTCATTTCTCAACAGCTAAAGTATTTGAAGGGAAGTTCTCCTCAATGGCCATCTTAATACCGTGTCAATTATCTATAAATCTGTGAGCGTTTATTTTTTCAACCTTACAAAAAGTTATGCGCTGGGCTTTTAAGGTTGTTTCCACATTTTGTGTTTTATTTCATTCCCTGAAATTTTTATTATTCTGGCCCACAATTTTGAAAAATCTGGCCTCGTTTGGCCTTGCATAAAAATGGCGCATTGGCATGTGTTTGAAAAGCTGAGGGTACCCTGAATATTTGTCCATGTTATTATAAGGATCAGTGAGTTTGCCGATGATCATTACTACCAGTAGAATTTACGTTTGTGCAGCACTGGCGTCATGACCTTCCATTGTTGCTGGATATTAACTTTATGTACATGTAACAGAGTTTTAGGTGCTTGTACCAGGGAACTATTATCTAATTTTTAACTAGCAAAATTGAGTGTTGGAAACAATATTTTTAATCTTGTGAGCATACACGACAAAGCAATTGTCCATTCCATGGACAAGAAATAAGTGAAATGAAATTTGAAAGTGTACTAGTAGGCCTACTGTTTCCCAGAGTGGGTTATTCCTTCTCTGGTATACCGTGGTCTGTTGGTCAGGGCAAGTTACATCACAGGTCCAGTCACATTCTCTCCCGGTCATCCCTGCTGGCTAGTTCATTGGTTAAAGCTGTCCAATTCTTCATAAATAGTTTCCAATTCAAGTTCTGTCAAAATTAAGTCTTGCCAACTGTCTTGAGGAAAGCTGACGATATACAGTCAAGTGATAACGGGCAGGGCTATATTGACAAACCTCTAACAACTGTGGTCCCGCAGGCTAGTGAGCAGTAAAAAGTATATGAGACCCTGAAATTGATGCAAGCACTATATGTAATTCATTTGGTGGGACTTGTCATTACAGCCTATTAGGTGTATAACAGGAGGGTGCTTGTGTTTGTATTGTGTTCTGTAAGGCGCGGGAAAACAGAAAAAATCAATGTGATTCTTTGTAGGCAACAAGAGATCAATAAATTGGCTTCCCATCAGATAAATACCCCCAGTACCTGTTGTTCAGAGCTGTATATGTGTTGGGTTTTGGATTTGGGAGGCCATCTTGAATGGGATATGTTGTGTGATGGAGTAAACATTCTGTAGCATTCCTGTTAACGTGCTGCACAGACGTTCGTTAGTGTACCACACATGATATGAACATTAACCACACGTCATGTGGCTTAGCTTAATGCCGTGTGAGACGTTTTGATTCTTGTTAGCGCGGACATGTGTAACTCTGTACAGATCAATCTGTCGGATTTAAATTGTCCTTGGATGCCATCTCGAAGGACCTTTCCTTTTTCCCCAACTTCACATTGAACTTGAAGGTAACATCATTTCCATCTAAGTGTGCACTAAGAGAAGGACTCAAGTATATATGAAACCCCTATTGGTTTCATATTCTTCAAACTCCTTCAAGGAATACAGGTGGATGGAAGGCATTCTTTATCCTTTCCCGTCTGGAGAAGAAGCTTTAGAGATTGAACAAAACAAGTTGCAACTGGCATTAATCTTGCTCTAGGAATATTTGTAGGAGTTAACCTAAATATTACTGCCTCACAGAGCTGCCACCATTGACCTTCTCTTGGGATTGCTATGGTGAGTTATATAAACAGTCTAAGGTGTAATATTGGTTCTGAAAGAGCTAGTTATTTTCCAGGCTGTTGTTTAATTTAGTTGATTTTGTTTTAGTGAAATGAAAAAGGCAGATGATTTGTGTCTTGTCTGGACTTTTATGCAGGTTCATATCAGGTTACCTCAATCTCTAAGGTTGTCCATGCTATTTCATTGACTTTGATAGTATTTCAGGCAGAATTATATGGAGAATTGGTATAGGTAGGAAATTTTTGACCAACAAGCCTTGTGATTGAACCTTAATTTTTTTTGTAGATGTATAACAGAAAGTTTGTTCAGGGCGAGTCTCATTTTCAGTCCTATTAGACTGCACCCTGGAAACCCTGGAAACCTGTCTTTTTTTTGTGCAGGCATCCATCACGTGATGAAAAGCTACACTGGAATCTGTCATGCGTCCGTCTGTGTAGGCCGGGTTTGTGTTGGGGATTTTTTTTACATGGTGCTGTAGTTTGCTTTTAAAATCCATTTTATTTAGGGAATAAAGGCGGGTGTATTAGTTTAACCAAAGAACAGTTTGAACACCTTAAAACTGTCTTAAGGATCTAAAGAATCAGGAACTTGTGTGATATTTTTTTTACTTGGATCGTCTGTAACTCCAGAGGCTCTTTTTTAAAGCAGTATCAATGTTGAGCATATCATGCCAGCTTAAACTTCCAATGGAAAAGCATGAGAGGTCACGATACTATGCATAGCTGTGTTAGATTTTCAAAGGCAGGTGTCTTTTCTTAATACAAAAGTCTTGTAAGATTAAGGTTTGCTTCTGACATGTTTTGTGTACAGTGTTTCAGAAACAAGTGGTCAACAACATACCGTTGACCTCTGTATGCTTTGTGTAGTTCCTTCATGGCGCATGTGCTTGTGTAATTATGCGCGCTTTGTACAAAATGAGACCAGACTATTTGTAATGGATTACCAATCCTGCATACTCTTTCATAGTGGGGATTCTCTTTAAAATTGAACATTCATTTTGTTCTGTAAAAATATGAGTGAAAAATTCTGAAAAAAACCCCACACCTACCCTTGATCTTTGAGGAGGAATATTTTCTGCATGGTTGAATATTCTCCATGGTTGAACAACTCAAGCAAGCATGGATCCCATGGTGTGTAAACTCAACCCCCATTGGGAGCCTGAAGACCAGGACTCTCTGTTTTGATCTCGGTTCAATTTCAAAGCAATTCTTAACAGGATTGGATTGATGGAATGTATTGTTTATTTCTATTGATGGAATTCTTGATGTGTTTTAAAGTTTTTAAATTTGTACAAATCGTGCAATTAAGCCTGCGGCTGTGAAAGTGATTTTTTTATTTCAAATAAACCATTTCAATTCAATTCAAAAGTTGCTTTAAGTTAAATATATGTCAATTTTAAAGATTAAGTGCAATGCTAATTATAGGAAAAATTTGACTGCCACTCTTGAAATAAACACTTGTATCAGTCCTAGCTTATATCGTCACTGTTTTCACAAAGTGTACATTCATTATAAATCTTGCATTTTGGCACATTGGTGTGTGTACACATTTTGGATGTTGTCATTGACATCAACATTTTCCCCAAGGTCATAGTTTCATAATTACTCTAATTAGCACAAGGATAACATCGTCAGAATTGCAGTTTGAGTTTTCACAAAAAGCAGTCAGTTGATTTCCTGTTTTTTACATTGAATTACATAGCACTGGCAAGGTACAAAAAAGGAGTGCTCTGCCTTTTTGCGTTTTCACAAAGAGACAATTGAACGACCTAGATAAGTTTGAGTTTTCACGAACAGCTAAATTGGCGTTTTGTGGAGTTTTTAAAATGACGAGCTTCACACATTAATAATTAAACTTACTATGATAAAATTAACAACAGATTTGTATAATTTAAGATCTCCACTTTCATTGTTTGTAAAATGTCAAAGTCTAATCGGCAGTCTCGGAAACAACGATTTCAAAAATAGTTTAACTTCAAAATGCCGTTTTCTCCAAAAAAGGGAACGTTTGGCTGTGGTGGCTCAATTCGCACTTCGTGAAAACGGCAACGACATGAACATGCACAAAATCTCTGAAACAACATAAACCCTTCTTTGTTGCAGTATGTTTATTTATTTATTCATATTTTTTGATATAACTCTTTAGACATGCAATGAATAAAACTTTAATAGGGGCTGTTGAGAAAATTCAAAAGTATACAAACTGTCATTGGACCTGTACACTCCAAAACTAGAAGATGGCACTGAATTTACTCTTTTCAGAAACCATTGATACGATCCCTTTAACCTTTGATATGAATCAGTAGGTCTAGGCATTGGAAACTGTCTTGCCAGTAGAAACTCTTAAAGTACGTTCCTTTTAGGGTTGAAATGTATCAGCATGAAAACCACCTACTGTATGTTTTAGTCTGAACTATCGGTTAACTGAGGCTAGTGTGTTGTGTTCTCTGTACACTAATACATACTAAGATTTCCAACCCACGGCCAAGATGGTGAAATGTATCCGCAATCTCCAATGGCATCATTGATAGGGCCCGTCAAGATGATGTCGATGAACCAGCTCTAGCTGGAAAGTCCATCGTCTCTCATCAGTCAGAGCCAAAGGCTAAATCAGGCTGGATCATAGAGGCTTAGAAATATGAAGAAATGACAGTGGTCTGCCAACGGCCAACTAGTGCAAGTAACGTCCGGATATTAACCTCATTGGATTGATTGTGTCTGTTGTATTACTTGCCTTGATGTGATTATACCCTATGTAGGTAACATTGTACAACGTGGTTTGTTTTCTCTGTCCTAGTTTAAAGCTGGATAGGAGATCTTAGGTGTTGATTTTTTTGGCATCAGGAGTGAAGGCCACGATAATGGTTTCAGCACTGCACAGAGCCTTGCATGTTGCACTGATGAGGGCTGTGTGTTGAGTGAACGCTTGATTCTGTCGTGAGCCGCTTCTGCTAGACTTGATCAGGTCCTTGCTCTTTGATTAAAGAGATGTAGGGTTCTTGAGTTGCAATAGGGTGTGTCCTAGCCGAGGGGATAAGAGCACCGGACTCAAGCTCTGGTGTTTCTGATCAGCAGAGTGTGGGTTCGAGTCCTGGTCGTGACACTTGTGTCCTTAAGCAAGACACTTAACCATTATTGCTGCATCGTTCAGATGGAACTTAAAAGCTGTAGGTCCCGTGTGTTGTGTAAAGCACATAAAAAAAACCCAGTGCACTCGAAAAGAGAAGGGGTTTGCCCCGGTGTTCCTGGTGTGATTGGCTGCAGAATGCGCAACATAACCTTGTAAACCGTTACACTGTACTATGTAAAGGAACAGGTCTCATACTTCAAAATGTAACTCTGCGTACCTTGCAGGAAAAAACACTGAACGCTTTGAGTCGCCCATGGGGTTTGATAAAGCGCTATATAAGAACTGCTTATTGTTATTATTGTGAATAATATAAGAATTATTTTTATTGAATGAATACCCTATTCTGAAAAATCTCATGGTCAAAGGGTGAATTTGTCGGTAAAATCTGAATTTTTCCCGGCTCAGCTTCTCTGTTGGTTTACTGTTGGTTCACTGGAGAACTATAGGCATTACTCTACCAGTACAACACGAAAAAACAACCGCAAGCAGTCTAAAAACATCCCCTAGTTGGATGTTTGTCTTGGACCAGAGTCTTCATCAACAATCTCCTGGCGTTATGTCCATCTTGTATGACGATACCTAATCCTACATCATGTCGTCAATAGTTCCCCAGGTGTTCCTTATAAAAAGGAATTAGCCTGGGCTGTTTATATTGCGCTGATCTTGGGAATTAATGGCAAACTAATGAAGGTGACACCCGGAGGCCGAGACCAAAAATCATTATCATGAGGTGTTAAGATACCCCAAGATGTGGGGACGTGCGATAGAGGCAGGTCTGTCATCGAGCGTTGGCTCTTGACGTGATGAATTTGTATCATGTTAGATTCAAAACTTCAAAAAAGAGGCTATTGATTCTGGGTCTATGTCACTATCAATTCTGTTTGTTGCGTGGTTGTGTCAAGCATGTTTAGGGTTTCTCCAAAATGTTCAACTTCTTTAAGGTCATACGGAGACAGAACATTATTCTTTAAGGAATGCGAGTGCAATCACACTCCTCAGCAATCCTTTACCTTGTACTGAGGAGTGCGAAAAAATAGCACTCCTTAAAACATTTAAAGTGTATTTTAGAATGTTTCGGACAGAAACTGAACTTTGTTCAAAGCTGGAAATGAACTCCCCGTGTAGCATTAATTTGTTATGAATGTAACAAAGGCAACGATCTGGTTTGCTCAAATGAATCATCATATAGGTACTTACATGGTTGTAGATTAAACAGAGTGAATAGTCAGATTTTAGAAAATTGTGTTTACTTTCACTTTTCAGACTAATGTGTGAGCTCTCCTCAAAAATGAAAGGAGGGCAGTTTAAAAATGGTAGAACTGCAGAGGGAGTACATTTCAACTGCCAGTCATCCTTTATATACTATTTTTTTTTTTAAATTGCCAAATATCTCACACTTTTCAAGTTGAAATCAACCATTTGAACTAATGATTTTTCAAGTGAGATGCTCTTGGCATGTTGAACGTTGACACCAAGTACCTTTGACTGAGGCTGTATTCACAAGTGCTGTTTTATTGATTTTTAAGGGAAACATTTCAGTTCGGTAACTGTAGGCCTAAGCAATGGTTTAGTGGAAAGTGGCCCACCCAAGGGGTTGGGGGGGGGGGGGGGGGCTTGAACCCCCCTCCATCCATGAGCCTGCTGTTTCTTCATTTTCTTATTAAAAGAAAATTATGACCATTAGGAGCATCCAAAGCATTGAAGGGGGTGGGTGGGGGGGGGGTGGGTGGTTGCAAACCCCTAAAACATTTCTAGATTAGTAAGATTTGAAGCTTTGCAGGGTGTTGAAAGTGAGATATAAACAAGTAAACCACTTAAGGAGAAACAACAAAAGATTACGGTACACACTAAAAAGCTTTCAAGCATGAGCGTGGAGGCCATTTGTTATTAAAAGCTGTAAATTTGTCCATGTTAACCATCCAAAGCCAAGCTTACAATGGTAGGAAAGAGAAAGATTCGACCTTTCCAATGATGGTAAAATAAAACAAGGTTGCTATGATGCAGTCCTTTCAAACTGGAGTGGAAAGATCGGAACTGCCAAACATGTACAGAGCGCCATATGTTTACAGATCACACTGAGGGAACAATTAGACCAATAACTTGGACATTGGCAGAACTCCATGATTGTTGGATTACACAGAAGGGAATTCAATAAGTGAGACGTTTTTATTACTTGTTTTGCTGTAAACAATATCTTCAAGGTGGTAATAGAGTTTGTAGAAATGGCCATTGAACAAATTAGCTTGAGTGGCCAAACAATGCAACGGGGGGGGGGGGGGGGGGGGGGAGGGGGGGGAGTTATTTTTTATGTAAAAACACATAAGGTAACGAAAAGGTTGAAGGTACAGTGCATGTGTTAAATCATTTGTAACTAAATTATTCCAGACTGATACACAAAACACATTTTGATGAAGACCAATCCTGTACTCCTTGTACCTTCAAGTAGAATGAAGGGGATTGAGAAGTGAGAAGGGGCAATCTTGCAGGGGTGACATTCAAATCAAGAGAAGTGCAAGAGTTAACAGAGTGTCACTGTATCTGTAGCTGTCAGGAACTGCAAATGAACTCAACAACATGATATACAGTTGCAAGCGCGTGGCGGCTAGCAGAACAAGTTTTATTTGTAGCCTCTCCCCCTTAGAATTGAAGACAGCTGTATCCATGGACCTTTTGCTGGGACTCCACAGAAGTAGCTTCCCTGAGTCAAGTGGTTTGATGAAAGGAAACACCAGGAAATTGTGAAGGCAACATGTTTAGAAACTTAAGGGCCACGGCTGCATTGTTGCAATGCCGTGGAGAACTGGGGCCGATTTCACAAAGAGCTAATAAGATTTATCTTAACTGTGCATCAATCTTAATTGCTTAGCAAAGTGTAATGTCACAATATGAATCACTATGGCAACATTGACAACTCATCTGTATATAGATATATAATTATTTGAATTATTCAAATAATGTCATAAAAATAGGTGAATTTACTTATTTCTCTGTCACTAACCAATTATGTGAAAGCTGATAATTTGTCTTCCTTACTAGAACACAAAACATAGATTCTAATGAAAGACTGAATAAGTTTTAAGCGTTCCATTTGGAAGTTTTGACCTTGTTCTGAGTTATGACGCTGTTGATAAACTGCTTTATGAGGGAGAATGACTGTCATGGAAAACTAGCGGTAGGCCTATAAGTGCGTGCTGGTAATTATAGCACATTATGTGTAATATTTCCCCCCAGGGTGCATCGCGACAATTCAGGGTCGCTATGTAATGGTCGGATAAATCATGAGAATAATGATGATGAGCCTCTTTCTGATAGACTGTTATCACTTTATGGCCATCTTGTTTTTCTCCCATTGAGATTAATGTAAAACGAAACTGAGGCTGGATGGGCTAAAACAGTCTGATCATTTTCAGCTGAAGAAAGTTTCATTATGGGTTTCACACAGGGAACTGAACTAGTGTTTTCAGGAACCAAGTATAATTGATTGAACTCGTTGCTGATTTTGTAAATTGAGGTCTGTACTTTATTATAGGGTGTCATGGTCAAGTAGTCTAGTTCACTGGACTCAAGTTCTGGTGGTCAAGTCATCAGGGTTTTGGTTCGAATCCTGGTCATGACAATTGTGTCCTTGAGCAAGATGCTTTACTATAAATGCTTCTCTTCACCCAGGGGTATAAATGGGTGCCTTTGAAGGTTATTGTGTTTAAAAAAGCCTTCAGAAAAAGCTTGGTCTATATCCTCCCAGGAAGCTGAGATGTTATTGGCTCAATGACCAGGGCAGTACTTTAAAGCACATTGGTACTTTATTACAAAATGTGATATAAAAGAAATAGTTATTATTATTAAAAGTAATGTTTTTAAATATTATTTATTAGTAACTTGTGCTTGTATATGATGATTTTGGTTTTGTTTCTTGTATACGATGAGTTTGAGCACCTTTTATAACCTCACTGGAAAAAACAACAACACAATCTTCAAATGATTATTTGATTAGATTAGATGGATGGAATTGTACAATACATAAATGCCGAGTGTCCTCAAAAGTCTCTCATTGCTTCTAATCACCCAGGAGTAGATGGATACCTGTGAGAGTGGAGATTGTTGATGTGAATGATTAACACCACTGTCTCAAAACAACCGTGTGCAAGACAATTTTCTCTCATGCACAATTTTTATTTTTATTGGTCAAAACTGATATAAGCTCACTACTTTAACGTACACCAATTCCCTGTAATTCATTATTTCTTGGAAATTTGAGTTGTTCACAGGTTTTGAGAACTAGATGGAGCGTTCATATATATATATATTTCCAAGTAGTAAGATGTAGCATATTTTTTGAAGGACTTTCGTTGTAACAGCTTTCATACGAGAAAGATGAAACAACGTGTTGAATTTCATAGGCTCATCATACCCCATAATCACCTCCTAAACAGATGAAATAAAATCATACTTGGAAATGTCTAATGGCAAGAGAGGATTATCTAACGCTGGTAAATTGACTCCCCCGGCAAGATAGAAACTTCCTTTTGCAATTGTATACTTGAGCCGGGTTTTGGTAGACCTTCTGCTCTCGGGGTTATTAATACTTGGAGATATCCATGACTAATGCTGCACGGATCCTCGTCGTGGTATCATTAGGTTACCGCTGGACGCATAAATGTTTCGAAACTGATCTTCTGTCTGACAGATAGTTCATGTCGATGGCATAGTGCAATTATTACATTGGTATTAGGGATGGTTCCAAATTGATTTGATCTTTGCTCATAACCAATTTAGAGATGCACTCTGTTCATCAACGGTAGGGTTCTGTGAGAAATAATCATATACAGGTTTCTTAATCCAAGGATCTGAAACGCAAGTAATAATTGGTTTGGCTTCACATCGTTCTCCAGGATGCCAGGAAAATAATATCACATCAACTTAAAGGGACTATCACTGCTTTGATCTGTTCCTTATTGCTCCAGTAAAATCAACATCTTGTGCAGTGTACACCCATATTGTTTACATTAGTCAAACAACTTGATGTTCATTTAGTTTGCAGGGTCATGGTCACCATCAAAAACTGAAGCTTAATTTGTTGAAAGTTTTCTCTATGGGCTCGTCAACATGATTCTTAATGCTTTTCTCATCGCAGAACTAACATTTTTGCATGTGTTGGATTTTAGTCCTTGTCACTTTCTTTTTTTGAATTTGACCTCCTGGGGCCATCTGTGTTTGGGAAGAAAGTCCAATACTGTAGACTTTCAACACTGTTCAACGAGCTATTTCTGGGCATTGGTATTGTCATGGTCAAATTTACCATCGGACATGTCGGAACTGCAGCCGTTGAGTAGCATCTCATCACCCCAAATCCCATCAAGTCTGTTGACTTTATAGTGAACAGACTGATTTGAGTTCATTATACAAACTGGTGCTTGTCGTTCACTATACTTAAAGGTGTATTGCATGATTGATTTGTTGGAGCAGTAAGATGGTTTCATTCATCCAGATTTAGATACACACTTTATCTAACCAACCTGTGAAAATTGCATCAAATAAGGTAATCCTGTTTAAATTAAACTAATAAAATAAAGAAGTTTATGCTTTGTACTTTTGTGGGTCCCATGCATGCTATTACTTAGGCCGGTCGGGTTGGCATAGTGGTTTCTTTCCTCGCCTTCCACCTCTAGGACCCCGGTTCGATTCCTGCCAGGGATACTATGTGGATTGGGTTTTCAGTCCCTACCTGATTGCGTGTGTTTTCCCTGGAGTCAATCTTTGGGGTTTTCCTCCCACATCTAAAACTGAAACTTCCGTCCTTGTCTTCTCCCCATGTGGTTCTTGGCTAGTCTGGTGATTAAGTTTGCTTTCTGGGAACCCTTGACTTCACACCCAGAATTAATAACTAAATAAATAAATGATCAATTGCGGCAATCAAAATAAGCAAGGTGATTAGCGATGTTCTCAAATACTTATTTCTTTTAAGTCTTTCAGATGAAAATATTTCTCTGGAGGACTGGAACCATATACGGCAGTCAGCTCATTACTGAGTATGACTCAATGCAAGAATCTCGTTTGATGAGTGGCCCATCGGCTGCAGGCTCCCTCATGATAGTACAGCTCGATGTGAATGCTGCTCCAGAACTACAAGCTTTTTTCCCCATGCACTGCTTCACTGTGGAACTCTTTGCCTATAAACTCGGGCTATAATCTTTCTAAATTTAAGCAGAATGTAATAAGTTTTCCCCTGCCCTACTTTCTTCTGCTTTCTTTCTCTTTTCCTTGTAGCCCTCACCTTGAGTTGCCTTGTTGCCATGTGATTGGGGACTTCAACTTAACAATAGGTAACTTGGCGGTTTGACAGACGGAGGACGTCCTCACTTCGATTTCAAACCAAGTCCAAACAATAGGAGAACAAAGACAAGTCCTCAATTTACTAGTTCCACAAATCAGTGTACGATAATACTTTCTCTGTTGTATTTTCGTAGGCTTTGAAGTTTTTCGTAAGCCCATCATTTTTAAGCCCCAGGTGTAGTGCCTGGTGTGCCTATTGAAGAATCCGACCCAGAGTGTACCTTCAAAATAATCCCTTTAAAGGTAAATGATACATGTAGAGTCAAACTGTAAGGTCAGAGAAGATAAATAGTTTCCTTGAAGTGTGCCACTTTATGCGCATGGCTGTCTGAATTAAGGCAATCTTCTGCTTCATCTACATGTTAAGATCTTGCCAGCTCAGGTGGAACTTCACGTGTAGTCCACGATGATCGTTGGTCAACTCCTGGGGTCAGGCCTAGTGGTGGGCTCCCTCTGCCTTTGCTCAAAACCGAATTCGATAGGAATTTAATGAGCGACTGTAACTAGTAAACTAGATAACTTGGGGGTACAACCATGTATAAATCTCTTTCAGGAGGAGTGGTGGCTCTGAAAAGAGCAGGTGTGGTCTTAGCCTTTCGCCAAGGCCTTTGTGGCTTAGACATCTGTGTAGCTGCGAAGCAACTGCAGCGAAGACAAAGTCAGCGTGCACTAGTCAAGTTTACTAGTTTACTAGTTATAGTCACTTATTATCCTTCACACCATGCAAAGCTTCAAACATCACTTATGTTAGGACTTTATTTGCAAAGGTTGAAATTGCCAGTTTCTGTTCCGGAGCTGACAAGATTAATGTCACATGTAAATGATCACATGGGGTTGTCAACTTTTACCGAAAATTCAACACACTCAAGTCAAACACATGGGGTCTAGGAATCTTTGTTCCCCTTCAGTGGTTACGTAGAATTGATCCAACTTCAGAAGCCAGCTTGCTCCCTCAGCTTAGAAGGTGTTAACAATTCTATAAATTACCTCACCCGATGTAGCTACATGTGAAGAGCACCTGCGAAGGTTGTTTGTTTGATGAGGCAGTGCTTGGTTGTGTGGTGCGTGTGGAGCATACTGCAGTGAAAATGACGATGTGTCTTTCTAGGAACTATCAGCCTGACTATTGATGAGGCTCATGTGTCTAAATTAAAACTCATAAAGAGCCTCCGTAACAGTATTCCTTAATTTATACTGGCTGATGTCAGCCTAATGGAAATGACCCCCCCCCATGTTGAAAATCTATGCATAAAGATTGTGAGTTTTTGAGTACCTAGCAGGTCAAGGAAAAAGCTCATAAGTTGATTTTTGCTTGCAAGACTCAGGGAACACTGAGTAAGCAGTGCTTTACCACATTGCTGTAAGGGTGAAGAAGACAAAAATAAAATTCTTTACTGCCAGGGCAACTGTTACATCAATTTAGGAAGTAAATTTCAACACATCAATTCATGAAAATCATTCTAAAGCCATATTTCTTATATCTGTGGGCAGTTTAACGTGACACACCATGAAATAGTTGTTACCGGCCTAGATCGAAGTGCAAACCAGTGATGATGTTCATTATTCAGTGTGCCAATTTAGTTACATACAGAATCATTTGTTTATCATAAACTGTCTTTTGAGGTCGGCTGTGAAGTCGTAGAAGCTACATCTAAGGAGCGTTTCCACACCTATATCTGTCATCAATGTTTGATGATGGGAAGTCACTGGACCTTGATGGCCACTCACCATTATTCTTGATTTCCCTGAGGGTGTCGTTAAAGGAAAGGCTCATCCTGCAGGTATTGGAACAGTGTTTTGTTCGCATCTCAAGTTGAGTTTCTAAAGATTTTGGAGTGGACGAGCGTTTCACGTCTTGGGTTTACCTGTCGGCGCTTGAGATGGGACTTTGGAAGCGTTCGGAGAATATTGCAACCCTCATCATCATTTCAATAGATTGTCATTTCAATAGATTTTTTTTCGCCTGTAGTTATTCCTTTCAGAGATCATGCATTTCTGTACGATTGTCACCAAGCTCCAAGATTTGGACCCTACATGTATCTTGTTAAATTTAACACTCATTTTCAGTATTAAAAAGTATTAAGCGGAAAGATTTTTTTTGTTTTTTGTTTTTAAGATAATGTAGTATGTCGTCTTGACTTGAGAAACATACTCAAATTCTCATTGTAGGACATGACCTAAGCTTTGGTTGAATGGCAGTAGAGCATGAGGGAAATCTTGCGAGTTGAAAAATGCTATGTTGAAAAACAAGTATTTTTGTGACTTTTTCATGCAGGGGAGGGGATTACTTTTAAGTTGGGGGAGGGGCCCAGAGGCCATGTTTTTTTTAATGAATTACATGTATCTGGAATGTTTTCATGGGAGGCAGGGGGGGTGAGGGCATTGGAATGTTGTGGGGGCACATGCTCCCCACCCCCAAACCATGCTGCTGGTGCTTGTTATTTGATTGAATTATTAATTTAAAGACGACAACAAGGGCAATTCTGTTTTGTTTCCTACCAGGAAACTAAAATCTGGTGTTCTGATTGACTTTTATGTGATCTGAAATGTTGAAACTTGTTGTTGATAATTATAATATTTCACGAGAATTATCAAAGATTAATCTTTATTTGAGTCCTGTGTTCGATGTAACATGACAAACGGTGGTTTGCACCTCAGTGTCATTTTAAATCTTGAAATATAAAAAAAAAATGATAATTATAATTTCACAATGACTTTGAAAATGTGTGGGCCAAACCTCATCGTTGTTTAAAATGAAAGTGCTACGGTCCCCTGCTCAGTGACATGAATTGAAAATCAGTGCACTGATTGGTGGCTATGTAGCGCTACCTTTGATGCAGGGCACCGTTTAATCTGTTTGCCAGAGTCTGTGTCCAATGACATAAACCACACTCATCAATCACCCGGTCTCTTGTTCAAGTAAGAATTGATTAGTTTTTTTTATGGACTTAGGGTAGAAAGATTTGGGAGTCACGTAAAAATAAGGTAATTTTTGTGTTACTCAGTCCTCATCAAAAGAGCCTGTTTCAGTTCTCTCAGGTTCTCCTGGACTTCAAAATAGGCACATAATTTTTTGTTAAAGATGCATCACCTGACTTTTTTTACCCAAATAATGGAAATTGTTTTGATATGAATATTAGATAGCTATGTTCCTTTAGTCGTTGAGGTTATAAGCTTTCATTTCAGACCCTGATTGAAGATATCCATCACCGATTAGTGATAGTTAGTTAAAAGGTGAAAATGAATTGTTGTGCCCTTTGCAAAATGAAAATGGCTGTGCCCTCTCATAGATGAAATTGTCGGCCTGCAAGACGCTTGGCCACTAAGGACTTCGACGGGTCTTCCCCTACTATAAACTTGAACATAATTTTCAGAGACATTACAGCTTGGTGCAGTAGTTAGCAGCTGCCTCTGATCACATTATTCAAACATAACTGGAAAGTGCAAGGCTCGGGAAATACAAATATACATTCCATGAATCAGCTCCCTCTAGAAAAGGGAATAGAGAACATAATTAGCCATACATTTAGTATATATTCACTTGACGTGTTTTCAGTTAAACAAGTAATGATATCGGTGGTTTTGGAAGAGTAGGATTCACCCCCAGTCTGTAGTCCATGAGACACATCATGCAAATCCGAATGGCTTTGTTTTTTCTGAACGAGTCAAGTATTAAGTAATCAAAAGCAGTTCTTGTTTTCAAATATATGGACAAAAAGGACTTCTCAATATATCGTCACCATTTTCATAAAGTGTAAATTCATTATAAATCTTGCATTTTGGCAAATCTTTGTTTTTACACAGTTTGGATGTTATCAATGACATCAACATTTTCTCCAAGTTTTAAGTCATAAACTCGTAGTTTCGTACAACTAGTACAAGGATGAAATCACCAGAGTTACAGCTTTGAGTTTTCACAGCCAATCGTCGATTTGCCACACAGACCTCGCTTGCACAGTTTTCACGAAAAAACAATTGTATTAAACAGTTATTTACTTAAGCTTCACTTACCCTAGTTTTTTTGTTGCTTCATAGAAATATTCTATTGCTCCTTCTTTTTTTTGTAGTTCTTTTATTGCCACTTGATTCTAGCTTTTGCTTTGGCAGCTTTTCATCTCTTTTGATGTTTTCATCAGGTCTCTGAATCCAAGTTTAAAAAACAATAAAACAATTTTAACGTGCTATGATAAGAATAACAGATTTGCATGATTTAAGATCTCCATTTTTTTGGTTGGTAAAATGTCAAAGTTTAATTGGCAAACAGTCACCGAAACAACGATTTTAAGTTCAAACGCAGTTTTCTCCAAACAATTGTCTCGTCGTGAAAACGGTGACGATAAGTCAAATCTTTTTATACACTGTTAAAACAGATGCGTGAAACTAGGCAGTCTACCTCTATGTCACTAAAGATTCCTTTCGCTAAGAAGGAATTTCACAAGTTTTGCTGTAGTTGGTTCAACTATATGGAACAATTTGCCAGTACAAGTGAGAACTGCAAATTTCTTCATTTTCATTTTAAGCCGGAATTTCGCAAAGCACATTCAGTAATATGTCCTTCATTATACTCGCATTTCCATTTAGTTTATCTAGTTGAATCTAAGCTGATGTATGGAGCTAATTAACTTGGTTGTCATAAGAATGAACCCGGATGGGAATTTCCCTGTATTTTTTCCCTAAAGGACTTTTGCAAAAAATCTGTTAATTGCCTCACGGTTTGACCCTAGTGGAGTCTTTCTCAAAGTCTGAAGAGGTTGATTTAATATTAGCGGGGTTTCGCTGATCCCATACTCAGCAAATAGTTACATGTACATGTATACTGCTGTTTGTTTATAAATGCATAAATTACAACGATTGTTTTCGTTTGTTATCAAGGTAAATATTGTTTAATATCTAATGCATAATTGTTCTCATAAGATTAATTTGAAGTTGTTATGTATGCAGGGTCCAAATGGAAACCAGTTTGAACTTTTGGGGCATATCCCGGGTGAAGAAATGTAATAAATAAATAAAACAGATAAACCACCCTAGGACAATTTCAATAAATTAGGCTGTTGCATTTTAGTGACGAATTCATAGAAATGTTTATGTGTTTGTTTTGATTGTTGCAATTGGAAGAAGCACCAGTGATTCAAAGACTGGTTGGTTGGACTTTAAGAATTTTTCAGGCAGAAACCTTTCTGTAAAGGATTGGCACTGGTGTTAACTTTGTAACCAGTGAGCTTCCAGACTGAAACTTGCAAGAACAAAACAATCCATCTCCTTATGTTACATTTTAGCTTGTTGCTGTTTATATGATACTGTCATGGTCCATAACCAAAGACTAAGGATTGACCATCATAAGGTCCTCAGTGGTAGCTAGAAGTGTGTGTCAGCATCTTATGGCCACCGTGTGTTTGAATACTGTAACTGTAACATTTGTCTGAGTAATCAGTCTATACAGACCATGTACCCTTTGAAATTAGGCCTACATGTTTACAAAAGAGCCACACATATCAATTTGGTAGCACTACTTTTCAAGCGCTCCTACAGTCACTGATTTTTCGGCTGTGGGAATTGCCGTCAAAAACTGCGCCTCGATGTCATTTTTTGTACACAACTAAAAAGAGGAGCAACGCTTTGACTTTTTAAAAGAGTACAAGGAAGACAACATAATTCTACATCACACTGGTATAAAATATTGAATTTTTATTAAACAAAAAGCACGTAATTTTTAGGTTATATATTGTTGTTTTAGCAGAATTATTCACCATTTTGTGTGTAAAATCATAGTTTTCAGTCACCCGAGTCACTTCAACTCACCTTAAAAACAAACAGCGCCATTGTGTGTCCTTAGAAAAAATGATGATAAGGAAGGTTCTGGTCTAACTATCTAAAACTTTTTCTGATTGGACCTTGTTAAGGCTGGTACTTTTAGGATTGTAAAAGATGACCGCCAATCATAATCCCACTTAGATTCGTCGTGAGCATTCAGGTTATACACAGTGTGTGTATGCTATGATAAACAGTACACGCTCCCTTCCACACAGTTCGCGCTTGCAAATGTATTACATTTTGTTGCAATCACACCATGCGCAAAATTGAGTAAAAACAAAAGAAATAGGAGTGGTTTAGGCCATAAACAAATCATTATAGAACCTGGACTTCCAGCAGGCACGATTTGTACACAGCCCAATAGAAGAAACCATAAAATCTGATATTTATGGAGATTTCACTGACTGATTTTTAGTAAATTTTGATATGAAGAAAGGGGGTACTTTTATGCCTCTTAAATTCATGTGGAAATTATGAAACAAAATGTCAAACTTGCCATATGACCAGAGTAGTAATTTCCTCTTCCAGAAAGGTACTGGGACGTAGGAGGTGACACTTTTTGTATAAACAAAGGTTACGTGGTCTAAGATCCCCACTAAGTTAACTTTGGAATATGTTTTTGATAATTTTAGAACAATGTTGATCAGTACGTTACGTTATCTCACTTTAAAGGACTAATAATACAACAGGGGGTTTTAAGCTCCTGCGATACGCTTGAGGTAATCAACAAGATCAATACAAATTCAAGTTAATCAGACACCTCTGGTGCCTCAAGGTCTCAGTATTTCTGGCCCCTGCATATTGAAAAGAATCTCGAGTTTCGGAGGTTGAGTAGCGAGCCTTGTGCACATTTTATTTATGAGCGGAGGATCAGGGACGCGCCAGCGGATAATTGCTAAATAACCATGATTGTATTGTGCCACAGGGTAGGTATTCTGTCAAGTGGCAGATAAAACAAAACGCAGACAAAATACTCTGTTTGTTTAGCCATCAAGTCATCAACCTCTTCAATGTGTTTTTGTGGTCATTTTGAGTACTTCTGTTTTTTTTAACAAGTCAAATCGCATAGCTACCAAATATCTAGTATTTCTGGAGAAACCCAAGTGCATTCCATACTGATGTAAGGATTATCCGTTTGGGTATTCGCAGGAATGGGTGTCATTCTTAATGATTTTTTTCTTGTGATGCAGTGATCACCCATGATTCCGTCTACTTTCTTTATGGCATTCAAATCAATGTTACTTTAAGCAGGTGTTTAGGTTCCTTATTTTGGGGATCCGGTCGGCCCAGTGGTTTCTTTCCCTGCCATTCACCTCTTTGGACCCCTGTTCGAATCCCACCTCAGAACGGGGCCTTGCCTGTGGATTTGGTTTTCAGTCCCTACCTGGTCCACCTCCTGTTGGGGTTTTCCTCCCACATCTAAAACTGAACGCTCAGTAGAAATAAAAAATCAATGTCTGTTTGCGACTTCAGGGAAACTGATGGAGGGGGGGTCCATAGATTCTCAGGGCCCTCACAGGTGCCTCCCATAAAACAAAATCCAGATACATGTAATTCATTTAAAAACATGGACCCTGGGCCCAGACCCCCCCACTGAAAAGTCGTGCCCCCCCCAATGACCCCCATTGAAAAAATCCTGGCTACACCCCTGCTGTTTGGTTCCCTCTATATTATATCCAGCATAAGCCTACATGAAGACTGTTTGAATGGTGTACACAACATAAGATTGGTAAGATTGAACAAATAGAATTTCACAGATTTACTGACGGCTTGCATGGTATGAATGTAGCTATGGTGGAGAACTATGACATATTTTTGCCTGACATATTTTGAGAAATGAAAAAAAAAAAAACCAATAAAAAAACTCCCTATTAGTGTTGATCTGGCAAGACCAAACTTGATGTTTGAAAGTAGTGAAAACACTCAACGTTCCCCCCACTATTTTCTTGTAACCCGGTGACCGATTAAGCTGAATTATTTTACAGGTTAGTTATTTCATGTGTAAGTTGGGTCACATTAAGTGCAGATAGTGGTCTTTGACATTTACCAATGTTGTCCATGGTGCTTTAAGACGGAAAATGTGAGCTTTTCCCGCGAGTCTTCAGAGGTTATATTGTATTCCATTTCCCGCCCTTTTTTTCTCTCTAATGGATGACTTTGTAAGCCGGATTATAACATAAGAGTCTCCCAACACTGATTTATGAAATGAAAGATGGCTTGTAACTTATTTTGTTGATTGGAAAACAACTTGAACAGGATTAAGTTTAAAAGGGTAGACTTACTGTGTGTAGGCTTGATACCAATTGTCCAGAGAATTATATGTATTTGAGTCTGAAGTACTGTCATATATGAGAAAGTTATCACCTAACACTAGTTTTCTTATTTGATTTGGCACAATGAAATAACCACCGTGTGCCGGGAAGAAGGTCGTTAAGGCTCCACGACCTTTTTCTGGGCACACAAAGTCACAACATTCTTTTGCCCCAACTTAGTCACAAACAATTAAATTGCTCTTTTGAGAAAACAAATATGGCATGAATGGTGGATGTTTGATGCTAAAATTATACCCAAGACATGTTTTTTCCATTCCCATGTGATGAAAGTCAACTTTTTTCCTGCAATGACTTATAAATGACAGAAAAACGACAACAATTTCACACTCAGTTTTCTTGAAACACAATTTTGGACAGTAGTTGCTCATGGCCTGATGCCGGTCACACTTTCGTTACATCCTTCTTCCAGGCAAACAGTGATATATGTGCGCGAAACTCACCAGCAAAATGTATTTTTAAATGTTTTCTTAAATAAATTGACCACTAAGTTGGCGACATTTTCACAGGTTGGGTTTATGATGCATTTACTGAAAACTAGAGGTGGTGGGAATGGATTTACTCCTCCAATTTTAACCCTGGACCAGGGGTGGGTGGGGGGCACAATGTGCCACCCTACCATACTTTAACCTATAACTAATCCAATTGTTTTCACCTGATGTTGGCCAATATTGTACCTTGCTCTAAGCTTGGTTGTGGGTTGTACTCAATAATTCCTGTTGAACTCTGCGACATGTTTTTTTTTATATCTCATCAATTAATTCAACTGCATAATATAACTAGGGCGGAGTGTTCCTTGAAAACAGTGACTCATCATAAAACACAAGGTGTGACAGACTTTCTTGGCTGGTTACCATGATGGTATCCGGCAAAAGTCACCCCAGTCCTATCCAAACGGCAAGTGGGTCAGAGCAAAGATGAATGGTTATTTATTCAGAAGCTTTGTGTCCCCTCTTGAGCCTGGTGTACTTAATGAATGCAACCACACACGACTGGAGGCTGCTCCTATTGCAGACCTTTCACCTCCCTGCCGGAGTGACGGGTTTGAGGCGATAAATTATTGATTGGAAGCAAAGATTGATCGCGTCATTCGTGCATCCGTTACTTCCACAGGAAGTCAGCCAAAAATTATGCTTTGCAGGATGGATTAGAAACAAAGTGGTTAACGAGTAGTGTCTTAGAAAAAAAAAATAGCTGTGGATGTATATCAACTCTGCAAGCAACGAATGGAAAGAAGTAAAATAAACTAAAGAACACAGATTATCTATTTTATAGTTGCCTTGTCATCGAATTACTGACAACATGTCACCTAATTATTTAACAACATAAACAAAACTGGATGGTACATGTACAATTTTTAATATTGTGGATTGTCATTTTCATTTTTTTTTTCCTTTCAATTCTCTGCAGGGATAACGAATTTTGTGTGAAAATTTCTTGCAGTTTGAAGCGATTTGCTTATTAGATAAGAGCTTAGGGGTAACACCTTGTAGTGTGAGGTCCTTTTTGAGTAGTTGTGACTCTGAAGAAACTACTAACACGTCCTCTAAGAACCCAAACGACACACAGAATATCTTGTACCCTGTGGTGTGTTACTGCAAGCTTATCGTTCTTATTTTTCATTTCATTTTTATTTCAGGTTTTTATTAACCAAATAAAAAGTCCAAGGATTAAAGATACAGGCTGGTCGGGGAAAAAATAGCCATCTCTCTCAGTGAGATAAGCGACTTGTTGAGCATTGTACATGTGCACATAATGTGGCCGTCTGGTAATGGCAAAAATCTTTCGTTGCAACAAACTGCTAAGCTTCAAAAGGAAACCTTTTTTTTCTGGACAGTTGATCGACCTTAAAATATTGTTCCTTCTTTTTAAACCAAGTGGGCTGCGATGATTTATTGATGATTTGTACATTGTAAAGATGATTTTCGAAAGCGTTATGCCTACTCATTTGAAGAATTAAAATAAAGTGGTTAAAAACTTTCACAATAGAATTAGGTTGGGGAATGCCTAAGTCCTTTTTGCTTTTTTTTATATGGCTAGTGTGATATCGTGCTCTTACACTCACCAACTTACAGGGTACTTTACACAATGGAAAAATGCTACCCCACAAGGTTTTCTTTGTTCTAGTGCTACCCCACAGAGAAATTCTTCAGAAAAGGGAATAATTGAAGAACAATAGGAGGACCCCGTAACTGCCATATGTAAGGGTGTGTGTTTATACACTCATTTGTGGCCACAAGAAGATGGTAGGTTTTCACGCCTCTGGAATACATTGCCTTCACAGATCAAATCATGTATGTCAGTAACTCAATTAAAAAATGCTCAAGACTTGTACAATGTCACAAGCATTTTTATCATAACTGTTGTTCTCATTACTGATGTAAATGTAAGATGCAGTCTGAAGTTTTTTGTTTGGTATTGCACCCCGTCTGCCTCTAGTATTATTTGGTCTTCTATGACCCTATATACACCAGAACCTCAAATTTGAGAATTTTGTTCACAATGTTTTGGCTTGGTACCAATGCATATTACTGCAACAGAGGATTGTCATTTGGCTTTAATTAAGGAATGCATACAGAAGTAAGGCTATAGCCCAATTGACAGCTACGGCTACGGCTTTGGCTGTTACTAAGGGTGTTGCTATGGACGTACTAAACTTCAACACATGATGATGCTGCGATCCAGCCATAGCCCTCCCCCCCCCCCCCCCCCCCCCCCGCTCGGTCTAAACATTGAAAACAACATCTCATGTAGAATGACTAATGGATGGCCGTCACATTACTCATTAGACATTACATGTCCTGTGTAAACTGAATAAATCTAGGCCAAGTCATGCTGCATGTACATTTATATTAAAGACGCTACCTGTAAATTCTGTACGCTCGTTAACATTAGGCCTATACAGAGATGTATGTACAGAACATTTGTCACAAAGGGTTTGGACTTTCCCAATAAATGTTTTTTTGTGACGTGAAAAAATTTGCATTGAAGACAATGTAAAACCAAACAGGTTAGCTTCCAACAGAAAGCTCTTTTTATAAAATTGGTTATTCCTCTTAAATACTGCCAAAGTCAAGGAAATAGTATAGCTTTGAAGACCATGCAAAATAACTGATATTTCCAGTTCTGTAATTGACTTAAGACAGGTGGACGTAAGAAAAATCTTTGACAACAACATAAGCCCATTTTTTTTACCTTCTCTAAGAAATTTGCTGGTAAAGGAAAGACAGAGATGACTCAGTAGAAAATGAATATTTCTACAATAGTTCCGTAATTGAATTAAGACCCAGGTGGACGTAAGAAAAATCCTTGACAACAACGTAAACCCTTTTTTACTCTCTCTAAAAATTTTCCTAGTAAGGGAAAGACAGAGACAACCCAGTAGACAATGAATAGTACTATTCTTGTTTTTGTTTATTTCATTACACAACCAGCAGCTCAATCACCAATAACAAGATGAATAAGAAACGAGAAAATAATTTCGGTTTTAGATGTAGGAGGAAAACCCAAATGGGGGAAAACCTATGCAATAAGGTAGGGACTGAAAACCCAATCCACAGAGGTAAAAGGCAGGGAAATAAACCACTGATCCTTCTTGACTAATCCCTCTTGACTGATCCCTTTTGACTGATTCCCATTGATTGATCCCCCTTAATTTTCTCAAAGTTTTCTTGTAAAGAAAGACTTAGACGACCCTGTAGAAAATAAAGAAAGAAAACTATACAAGCCTATTAGACTTTTATCATGGTGTGGCCATCTTGATCTTTCTCCAATCTTAATCAGTGTAACTAAACCGAGGCTGGAAGAAAAATAGTCTGGTTCCTTTTTTATGCAGTGAGAATTAGCAGTCAGTACTGTTATTGGATACAGGGAACATGACCAAGATGGTGGCAGCATGATCAAGTGCTACAGGATACTTTTATAGACTCCATGTGTTAGGAATGAGCTTTTGTGTTTTTTCTCTTTTGACATTGATCAAAATAAGTAAATTTCAGCTGTGTGTAATTGCTGGATGAACATTTACCGTTTATTCTGAAAACAGGATCCATTGACACAGTCATGTCAACATTTACAAAATCTCCCACATAATTTATTTCCCATTTATCTTCTTACCACATCCTTTGCGTAGTCAGACTGCTGTTTATTTAGCTGTTAACATGTGACAGCGATTCACGTATGATTGTTTTGTTTACTATCTATTGGGCTATTAGGCAGACCCCCCCTTTAATTCACTAAACACAATGTTGCTTTTTAGTAGTTTGAGGTTACCAGCCAAAATACCACATCATTTGTATTGTTTGTGACTGGTTCCCCATTAAATATTTTACTTAAATAATAGAGGTATTTTTAAAGGTGTGATGTATGGAGGGTCAAAAACAACCCAACAAATAATCCCTTAATCTGAATGCATACAGTATTTTTTAACAATTTTATACCAATATTAGTACATCAGTGCGTCAAGCGTTCAAACTTTTCTATGCAGCCAAGTGATTCACCGATCACGCAAGGAATTTTTTAAAACTCCTGCGTGCGATATTATACACATATGGACTGGCAATGAGGGCAATAGTGCATGTCTATGCACTCTGAGGGCCTGTGAGTGAACAGGAGAGGGTCCTATTTCCCGAGGCGGAAGGCCGAATAATGCCAGTCCATATGTGTTTTCATGTGAAAAAAAAAAATATTTCCGGACGCACGGTTTTACAACTGTATACTGTTATGAGCACTGTAAACCCCATGAGGGCGCTGTTTACCAGTCAATAGTTTTTGAAACTATTTCCCGCTTTGCAAACTATTTCCCCCAAATGAAGCGCGTGCAGTGGGTTCACGGTGGTGCAGATTTCATGCACTAGGCTGTATTAGTTCACCCCGCGTGACCATGTTTCAGCCAATCAGGATACACAACCAGGGAGAGTTGTGTTATAATTATGCATAACGCTTAGTTGTGCATCCAAAGAATGTCTTATTTACCCATCAAGATTGTGAACAGTCTGTAAAACAGGAATTGAAAGCAAGGTAAACTAAACTTCAAACGTAATTTTTCTCAGACATTAAATTGTGGCTGTAGGGCTGACTGGTGACTTTGTGATGAAACCTGAGATGATTTGTTGTGAAAATACGGCCTGTAGAATGAGGACCTGAGTGGCAATCTATATTTATGGTATAAACCTGTTTCAATCCACCAGTAAATTTAATATTGCAGTATAGTTTGTGACGAATAAACTAATGCCAGAACATGTTTTAGGAAACAAGCATGTATTTCCAACATACGTCATCACAAAATTACAAAGAAAAACTTTTCAAAAATGACCCAGTAATTGTGCTATTTTTGGTTTGAAACAGTATTTGAGAACATGGTGAAATGTGTGGAAAATATTTTTTTTTTTAAAGTTTTGATGCAGGGTTTGATTCCAAGTAGTTTTTTTAGAGGATTGGTCAAATCCCTGGATGATATTTGTACAAACTCTCTTCACTAAGTCCAGGGGAAATTACCGCTGGGAAATTTCTCGGCTGTGTGTAGGTTGCTCTGTAGTCGCAGGAACCAATTAGAAATAAGGATTGATGGAAATTGATGAAACACCTGTCCTGTAGGCTCAAAGAGATTCTCTTCCCGCTTTTACCAGCCAGAATATATTTTATTTTTAGCAAAAATGTTTATAATCGCATGATACTGCACTTTATATGCCTTAAAGACAGTCCATGTTCCTTTAGCACATACATATTCATAATAAACCAGGACCTCATGAAGACAGCACAGAAAAAAATTACTTGAACATATCAAACGTTTTTGTTGTGTGTGGTAGTTTTTTTCTTTTCTTTGGACAAGAACATAATGAAAATTTAATAGATGTAATTACTGCATCGGGGATTTATGAGTGTTCAAATGTTTTGTTCATTATTAAAAACTCATTGAGCAATGGAGTATATATTAAAGCTGTGTGCGAAGTTTGTTGACTCAGTCTAAGTTTGACCTACTCTCTAAATGTAAATGAGTGAAAAATTCACCCTCTCTCCCGAGTGGTGTCATTTTGACTCCTTTGAGAGTGAAACTCACGGTGCATCTCCCTTTTTGAGTGAAATTGGAGTGAAATTTACTATGACTCAAGTTGAAAATGCCCGTCTATCACTCTAGAAAGAGTTGTCTGCCAAATGGCTTTTTGCAAGAGTGGTATGGCGGATCTAACGAGTTGTTTATCACTCTTTTACATTAAGAGAGTATGACTTCACACAAGGTGCATTCCGTTGTCTAGGTAGTGTTGTTACTGTAATGCCTGTTCAGCACTTTTCAGTCTCTGATGGAATGTGAATTAAAATAATGAATAGTAAATCTGAAGAATCGGATATGATGTTGGGTTTGGGTTCCGGTAGGGTCACACCTATCCTTGAGCAAGACACTTGTACATAATTGCTCCATCCTTCAGATTGGATGTAGAGCCATAGGTCCCATGTCTTGTGTAATGCACTAAAAAAAAAGAACCCAGCACACTTATCCTAAAAACAAGGGGCCTGCCCTTGGTTCTTTGACATGCCTGGATTTTCTGGCATGGTCTGGCAGATGCACCGCCTCACCTTGTGTCCCTTTCAAGGTGTTGTATTATGGTTTCCTCACCTCATGAAACCATTCTTAAGACTCTCCACCCCGCATCTGATTTGATAATTGGGTGCCAGGAGTGTCATTTCTGACAGACATGGCGCATAATATTACTTATTAGTTCATTATTATTATTAACATTAATTCATTAGTCAATGGAGTAAAGCCATGTTATAAATCTCTCAGACAAAATTTTTTACCTCAGATGTTTCTGTTCTACGAGGAGATAAATTTTGCCTGATTGAATAAAGTAACAGAAACATACTGCAAAGATCATCTTTACAAATATACAGTACACTTTAGTTACATGGTGGTTCAAGTCAAATATAAATATGTGTAAATTCCCTCATCTTGACACAGGCGACTGGTAAATAATTTATTTATTAAAACACACGTCTGTCGTATCTTACTACAACAGGAGATGTGTTGTACTTGAGTGATGTCAAAACATGACAGCTGTTTGTACAAAACCCTCCAAAAGTTTTACGGCATATCAACACTGCTGATTTAGCATTCAGCATCTGGGAGCGTTTAAAGGTAGAATGTAGGATTGGTAAACTGATAGTGTAGTGTTCTTACTTTGTGTGATTCAATAAATACATGGCAAAACAAACCTGTGAACATTTGGGCTCAATCCATGGTCCGTGTCTGGAGAAAATAGTGAACAACTGTGCACATTTTTCAGCATGGAAACACATTGCCCTTAACTTCGTTTGTTATCACAAACTGCTTTTTTGCTACTGAACCAGTTAAAACATAATTGGTTGTTTTTTCAGCCTTTGAGAAAGACTCTGCTAGGTTCGAATTGTGAGGCCATTATAACCGTTGTTTTTGCAAAACATTATTGTGTAAGCTTCAAAATTGAGTACCATTTTTGGCTACAAATGCCAACAGAATTTAAAGTATTATACCACAGATTATCCCATTGCAGACTAGCAGAGGTGAGATCCTACTTAATGAGTGGAGTCATTAATCAAGAAGCCTTCAGTTTGAAAATATGTTACAAATTCTGTACTTTTATCTGAAATGGTGACAAAGTACAAGAACAACATTGGACCACTCTAGCTCTGCATATTAAAGCATGTACGGTTGGAGAACAAACAACTTCCTATCGGTCAGTTTAAAAAAATCTCATCTAGTGAAAGTACTAGTCCTACAGCAGCAGGCTGTTCTTCCAAGCCTTAAGGCTTGCTACACTCAAGGGTTATCATTGTGTGTCCACAGCAAACTATACCACTAATAACCTATGGACAAGCTTGTAATCTTCTATTTACAATAAGCTAATCCATTGTGAGCAGATAATCAGCTTTATAAGGCAGCTCAAGTGTGCTTGATCTGACCACAAAGGAGTCTGGAAACCACTTGAAATGTTAACAGTTACAAAAAGTCAATATCAGAGGATCAGGTCAATGTAAAGCACACAGGAAGGGAAAGTAGATAAAAATAGACATTTTCTACCTCTAGTTGCCAATAAACATTTTTGTGTGTGTGTGTGTGGGGGGGGGGGGGGGGCGGTGGCAAGCGGGGGGAAGAGACATAATAGGGGGGGGGGCTATTGACATATCTTACCATTCATTTGTGCTTTTTCGATCTCAAGGGGGGCAAGGGGGGAAACATATTCTGACTGGGGGGTTGGGGGGGGGGGGGGAGGGCATTCGTGTAGTTACATAAGAGAAGGCAAACACCCATACACAATTCTGAATGAATGTGTATGGCACAATGGTACCAGGCTTTGCCCATCTGGAGGTTGCCATACAAAAAGCTTGCCCCAAACCATGTGGCATAGCAACTGACTCTGTAGTCTGAGAAATTTAAACTTCAGCGATAAATTATGACTAAGCAAGTCATTGTGTCATACATTATTCAAATCTAACATGCAGATTGGCTTATTACACCGTACAGCAAACGTGTGAAAATTTCATCAAAATAGGTGATCTCTTTTTAACCACTTCCCAAGATTTGGATTAATATTCAGAATTCCTGGAGCAAATTTGTTGTTGAAAATATTTTATGAGAGTGTGTCCTCATAAAATGCGCCCTTTTTTCCCGTCTTGAATATGTGGTTTGAGTTCAGCGTTCAAAGTCTCTGACTGAGGTGTAGACAAAGTGCTAGTTGTAGTCACAAACTCAAGGACCCTGACTAGGCTGTAGACTCTAAAAATGCTCGGTCTTAGACTTACGGGTGTGAACTCAAGAAAGCATGGTTCGTAGACACTGAGTCTGTTCTAGGATTTGCATTAAGGCAGAGACTTTAAGGTGTTTACTTTAATGCCTGACCTGAATGACTTTGACTTAATCCGTGTTCAGAAACCAACTTATGGGTAAGTAATTACATCAAATGGTTAATTTAAACACCAAGGATACCTGACATTGCTTGCTAATTGGAACAGGTTGAACAAAGTTGGGGTAACTTGAGTTACGTACAGTGACTGAACAGTTGTAACTCCATGCACCTCATGCTTCATGACAGTAAGTTAACCACCATCCCGTGTCAAGTGACCAGGGGTGGATTTCACAAAGCACTAGGACTAGTCATGTCTCAGGTTAGGATGAGTAACTAGTCCTAACTTATAGGGCTAGTTACTCATCCTCCCCACTCCAGGGCCCAATGTCATGGGGCTGCTTACCAGAGAATTCTGTGCTTACAGTACCCGGTAACATGCATATTTTTACGGGCTGCAGCAGAGCCACGGCACAGCCATGAAATTTGGCCTAGACCGGAAACTCCAATGCAAATATAGCTTTTGATAAAATTAGCTTGTGACTTAGGATTGATCTGAAGCCCTTAGCATTTTGCATGATGATAACCATTTCCTTGACATAATTTTATTGAAATAGGATACAGTGAAAGCTGTCTAATCTAAACACTACAACCATTTTACAGACTTTTTCCCCCCTTATTTAATTACTTTCGCAATGGAAAAGAAAGACCAAGTTTTCAAAACGTATTCATAATAATTTGACCTACATATCGCAGTAATTTGTAGTCTCTGTGGAGACTGTAATATCCGCTGTTGTAAATATTCATGATTTTGTCGAAATAAGCGTATTGGCGCATGTAACCATGACTTATGCTTGCTCAAGCATGGTAGATCATCTGTAGCTTGATCTGCCCACAATGCAAACAAATACTCCCTGCTAAGTGCACCTGAGCTTTTTGGCTGGATGCAAGCCAAAAAAAGAGGTTGATTAAAGGTGGATCTGTCAAAGAAATTCACAAATTCATGGTCCTGTACCGCCGGCAAAAAACATATTTGAAGATGATTGTTATTAGAGTGTAAAAGTAAAAGTGGAATGTGTTTATAAGATGTATCAACAGTTTTTCTTTGGACAAAAAGTTGGTTGAAATCTCACACTGTCATCTTTATGATTTGACAATAATGTGTGTGCTTTGCATATACAGAAATTCAAGACTCTATAGCAGGGTTGGAAAAGTACCTTTCCACATTCCCTCCCCTCCTCCCTGCCTCCCCTGAGTGGTCGGAAGATCATGTGTCTTGCTTATCTCCCTTGAAAACTCCCTGAAAATAGCACATTAAGATGTCTTATTTAAAAATCGGCAGGCCCTTCGGTTGTCTGTCTCAGATTCAAATGTTTTAGTGAGAAATTACCTCTTTCTCAAAAATGTTACTTCAAATGGAGTCGTTCCTAACGATGTTTTATACTATCAACAGCTCTCCCTTGCTCCTGGTAAGTTTTGATGGTCATTTACTTTTGGAGTAATTACCAAAAGTATCTCCTGCCTTTAACGCTTCATTTTACCCACTCAAAGAGGACAGATGGGGCTGAAAAATGTTGCTGAATTTCTCCTTATTGTCAGGGAATCGACTTCACCTTCACCTAGGCGTTGTCCATCCACTGCAGGGTGTTACCCTCTGTCAGAATCGTCCATGTTGCTCTTTCGTTTGTCGCCGTTCCATTTTTTCTTTGGCCTGCCTTCTGGTTCTTTTTCCTACTCTCTGGGTTGCCATTCTGTGATTCTTACTGTCCATTCTGTAGTCTGTCATCCTTGCTAAGCGCCTGCTCATTTCCATTTCATTTTGTTGACATTATGGGAATTAGCTTGGCAGTGTGAAATGCTTTTTAAAGGTCCTATTTGCAGTGGTATTTTTTCGAATTACATTTGAGGGTTTAATATATGGTTTGATATTAATGAAACATAATACTAACGATAAGAGTTTGTCATGAGTCATTGTACTTGAACATCCTTATTTGTCTTATCCATTCTGATATAACCTGGTAACATGCTTTTAGTGATATAGACCTTCATGTCGGCACTGAATGACAATGCATATGCAGTGACATTGCACCCTCCAGACCATTTTGCTCTGGTATGCATTACTATACAGTCATCCAAATCAGTTGGTATTTTGGATCTGATGGGGAATCTGTGCAGACTGACACCATCTTTAGTACTGTTGCTGAAACCAGTTGCAATAAGGCTCGATGGCATTTTCCATTTTTGCAAAAGCCAAATATCAAGAGACGTCTTGAGTTTGCACACTGTTTCACATCCACATGTATTGATCGCTGTAGACCATCAGACGACATGTTCCTAAGTCTACATCATGAATTTG
This sequence comes from Marthasterias glacialis, assembly GCA_911728455.2. Taxonomy (NCBI): domain Eukaryota; kingdom Metazoa; phylum Echinodermata; class Asteroidea; order Forcipulatida; family Asteriidae; genus Marthasterias; species Marthasterias glacialis. The sequence goes on along the minus strand of OU452238.1, from coordinate 13,851,333 downwards.
TCTCCTTTCCAGGGCATGGGTTCCACCCCCTCATTTTAGTTTTTTTTTTTGCGATTTAAACCTCCAGTAAATCTTGGGAAAACTTGCATTTATAGGTTTAAATGTGCCTATTTTACAGTTGAAACTAGAACCACATGCCAATTGATAGACCTTTCAAGTAGTGTGAAGTACTTAAACGACTCTCTGTAGATGATGGAGTGAATAGGGCTAAGATGTCTTGATCAGTTGATTAGGCTGTTTGATTGAACAGGTTGATCATTAGATGACCTTCTACAACCCTTAACTTGCATAAGGAGAGTAAATTATTACTCTCAAGTAGTACCGGTGTTAAAGACAAAGTATGGGTTGGATAATCAGCAGTTAAAATTTAATAGTTTCAGTATAGTACCACTCCTCAAGAGAAATAGTTCCTTCTGCTGGACAGTCAGAGTCAAGATAAAGACACTCAAAATAACTGATTGCTTATTTTGATTGCAACAATCGGAATAAGCATGTATACGAATGTGAGAACGTGACAGAACATGAACCCCTTGTTCATTCTTTTCACGGAGATGTGATTGCCTGTCAAGGCTGCATCCAAACTAGCGGCTGTGGCTACAGGTTGTTGCCAAGGGCAGTCTTTGCTTCAATGCATGATGACCAAGCTGCAGCCATAGCCGGTACTTTTGTTATTATTTAAAGGTCTACTCTCTTAATGTAAAAGAGTGAAAACATCACTCTCTTGCCCGAGTGGTGGTGTAATTTTCACTCTTTTTAGAGTGCAATTATCTCTAGTTTGCTCTTAAAGTGAAATTTGAGTAAACTTCACTCTGAATCGAGTGAAAAAGAAAATGTTTCCACACTAAAAAGACTTGTCCGCCATATGGCTCTTTTAAAAGAGTGGTATGGGGGACAACTCTTTTTAGAGTGGAAATATTTTCTTTTTCACTCGATTCAGAATGAACTTCACTCAAATTTCACTCTAAGAGCAAACTTCAAAGAGCAAACTAGAATGAATTGCATTCTAAAAAGAGTGAAAGTTACACCACCACTCGGGCAAGAGAGTGATGTTTTCACTCTTTTACATTAAGAGAGTAGAGGATGGGGGCGAACAACTTTTCCAAAACAAAAAATATTATGACAGGAAACACAGTAAAGGGTACCACTTTGCATCTGTCTCGTTAGTAGTTTTCCTCTGCTCCTTGATCAAAGAATCCCCATACCCCTATGATTAAAGACAAGAAAAGTGCGGTCAATTTGCAACTCCGATAAAGCATTCCTTGCTTGCTTGCTTTGTTCATCATCTTGAAATCAGTTCCGGAAGAGAATCTCTAGGTCAACCGCATCATTTTTGGAGAGAGGACAGGTTGTCTTGTTGGATAATGATAATTGGATTTAACAGAAAGACTGACCAGTACCTGTGGCTTTTAACTATTCTTCTCGGCCGCTCCTGGTGACATTTTCACTATCCCTCATTAGTATTCATTGATTTTACCACTGCGACTATTTGAAAGTCCGGATTTCACACTTTGATTGATACGGAGTAATAAGAGTGGCTGTGCCGTCAGGGTGGCATATTGCTATTCATAGCTTTTTATGTCTGATCATATCTTATGGTGAGATTCCACACGTATCCATTCCAAATGGCATCAACTTTTATTTTGTTTTACAATGTGGAGGCCACAACGAGGAATGTATCAATTATGCAAATTGAAAAGTGAAATTGAAATGCATTGTGAAATGTTTCCTTCGTCTTTCCCATTTAAATTTTTTTTTAAAGAACTCTCGCAGAAATGACATGTGGTCCATGTTTTGATGTTTGGATTTGTTTTAATATTGGCAAATGTAGTTTTGTTTAATGGATACATTAAACGAATGCCGAATGATTCCATATTTCAAAAAAGTTATTTGGACAGGAAAATTGCCGAAGCGTACAAAGAAATTGGTGACAATGACGTAGAGAATGGATTTGTACTTTTGTGTCACACAATTTATGTCAGTATGACAGTTGCAAGTTGATATTTCTGTAGCCTTATGCTTATGGTATTAAGAAAGATGTAGATTGTATAAACAGGAAATGTCTGTTTAACACTTGCTATGGTTTGATAAAGCTTTGTCTCCCCTTAGAAAAAGGTAGCTATTTTGTCCCTCCCTCACTTTCTACCAAGCTATATAAACATTTTCCTTATAACAAATGATGGGGTGTATCTTTTTTTGACAGCACACAGACATGAAAATCATCTTTTTGTGTGTGAATGTTGGCGAGCACATTTTCATTCCTGACAAAAGGAACTTGATGCAGCCTTTTCATTGTTTTCATTAGAAATATCAATATTTTGAAAGCGTGGCTACCCCTGCAAGCAGACCAAAATAGTCTGGTACCATGACCAATGCATCTATGCAAAACCTTTTTTTGAATCAGGGAGTAAGACTTAAGATGGCTACCATATGAATAAGGCCAATTGTGGGAATATTGATATACCAAATATAATATGTAAACTTCGGCCAGTCTGAAGCGTTCATGGTTGTATGTACAGCTTGTCTAAAATGTCTTTTGGCTATTTCTTGTTTAAACCAAACTACATAATTGTTTTATTCTTATGAAAATGCTTTTTGATAAAAAATGAACGCCTAGCTCAAAATTCAGGTGAAACCCTTCCTGCCATCAACTTAGAATTCATTGCTTTCGTCGAGTTTTATTTGATATCACCACATTTACTACATATATTAAAAAGTATATAAAAACACAAGGAGCTAAAAAAAATTCTCTCAACAAATAAAAGACAAATGTTGTAAAAGTTAGATTTGCATAAATTCTTATGTTGGGATGATGTCATGAAGTTATTAAATTGGTTTCCAATGGTTTCCTAAGAGAGACAGATGTAGAAAAAGAATACTTGGCAGACAATGTACATCTGATTTCCAAAGTCCCTGTGTGTTTGATGATGAATTTATTATGCATCATAAATGCATTGACTCAGTTAAGTACACTTAATCCATGGCCTTGAGTTACAACTTAATTACCAGTATTTACCAAGCTTAATTAGAAGGTCAAATTAGATTGTTTCAGGGGAAGTTTGCCTGTTTGTGTCTGTTTAGAAATATGACATGAGTGGTTTGGAAAAGACAACTTTCAATTCAGTCCTTCAATAAACCCTGCCCGGAATATGGGAGATTCACAACACTGTACCCTCTATAGTTTAGCCTGGAGGGACCATGTTCCCAAAAAAGCGGCCACCTAAACAAAAATCACTCTCACAATTCAGGGGCTCGTGGACAGTTTGGATGTTTTATTGGCTGACATGGAATCGAAAATCATTCACCAGCTGCACAAAAAATACCATCTCATGCCGTAAGCATGAAAATATATGACCTTGCTGCTTTGAAAAACCAAAAATTGAACTCAAACAATTGGGGTCGTGTGGCAGGTGCTGCATGAGGACCAAGAACTCGTCGACCTTTTCCCCCATTATGCTGCTATTGGTTATTATCAAAAGAGAAGAAAGTTTAAATCTGAAAGCTCACTGACTATAAGTTCAACAGTACCTGAACTTCTCCACCTGAAACACTTTGAGAGCCAACAGATCACTGTTGCATATTGCAATTCCAACAAGTGAAATCAAACTGATATGAATGTGTTACAAAAGCCCTAGAGAAAAAAACATAAACAGGTTTTCGTTATCACTACGACATGAGGAAGAAAATTAACTTTCCTTTTTACCTGAATGCATAATTTATGCAGATAACATATGTAATTTACATGTTATTTTGTTTGCTTATAAAAGTTGAAGTGACGTCAGTAATTATTTTAAGAAATTTCTGTCTGAAATTAGGGTGAGAGTTTGCTCTCTGAGCCTCTGAGTCCTAGATAGTTCTGATACACAGAATCTTAGAGAACACAATCACAGTGTCAGACACACTCTGTTAGTATTAAGGGAAGGTTGAATAAAATGAAAATGAAATCATACCATCGTTGCTGATTGGTAGGTCAGAGTACGCTTGACAGTACTCTTCTAGATGTTCCAATCTTTTTAAAAAAAAAGAACTACTGTAATTTAAAATTAAATTCATCCGAACCATAATTTACCAGGCCCCTCATGCACTTATTATCTGCACAATAAATCTGTGTCAGATTTAACCTCACCAGATGCTGGATGAAACTTTAATGAACACGCCATTATCTGCAAATCTTTCTTTGTGCACTTTTTTGATCTCAAGGAAACCTTTTAGCTGGGTGCAATTTCCTGACTGAAATAGCCATACCATGACTCAGTGTTTGAAATTTCTATAAGCCCAGACTAAGATACTGTAAGGGAAATTTATTCAGCTTCGGAGATGGCTAGTCGTTACAGACCAATTTATTTTTAATTTAATGGCAATGCTGAGAAAAGATAGTCATACTATCACTCATCCTTAAAACTCATTCCTCTTTTAAGCAATTTTCAAGGATACGTGAACTAAATGTCCGTCTAAAAATCTGCACCGATTACTCACAGATTAACTGTTTTGTCATAAAAATACATTTGAATTAGCTGTGATTATTTCCAATTAAAAGAGCCGGTAAAGCAATATTTTCACTCTGTGAATGTTTCTGGAGAGAGGGGTAGGGCTTGAGCAGCCCCGCTTAGAACCCTTGCTCCCACCCCCTCTTGCCCCCTTCCTCTTGCCCCAAAGTGAGATCACAAAAAAATGCCCAAAAGAATGGTTCGATACATTAAATAGCCCCCCATGTATTTGCTCCCGCTTGACCCCTCCCCCCAAAAATGAAAATGTCCGGTTATATGCCTCTGTTTGTAAACCATGCTAGTCTTTTTTTTTTGACATTTCACCTAAGTCGTGCATCCCATTGTCCAGTACAAATATCAGCAAGTCATTGAACGTGTGTTAACCTGTCAAGGAGCCGCATGATCGCATTTTAGTCATAAATATATGCATTAAAATGTGAAGGAGAATGTAGAGCAGATATGCATTATTTGTGTCAACAAACCAGATCTGCACTGCACACAGTCCTCACATTAGCTCTCTAGGGACTATTCATTTCTGTATTTAACCATCACCATACGCCCAGACATGGCTATATATTTCGAACTAAAAGATAATGGGACATATAATATGAAACCTAGATGTTGTTTTTTTTATTTAGAACTATGGATACTTTCGTCATGGGTCAGGAAGAAGGTCATTCATCCTTTTTCCGGGCACACGAATTACAACTTTTTGCACCAGCAAAAGGTCACAATCAATAATATGGCTACTTTGAAAAAAAGTAGTGGATGAATGTTGGTTATTTGTTGCTAGAATTACTCCTAAGACATGTTTTTCCATTCCAATGTGGAATTTAACTTTCCTGTAATGACTTACAAATAGCAGAAAAATGACCAAACTTTGCACACTAAGTTTTCTCGAAAAAACAGTTTTGGACAGAATTGCGTACAACCTTTTGCCGGTCACACTTTCGTTACGACCTTCTGCCAGGCACACGATGTTTTGTTAAGACAGGAAAACATTAGAAAATGTCTATTGAGGACATCACCTTTACTTTGACCTTTTTGGTCGACTAGAAGTAGGTAAATCTTGTGGCCGTTTGAGGCTGCTGTAAGGTTTTTGAAACTAATAATTTGTTTGTGCTTAATTATGATGACTAGTCCTGTTCTTGGTCATTAACCCTTGCAGTACCCTGTGTTAAAGGTGTTTAATGCCAGGCATTAGCTGTTAATTACTACTTTCTTTGAAGAAATTGCAAATTCAAATTCTAGAAACAATGACTGCAATCATGGCTATACACAAGTTCAAAGCTGACTTCCAAAACTTTGTTATGGTCACGACTTGAACTTTCACCAAGTTTTTGTAAGGTCGCTTGGTGTTTTGTACCGTTACAAGTGCCTTATGAGTAGGACCCATTAAGGCCAATACAAAGTCTGGAAAATGGCAGATTTGTAATCAGCCTGGGACACATCTACGGGTACAGTAATACCTGTTCGTCAGGAGCTGACAGAGGGCGCTGTTTACATCAGTGAATAGATGGGTTATGCATATGCACTAGAAGGTGTTTGCTCTTTAACTGAGAGGTGGGGGAAGGTGAAGGGGGTAATTTCCCCCCTCCCTTCCCCCTTTGAGCATTTCATTCTGTTGAAACAATATATCCCCACACTGCAGTGAAACAATGTTCTCTAAAAATTAAGTTTTGGTTCGAATTTTAAAGTAAGCTCTTCTGCAAACTGGAATTTTAGTTTGTTCAAGTCTCTGTCTTTAAAGAACCAAATGTTGGGAAATCAAGTACTGCTAAAAAAGAAATCAGGTTGCCAAGATCAGGTTTTAGGTGGTTTACCGCATTGCTTCAAAATCAGCACGCCATGATGGTTGCCGATGTTGTTTGGATGCAGATTTCACCCAGAATCCTTTGTGCGCCGATCATTTCTGGCCATGCACTCTGGGACATGCATATTGGCTATTGTCGTTTTGTAAAATATTTAGATATTAAAATATTTAAATATTAGATGACAATTGGAATTTTTATTGCAAAATGTCATGTGGTCTTGCAAAATTATAGACAGAAGTGTAAGACATTGGTGTTTGGTTTTGTACACAATGTTGGTTGATTTTGTTTTGCATTGCCACCTCAGAGGACACTAAAGTAAAAACAAAAATGCATTTTGGATACTGATAATTGTCAGTTCAATTAGTACACGACTCCAGTGCCATCTTTTAAAAGTGAGCTAGCTTAAAGATTAAAAAATTAAGTTGTTTCAATAATTACTCCTACTCTGTAATTTAAGATCAATATTAACATCTGTGTGTGTGTGTGTGTGCTTCAGGCAGGTTCTGCTGTTCACAGGTTGCAATCTAATTTCAATGAATCATGGATGGGAACCATAGCCATTTGTTGCCATAGCAACCAAGCGATTTCAATTCTCCCATCACATTTCAGCTAATGTATGTTCAGTGTATGGGTGGTAAATTGTTGGAGCAATGAGTGACCCAGTTGTGTAGTGATGTCACATGGGATGCTGCCACATCAGGCCTTAGTCTAGTCTGGGTTCTGAGACGCTTGTGTTGTTTCTCATTGTAAAAGTCTACTGTTTTGCCTTTTTATCAAAAAATAATCCACAAGGGAAACTGACTGGGTAAATTTAGTTCCATTTTGGGGGTGAGCAAACAAAAATTGGCTTGAACCGGATTTGAAACTGCGACCTCCGGATTAACATGCTGGCACAATACCAACTGATCTATCTAGCCCTTTGATGGCGGTCTCCCTATTCTGTCAATATCTTTGTTCAGGGGGTGCCAGTCAGAAGCCATTCAACCTTTTGCCTTATGCCTTTTTAATGATTAGTTTTTGTGTGAATCTTCTGTGAAAAAAGCTTGAAATACATGTGAGACAAGCTGAAGTCATAATTTAGTAACACAGGGGCTAATTTGAAATGAGATTGCAGGGTTTACCCCTACATTTTAGATTGTCATTTATCTGATTTGTGGTTAGGTTTTGGAGTTTGAATAATTTCTATTATGGTTACCTTTGGTCGTTTATATTTTGTAAATGTTTTTCTTCGATTAATTTTTGCTCTTCTGCTAGGGTTTTATTGTTTAGTTTTAACTTTACATTTTGTCCAGCACTTTGGGGTAGTCTCTATATAGGGTGCTCTGTAAATTGCATTATTAGTACTTTTAATGTCAGCATCCTGACAATGCTTTATTTTTTAGCTTTTACTTAACTACCACTTTGGTGGATTTTTTTCGCACAATACCTTAAATGAAAACTTATAACTTTTTGAACCTCTAAAAACAGCTATTTAAAATTTTAAGTCTAAAGTTTGGGGTTTAATCGGCCAAAAATCGGACCTAACATATTTAACTGTCAAGACTATTGGAGGCTTTTATCGCAACGTGAATTAAAAGCTACAGGAAGGCAGCAGAGAAATTGTAGCCTCAATTTCATACAAACCATAACGACAAATAGCCTCATTTTCATACAAACCATAACGGCAAATAGACCTCGAATTTCCTAGCTGGAGACAATTTAACACGAAGTGGGACAACATTGTGTGGAAGCTGATGACGTTAATAAGTGGTCATTTGATCAATTTCACCTCTGCTGGGGAATTTCTTTTTGGATGGTCTAACACCTAAAGGAAGCGTTTGGCCTTGTGAAATGAATTGGAAATAAGTGCATCACTGCCTAAATTATAGATCACTAAATGCACCAGTTTTGTTCTCATTATTACTAGATGTTCATGTACAGCAAGATCAATGATAATTGTAATTGCTGGTGCTAATAATTTTTGTTGTCAAAAATGTATTAGCTTTTTTTATAGTTTGGGCAGAATGAAGTTTAAGTATATCATGACAAGTGTGTTTCATCTGAATTACACAGATCTTGTTAGATGATGGAGTGATTTAGCTATAGTGCCATTAATTATACGTTAATTTATTTCGTCCTGTTTTACCAGGGCAGAACCATCAGTTGTTAAAGAACTGCTCTCCCTTAGGAGCCCAGGGGTGGATTTCACAAAGTGCCAGGACTAGTCTTATCTCGAGTTAGGATGAGTAACTAGTCCTAACTTATAGGACTACTCATAAGTTAGGACTGGTCTTTAGTTAGGACTAGTTTTGTGAAATCCACCCCTGGATATAAACTATACAAAGACAACGACAAAATCAAACTAGAAATTCAGTTTTTGTTACTTTACAAAAACAACGGTGTTCATAAATGACATCATCAAGAAGCGGTAGTTAGGCCACCAAGGTTGCCCCCCTCCTACATATTGATAAGATATTAAATGGTTCAGTACATAAAATGATAATGTCATGATACATTTCAACCTGACATTATGGCTTTTTAAAAATCTAACTTTGACTTAATGTACCAGTAAGTCAGTACCTGATGACATCATCATGACATCATGTTGCTATTGTGCTGTCTTCATCTTGAGGTTCAATTGCCTGATGAGTTTCAAGGCACAATTCAATTTCAATTTTGACTTATGCTGGAGAGAAGAGTTGAGGTCAAGAAGAAGAAGAAGACGAAGACGATGAAGAAAAAAAAAACCCGGAACAATAACAAGAGGTGTTTGATCAGTTGCACAAACACCTAAAAAACATACAGTATCTAAACAGGTCATATACAATTTGTATGGATTTGTAATTACACAGAATTTCTCAAGATCCTGCTCTCTGTTTGAAATTGTTTGTCCTTAGTTCCTCTTTTCGGTGTAATAGCTGCTTACGTATGCTGTTTTATGATATTAATAATAATAATAGGCAGTTTTTATATAGCGCCCTTAACTCAAACAGGGTCCTTAGGCACTTCACAGAGTTTAAAAACAAAAACAAAAACAGACTAATTAAAATTAAAATTAAAATTAAACAGTAATTCTAAAAAAAAAACTTCACAAGTACTGATTGAGAGGTACTGAAGGGACCGAGCACGACTGTAGTGGTATGCCCACAATGAAAGCATAACCCCTAGCCGCAGTCGGTCGCTTCAGCATAACTAAAATAGCACTAGAAAAAAAGTTAAATGTTAAGGGTAAAATGACATTAACAAGTTAAATTTAAACCAGAAAGCTAAAAAAAAAGCACATGATAAAAGAAATATAAGTCTAAAATTACAAGGTGTAGGAAGCAGAGAAACACTTTCAAAAATCTAATTCCATAAAGACATCACATTATACAGATGAAGCCAGATTAAATATTGCCACTCCCTGTTCAAAGGCAATTACTGGTTAAAAAGGAAGGTTTTCAGCTTTGCTGTTTTATAAAGCAAAGTATTCAAACAAGTAACTATCCTCACCAGTAAAAAGTTCTGAATCAGAGAAGCTCCACTTGAAATGCAGTATCGGTGTAGATATGATAGTGACATGCTGGACCATGGACATACACATGCCCACACTTACTAGCAAGTCAGCTCCACTCAGCCAGAAAATCCAATTTCCCAAACTGCCAGAAATCAATATCAGCGCTCATGCTGAAGACTGGCAGTGGGGGTAAAGATACTGGAAAAAGGGAGTCTTGCTCTGTGGGAGAACAGATGCAATCATAGTCTGCTTGTTAACTTGTAAATGGACTAGTGCAGCTATGTGCAGCGATTTCATTGACCTGAGATTGTATGTCAGAGTTGTATATTGCACTACAGCAATGTATATTGGACTATAATTGCAAACATTTGTGTGCAACCACATCACTGGTGTGCTTTTAAAAAATCCCTCTCTTTTGGGGGGTTGGGAGTGGGGGTTATAAAGAAAGGAAAACTTCGAAACCAGTCTGATATATCATTAATTTTGGGTGGACAAAGGAAAGTTGAGTAGAATGGGATTTGAACCTGCGACTTCTCGATTTACACGCTCTACCAACTGAGCCATATCTAGCCTTATGATGGCAGTCTCCCTAATTTGTCAATATCTTTGTTGGGAGGGGGGGGGGGTGTCAATCACCCTTTTTAATGCCATATAGCCAGGGATCAGGCCAACTTTATGATACAACCGAAAGCATCAGTAAGGGAATCACCATAAGGGGATACAACTTTTTTCTTGTTAGTCGATTATATCAATTTTAATGAATATGTGCACTAAATACCAGTCTTTTGTAAAGTATAGTCGCCAAGTATTGTAGAGATTATCTTAGCGTAACTTAATATCAGGGATGGAAAATTTCAAACTTTTGTCTGAGTTCAGACGCTTGTTTTGGGGAACTTTTTGAAGGGGCACCAAGGCCAAGACCAGGGGCAACAGAGGCCATGGTCTCTGAGCCACTGTGTAAGTGCAAGCATCACTTTGAAATCTCCTGGGTTTGAATTCACCTGCCTTCTGGGTCCCAGGTGGCCTGATGATCTATTTCTGGGTCACTTTACCAGAATCCAAAACAAATGTCCCGATTTGAGCCAAATTGCGGGTCACATTGACACCGATTCTGGGTCAGCCTGACCCCAAAATGGATCAGCCCCCCCCCCCAGGACCCAGAATCAGGGACAATTTGGACCTGGGAGTTTTCATTCCCAAAAAGAAAATTCACGGACAAAAAGAACGATTGTGCAAAGGAAGCCTGTTTTCTTAATGCTTGTCCCTCTGTGTCTCCGCAGGAACGAGCTTCCTATGTGGTGTGCTTGTGGCACCAGTCAGAAATGAGAATGAAGAGGTCATAATGGTGATCATGAATTTTGAAGATCTAACCGAGATCAATAAAGCACCGTCTGCATCGTCAACACTACATCCTAATGATACAACCTCGACGTCAGCTTCTAGCGGTAGCGGGCATAGTGCACCAATGAACAGGTGGAAGAGAGTCAGAAGTAAGTTGGATGAATTCATAAAATAACCTCTCGATTCAAGATTAATAAGTTCAGATGTGGATTTCACAAAGCGTTAGGACTAGTCTCATCTCCAGTTAGGATGAGTAACTAGTCCTAACTTATAGGACTAGTCATAAGTTGGAACTAGTCCTAAGTTAGGACTAGTTTTGTGAAATCCACCCCAGGGCAATTTTACACAGCTGCTCAAAACACAAAAAGTAGCTAAGCGCAAAATAGTTTTGCTTACCAAAACAAGGTAAGCAGCCAAACTACCATTCCACATGTACTGTCTGTGACTGGTTCCCTACTGATTTTTGCTTAGCAGAAAATTGCTAAAGAAGGGCTCTAAGGTGGAATTCAGATTTGGGATGCACTCATTTTCCAATAGATAGAATCCTTATGAATGATGGAAACAAATTACACGTCTCTAACCTCGTGCTAGAATGATGTAAAATGTCATTATATTTTATACGCTTTCAGAGCGAAATTTGAAACGTGACATCACTTTTAATGTAAACACAAAATGGGTCTGTACATTCCACACAGGCATTAGTAGACCAGCCAAACTTCAACAAGTGCTCTAGAAAGTGTGGCCAGCAAGTATTTGAAATTACACTTTACCGTTTTAGATCAATGGATCATGGGATGGGAAATAACCACCAGATATCATATTTGACCTTTGTGACCTTGAAATTTCAAATCAAGGGTGGCGTCCGCCCTAATTTTATTCCCCATCCTGTTAACTGTTGATCCAACATGGTTGCCTGCTACCCCAAACAAAAAATGCCATCTTAAGTATAATTTCACACAACTGGCTCACATAATTAGGTCCTGAAACTTGCTGAAAATGTTAACAGCAATAAGTATATCAATAGTTTGTGCCCCCCCCCAAAAAAAAAAAAAAATATGTGCCAAATGTTGGGATTTTTTACACACAGCAATAAGTATATCAATAGTTTGTGCCAAAAAAAAAAAAAAAAATAAAAATATGTGCCAAATGTTGGGATTTTTTACACACACGTCTCTTTGTGAAAAGTGAAGAAATATGCATTTTAGATGGAAGAATACTCTGTGGTCCTCACCTAATAACAATTTTGAGTTAATTTTTTGCAATATAATAATAATAATAACAATAATACGAGACATTTTTACAGCGCATAATGCATGAGCCTCTATGTGCAATAAACACAGAACATAAAACAAAAATACATAAATTAAAGTTATGAAAATGTAGATTCAAACAAGTGAGTCTTTAAAAGTCCTTTAAAAATGAAAACAGAGACAGCTTGAAGAATATGAAGTGGCAAGTCATTCCACAATGAAGGTGAAGGCTCTTTGACCATAGAATTTTGAAGAAACAGTAGTTTGCATCAGAAAGGATTGGCCAGCAGAACCAAGAGGACAAACAGGAATATAGTTATCCAGTAAAAAGAAAAAGCAGAGAATTGTAAAATAATATTTGCTAAAAATGTAGTAGTTTTATTCTGATAGTTCACTGGTTATAAAGTTGATGACAGTTATGGTGTTTCCAGTCGAAGAAATAGCATTTAAAGACCTCCAAAATTACTGGTAATTATATCAATTGCAGCATTCAAAATAAGCATGCATATGAAAAGAAATGCCTTAAAAAACAGATACTATTTTGTGATGTTTTCTCAAAGACATGACCTTCTAAAGATGGTAAGAATTTCACAGGTCGGCTGTCTGGTTGGTAACTAGAAGATTGGAATTAATGTACTTCCAAAAATCAATGATGTGTTTGGAAACAATTCCAATCCTCTAAAATCAATGGTGTATTATGCCTCTTGAAGGAGAAAAACAAACATTGACTGCTCCGAGTACAAGCCAATAATTGCCCAGAGATGTCTTGCCTATAGAGGGCACTGCACAGTGAACCATGGTCGAGTTCTGACCATTTTTTTTTAGTGCCACATTTCTCTCGTTTGAATGAATAAATTTTAACTGGTCAGCTTTGAACACAAGAGGGCACACATCAGCTGGACTATCTTATAGCTCTGATAGTCTGTAAGTGAAAGGGAAAGTACATAATTTATTTTGGAATTAAGATTAAGTTCATTTCCATGAACAGTTACAATCAACTTGTAAAAATTCATCAAGTTCATTTTATTTCATTTCATTGATTAGTTCTGGTTGTGAAGCCATGGATTCTCAGAAAAGCAAACTTAATCACTATACGAGCCAAGTACCCCATGGAGAGAAGACGGAGAAGGAGTTTCAGTTTTAAATGTGGGAGGAAAACCCAAGAGAAATATTCCAGGGAAAACCCACGCAGTCATGCAGGGACTGAAAAATTCAATCCACATAGTGCCCCCTGGCAAGCTTTCAGACGGACCTAAACAATTTTGTTGTTGTTGACAATAATTACCAATTCTGTTTTTTTTTTACTTAAAGGCAAAATAAATACACTGGGCTGGATTTCACAAAGCACTTAAAGGTTCATCTTAAGATGAGTTCTTAATATCACCATGAATTAGTAGCAGGTCCTTGGAATGTTTTTATTGAATGTTTATGTTTGGTTTGAAAAGCTCTACTGTGCAATCTGGAGCATTTAAAATGGTTTTATGGTAGGATTTTTTGTGAATTTGATATAAAAATCAGCCGTGATTTCTGCGTATTGGCCCGTAATTTGCGCGTATCTGCCCGATACGCTAGCTTGTGCATGGGGAGAACCCTGCAATGTATTTGCTTGGTTGCCTTGGCATGCTTGCCTTAGCTGATCAATTTCACCTCAGGAATTTGTTTGAATCTTTAAAGTCTACCTAAGAAGGAAAAGCGTCTTTGTCATGTGGAAGAACGGATTCATTCCTGACATCCAGTTAGTCTAGAAAAATGACACTTTCCAACCAACCTGTGAAAATTTCATTCAGTTCAGTGATCACCATGTGAAAACAAGGAGACAGAAAAAAGAATTGTGGCAGATATTTTGAGCATGTTCTAATCATGGTGGCAATAGAAATAAGTGACAGTGATATGTGGGTTCTTTAAATGCTATTTCCATGACTTGGACAATATTTCGGACAAAAATCTTTCTCTGGAAGATTGGTGTGGAGAATCGGTATGAGCTGGTATAAAAGTTTATTCAGTGAGCTTTTAAAAAAAACCTGCCGGCGCGCACATGCGCGTAGTAACTGGGTTATTCCATTTACTGCTGTAACACAGCCCCTTTAAGACACATCTCTTTAATGTGAAGAACTGAGAATGGTTTCATCTATTTAATGTTTTTATTGTGGGCTGTCATGAGCAGTGCACTCACTAGGATCAAGTGTTTAAAGTGAATAAGTTTTGGGAGCAGGCGCCATAAGCACCTATGCGGCGCTTTATAAGATATCATTGTGATTATTATTACAACTTATACACCACCATTTTAGTCAAGTTCCTTGTGTGAACCACTGACCGAAAAAGACTAACTGCCTGTCTCAGCTTGGTTTTCATTGATTCAACAAACACGAGATGACGACACCATTATTTAATAGCTTGAGTGGAAGGGTTATCTCATTGAAAATAAGCCCCTATAAACACTTGATTCGATTTCCTTTAAAGAAATCATTTGAAGAAGTTGTCATTTTGGAATTGTTTATGATAAACAAATACTTTCATACTCTTCCTCGGTTTGTCTGTTTTCCATTCCATTCATAAAGCTGACGTGGCATATTTCATTTTGTTTCAAAAAGCAGCAGCTTTGTGCTGTTATGTCCTAGGGTAAAAGTGAGGCAAAATACTTGTTATTTATAGACATCAACATTTTAAATACAAAATAGTTTGCTCAAAGTTGTATATCTGCTTTTTGTTTTCCAGATAACCACAGGACATTCCGTCTTCGTTTACCATCCTTGTATAAACAGCAGAAGCTACAAATGCCTGAAGACGTTAACGGTGAAAACGTAGATCCCGAGAACCCAGCCCCTAAACTTGAGCCCGACAGTTCCCTGCCGCTAATGGGACTTTCAAAGAAGGACCTAAACGGCCAACACGAGACGCCAATCTCCCCAACAATGTCGGCGCGATCGTTGCAGTCGGACTCTGCGCATTTAAATGCCGAGGCTACAACTAGCTCTGCTGATTCTGGGATACGCAGAGACATGGCTAGGGTGCACCAGTACCCCACCTCAAGGGGTGACCATTCGGAGAGCAGCGGCCAACAGCTTCAAGTTGGAGAGTACCAGCGACTGGATCATAGTCGGACCCCTGTAGTTAGGTCACCCTCAAATACCTCGTTCTCTAATCAGAGCGCATGGAGCGTAAGACGTGCATCTTCCCTGGAGTGCCTGGAGAGCATGCAACAAAAGGAACGACCTAAAGCCACCAAAATGGACTCATGTACGTCTCACATCTAAGCATTTTGAGAATAAAATAAAGCTGAGTTACCCCACTACAACAACATATAGTATTTTATCAATCCACCACTTTGATTACTCATCAACACTAATCCCTTCCCTTTCTCTGCATGATATTCAGTTCCTTAAAGGCTACCTTGACATTAGTTCACACTATTCCAACCTTTCAATACTTCATTCCTAATAGATTCACCTCCATCTTTCATTCTGCTTTCTCCTGTTTCTGAACCCTCCAACTTACGTAATCTTCCACCCTTCAACCTTGTCTTGTGTTATCTACCTTTGTGTCTCTTACCCAAGCACCTGGTTGGCTTAGTGGTTTCTTTCCCTGCCTTTCACCTCTGTGGATCCCGGTTCAAATCCCACCCTTGACTGGAGCCTTGTGGATTGGGTTTTCAGTCCCTACCTGGTTGCATTTTTTATTTTCTTTTTTACCCGTTTTGGGTTTTTCTTCCCACGTCTAAAGCTGACATTCCTTCATCGTCTCCTGCATTCATCCTGCTCTTGGCGTTTGCGCTGTTGGATGGTTAATGAAATAATGAAATAAATAAGCAATCCTCATTCTCTTTCCCTACTGCATTACCTTTTACTTAACTCAAGGAAGAGGAACTTCAGGCTTTTATTTAGAATCAGATTTTTTTGTCTGCCTGGTGAAAAAATACTGTCATTTTCTTCAGATATGAAGAGATCATGCTAATGGATCAAACTCTCTGTAGTGCTGGAGATACTGTTTCCTAACTCAAAATCTATCAATCCAGGGGTTGCCAAAAGGTGGACATGCCATCATTTCAACGTGCCTCCTAAAATATGGATCCTTGTTTCAGACCTTTTTTTGTCAGCAATTACTGTCATCCCTGTCAGCATCCACCCTGTCTTCCCTGTCCTCTAACCCATCCTTTGCTTCTCACCTGATACGCTTGTTTTCTTGGTAATCTAAACTCCTTAACAACCTCAGCATCTCGTCTCCACCTTCATCTTACTTATCTACTCTACCTCCTTGCCTACTACTGTATTCTCTCTCTCACCCTTCTACCTTGCCTGCCCCTTAATCCTCAGTTCTTTCCCCTCCTTTTCTCCCTCTATCTTTTGCCACATCTTGACTACTCTGCCATGCTTGCTGCTTCTCTATCTTCAGTTTTTAGTCTGTATCCCCATGTTCGTTACCAGGGTCTCTTATTGCCAGTGCCTTAACCCAATACTCATTGGGGGGGGGGGGGACAAGCGGGTGGAAAGACATCATTTAAAAAAAAATTGTGGTGGGAGGGGGGATATTTAATATATTGAACCATTCATTTTTGCATTTTTTCGATCTCATTCAGGGGGAAAGGGTTCAGAGTGGGGGTGGGGGCTCAGGCCCTCCCCCCCTCTGGTTATGCTACTGCTTATTCCCCATCTACAATTCCCTGTAATCCATATTGTTCCCAGTGTGCTTGAAAGCAGCTAATTACACAACAAATGAATAAATGAATAAAAAGTTTTGCTTTTTTGGTACACCAAAAAAATGATGTTCTTCCCCCCGCTTGTCCCCCACCCCCGATGAAATTATCGGGTACGTAAAAACCAAAACAATATTCTTATTCCTTGTTGCAATGTTTATGTCTATTGAACCACATGTATAATAATCTGACTGTCCTATCCTCACTATTTCTGGACAAACCAAAAACTATTTTTTCATTGCATTCACAAAAATACATCACTTAATTTGATGTGCGTTTCTACGTAAAAACTCTTGGATGAATTTACTCTTCCAAACACATACTTTTGAAAAAAGGAAAAACCAACCATTGCACTGGATGTAAAACCACTCAAGATTTGAACCGACATTGACGGCCAAAACTATTAAAATCTGACTTGCTTGTTACTACTGAACCTTGCTTTTGACAGATATTTGGCAGTTGGTGCTCAAATTTGTTTTACTGTTCCTTCCACTACATCAGAAAAGGCCTTTGATCCATCAGAATCTTTTCCTGAGTTCATTAAATTTGTCTCCATGTACTCTCTAAAAAACAAAAGTGTCAAATCAACACTTACTGGGTTCGGTCAGTTACAACATTTTTCTAAAGTTAAATTCAACTGATACAAGTGTCAAACTAGCATTTCAGAAGCTAAGATTAAAATTTTGATAGTGTAAATTCAACTCATCAATTGAGTTACATTTAACTCTTTCAAGGTTTCGTCACTGACCGAACTCTTTGAGTGTTGATTTAACACTTTGGTTTTTAGAGTGTATCTTCCTTCGTCTTCAGTCTTTCTTGAAAATGTGAACTGGTGGGCAAGCTTCAAGGTTATCTGTAGTGATGTAGAGAGTCTAGTAATTCCTTCATGTAACACTCGGGAAGTTGAGGTTGTGTACTATGAAGAGACCACTGTCCATTTTTTTCAGGATTTTTTTTGTCTTTGCACATCTTGTTTCCTTTTACAAATTTTCCGAGTGAACAAAAGTTGCCATGCAACAAACATTGTTGATGAAGACAGCGTGTCAAAAATACAAGCGATGGTTTATTGTGATGGATTAGACATTCACTGCAGGGTTTTCATACTGACTATCTGCTCAGTGAAGCTAGTTATGATTCAAGCTTGACAAAGAGTAATGCAATTGTCAAATTTGTGAATATTTCATTTTTTTCCCCTCCCGTACAGTATCTCCGGGCTCGGCAAGGAATTTACAGTTTGCAGTGTCAGACTCTGACCTGAGCAGATACAAAGCGGACATTGTGAACATGTTGAATGGTGGCAGCATGTATGACAGAGAATCCTCTCCGACAGCCAGCACTGCGGCTCAAAATATCTTCACTCCAGTCAGCTCCAAAGTCTCTCAGGTAAGTCCTTTACTTGTTTCATCAGCAGGCGAGGCCTCCAATTGATAATGCATGAAAAGAATGTTGTCCAAAATAATTAGACACAACACGGCTTTCTTTTTCTAGGAGATTTTTCGCTTTTTCCGAAAGAAAAAGCTTTCTGGTTGTTTTACGCTGACGAGTTTGGAACTCATCCTCTAACCTCTGACCCCCACCCCCCACCCCAAGCATGTAGTAGTTTCATCAGTTAGCCAGTGACCCCATTCAAAGAAGGCAAGGACATGCATGATAAACAGAAATGGTGATACAATCTTTGTCACTTTTCAGTCTGGTAGTTTTTTTTTCAAACTAGTTTGAATGATATCAACCTGTGTGAGGGACTATAGAGTCTCATTCCCTGCTACCAAAAATACTTTATCATTATTATTTTTTATATATACCCCCAAACCTGACCCCCAGAGTTTTGTTTTGCAAGTATGTTTTATATGAGAATCTGAAGATGAGCAGAGTATAGTGTTCAAAATGTCGAGACCACAATGGCTCTTTTCAGAGCCAACACTCCTCCCAAAAGGGATTTACACATGGTTACACCTGCAAGTTGACTAATAATAGCCACTTCAGTGTTTTATATGGCTTAATTAGCAGACCTTGATCTTAACCGAGGCCACCAAGGCCATTGGCCTCATGCCCTGTCAAGTTGGCCAGCATGCCCTTCAGAAAAATTGCACTGTCACTACCAACTTGGCCAGCATGCCTTGTACAATTTCTCCGATTTGGCCAGCAAAGGCCTGCCCCTGTTTTTCTTAAGATCGAGGCCTGAGTTAGTAAACCTGCAGTCAGTGATAATTGGATTGTATCATCAGAGAGTCCTCGACTTGTGAAATATTCCTTACATATTGTGTTCAAGTTTTGGTAGACTTTAAGAGCCACACACAGATAATGAGCTGAGTGACCTCTCATTCATAACCTTTGATCTTTAGGCCCTGTTATGGTCTGTTAGCTTTGAATACTTTTAGAATACTTCAAACATGTACACTTGGGTTTGTAGTCCTGGTTGAGACGTTCATTGGATTCAATGGCTGGTTCCGAATGAACAGCTTTGACACTGACTATGGTTTATTGTCTGCTAAGCACAGATTAGCAGGATACCAGCCATAGATGGCACGTGTGAGATGGTATTTTCACTGGTAACCATGTTCTGGTAAGCATAGTTTTGTTTTGCTCAGCTACTTTTTTGTGCTTAAGCAGCTGTATGAAATTAGGCCCACTGGTCACTGAACAGGGCCCAATTGCATAGAGCTGCTGAAGCACAAAAAGTACAAGCATAACAAAATTATGCTTACCAGAATAAGGTTACCAGCTAAAATACTATGTAACATGTACCATATATAACTGGTATGCTGCTTATTTTTGCTTAGCAGGAATGTGGTAAGCAGTATTTTCTGCTTATATTGGGACCAGGCCTTTTCTTCAATGTTATTGCTGCAGCCAGCAGCCAAAGCCTTAGCTGAAGTGGCTTGATTTAGACATGAATTCAAGCTCCATTGATCGGTAGCCATCGCAGGAGAAACTGCAACCGTATAGATTACCTTATGTGAGATATTTGACAGGACACCAGTGTGGCTATTAACCGATTAAGTTCGATAAATTGGTTCAGACACAACACAGTGTGAAGGAACATTTTTGCATTAGTAGAGCATTGATTCCCTGCTGTAGCTCATTGCAATGCTGATCATGCTGCGGGGTACCAGCGTGAGTCTGTCGGATTCGATTTGGAGAAAATTGATTTCAATACTCAAGTAAGAGAAGGTTTTCAAAAGGTATCGTTCGAAATTCTCACAAAATAAATTTACAATGAGTACAACTGTTAAAACAGATGGGATGGAGTGCTTTTTGGGGGGCAATTTGGACCCCGAAATCTAGATTGAAATTTTCAGTAGCTATTTTTTATAGATTCAAGAATGTTACAAGCTTTCATTTAAGGTATTGCATGAAAAAAAAAAAAAAAAATCCAATGATTAGTGGCAATTAATTAAAATCTATAAATGAATTATTGTTGGGAACCGGACAGTAAATCACATCCATCAGACATGTACAAACAGTTTTGCATGTTACATGATTATTTTATTTATTATTTATTTTATTTATTTTATATCTTTCTGGTAATGAAACCAAGAGACCCTCAATAGTGACTAGCACTGTGACCCGTAGGCCTGAAGATACCAGTGTAGAGAAGATGTTGAAGAAATGTTTGTGCATTGTCGGTGGCATATGCAAAAGTTTTTGTATGTTTTTGGTTTTGAAACAGCATCATCCGTCAAAATTTGTTCAGAGAGAGAAAGAGAGAGAGAGAGAAAAAAAAAGAGGAATCGGGTCAATAAAAAAACAAACAAACGCAATCTCTAAAACTTGGCTTGAATACCTTAGCGGTTAAAGGTCAAAGTTTATTTGGCATGATTTCATGTTGAAAATTTAAATTTTGATACTTTATATGCAAAATAAATTTGTCTTATTTTAAGAGCTTTACTTTAAGGTTAAACTCATCCTTGTTCAACTGTTCAAATAGGAGGTACATAACTTCCAAGTTACAGTGAAAGGTCAAAAGTTCAGCACCCCATAAGTCCCAAACGACATGACTCAGTAAAATATTTAAATTTGACCAAACAATTTTCACAAATATAAAGAAAATTCATGAAATTTACCCGTGAAGGTGTGTGTTGAATTGACACGGAATGACCCAACAGCAAAATGGTAATAGTACGGGGACATCCCCTCCTCCCCCACCAATCAAATTCACCAATTTTCCAGGACTCCAGCATTTAGACTCGCCTGAAAAGCATTTTGTATTATTGGCAAGTACATAAAGTAAATAAATTAAATAAATTTCCAATCTCAAACAAGCCCCCTGGATCATCAAACTGGTTTAGTCTATCTCACACCAGATACGGCCAGAGGGACATCCCACTGAAATAAGTAGAGAAACAAATGCTGCGGGAAACATATTGAAATTTGACCTGTGTGTGGCAGTTAGCTTTGAGCAAAAGAACAAATGTAATTTTGTAGCTGTCATAAAAGAGCGATAGACTGCATACTGCTGCCGAAGTTGTTTTTTCCTTCTTCGTGTGTTCTGTTCATATTGTATGTTCGCATGTGTGACTATTTTCTTTAATCATGCTACAGCCGTCTTATTATTGTTATATTTTTTTATACCTTTCTGGTAATGAAACCGTAGAACCCTCAAAATTGCCTGCACTGTGACCCGTAGGCCTGAAGATACCTGTGTAGAGAAGACGATGAAGAAATATTCAGTTTTAGATGTGGGAGGAAAACCCCAATAAGGGAAAACCCACGCAATCAGGTAGGGACTGGAAACCCAATCCACATGCAAGGCTTTGCAACGGGATTCGAACCGGGGTCCACAGAGGTGGAAACTTGGGAAGGGAAGAAACCACTAAAAAAGCCAACCTAATTGCCCTTCAATCATCATTCCCTGAATGCCAAGTGTTTGTCGGCAGCAGTGCTCAATCACGGTAACCAGACTGTTTTTGTCTGATTGCAGAGGCAACCTCACTTCCCCCAAAAAACAAAGTGAATTAAATGGAAGACCTGCATCCAGTTTCTATTTGATTCCATGAATGAAGCAATACCTTCTACCAGACTCACTGATACATGTAGTAAGCTACAGAGTGTGGACGTGAAGACAGCAGCCTCACTTCCCTGTCATCCTCCATGAATGAGTTGAATAAAATATGCTCACAAAAAAAAGCACCTTGTTTTTTTAGTTTTTTTTTTAGATTTTACCATAAAACAAAGTTGTACATCAGTCACTCAGCACGCCTTCTAATTCAATTGTCAATGTCCTAATGTTATTGTGACTTGTTTTTGTAGGGGATATGTATAAAATATTAATGAGATAATTTCCTAATTGCATTAAATGCAGAAATAACTCTTGCCACTTTTGGTCAATTAAAGCAGGGTCACATCAACCCTTTCAGCGGAGAGACGAGCTGGATTGTGACTCTTTGACATTTTGCGTGGTTGCATTCAAGGTTAACTCAGAACTCAGGACAAAAATAGCAGATAGCTAGAGGCGCTAAGTTAGAGACAAAATGGTCTTGGCGTATGGTCATTTCTGTGGCTTAAAGGCAGGGGATACCTTTGGTATTCGGAACCGTACGTTTACTTCAATCCTGTATAATTGTAGATATATACAATGAAACTAACCTCGGAAAGTTTTGTTTCAAAAGATGTTAGAATTCTTGGAATATTGGAGCGGTTATTTCCACGCAGGAGGATCCGAAAGGTGAAAAAGGCTTTATTCCTGGAGCTTTTTCTCAGATTCAAATATTTTACCAAGAAGTTACCTCTTTCTCAAAAACTATGTTACTTCAAAGGGAGTCGTTTAGTTAGGCTGCAACAAGGCCTAAAACCTGGTTTGTGATGGGGTAGAGTGGGGAATTTTTCATCTTATGATGGGCACGTTGAAGAGGAATAGTGTACCTTTCTATTGGAAGTTTACTGAGTGCATCATAGTGAAAACCAACGCACGATTGCCATGCTTGGCTGTGGTTAATTCGAGGCCTGGGTTACTTTAAGATGTGTTCCCATCTTTGCCATATAAAGGCGGCAATGTGACTGTACTTTGATGGAGGCTCTTTGCTCATCAGTAGCCAGGTGCTTCAAGTAGTTGCCTCTCCATCACGCTCAGTGTTTCATTCCAAGTACGCTGACCGCTCATTGCAGGAGATGACGCTACATTAAATCCTAGCGGCCAAGATCAGGTTGCAGTCAACGTCCTGTTCTTGGTCTCGTTCTGATAATGTTGCCACGGCATCGGATCACATGTTTTTCTTTTGCAAGGTAGAAGTGTCCTTAAGTCGCTCTCGGATCGGTCTGGCACCTAATGGCCACTGTAAATATTTTTGTTTCATTTCGGGTAACGTCTGTACCCTTAGTCCATAACCAAAGTCCAGGTTTTGGTCTACAGATAAACAACACAACCAACAATACAATTTAAGGTGTGTTTACCATAAAAGGAACGGAATCTAATTAACACAGTTCTCCCACACGAGTAGAAAGGTCAGTGGTGTGAGGATGTGGGTGGTGATACATTAGTTACCTTACCCCTAGACTTCTGCGCTCACTGTATGAGGATACTGCTGTGACCTTTCAATCCCCAAACCAGACAATTGATTTGTTCTGAGCATTTAGATATTGAAGTGTACAGTGGAAACTACCAAACCATCATGTCGAGTTGCAGTAGACATCAACAACTATTTGCATTTCAGTCCTGCAGCACTGTCCTGTATGCTGATATGATTTTTGCTACAAATAGAAATACAAATCCGTGATGGAAAACTCTACCGTTGACAATTTTACAATTTGCTTGTGCTTTGATGCGGAATGACATCAAAGAGAAACAAATTCTGACACTTTAAAAAAAGAGAAAAGAAAACAAATTTGCCGCACAAGAATAAGTTGTACATTTTTAAACAGCTTGCTTTGCCATTCACATTGTTAATGAACCTCCTTTAACGTGAGACTGTGATCTGCATGTCGTTGATCCCGAGAGCTGTAACACTATAGCAAAACAAATTAATGGCGAGAGAAATCAAACTCTGGGGTCTGGGGATAGTGTGTTGTAAGAAGAATTTGTAGTTCTAGACCAATAACTAGAATTCACTGTTTAAAGGTGAAGTATCAGATTGATAAACATAATAAGTGCAGTTGTTCTTACATATGTAACAGCTACCCTTTCCATATTTTTAAATATTAATAATAAAAAACAAGACTTTGGAGTATTAGAAGAACTTTTAGATAAAGTTCTAGATAAGTGGTTGGATTAACTGATTAAACGTAAAAAGATTGGTGGTAATAATAAAACAAATAAAACAATGTATAAATATATCTAATGGTCAGTTTTAATCTGAGAGCTCACTGATTATTAATGGTAAGATATAGGATGGGTACTGACAGTGCAGTGTTCTTACTTTGTGTGATTCAATAAGTACATGAAAAAAACAAACCTGTGAAAATTTTGGCTCAATCCGTCGTCCGAGTCAGGAGAAAATAGTGAAAAACCATGCTCACTTTTCAGCATGTAAACACATTGTCCTTAATTTCCATTGTTACAACCGAAATTAAAACCGGGGTCTTCAAATTCTATTTTCGCGACTTTGACATTATTTCAGACAGAACTATTTCTATGGAAGATTGGTAATGGTATGAACTTCATAATAAGTAAGCTTTCAGACTGATACTAAAAAAAAACAATTTTGGATGAATAACAATCCTGTATTCTAGACAAAACATTAACTGTTTTTCCATTGTCCCTAAAACGTGACCATCAAATTTGATGACCATTTGTACAAGTTGGTTGAAAATTGTGTTCATTGAAAACTAGAAGAATGAATTTAACGATGTCTTCTTCCTTTAAATGAACATTCACATGTACAGTGAAGAAGAAAAAGACAAGAAGATAATAACCTCACTCACAAAACCAGAAGAAAAACAATGTAAAAAACGTTGTTTATACAGCGCTCAAGGTGAAGTACCCACAACTGAGGTCTGAATGTATTGTATGTAAATAAATGGGCAGTATGCAACTGCCGACTGTGCCAATTACAATGTTATTATTTCTGCCAGTTATTAGTTGATTTCCAATTATTGCATTTAATTTGCCCATGTAATGACTCTTGCCATGATGAATTGGACCATCAGAACACCTGTATCTTCTCATTCATTCAATTTATTAGTTGAGTCATCAAACTGTGACGTCAATTAAACAGAAGAAATGAATCCTTCTTTAGACATCTTCTGACATACGAGTCTGTCAAATACACGTAATGGATGTACAACACAGTCCAGCAAGGGGTAATGGCACCATGGATGTAGTCAAGACCATTGTCTTGGGGGATTTATGAAAGTCAATTTGCCGACTGACATTTTTATCTCTGTCCTGAAGTTCCTTCAAATCATAATTATCTAAAACCAATTACAAAATTTGTTACAGCACTTTGTTGGTAAGGTTGTACACTTCAACTGTCCGTTTTGGACCAAGCAATCGGCCCTCGCGTTGCTGAAATAACTTTAGAAAGAAGCCCTCATGCTGCTAAATCAGGTATACATACAAAATTGCCCAAGGCTGGACGTATAAACCCTCAAAATGTTGTGCCAAATGTTTTCCCAACTGAAAAATAAACTAGACATCATGAAGAAGTAGATATTCACGATAAATATACTATTTTGGACTAGTTTATAAAGAGTTCCAGAGAAATTATCACATTTATACACCAGACTGATGTTTTTCAGGAAATTTATACCCATAACACAGGCAGCGCTTGCCCACACAAACGTATTCAACAACTTTAAATGACAGTTTCATATGGTACAAGCATGAACTGCTCCAGCAGACTTTCCCAGCATATACGGGCATTTTGGTTCAAGCCGCTTGTGGCCGCTTGTGGCCGCCATGGGTTCTTAAGTGTTAACAGGAAGCAGAGTTACACTCGTTGATTGTCTTTGTAATTTGACTACACATGGCGCTAAATTAAAGCTCGGAGTGTACAGATTCATGCTGTGGGTGCTCCTTTAATAAATGCAATAAGCATTGAACTTCATTCCGGATTGGTCTCTGTGTGGTGGGGTTGGGGGTGAAGAAGCAAAAAACAAACAAAATATTCGAAGAGAAAAACATTTTTGGAAGGGCCAGGCTTCCTGTGGCATTGATTTGTTACAATATGCAGTTTAGAAAGAAATAAAAAAAGGAGACGGACTCTGTGTGGAGCTTGTGTCTATAGGCCTACGCGTAGTCTTGTCTGACTGTGCACTCTACTTGCAGAGAGTGCGCTGAGAATCACAGGAAATGTTTGTTTTTTCAAACGCTGACCAGTCTGATCTTCATGAATGCACGCTTCCTTGTGAATGGAAGTCCTCAGAAAGTCCCCTTTGTCTCATAGCTCTTCTGAACATAGATGTTCATTTTTAACAATCGGAAACGCTAAAAAGAACAGTTACACTGCTCAACCAAATGAACCTGCAGTGTTTGTTTGTCAATTTGCTCACCAGTTGTAGAAAAACTGATGAGTTGGCTGAAAATTGATGCAGTACACTTCTGATTTGCCTGTTGTACCTACATGAAATTTGTCAATTATTCACACCTGGGGTACTGCAAGTCTGCCATATTGAGTTTTGGGGAATTAGGGCATGCATGACGTCAACCTAGCTGTAAATCTCGTACCTGGAGCAACGGCTCCTTAATTGAGTGTGTCTCTCGACATCGCTGGCGCCCAGACGTCATCAAATGCACCCAGCCTTGATAGTAAGTTGGTCACCAATGAATGTTTAATCAAATCTTGTTAGTGACTTGCACCACCTGGAGTAAAATCCTACATTTTTGAAACATCATCGCGTCTTTGTGGGGAGTAGTAAATTAATTATTTCTACCATATAAGGAGTGACAATGAGCTGTGTTGTTTTGTTTAGCCCACATTGGCGTCTCCATATTCGAGTGTATGGATGACGCTTGAGGAAAATAATGTAGAAAGGTTAAGATGACCATACATTAGAAAAGTGTTTATCAAAAAGGATTTTTTTGGGTAGACTTTTCAAAAGGGTGTACACAACATTGGCAAGATAGAAAATACAGATGTTCACACATTTACACAAAACCAACAGGGGGTAAAGATGCTTGTGGTGGAAAAGTTCCCATGAAATATGTTTGCTTGGTATTAGTCATTTGGACTTGCAGTTTTTCTTCCCAAAGGTAGTCTTATCAATGTAAAGAAATCCAAATGGGACAAGTGTGAACAAGTAATTTACTTAATCTAAAAGTGAAAGTGTCACTCTCACACCCGAGTGGTGTAAGTTTGAGAATAAAACTCACTGAGCATCACCATTTTTTGTCGAAAAGCGTAATACTGTAGGGAAGAATCTGTAAAACATATCTGTTTTTGTAAATTTTCAATTCCTGTCATGTCCTCAGGCTCTGTTTCGCGAGGGTTCAAATTGCATTGACGCTCGACGGTTGTGCATATGCTTGCGTACTCACAGACTTACATTGAGTACCAGTATGTATTGATTGCATGACGCGTTATTGGCGCACGCGTAAGCTTGCGCGCCAACTCATGTATGCCTATGAGCGCTGAACACGCGTCAGCCAACCAGTCTCAAACAGCTCTAGCTATTTCTTTATCAGCCGTTTAATACCAGGTAAACATGGTCATGTGACCACCTTTCAACCAATAGGGCTGCCTTAACTGTGTGGGGTATTAATGAATTGAAATTAAAAATTATTTCTATAAAATATAATTTTGTTATTAGTGATTGTACAGAACAAGGCTGTATGAAGCTGACTGAGTAGGGCACTTCACTGCAGCCTATAGTTGCTGATTAATAATTAATGCTTGCTCATTAGTCATGCTAATTAGCTTTGTAAGACTATAGTAGAGGTAAGGGAATCTAGGTGTCATCATGCTTGATGACTTGGATATCAGATTTCAGCTCATGCATCATTGAATTTGTGACAAAGAATTTATGAACGCCTATCCGCCTTTATGGGAAAATTAAAGCAACTTGTTTTAATGGTTTATTAAATAAACAAATCTTTTTTGCCAACCAAAGGTTGAATTATAGAAAGCTTTACAATAAAAAAAAAGTGTATATATACAATTGATAAGCAGATGTTTTTTAATAAGGTAATAAAAGAGTGGCGACGAGGTCTTAATCGGCTGTTTAAAGCTGTCAGTGTCACGGCCCGTATTGCACTGCCACGACACTGTAAAGGTTTAAACGGCCGATTAAGACCGAGTCACCACTCTTGTATTCCCATTCATCAATGCCCTTTTATTGTTAAGAAATGAAATGTTACAAAAAAATCAGAGAACGACACAACAAACCACGCTCGCTTTGCAATTATCTAAAAAGTGTACATCTTAAAACGTACATCATTCAATAAACAGGGATGCTCATAAAAATGCCAACTGCTGTTCATTGGCGATGACCTACATGTGTCTGTTTCCCAAGATAGACAAATAATTAATGACCAGCATTGAATATTTAAAAGGTATCTAAAGGGAAATTCTAGATCTGAAATATGAACGAGGCGGCAAGTCAACCATTCGCTGCCCTCGCTGCATAATCAGGAGCTCTTGCATGTTAATTGGTCCTCTGTAAAAGGCGGTACTATGTACCAGCATGTCTGAGGATTGGTTTGGGAATGTCAAAGGTGTGAGAGGAAATAAGGTCACTGGATTAATTCTCATCAGATCTTGATTTGTTATTTTAAAAACTTTCAAATAATCATGAGGTTGTCGTTGTTTTTGTTTGTTTGTTTTTTTGTCGTGCTGGCCCAATTAAACTCTTGATATACTGGAACTTTTATGGGGGAAGGTACAGCTTAAGATTGGTTCATCTTGCCATTGAAAGGGGGAGCTAATTATGTGACATCAATAAATGCTTCGGAAAGTTTATGCCCTCTGATTGGTTGAAGACTGGTCATGTGGGGGTGTATTAACATGTGATATAAAGACCCCCTCTGCAAACAAGCAAATAAATGACCCTAAAACAAGCATATTGTTGTGTAAAAGTTCTGTATGCCCTGTGAATGTTGTGCTGGGAACTATCAAATCAACCGTTTTCTTGGTGTGTATTTTTTTTGAATTTCTTATTTTTTTCAAGAGATGTTGGTGTGTATGTGTGAGCTCCAAGTATCAATTTAAGGTAGCTGGTGCGCACATTATAATCAACACAATGCAAAGCATAAAGCCGAACACCAACCAAAGTATTTCGATATATGGTATTGTTAATTTTCAAAGCTCATAATCTTGTTCTTAAATATATGTATAGTTATTTATGTGTCAGAGATTAGGTGCTGCACAAAAATTGAACAGCCTAAAGAATGGCCCTTGAACATGAATATAGAACAAATCTAAAAGTATCACCAGGAAAAAAGAAGAAGAGAACTTTCACCGTTGAAAGATGGAATGTTCCATTCAATGAGGCGAAGCTGAGTTGAATGGAACATTCCATCCACATTTCACTGAACTCATGAAAATGTTCTCGCCATTGCACTCATAAACATTCATTAGTTGTACATGTACACTATTTCTTGGGAGCATGCATAAAAAAAAATGCATAATTAGGAACAAGACAAAAGTAGTTGAAGGTGTAGAAAATACTGGGAATGCACAATTTAATAAATACATGCACAAAAATGGGAGCAAATGAAAAACAAAAACAAACAAACAAACAAACTAAAAACAAATGTATAACCATGCTGTTCATGAAAGAAATATTTTATGTTGGGAATAAATGAATGAAAAAGACAGTAAAGCAAATTCTTTTAAACTGTGTTTCTTAAGAAAGTACTCCTGTGTCATAAATGAATTGGGTACT
This sequence comes from Marthasterias glacialis, assembly GCA_911728455.2. NCBI lineage: Eukaryota > Metazoa > Echinodermata > Asteroidea > Forcipulatida > Asteriidae > Marthasterias > Marthasterias glacialis. The sequence goes on along the minus strand of OU452238.1, from coordinate 13,821,523 downwards.
CAAAATGTGCTTTTTTAAAGTTTAATTTCATTCTGTTAAATTTAAAAATTAGAAGCATAATTTCTTAAAGCTGTTGCAATATCTTCAGTTTTAATAATTCAAAAACAGCACCCACCATAAATGTGATTATTACTTCCTCAGAAATAAAATACAGACTCTAAATGTCTGGTTGTTTTATTTATTTAATTTCATTCGGTTGAATTTAAAATTGGAAGCATGATTCCTAAAAGATGTTACAATTTATCTTCAGTTTTAATAATTCCAAAACATCACCTACTATAAATGTGATTGCACAATTTAACTGGTGCTAATTAGTATGGAAGTGAGCAGTCTGCAGTTGTACATTTGGACAAACCATGAGTACAGCAACCCTTACAGTTTTTAGCTAATGATGACAATGGTGTCTTCGAAATTAAATTATCCGCGCAATTTCAAAATGTTAATGTTTGCTTCAGGGCAGCACAGTAAAACTGACAGAAGGGAGATTCCAGGAAAGGAAAACAAATTCTTCATTCCTGATAAACTTTTGTTCATACCGATGGTTGGTCACTGAAAAGGCCTGTACACTGACATGTTTCTGGTACGTGTAACATTTGCTAATTTTGTTTTATTCAAGCCTCCACACAGGGGAAATTCAACACGCCGTGTGCACATGTCACCTGGCTTTTTTTATCGCGGCCACCAATAAATAACGCATGATGGCTGTAGGGCTGCTGAGTCCATTCATATTGGAAATCAATGTGTAGTAGGCTGCAAAATAAGTTGAGGATCCCATGCTAGGCGTGTGTGTGTGCGCATCGGGCTGTTTAATTCAATACTGCAGCACTCCAGAGATAGCCCGTCTTTGTTTTTGTGTTGAAGGAAAGTGATAATCATTGCCAGTCAGAATGAGTCTGAAGATGAACAGTGACACATTCATGTAGAGATGGGTCTTCGTCTTTTGTGTTATCGTTCGGGCGTTGTGACTTCACCATGACTCATCAAGGATGTTTGTCCAGTATTTGTGATGAGTGCAACTAGAATTGATGTTATAAACTCCCTTAATGTGATTAAGTTTTTCTAACTTGGGTTGAAGTTTTCTACCTTGCACCTGGGTCAGTGTACAATGCAGGCAGTCATCTAAGAGTTTCAGAAATAGTCAATTGCATATAGACCTTTTCTTTTGCAACGTCACAGCCCGAGTTTTTGCCAACCAAGATGGAGAAACTACGGGGAGCCATCGATGCAAAACAAAAATGCTAATGGTAGCTTTTTACAAATCGTTGGCAATGATCCACTCCCCCCCCCCCAGAAAAAAAAGAAGAAAGAAAGAAAATAAATAAATAAATAAACTGGTTTTTGTACAAATTCTTGATACACTCTCAAATTTAACATATTCATCAAGTTTCAGTACCTGGCACAATATTGTTTTGTTGCGTGACTGGCAAATGACTAGATTTGCCATTATTTGCATATTTTTACGAAATGGCGAATCGGGATTCACCACTTTATTCATTGAAATACGCAGCACTGGCACGGTGCTAAATACACAGAGTATGATTTTTGCGTTTTCACCAAGTGGCGAAACCTGTGACGTATAAGTTTGGGTTTTTTCACGAAGTGATAAATCCCAGTATGCATTTTTTAAACAGTGTTCTGCAGGCAGGTCTTTTTTTTCTTTTTCACAAAGTGTTGAATAAGTTTAGGTATTAACAACTCAGTAAAAAAAGTAGCAAGAATAAAAGTAGTTGACTGTTCTGTATGATTGGAAAGGTCAACTTTATTTTGGTAGTTAAGTTTAAAAGAACAAAAAAATAGAAAGCAGTTTGAAAAATACTTCAACTTTAATCGTGATTGTCTCAAAACATAGAATTTGTGCTGCGGGATGGATTTTCGCCACTTTGTGAAAACGATGACAATATGGTTGTTTAATGAATAATACATCTATAAATTTAAATAGTAAATAAAAAAAGTATGAAAAAAGAAAGATTACTCCCAAGAACTGATTGCGCACATTTCCATGACAGTTACTGTTGAACAACTTGATGGAACTTAAATCAATTTCTGTAGCATCACAAGTAGGCCTGTAACAACACAATAACGTCTCCATCTCTTACACGTTTCTTATATATCATCAAATCATGGGGTATATTCTCCTTTACAAATGTGCACGCCTGAAGGCAAATTAAATTGTGTTCTTTTGCAATTGTTCCCTCCAGCGTGTGCCTTTGTAAACTTTAGTGACGCTGAAAGAAAAAACTTCATAATACGGATCCGTCTCAGAAAAGGAAGTCATTTCTTTGGAAGAATAGGATTGGAAATTTGGAAATATTAGACAGAAATCTTAGTGAGTTTACTGTAAAAAGAGAGGACAGCCTTGCTAATCGGATTACATAATCAATTGTCAAGACGATATGAGCTGCTTTCTTTGATTGCAAAAGAATATATAAGAAAGAAGATTCAACAAATCTTGATAGTTGTACTATAAATAACTGTACCCTAATCCTATAAGGTTTTCACAGCTCTATAGATTGGCTATATAGTTGAATGGCTGTGCGATGCAGAAGCTTGACTTTATTATGATGGCCATGAATGGACAAATAAAATCTGAGAGAATATCCTCACACCATGGTACGTACGCACAGTGGACGATTGATGTCATTTTGCCAGTATCTTTTAGATGACGAGGTGCATTTCAGATTTGATTTATTCCAAAGTTAAACTTGGTTATTTTGACACCCTGAGCGTATGCATGGTGCACACTACATAATGAATCTTCTGAATGAGTCAACGGATCAGCCTCAGCTGGTTGCCACGTCAACCGCATTCACACAAAGACACATGCAAACACGTGTGTTGAGATTGTCCCAGAACAAGGGTCCTTGAAAGTTTTGTATCTCAACTTGGCCTCAAGTGCTACGAGGTTCAAAGGTCATATGATACATTTCCTACTTATGTAAGCTACTTTCAAAAACTCATCACAACAATGTCAGTATATGATTGATTTGAAAGTGAGGCTGCTATACATAAATAACCCTGATCTCTGTTACTAACGCACAACATACATCAGTGAAAAAATTACCAATAGTAACAATCACCTTTTCATTACTGATGGCAAACATAAAGAACTGGATTCAGCTTGGTAATTCTATTGGTCCAAATAGTTCCTGAAGCCGCATCCGAATCAAGCGACTTTGGCTTCGGCTGTGGCTGCTGGCTGCAGTGACAACATTGAAGGATAGGCCTTTTCGGCGTTCGGCCGTAGCCACTGCCGAAGCCATTAGTTCAGATACAGCCTATAGACTGTGCAAGTTGCCAAATTTGAACGAAGATCACGTCGAAATACTTGCATTTTTACACGCGTGTACTCATTTCGACGCAGGTGTACTCACATTTTGACACACGTGTACTCGCACACGCGTACTCGCATTTTGACACACGCGTACTGAGAGTGCTACAAGCGCCCTACAAGTGCTCAAAATATTTTAACAAGCGTGCGCGCAAAGCAGTCACTTTTGAGAGCCACTCAGTGTTGTTTTTCAGTGCTACACTACCAGGGGTTAGAAACCAGAGGTATTGATTTGGTGCACTTCCACTGGTAGCGAGGTTGAGTTGCTCCAACAAACAGACAAAGTTAGTCTGGTTACTTATGAGTACGCGTGGTTGCACAAACAGAAACTTCAATACTTGACATTACGCCCCACGCATCAACAGGATGTGTATAAAAACCTCTTTAATCAAGGATTAAGACTTAAGATGGCAAACTTACGAATAAAGCCCATTATTCATTATTGCTCAATCTAATGTTCCTAAAGCACAGCTTCCTAATGACGTCATAGTCACTGCATCAGTCAGTACAATGTGTATGAATGATGGTCAAGAGTTTTGAGCTGTTTAAGTGCAAGTTCGATGTTTGAAGCTTTGCATGGTGTGAAGGATAGTAAGTGACTGTAACTAGTAAACTAGTTAACTTACGGGTACAACCATGTATAAATCTCTAGTAAACTAGTTAACTTCCGGGTACAACCATGTATAAATCTCTAGTAAACGAGGTAACTTGCGGGTACAACCATGTATAAATCTCTTTTGGAGGAGTGGTGGCTCTGAAAAGAGCTGGTGTGGTCTGGACGTTTCAAATAGGATAAGAAACATCAAGACCAGGACAGCTCTTTTCAGAGTCACCACTCCTCCAAAAGAGATTTATACATGGTTGTACCCACAAGTTTACTAGTTTAAAGTTAGAGTTGCTTACTATTTAAGTGCCTTTTGGCATAGCTGTGAACAGTGCCATTGGGACTGCAGTTCACAGCATGCTTAAAGCATTTGATTGTCATGTGCAGACTAAATATAGACACATGTTCCCCCAATATGAAACAAAGCAAGTAATCACTGTAAGTGTATTTGATTGAATTCGTATTAGAGCCATGAACTGTTAGATTACCCATTCATGCTAGCTGCATTCCCAATGCCATATGAAATCCCCATACACTTATTATGTTATACATCACACTTCGTATACCAACCATGCATATAATGCAATCTCGGTGGCGCTGTAGTCCCAGGAGCTATTTATGTCCCGGTTGCCGTACTAAAGAGAAATCTCTGAGTCGCTGACCGGGTACATAGCTGCCGGCAACCAGTCTACCCGATGGAGTGCGCAGACATTAATTATATTTGTCGGCTGCTGTGTTTGCTCAGTGCGGCACTTTTTCTTGTGCGTTTAGTGACGTCAGTGGAGTTACATGGTATTACGTAGGTATTCTGCTAATCAGACCACTTATGGTATAATCAGATGCTGACAGTTTAACGTCTGTGCAGTCGCCATGGTATTCGCTCACAACATGTCCCTGGATAAAGACTGAATTATTGAAATGTAACTAATTTGCAAAGATTGAGACATGGGTGTTTGAGATAATGTTGATGATGGCGGAGATGTGCTCTGCCCTCAACGTCAAGAATATGCGTGTCATACAGTGGTTGTTTTTACCGATTAAATTGAGGCATCCTTGTCTGCTCCCTTCAAATGAAAAAAGATCATTTTCATGACTGGGTATTTACAGAGAATAGCTATCCGAAAACTAAATTTGAGTGCTTTCAGATGTTACTGTCTGTTTTTGAATCCATCTATTTGAAGATTGATTCTTCTTAAATGAATAATGACCGCAATGAATATGAAATATTCAGCCAACGATGCTTGGTGTGGGTATATGCAAACCACTCAATCAAATTAATCCATAATGCCATAGATTTAAGGTTTTTGGATTTCTATTTTACAGCTTAAAGAATTCCTGCCATACTGATCATACAACGTGTTATTTGGAGGGGGATTTCTTTTGGTTAATATAAATTTAATGTCGTGTGTATACTCAGTCACTTTAAATAATGCGCATTAATTCCTCGATTTACGCACGTGCACTAATCATGAATCTTGTTAGGGGAAGGGGGGGGGGTGGGTGATATCTGGCCGGGAGTTGGCCAGCTTGCTGACGATCTCAAGATCTGTGTAATGGCCGACTCATTTCTAATCACTTAATCAAATCCTCGTCCTTCTGGAAGAGAGGTTAAGGTCAGATCCCGGTTGCTGCCGCAAAATACGTACTATAATGCTTCCACTACTCATCTCTCTTGGTCTGTATCTTGAAGAACTTTTTGAAGAGCCTTGACATCGTGTGTTCTTATAAAATGGCATACATCATTTCTTAAGAAAATGCTTAAGACAGAGAGATGGAATAATAATATGATTGTAATGTTTCAAACTATTCAACTTTCTCTTGTCTGGTATGAAATTTGTGGATTTTGAAGATCATTATTTGTTTTTACATAATATGAAAGGGACATTAATTCTAAAGAAATGTCAGGTTAAATGAGAATTGCATAGCCTGAGTTCTCAAACTAAAAGCAAATAATCTGAATGAATTTTGAAGGATTACATATTTTTATATTGGGAAAAAAAATGGGAATTAGCTTTTGCAAACTGCTTAGACCTAACTGACTTTCGATATAAATGTAAGAATGGCTCTTGGACTCACGCTTCGACCCTAGCAGAGTCTTTCTCAAAGGCTTTTAGTAAGATGCTCCTAGGATTGAAACATGAGGCAATTAACAATGTTTGCATGTTTTTATAAACTGACATAAAAACGTGAGGTTTTTGTTTAGGTTTAAACTTGTAAATTGAAGTGATTTTAAAAGGGAGTTTCCCCTCTCACTCAAGGGCCTGCCAATTTCTTTCTTGATTTTTAAGGTTTACCGATAAATCGAAAGAAAAAGATAAAAAGGGATGAGAAAACCATCCCCAACGGAGTGTTTAAAGTTGTTTTTGTTGGGGGGGGGGGCGGGGGAGATGGGGAGCTAAAAAGGGAATGGGAAGCTACCTACAAATGTCAACATAACGTTATTCCACTCCCCCCAAAAAAAAAAAAAATAAATAAAAATAAACAAAAAATGAAGAAAAAAGACACAAGGGGGAACCCTGTCTTATCATCCTCCCTCCACAGATAAACCCTGGGTGTACCTCTGTGTGTCATCACAGACCTGGCAAGGTGGTAGACTTGACAAATGCTATTTTCTCAACTTCGACAATATTTCGGTGATAAATTTTGCTGAGGGATTGGTACCTCAGTGAGCTTCCAGAGTTAAAATAGTCTTGTATTTCTCGGGGATTACAATCAAAGATGTTACCTTTAATATTATAACCTAACCAGGAGTAACATCAGTGAATAAATAATTGAATAAATAAAGAGGGACAGCTCGATGCAGACAGTAGCTTGGCTGCCTGGATTAAGGTCAGAATTGGGTTGTTGTTGAACCATTCCATATAGTTGGTGATGTGGGGCCAGTATTTCCATAGGCAGCGACGATGCATACCCTATCAATTACACATGCAGCAACTGCACTTCATTGCTTCCAATTCCACCAGGGTGAATTAAGAGAAGAGGCGTGCCATTGACAATTTCTTCTGAGTGTTTCAACGGTGTACACTCTATACTTAGATCAAGGTGTTTCATTATTGATTGGAAGCGGTGCAGTTGCTTGGTAGTATTAAGACCTCTGCGGCAATCGTGGCCCAGATCCTCTGCTTATATTGCCTCACACCGACCCAGAAATACTGGCGGATGGTAAAGACATGTAGTCAATGAAATGAGCCACCCAAGGATGTCAGATGTTATTTTAAAAGATCTGTTTCTTTATTGCCTCTATTGTGTGATGTGTGCCGGGTCTACTTTTGATTGAAATTCTATGGGTCCGTCATGATCTGACAAGTTAAAAAGTAGAAATGTTTCTAATACTCTATTGATAGAAGCATTGGATCTCCGCAAAACGGAAATTAGGTGTTATTCACTTTTTTCATTTATTTCTTATTTAACTTATTTAATCTTCTGAGTAATAATATAGGGTTGATAAATAAATGACAACAGGAATTAAATTAACAACCATCAATGTACTATCAATAGGTTTTTATATTTTTTTTATGGAAGTCGCCAGTAGCACAAGGCCAGTAAGCCACTCGAGGTGTGGGCTACACATCAACTGTTTTGTCCTGGGGCCGTTGCCACCTACTCCTGGGGCTGAAACAGGGTAACCCCCTTTACAGTCCGTAAGGATATAGGCTTGGGTATCATCCATCAGAAGCCTGGCTGGTAGAGCAGAAAGCTCTACCTCCCCAACTTTTACGGAGCAATCATGGTTAAGTGCCTTGCTCAAGGACACAAGTGTCATGACCGGGACTCGAACCCACACTCCGATGACTCAGCCACCAGAGCTTGAGTCCGACGCACTAACCACTCGGCCACGACACGCCACAAAATGTAAAACGTGTAACCAAAAATGTTTACAATAATTATGTATATATATTTCAGGGCTTAAAATTTACACTGGACTGCAGGCCAGAGGCCAGTGATTTTATCCTCGGGCCAGTAACCACATGACCGGACTTTTTTCCAGTTGAGTAATTTTAATACCTCACTGATGGAATATCTTTATGAATTTTGTTCTTCTTTTATGAACTTTCAATTCTGTTTAGTATCGAAGCTTGAAGTATACTTATTAAACCATAAGATGAATCTTTTCTTAGAAAGCAAATTATTGTATACCATAATGGAACACAGTGCATGAGACTCACTCACATAATAATGCGCTGTGTGTGCAAGTTGTACACACACACTACATCACACATAAACGGTCAAATATGCATCCTTGTGGAGACCTCTATTGTTCTCTCCTTTGTCCCAGTACTTCATATTTTCTCACAGACTTTGTACACAAATTTCTTTGTGGAGCATTCTTCTCTTTAGAATTCCCCTGGTGAGACCAATTGTTCTTGGGCTCCCCTTTTGTTATAGGACTCCACAAGGGAGCGAGTTTGAGCCCAATGTGGAGTTTGACCTCTAACACATGCTATGAAACCTTCTTTGCCATTGGATATGATTTGTTGGCAACTGGTTACCATTAACCAATCATCATTCATGTTACACTAATTGAAAGAGAAAATACCCAGCTTCAAGAAGCCATTCGATCCGTACACCTGCGATGCGCAGTACACAGGCTACAGTAATTCAAGTTGCGTGAATTGTGACAAATTGTAGGTTTGTTGGTGTTTAACTGCGTAGGCTTGAGATGCTGGTCTTTGTCCCATGGTTAAAAGTACTTTCTTCTCCTCAACTCAAACAATTTGTGATAATTTTGAGGTAAAAAAAGTTCACGAAGCATGAATTTAGGAGATTGCTTGTATTCCCTTTGTTGCATGTCAGTTGTTGAACCTTTTAAATTCAATTCTGTGTATTTTGTTTGACCAAGCATGTGGGGGCTGCGCTATCTTAATATAACCCAGACAAAGAGAAGAAACCCAGTAATCAAATCTACAAGGAATTCTAGCGTCTTATTGTGAGAAAGCTTGCCCTCTTGTTATTCAGTGCTGAGTATATATAGAGTTCAACTCAGGCTTATCTAAAATAGTCTTATCCTTTCTTCAAGAAAGGTTGGGAAACAGTGAATGCTAGTATGATTGTAAAGAAACTCAACTACAAGTATAATCAGTACTTTCACAGTCCTGTTAGAAAAAAAATCTACAGACAACTTGGGTGGGATTCAAACCCACCATTAAGTATCAACTGCTAATTATAGGATTCAAAATGGCCTCTTGTCACTGGACAAGCTCAGTTAAGGCATCTGCTCTACAGGGCCGGAATAAGTACTCCATAGACCCTAGACACCAAGTGTACTGTAGGCCCTAGGCACCAGTGTTCCATAGGCCCTAGGCACCAGTGTTCCATAGACCCTAGACACCAAGTGTACTGTAGGCCCTAGGCAACAGTGTTCCATAGACCCTAGACACCAAGTGTACTGTAGGCCCTTGGCACCAGTGTTCCATAGACCCTAGGTACCAGTGTTCCATAGGCCCTAGACACCAGTGTTCCATAGACCCTAGACACCAAGTGTACTGTAGGCACTAGGCACCAGCGTTCCATAGGCCCTAGTCACCAGTGATCTGTAGGACCTAGGCACCATTGTTTCATAGGCCCTAGGAACCAGTGCTCCTGAGGCCCTACTAGTGTTCCATAGGCCCTAGGCAGTACTGAGTGTTTTGTAGGCCCTATAGGCACCTGTGTTCTGTAGGTCCGAGGCACCATTGTTTCATAGGCCCTAGGCTCCAGTGTTCCAGAGGCCCTACCAGTGTTCCATAGGCCCTAGGCAGTAGTGTTCCTTAGGCCCTATGGGCACCTGTGTTCTGTAGGTCCGAGGCACTAGTGTTCCATAGGCCCTAGGCAATAGTGTTCAGTAGTCCCTAGTTCCACAATGGTTTTGATTTGGCTGGGACATATTTCTAAGTCACAGCTCCTGAGGTGCCTTTAGGACATCATCTGTCAGTAGTTTTTTTTCCACTTCTATTTGTATATAACAATGATCAGAAGCAGTTAGTTTTATAATTGAAATCTCATGTTTTAAGAACAATTCAATTGTGTATTCTGACCTAATTCCCATTGCTTAACTGTTTGTAAGTGATTCTTATTCATAAAAAATTTCACTTTTTAATGAGATATTAAGTCCATAATGTGGTGTATTGCTTAATGCGTGCTCTTTGTTAGCATCTTACCGCCCTCTATTGAAAGTGACGTCAAAGCTCAAGCAATTCTCAGGCGGCCTGACCCGTCATGCACTCTAAATAGATGCAAAACACGGTGTGTGTGCCCATCGCCGGGCAGAAACTTTGTGTTTTGGTTTTGTCGTGACCTCAGAGGGCATCTTGTCTAGACCCCTTGATTACATCACCATCGCTGAGGTAAAAAAAATATATTGAAACATGCGTATGTGTACGCACCATGCACAAGTATCAGCAAATGAAAGAACTTGCTTGCACCTTAGTTGAGTGTGCTGTTTGAGCTTGTGATATCATATCGTCGGCTCAGAACTATAAGGTCATTAACTTCCGTAATCGACAAAAGGTCGTTAACATTTCCAAACTAAAAAACAGTAAATAAGATTTAAAATTTAAAAACTAATGGTTTGTCTATCCAAAAAGTAGTTTAGAATAACAAGTTAAACTACTTTTTGGATAGACAAACATTAGTTTTTGATTTTTAAATCTTATTTACTGTTTTTTTAGTTTGGAAATGTTAATGACCTTTTGTCGATTACGGAAGTTAATGACCTTATAGTTCTGAGCCAATGATATGCAATGCGTTTATATGCCATTGATAATCGTTGGAGCCAAACTGGAAGGTATTTGTTTAAAAAGTTGTAAAGTCCAGCACATTGTGCAATTTATATATATATATAGACCTAAACTTATTTTGAATACCCACCTTTTTTTAAACAGTTTTTGGTAATACCAACTTTTTCTAGAAACAGTTTTTGGTATTACCCACCTTTTCTAGGAACAGATTTTGATATTACCGACCTTTTTTGAAACAGTTCTGGGTATTACCCACCTTTTGATATAACCCACCTTTTCTAGAAACAGATTTAGGTATTACCCACCTTTTTTAGAAACAGTTTTGGTATGCCTAAACTTATTTCAACCTTTTTTTAGTAAAAGTGGAGCCTTGGTTAAGAAATGTAGACAGAAACTCATCTAGCAATTTATTTATTTAGGTTTTTAGGCTTGTTATGTGGCTGTGTTATTTGATCATATTCAAATTTATTTGGTCAGAAGAAACGACACCTATGTCCAATAATGGAATATTTGCCGATTTCGAGCATCCATCATATATCTCATCAAAAAATTATAATAAGTGTATCCCTTTTTAAATTCCTGAATAAGTTTGATTAGTATTTGGATTAATATTAAAACATTTTTTTAAAATTAATTTATGTTTTAAAGGAACTTGTTTTCAGTGAAGAATTCTAAAAGAAACATATTCTTGTCACACTTCTGAAAAAAAATATCCTCCCACTTCTGGTGAGAAAAAAAAAATGCTCATGAGTAAAATTAATAGGGACACAAAAACATGTAGAGAAATGCTTACTTTCTTATAGTCTTTAAGAAAACAGTCAAGTGAATAAAGCTGGTTTCTTATTTTACACACATTTCCCAATAATGTACCCTTGAGTTCACAAGATTTCACAGACACTTTACTTGGGACGGCTTGACCATTCATGAAGAAAATGTGACGGAGTAATTAACTTGTTTCCAGTGGATTGTCAGAACAACTGGATACTAGTTTCTAATTACAATGAAGGATGAGAGGACCAAGACAAACACAAAAGAGTATATAATTAGCCGAAAAAAATAATTCCATCTGAAAAGTTGTTATTCTAAAGAAATAGACCCAGACAATGATTGTGATCCAGACATTTTAGCAATGTTGTCAATGGTGTACCATATCTTGATTCACAGAGAGTAAACTTAATCAGTTGTCGCAGTTTTCCCCAACATTACCACTGCTTTACCTTAGCTTGATTCGAGGGGAGAAAATATTCTTGTTACGGCACTTTTGCTGACATTAGCATTGCAGTACCTTATCTTGAATCATGCGATGTTTGCATTCTTGTTTCTCAGCATTATCTGCTGTACATTATCTTGATTCATGGGGAGTAAGTAATCTTGTCAGAGCACTTTTGCTGACATTACCAATGCTGTACCTTATCTTGAATCACGGGGTGTAAGCATTCTTGTTATGGCAGTTTTGCCAACATCAACTATACCTTATCTAGATTCATGTGATATAAGCATTCTTCTGCAGTAGTTTTGCCAGAATTCACAGTGATGTACCTTATCTTTATTCATCATGGAGAGTAGGAATAGTAGCTACAACAGTTTTGCCAACATAACCTTCTAGTAAGAGTCGCATGATGTAGCAAACGTATCACACCAAGTGTCTTTCTTCATAGTTCGACCAGTTAATATTCTCCCTTTCTTGCAATCCTTACCCTCCCCCCTCACCCAATCATTTTAATTATATAAGGGGTCTCACTCCCAAATAATGCTGACGTATGCCTGGAAAGGTACTTGCAGCTAGGGGTGGCCTGAAGGAGACTATGAACTTACTGATCTAGGGACCAGATTGGTGAGGAAAATCTACGAGTAAACCGTGTCCCTTAGGATGTTGTCATATACTAAGCTCCATCTTAGCTAGTCTCCAGCGGACCCTAGGCTTGTTCCTAATCCTCCATGCCTGGATTATTTCCGTCTAATAATATCAGCCATAACGCGGGATGACTAAAATCCCCTCCAAAATGTTCTCCCAGTGAATTCACATGGCGGACTTAATCGGACCCCCCCCTCAGAGCGGAATGGAACAGGCAAGATATGGAGAACAGTAATGAAAACATTTCAATTAAATTATTGATTTTCATATTGGCTGAGCCCTGTACACAAAAGCCTATCCTTTTGTGTATCCTATGGGCACGTGTGTCGGAGAAGGCATATACATTTGGGTCATACTGATCAGAGTTGAGCTGAAATCGAGACGGTGAGCCAGGCATCATCATATGGGTTTGGGTTCACAGTGCCAGTCTATACAGTACATACCGCTTGTCGTTGATGCTACCAAAGGTATATCTGAGGACGGAGTGTCATGTGTCTCCAGTCTATACAGTGGTTATTGCCGTACACCATTCTCAGTTTCACCACAGCTACCATCGGAATGCCAATAAGAGCGGATACAACTAGTGAAGACTTCCTGCCATCACCAACCTTCATCTCATCCTCATCATCATTATCATCATCGCCATCCTCATAGTAAGCTGCATGCCCAGCTCCTCCATCAGCCATGTGGAGGCAAACCATTATGAGTGTTCACAGATGCCGTTCACTATGATGGAGCTAGTTACGATAATTCTTAGCATCTGCCAAGGCCAAATAGCTTCACGCTGAACACTGTGCGAAAAACTCCAACCACCAGAGAAATATGTCAGCATATCTATGTACATGACATCAAAAGCTACACGACTGGTTGACGGATTAGCATTTTAGCTGACTGCTTACCAACATTGAATAGGACCTCAGACACTATAGGCTGACACCATGGATTTTGTACGTCAAAAGTTGGGCTTCCGTAAGGCTAAAGCAAAAGACAAGGATCTACCTCCTCCTCTGACCCAAAAGAAAGATAGTGTAAGTTGTTTTTATTATTATTTATTTATCAAAATAAGTCTTATGTTTATTGGCTGAACACAAAAAAAAGGGGGGGGGGGTAGACAAGAAATACAAATATGTATTCCAAACATCAAATTCTTGCTCAGTGTTACTTAAATGCGTCCAGCTTATGTTACAGGAAACTGCACGTTGAACGGAATGATAAATTATTGATGCTGGCTAGTGAATCACAATTCAGAAGACTTAGTTTTATTGCCGGGGGTAATTTAGGTGCTAGCGAGATGATTTTTTTATTATCATTATCAATAATTAGCAATGCATATTGATTTTCATTTTCCTGTTTTGAGTTCACAATAACAAGCAGACGACCTTTTGTAGTCCATTATGGTTTGTTTTTAGAAGACTACATGTTCGTTCCAATTGGCTGTGTTTTTGTGTGTGTGTGTGTGTGTGTTTTTTTTTCTTGTTGTTTTTCTAATAAACCCAACCATTAAAGTTCACTGAAATAAAGGCTGACATTTTTTAGATTACCAGAATGCTCTTCAGGGCATGTTACATCATTGTTGTTGTTTAGTTTTTGTTTTTAAGTTTCCAAAATACACATTTAAAGCCAACTTGCAAACATTTCATGGTCACTTTTCATTGGATACAAGAACAAAAACTAATCATTTTTTGTCAGAAATGTTTACATTTATATTAATGTTTAATTCAGTTTCTGCAATAATCATCATCATAAGTGATTTGGGGGCGGGGGGTGGGGGGAGTCTTCAAATGGTGTTTTCCTGACTTAGACAGGTTTTATGTAGGCGAAATTTGTTTCTGAAGGATTTGTACTGGTATAAATTATAAAAACTAGGGGCTCGAATTTTACACTGGACCGCAGGCCCGAGGCCAGTAGTTCTAGTAAACTCATGACCAGACTAGTTCGACTGCCTTGTGTTTTTCAATTGAATAACAATACCTCACTGTGTAATAGCTTAAACAGAAACAAATTATGTTCCAATGTTTGACTGCGAGTCTGATAAAATACCTTTCAAGTAATGAAGTAGACCCATAAATTAGATAAATCTTCTCTTACGTGTCTCAGTGCTTGTTGAAATAAAAACAGTTAATTGCATGTTAAACTGGGTTAGGAAGTTTTTTTCTTATTTTAATTCTGGTCTTGTGAAAACACTTTTGATCCAGTAAACATTTTGAGCTGCAAGGCCTTTAGGTCTTGTGAATTTCCCCAAAACATTTGAGCCTTGTAAATTGTTGTTGTTGTTTTTTCAGTTGAAAACTGAAACGCTTTTTCCTGTTCATTACAAATTCTAGACCTTTAAAGTTGGCTTTGGCATAAATTATTCAGGCATCATCACAGGATAAAAAAAACCACCCCCAGTGACGACATTTGTAAAGGAGATAAGTGCCAAGTGCACATCAAGTAGGAAAGCTATCTCTGAAACGAGTTGTTTGCAGTTGCCATTGGTTTATTAAGACTACTGTAGGCCTAATCAATTGTACCACTCAGTTGACTTCATGCTGGGAAATACAAGTTGTTTTTGTTTGTCAGCCTGGATTGATGAGGAAAGTCGCGTGGTTTTCCTACAGTTTACTGGGTGGAGGCAGTGATCGGCTAAATGTTCAGTTTAATTGGGGGTGGGTGGTAGTGACCAGTGGGCCATCCTGTTGTCAAGTCATTGCGTCACATGTGTGTGTATCTGCTTCACGCCTAAAGTTTTTGCTTCTTCCAGCTCAAAGCTGATGTACGTTTGTGTGTAATTTTATCAAAAAAAATCACCAATTTCATTGCTCGAAAGCATTTCTTATGACAACAACTTTTAATTCTGAGAATGACTTAGTCTCTGAAAAACATCAAGCCAAGTCGAATTCTTCAATTATTTTGCATAAATCCTCAAAGAAAAACTAGTTCAATGCAACTCCTATGGGCTTCTGGTAATCAGTGGAGCCAGTTTGTGTGAAGTAGGCATGGCTTACAGTAGAGTTACGTCACACTTACCAACAGAATAGGGGAGTGTGATTCCCTCCTCCATTAAATTTTATCAGTCAGCATTCTGAGACTTAGTTGTCAACTCATTTCAAGTCAAGTAGAAAAAAGGGCATCCAGACTAAAATTCAAATACTGTGAATATTGGTAATTTTCAAATTGGCAAACTGGTTTTTATACACCCCCAGATGGAAATACAAGTCCAAATGACTCTCATGGAACTCCTACCAAAATACAACACACATGACCCTGCACACATAGTTACTTTAAAATGCTTTACTTTGCTACTCTTCAAATCTAAAAGAGTGAAAAAAAAACACGCTTGTTTTGTCCGCTGTACCACTCTTGCAAAAAGCCATTTTGGGGACAACTCTTTTCACAGTGAAAGACGGGTATTTTTAACTTGAATCAGAGTGAAGTCTGCTTCAATTTCACTCAAAAAGGGTGATGCACAGTGAGTTTCACTCTCAAAAGAGCCAAACTGACACCACTCAGGTGAGAGAGTGAAATGTTCACTCTTTTACATTTAGAGAGTACGGAAACCGTGTATTAAGAACTAACCACAAGAAGTCTTTACAGTACATGGCAGATTGACATTGCTTTACTGATTAACTCATTATTTCTATGCAAGTGTTTATGCTGAACAGCTGTAATTGGGTCTACAAATCCCTTAAACAGTCTGCCCATTTGGGACTCAATTTGCATCTCGCAGGGTACGCATCGGCTAAATGCACACTGTGTAGCACAGGAAACTGACTTGCAACCAAGATTTATCGTTGGTTCGATTCCCACCCAAGTAATATGCATGTGGATTGTTTTCACAGGGCTCGGGAAAGTACTGAATATACAGTCCTTAACACATCGGTTTATTGGTTAAAAAAAAACCACACACAAATAATATGGTTGATGATGCCAGGTGAATATTAATTGGTCAATAATTGCCATTTTTTATTTAAAAACCAAGAATCTTGGTGTAAACACAATTAATGCAATGAAATTACAAAAAAAATATAAGTATTTAACATTCAATCGGAAAGTGCTAGTAAAATTGGTTTCTTGTTATGCATGTGCTGGCCGGGAAAGTAAGTTTCTTCGATAGGGAAAACTGAAATCAATTTATGTTTTGTTATGTCCAAGACATTCAAAATGCAATATAAATATATTATCAAAAGGCACCAGGCTATAATAAGATGTTCACTGTATGTGTCATGCAGTTCAAATATATTATACCAAGTTTACATCCTTCCGTTGTGCATTGTTAAAAATATGCAGTAGAGTTGTGAATATCTGTAGAGCAAAGTAAGAACTGAGATGAAATTTTCATCAAGAAGATGAATTTGTTAAAATGCATATTTCAAGTCGGCTTGCTGAAATGTCTAAGGACCCTATGTCAGAATGCAAGAGATTGAAGAATTCCATAGAACGTTTTTATAATTTTTTTATGTTTTCAGTTAATAGAATTTTTCACTTTGGAGTTTAAAAACAAATATAAAAAAAATTAACTAAATGCTTAGAAAGGCCACACGTCATCAAAAAGTTTTGGTAAAGATCAGAGACAAAGTTCAGAATTTGTAAGTGTAAAAATCAATACATAAATAAATGATGTCGAATACAAAACAAAAATATGTACAAACACATTGGTCTGATTCAATCTGAAAATTCACTGACAAAATTTGTAAATGCCAGTAGCCTACCATCCTTCCAGATAAAAAATTGCCTTACATACTGTCAAAGGACGTGAAAATAGCATTTTAATATTGCCAATCATTGGGTTTATTTTGATTGCTGCAATCTGTGTTTGGCTTATTTGGATTGCCACATTTAAAAAAAGTACAAATGGACATCCAAGACTTTCCAGATAAGAAGACCATGTCTCAGTTGGGGGCTGAGTCTACGGTTGTTGCTAAAGGCAGACTATTCTCCAACGCATGTTAACGGGGTGATTCAGCAATAGCCCTCAAAAACAGACTAATGTACCTTTAATTATAAAAAATTATATTTGTGTCCAGTAGATGGTTTTTTACTTTAGTCATCTTGGTCGGATGCCCTGTTTATAACTGAGCACAGTCCTAATGCTTTTAGTTAATGCCATAAGAGAGCCAGTCTATTTTTTCAGACATTGGTAATTTCGTTGGATGTATTGGTGTTGGACAAAGAGGTCTAGAAGTCCAAATGAACAGCCTCTTTGCCTGTCTTTTGTGTTTCAGCAGACAATGAGCAACTGCTAAGAATATATTATAATAATAATAATAATTTATTCATTTATAAAGCGCAAATTCCAAATAAAGTTTGTTCAAATGCGCTGAACAATAAAATGACTAAAAGTACATAATAGTAAAAACACGCTAAAAAAATATCCATGACGGATCATAGTACATCTTAAAAATACAATCAAAGCAACAACAACAACCCACTAATATATACAATTAGAACCACCAATTCAAATTGGATTTGTAAAAACACCAGAGGTGCGGATCAATAACTCACAAAGAGCTCAGCACAACCCAGCACATTTTAAAACACTACATAAAAGTAAAAGTAAAAACAAAATCAATAGAAAGACAATTTAAAAAGATGAGTTTTTAACAGCGACTTAAAATTATCAACACTGCTAGCTCTCCTAATGTGCAAAGGCAGGGCATTCCAGAGGGTAGGGGCAGCGTTTACAAAAGCACGGTCCCCAAGGGTAGCTTTGGTACGGTGAAAAGGGTAACCGAGAAGAGTGTCATCATGAGAACTACGAAGATTGTAACAAGATGATGGCTTCTTTATGATAAGTTGGCTAAGATAAACCGGCGCTAAACCATGAAAGCATTTATAAGTCAACAGCAATATTTTAAAATTTATCCTGAATCTCACTGCTGTCTTTGGAAATGGTGGAAGTAATGAAAAGATTGTTTGTTGCTGCTTGCTCTTTTACGTTATGCACTGGATACACATTGTCGTGTGCCCGGTGAAAAGGATGTAACGACAAGTTCCCGCAATTGTTGTGAAATTTTGTGTTTCAAGAAAACTGAGTGGGAAAGTTTGATCAATTTTTTTGCCATTCAAAAGTTATTATATGAAGGTCAGATTCTGCACGGGAATGGGAACATGTCTTTGGGCAACAAAAATGCCATATTCATGTCAGGGACCATTTTATTGCTTACATCCTTTTAATACTGGGATGAAATACTTGATATGCCCGGTAAAAGGGCGTGCACACAACGAGACCACTTCATTGTTTCTTTAATAGGTAACCTTACTGAAGACTTTAATGGTTGTGAAGGAATTGTTCCTCCCAATTGCAATCAACGTAATCAGACTGAAGAAGGAATGGGAATGTAGTCTGGCCCCATCGGCTTGATTAGAATTACTGTTCAAAAGGGAACAAGACAAAAATTAATAACAGCATGATTATTCGGTAGTGTTCACTACTGTACTGACCACGAGAGCTACCGCTCCATGTACAGACTGAAGAATATGTAGGTGTACAGTGCGACCATGCAGGTACTGTGTGAAATCTGTCCCCAGTGATGTGTATAATACATGAACAGCATAACCAGGATTAATTTTTGTGCTTAAACCATGTTAACATAGTTAATGATGTGTAGTGAATGGATTACTAGTACAGCAGTCTGTGATGGTTGCCACTAAGCCTTAGCCGTATTGCATGGATTCTGTATTGGATGCCCCCGGGGGGGCCATGGCCAGATTTACCCAGGCCGTAACGCTGCCAGTCTCCAACTTAACACGCAAGGTCTCTGGAGTCAATTATTGTATGCATTTGTAAATTGAGCGATTCATAGACGGAATAAATGAGCTGCCGTGTTGGACTGTTGTTGTTGTTGTTGTTTTTCTTCTTCTCAGAATGAAAGGAGCATTTAATTTAATACATGAATAAGTAACAATATCTTCTTGTAATACTGAGGCCTGTACCGAACATAAATGAAATTACTGATTTGTTTCGGTGAAAACCAGGCATTATGAATCAAAACCTACACAAGGTGTTCTTTTAGATGGAAAAAGGTGGACAAGTTAGCTTCTGAGCTTCAAAGCCTGTGTATGATAAGAATAATATTAATAATAATAAACGTTTTTTATATAGCGCCCTTAACCCAACAGCATCCCGAGGCACTTCACAAAGATAAAAATACAAAGATTAAACACTCAATAAAAACATTATATTAAAGCAATATGCACAGTGCTAAAAAAACAAAAAACAAAAAAAAAAGGAACAAATTTACAGAACCTAAATAAGAGATACCGAGGGGATCAACCACCATCGTAGTAGCGTGCCACTTAGCAGACAAGAGCCTTGTAGTGGTGGTAGACGATCCCTTCAGCATAACATCAGCAAACTATAAAAACAAAAAATCACGAAATACATTCAAACAATAAGATTACTCAAACTAAAGAGAAAGTGTAAAATGACAAGTAGGATGGAGCTGCTAACCTTTTTTAAAAAGGCAGTTATAAATGATGCCATTTATTTTCTTGCAATTTGATTGTAAATAAGTACAATGTTAAACACCTTTTAACTTGGAATTTTCTGTTAAAAAAATGACAATTTAAAAAAAAACCAGAAAAACATCAAATGACAAATGTCATTTTTAAAAATGATAAACATCTTTGAACTTGGAATTTTATAAAGTGCAGTTGGATCACAATTTGATTGTAATTCAGTACAAGGTGAAGCACGTTTTATTTTTTAACTTAGAATTTTCTGTTAAAAAGTGACAAATATAATTTTTTTTTCTTTCTTGGCTATGACTTAGGGCCTATGCCCATTCCATCTTCAGCTGTTGTTGTCCACTTTCAGAGAGATTATTTGAGTCAAAATCAGTGAACATGGTACGTGTTTTTAGAGTGATGTATACCGAAAAATTACTGATTCAAAATTCAGTCCTTCATTTTAAGGAAATTCAAGGAGAGCTGAACATTAATGGCTCTCCGATTTTCAGAAGAGGTTTTTGCACTCCTCGGAACCAAACTTCACCTATTAGTCAAAAAAGTGAAATTGAGATGCAATTTTTTTATAAAAATCTGAATATTTAGGTTTTTTTTTAAAAGCACGTAAACACCTCTGACAGTTCATATGCACGTATTGGATTGCAGGATTGGATTGGTGGGTTGCTATTTTTGTTACATGATCAAAGCAAATTGATTCCACGGAAGTTCATTTTCTACTAAAATTTAAATTTGTCCCTCAATTGTTTTAAATCTTCTTAACATTTTAAAGGAGTGTTACTTTTGGCACTCTTCAGACAAGGCGGTGTTGTGCGATAACATTCACACTCCTTAAAAATTATAGTCTGAATTAATTACCAGTAGCCTTAAAATGTTTCTGTGAATGAGATGACATAGATTGGCAGGACAAAGAGCTGTACTTAAGTCAAGAAGCAAAATGAATACTTAATTAAAATGACAAGATGGTTCGTAAGTGTTAAACTTAATAATTGCCTGCTTGGTCCCATGTTTGTCAACCTTGAAAAGGAATTACTATTTTTTTTTTGGCCTGCAATTGGATCAGAGTTCATGCCGAGGTCATTTTGAAATCAATGGGATAAACTGCAGATTGCATGCAGATGTGTCCTTTTGGATTCTGCAGTTGGGGAATAAAATGCCCAGAGATATGTAAATGTTTTAGTGTTTTTAACACAGTTTCGTTGCTTGCAATTCAGACAGCTCAGTTTTGTTATATTAAAATTTATTCTTGATTATTTAATTAAGCCTTTGAAAAAGACTCTGCTCAGGTCCAAACGTGAGGCCATTTTAAAAAAGGTCATTCTGGTTGGCGAGCAGTTTGTAAAAGCTACTTCTATTTTTTTTTTAACGTTTCTGCTATAGAGTTGCCATAAGGTCTTTAGATGGTTTGAATCCACGGTAGGCCTATTGAACCCTTGCATCATGGACACACGCGGCTACTGGGAGTACCACGCTCACCATTTTGGGAGTCAAGTTGCACGCCAGAATTATTTATGGTAAACGGGTAAACGCCGCGTCGCCTAAAATGTGCACTAAACTGTAACACATGGGGGACATTGACTCCCAAAATGGTGCCGCCAAGATTATTGTGATGATGACGTCAGGTGATGTGGGCCTATAGGGGAGTGAGTTGCCTATCATGATTTAGCCTACTTGTGCACTCATGCACAGCTCTAGTCTTGTGAATGAAGTTATTTTGTGCTAGGCGGCCATGTTAAGTCACACGGTCATTGGATGTGCACACAGTGCATTTCATATGCACATGTAGGCACACCGTATATTTCCCAGCCAAAACTGGACGTTTTTTAAGACAATTTTGTTCAACCATTTCATCTGAAAGATTGGCGAGCTCAAGAACAAATGAGTTTACAATCGATAGGAAATTTCCAAGGTGAAATCTATTGAAGGCGCATAAATATTGATTTACAGAAGTCATGATATTTTCTTTGAAGTTTTTTGTTGAAGCATTTAAAAGGAACCTTCGCCTGTCCTTTATTCATCATGTACATGTTGTTGTTTCTATTCTTAAGGTGGCATTGACAACTTAATTGATGTTGGCGTCAAATCCACTCATTCTGAAGAGCTTTAGGGAACCTATTGTTCCAAATTCAGAAAGCATTGTGAATGTGTGAATTTACAAATTGTATACTTCATTGTTGAAAAACCCCATCCTGTGTTGTTGTCCATTTCCAGAATGTCTCCACACATCCATGGGAAAAACCAGGTGGGAATTGAATCTCACAGGAACAAAAATGTTAACCTCCCAGCAGAATAACGGGAAATTGTTAATGCATGCAAATCAATGCGATCTGACAGGTTCCGTGCATAGATGCAGACGAGAAAAAACCACACACTTGAAAAGGAATTTTTTTTTTTAAAGTGTTAGGAAAAGGGAAACCAAGGTAAATATTTTCAGGCGGTAATATGTGAGCTGTAGTTGTGGGGTTCAGGCATTAACACCTTTTTATTATCATGTGGACGGGGTTGCTTCAGTGGACGTCCGTTGATGAATACGTCCCCAGGTTGATTAAAATGACCATGACCGTTGCAGGAATTCTTCATGCATCATCTATTTGGCCGTTTACAGAGTGCATGTCCTAAGGCAAAAAAGGATCATTGTAATTTGCTTGGATGTGTATCTAGTCATTTAAAGCATTGAAGGTAGAACTTCCATGTCTTCTTAGCCTAATTCTAAACTCCCTCTATTGACTGATGAACGTCTGAGAAATTATCAATCTTTCCAACTTGGTCTTCTCATAAAAGCACCAATTTGAGTATTAAGTGTCTACAACCATCTGCCCGGGGTGCATTTGCTTGACACTTTAGAGAGCATAGTGGCCACAAACGGCCGCAAGATTTGACCTTCTGATAAAATAGAAGGGTCAAAGGAAAGGTATTACCCCGAATTAACATTTCTCCAATGTTTCCCGTGTTAACGTAGTATCTACAATGATAAAACAAAACCATTTATTTCTGTTTCGTCATGATTTTTTTCTGACATTTTCCCCTGAAAATCCTGAGTCAAAGAATCACCAAGACTAGTCATGCCTGGGCGACCGGTGATAATTATACAGAAATGAAAGATGTGGAAAGAGTTAAAACTCTTTGGTAGGGCACCCAGTGAGTATTTCTGCATGGTTGCCTGCATCCTTGCAGT
Source organism: Marthasterias glacialis (assembly GCA_911728455.2). Lineage (NCBI taxonomy): Eukaryota > Metazoa > Echinodermata > Asteroidea > Forcipulatida > Asteriidae > Marthasterias > Marthasterias glacialis. The sequence continues at coordinate 13,798,399 of OU452238.1, read as the reverse complement.
TAAGTCTCGATCGCTTAACACTCGAATCATAACATGTATCACATGATTGTTGATATATTAATCAATATTGTCAATGGCAAAGATATGGGAACAGCGTGTTCGTAATGTCACTGCTTTCACGAAGTGACAAATCCGCCCTCATGGTCAAAATTGTATTTCAGTGCTCTTGCTTGGCGAGTCTGGTTTTGCCACTTTGAGCTCAAAAACTGCAACTCAGATTCGCTGGTTATGCTTATTAGTGTGATTGAGAAAATATTACAATGTAGGTCCTGACATTGAAAGTGTTAACTATAATTTATGTAAGGTTGTGTACACAAAAATGATCTACCTAAATTCATATAATACGCAGTTCTTGTATAGCACTTTATCACACCCGATGGTTGTCTCAAAGAGCTCAGTATTTTTTCCAGCAAGGTATTCGAAGTATGAGACCTGTTCATTTACAAAGTACCATGTAACAGTTTACAAGGTGCTGTGGCGCAATCTGCAGCCAATCAAACTAGGAACACCGGGGCGGACCCCTTCTCTTTGCGATAAGTGCATTGGGTTCTTTTACATGCATTACACAACACACGGGACCTATGGCTTTTACGTCCCATTTGAAGGACGCAGCAATAACGGTTAAGTGTCTTGCTTAAGGACACAAGTGTCACGACCTGGGCTCGAACCCACACTCTGCTGATCGGAAACACCTGAGCTTGAGTCTGGTGTTCTTATCCGCTCGGGCCACGACACCCCAATTTTGATTGATTCATTTCATGAAAATGATGATGATATAGAAACTTCTGTGCTTTTTGTCCTAGCTCAGTTTCTGTTGAAAGATTCCCGCCATCCAGATTGGGTTTAATGAAAGGGGGAACAGACAATAAAAGAGAAGAATAAGATCGTTTGCAAACATCTTCCTTTTCAATTCAATAATTAAAAGCAATCAACTGAGCTACTGGCACAAAAGGGACTTGTGGAAGTTAAATTTGTTTATTCAACATTTTCAAAAGATTTGCCGTTTAAAGATTCTTCTAATTTTCGACCAGTTGTTATCGACTTATTCAGAACTACATTTAAAATATTTGGTTTAGAAATTATTTTATGAAATAATTTCTGGTATCTCGTGGAAAGTTATCCTTGGGTAAATTTGAAATGTACTTTTGACATATTCTGAGTTAGTCACTATGCAACATTTATTGATGTTAGCTGCGGCAATATTAGTCATGTATTTATTGTCATAGTAATAACCTTCACCTTACTTAAGGCCACACTGTGTGTCTCATTAAAACGGCTGGTAATGGAGACTAATCAATATTGATCTTGCTTGTACAAAGACAATCCAGAGTAACAGATAATAAATACGCGGTTGCTAATACATGTGACAACCAGGTGAGCCTATATGCGCTCTTTATTCTAAAAATCAATGTCGCGTACTATACACTAATTCTTCCCATGAATACATTGTGTGCAGACTGCATCGCCATTTCCAATGTGGTGGCCATCTTGTATAGCTTTTATATCATGATAGGGTTACGTATTGAATTTAGATTTGAAAATGATACAGTATTGTAAGAGGATTTAGAGCTTCAAAAGCTGTCTTTGGTCAACACATGACGCATGTCATGATAATAATAAACATTTATATAGCGCCAAATCCATTAATAAAAATTCTCCCCGGAGCTTTGCATAAAAATATAATTTAACGGAAACCTTAAAAAGAGATAAATATAAGTATCAGTAGAGGCAATGTATACGAATGTCTTAGAAATAAACATTTACAACAAGCACTTTCAAGGCATATTACACTTTACAGGAATGGTTTCTGGAAGAGAAAATTCATTTTCATTATCTGGAATTTAACAAACACACCCTCAAGCTAATCTGTGAACATTTCATAAGATAATCCTGATTTAGTGGGGGGGGGAAAAAAAACCAATTCAGGCCTATCAAATTTTCTTTACACTTTCTTATGGTAGTTAAAACTAGCAATGCTAATTTTAGGGTTTTCATTTTTTAAATATTTTTCTTCCATAGAAATTGTCCATAGAAAGTGCAATTGTGTGCTTAAAGGGGTTGTGTCGTCATGATTATAGCAGGCCTGTGGCTGTGCATGGAAAAGATGAACTCTCACCCAGGTACTGCACACAGTGCGCGCTTGGGGTGAAATCACAAATGTTGCCGTCTCTGTCAAACCGCGATGTGACCGCCGGTGCGCACACGCGCGCAAAGTAACTGGGTTATTCCACGTACTGCTATCATCATAGCGACACATTCAATTAGTCAATTCAATTCAATCCAATTCATTTCAAATAAATCAAAGCAAATCGATTCAATTGAAAACAACTCAATTTAACTCATTTCAAAACAAATAAAAACAAATCAATTCAATTCAGTTCAATTAAGTTCAGTTTAATTGAATTCAAACTCATTGAAGTGCATGTCCTCCCCTAACAGGAAAGTCCTTGTGGCTTCATGATCTCACACACTGATAAAAAACATTACCAAGAGCTAATACACAAAAGGGATACATTGCTTCAGAGATCTAACCAAATTTATTTTAAAATTGTTAAAATTAAACATGTAAAAATACAGTGCAAGATTTTTAATACATTCAAAACCCAAAGGGGAAAATTAAAAGATTCTGTGTCTGTGTTTTATAATATGTTGAAAAATATAAGAAAAAATATCTTTTCAGATAGATTCTGTTAAATGCTCGCATGAGACCACTCTGGGGAAAAGCTCCAACTTAAAGACAATTTTTTTTTAAATTAAAATATTAATATTTGCTTTTAGAAACAGTTAGAAAAAGTATCTACAATTTGGCAGCATATCTCAAAATTTGTCTTTTGGGTTTTTATTGGCCATCGGGTTGCACATGACAATAAAGACATTATGAAATTGTAAGAATATATATTTAAAAAAAAATGGATTTGGTATACCAAATTCAAATAGAGTTATTGGTTATTTAACTTGTATTTTGTGTGTGTGGGTGGGTAGGTATATACTCATTCAAATCGGGGACCAAACACAAGGGACAATAGAGTCCCTAGTTTGGTGAAAGTCAAAACCAATGAGAGCTGTTGCCAAAAAGTACAAACACAGGAGGGACAATAGGAGGTCCCCTATTGCAGGTGTTTACACACTTGGGTGAGTGGGAGATTTGGGTGGGGGATTACATTGCAATTAAACCCCCGCCCCTCAGCATTAATTTATTCTGTAGGTCTAACATTTTTTTAGGTCTGAATTTGCTTATTTTGAAGTTCTTTTACGTGGAATATGTGTTTACTGTAGATTAAGCAATTATTGATCAACCTCAAGCACGAGCTGTTGGTCCAATTGATAATGGAGATTTATTTAAATATGCTGAAATCATATCGCATGCATGCATTCAACATATGACGCTTTGATTTTGACACTCTGTAGGTTCATTCTGTGAATGCATTTATAATGATTACAACCTAAGGTTGGGTTGGTGTAGTGGTATATTTCCTCGCCTTCCACCTCTAGGACCCCGGTTCAAATCCCGCTGGGGGCAGCATGTGGATTGATTGGGTTTTTCAGTCCCTACCTGATTGCGTGGGCTTTCCCCTGGAATATTTCTCTGGGGTTTTCCTCCCACATCTAAAACTGAAACAGCCTTGTCTTATTTCCGTGGGGTTCTTGGCGAGGATGGTCGTTCAGTTCGCTTTTGTAAGAATCCTTGGCTTCCTGTAACAATAATGCCATATTGTTCATGTCAGGGGACATTTGATTACTTACGTCCTTTTAATACTGGGACGAACTACTTTATGTGCCCGGTAAAAGGGCATATGGCCTCTTGCCATTTTACCAGGCACAAGACGACTTGTGGAATCAATGGCTTGCTTTCCATAAAAGATAGGCTCGCATTTGGGTTTGTTTTGAAATAATGTCAAAACTTCATTATCTACCACTTTGAGATGTCTTATTTAGTAAATGAAATAGAACTGATTGGACTACTACATTTGATACGAGTAATAACCATACAGCAGTGGCATAATATAGGTATCTATGAATGTATAGTGACGATGGGGGAGGTATATCATCTGCATGAATTAACCATAAACCAACACTAACGGAATTAGCGTGTAGCACTAATAGAATAGTCCTGAGATGTGTCTGATGGAATGCTCAATTAGTACTGATGCCTTTGCATGCATGGCCACCTAGCCTGGCGCCATCTCTGATTAGATTCGACCAATCATAGCGGGGCATTACTTTGTCTTTATCATACATATCATGTGGATACCTCAGGAATACATTCAGTAATGTCATTTTAGTCAGCTGTCGGCTCTACAGCACTAAGTGCAGGTTACTCCAGTGAGGTCAGTCAGAATGTTTATGTCAGATACTCACTGTGCTCCGTCTTGATTTTTATTCATTTATTTTATTTATCTCCTTAATTTACCCAGGTTGAGCCAAATTAGTCTAAACTGGTTTCCATTTGGGCCCTGGGTCGTAAAAAAATTAACAACAAAATCCCCCCGAAACATAAACACAAGTATTCTGTTTTTTTCTCTTCTTTTTTTCTCGTAAATGTGATCACCTATATTTTTATGAATTTTTCTCAGGTTTATAATCTAGTTATAGGAAACAAGATGATTAGAATGACTAATCTTCCATCAACCAAAGATGCATCATACATTCTGTTTAAATAGGCTTTAAAAAAGAAGATAAAGAAAGAGTTCAAAAAGGTTTTTTTCTTTAAACATTATTGATGAAAGCTCTCTAGTTTTGACTAACTAGAAGGTTGCTTGCACCACTTGCACCAATGAATGCAGCTGAAGCCAGCCGATAAATAACACAGAGTAGATAGAAGACGTTAACAAAAATTAAAATATCTAACCAAAAAGGTTAATCGATGATTGGATTTCCACAAGCTTACAATCTCTGAGCAAGATCCATGCATAACTAACACTGATAAGGCCAGAGGTATCGGGTATCGGCCGAAAATACATCAGCTAGTTCAATTCACTGGTGGAATTATCCAGTGCAGAATTTATCTTCTTCCCGTTTGGCTTCTCTCTTTTTGGCAACCCCCCATCAGTCGCAAAACATCATGAACATGGATGCAAATGGACGGGCTCTGAGCTAATGTGTCGTGCACTGTATGAAATGCCACTCAGCAGTTTAAAAAATGGATGAGTTCTTTAGAGCCAAAGTAATTGGCAAGAGGTCCTCAAGGAATCTGATGTAAATTGACAAAGCTATCGTATGAATTTATCTTATCAGGCAAGCGGCTTGGGTTACTCAGTGTTGCAAATCATTGGTGAATTAGGGAACCAAAATGCAGATATGTGCACAAATGTACACAAAACTAACCTTTGGTTTGAGCTGCAGTCTCCTGATATTCATGTTATTCACCTCTATGTATCGAGGTTACGTGTGATTTTAAACCAAGGCATATTAAACAGGCAAGCGTTAGCTTGTTTTTTTATTATTTTTTTATTTAGATGGTATATTAAGTTGAATGTTTCTTCAAAGGAATGAAGCATGGTTCATACTTCACACGACTGTGAACACGAAGCAAATTTGACGTCACTCTCTTACATTCACAGCAACTTTGGCAAAAAAGGTTCAACACATTTCAACTTGCGCGTATTGTTTGTTGCGAATGTGTGACGTCAAATTCGCTTTGCCTTCGCCTTTGCATTCGCGTAAAGTACGAACCGGGCTTAATATATCATTGCTTTTTGGACAAATAAATTTATTTTGAAATCAACCTGTGAAATTTCAGCAAAATTATTTTTATATTGGTCCTGAATATTGGTTTTATGTTTGGTCGGTTATTTTGTTTACGATCATACTAGACTTAATTCGATTGCCACAACCGAAGGTAGCGATAATAATTTTGGGTTTCTTCAAGTGCTACTTTCTTAACTTTGACAGGATTTTGGATGGAACTCTAGCTCTAAAGGTTTGGTACTAGTATGAACTTTATAATCAGTGCATGAGCTTTCAGACAATTTTTTCCACCAATAATGACCAATTCTGTACTTTTTTTAAAAAAGATATATGATCCAATTCTCAAGCCAATTTTACCTTGAAAATGAATTGATTCCAGCGAATGACATGTATAAGAGCGTTTTATTTTATAGCGAATAAAATCAATAAATTGCATGTTGACCTTGAAGATGGCTATAAAAATGTTGTTTTTGAAGTGATTATCCAGGCCAACCATCCTATGAGAAAATGTGTATAGCGGCTATGCCCGCTGCTGGTGCCCGGAAGTCAGCTATATTACAATGCCATTTCACCTGTATTTTGTCTCTGTGTTGCAAGGCACCCGACTGAAATTGAGCAGGCAGCGCACAGAGTTTATTTATTGTGCTCCACACAAAAATTCATTCTTTTAGTTAATTACTCTGTCGTTATTCGTTGATGAATTTTTTCAATTGATATCTCATTTGAAAGTTGATTACTTTTGTCATCATACAAAAAACAGCAATCCAACATTTTGATTCATTTTTCAAGGTAAAATCTGCTTGATCATTATACCTTTAAGATGAAACTTGGGGCTTTGTGAAATCTATCATGCCCACATGCCCAAAGAAGTAGCACCTTTGATGTGAAAGGAAAGGTTAATTCAGGAGGATTGTCCTGTAGTAGCCAGAATCGTAGGATTCCTAACAGATCACCTCATCAGACGTGAAACTTTTCAGCTGATCCATCCAATCCTTGTTTGTCGTTTCTCAGCTGTGCCATTAAAATTAACGCACACAGAACAGTCTTTCTGTGCCTAGATCTTCTCTCCTTGCTCTCTCACAGAGCTAATTGGAAACTCCTAAGCACTGAACCACCTGATATGTTACCACGGAAACACTAATTGGAACAGTACACAATGGAGGATACTTTAGCGGTATTTATATCGCCTCAAACTGAGGTCAAGGGGCAGTTTCTGAGAGAAACTTTGGTAAATTGTTTTGACTGTTACGTGGCTGTGGGCCAGACAACTCACTATGCCTTACTGCCATCTTTTCTTTTGACTGCGTTAGTCAACTTAATGTTATGTCCAGAAAAAGTCTGGTAAGATAGATTTTATATTCTCAACTTAAATAAGCATGCAGCAAGCCTCCAGAAAAACATTAAATTTACTGTGGAAATCAAGAAAATGGCATCAAAATCCTGCAAATCACCATTGACATTTCAGTTGCTACAAAAAGCATGGACATGCACAAAATGTGACTAAATATAAACCTTTTTTTTTCTCTTTCTCGATCACTCTGGACCACCTAATTTGATAAAATGTTCACTGAAGGTTGGTTGTATCCTAGAGGTTGGGCTTATTAAAAACAAGAGGTTGGGAATGAATAAATAAGAATGTATAAGGTTTCCACTGAAAAATCTTACCCCAGATGAACAGATGGGAGACAGCATCTAATGAATATTCATAAGCGGGTCAACTCTAGGGTCAATGGAAGATTTTTAGTGCAGAATGGCAGTGACCAGTAAATTATTTGCCAGCGAGTCAGTGCACTTCAGTTGCTCAATTATTGCCCAGTTTGTTTCTCAGCTTCGTCATGTGTACTTGCTTGCACTATTTCACCGTCTACAAAACTACATGTCGTAAAAATACACCAAAGCACAAGACCTACGTCGTTTTTTTATTTTTTTATTTATTTATTTTGTTTTTGAAGATGGCAACCTCAAAAAGGATCTTGGATTGTAAAGAACTGATAGCTCACACAGACATTTGATAATTTCACTGAACACTCCTTGTCCTTGGCTTGCGTAGCTCCTGCCATTAGAGGAAAGTGCGCTTGGCATTTGGTTGTTTGCCGTGACCTACACATTTGTATTTAGTCCGTTAAATCACGGTCAAAATAATGAGCCGTTTGACATTTGTGTAGGTATTTTACTCATCATTAAAATTGTTTTAAACTCAAGTCCGTTTGTAACAATTATACAGTAATGTCCTCTGACATGTTTACAGTGATTGTACAACATCTTTAAAGTTGTTTTTTTTTTAGGAGGATGGTGCCTTTTTGAAATGATGTTATTTTTTTTAAAGTTGGTGCTCACATCTTTGGTGTGTTTTGTGTGGTAAACATTTTCTGCATATTTCTCAAGCTGTGCAATAGAAATAAAGATCAGATTCCAACTTTAGTTTCTTTAAGATAATAATGATAAATGAATAATAACAAATTTATTGTGCCATAGGCCTGAACATGTTCAAGGTGCGTTGCAATCCGAAATAACACTGAATCAATCAAACAACAAGCTCAACTAAAAACAATGAAGTAACACATGGTAAAATACAAAATAATTAACCTAACCTAAAGCTTTGTTTAAAAACATTCATGTTTTTGTCATTTTCCTATGTACTGATCTTCTTGTCTTTAATTTTTGATTTAAGCCCAGTTCACACTTCATTTAAATTGCGAAAATGAAGCAAATTTTCTTGCGTCACTGAATTGTGGCAACACCAAAATTCACTTTCGCATTCGCTTTCGCATGAAGTATGAACCAAGCTTTACCATCCGAAAGGGTATGAAATAAATGTCTTCTTGTAGTGAACATACTCCTAATGATTATAGAAAGTATATTGAACTGTCTCTAGCTGCCAGGCAATCTCGGTAGTTTAGTTGGTAAGACATCTGTTCTAGAATGGCCGGGGTCGTGGGTTCGAATCCCACCCGAGGAACAGGCCTGTGAGTTTTTTTCACAGGACTTGGGGGAAAGTACTGAGTATACAGCGCTTAACACACATCGGTGTATGGGCAAAACCACAAATATTATTCTTATCCCCGATGCAAAAATTGAGTCAGATTTATTGTTCTAACTTGAACAGCCACTATTAAAGCTGCACAGATCTGGCTTCTACTAGGCTGACATGAGCATGACATGCCCTATAATCTCCTGAATTTGCCTCTGTTCTATTCTGTGTGGCAATTAATACATGCAGCTTGAATGCAAACACTGTTGTGTTATACTCCGACTAACCAGGACCCACGTTTGTGTATGAATCTTCCTGTGTTAAGGTCATCTCCTGAAATAGCACTTGTCATTACTGTGGTTACCGATCAATAGCTTCCCAAAATAAGACATAAAAAGCGGAGACTTTTGATTATATTGTTCGAGAGGCAGGAAGTAGTCAGAAAGACATTTGGAAAGGTCAGATGGTGTGAATTTCCAGCAGTTTCTATTCTTACTGCAATAAAGTACAGTGAGACTCATACAAATTGCATGAAATCCTTCAAAATGATTCCTCTGGGCATTTCTTTTTGGTTTATTTATTCTATAGATTGAGGGTCGTCTTTTATAGAGGTGCAACAGAATTGTTAGGAAATTCCTGTTTCGGAAAAGTAAACCAGTCATAAGCAGTATATGAGACATCGCATTTAGGCTAACCCTTTTCTGGTAAGCACAATTTACTTGTGCTTAGTTAAATTGTTTGCTTTGGTAGCTGTAACATTAATTGGCCCTATTAAGACATTGAACCTGTTTGTACTTAAGATGGCTTAATACAAAAGCAAACATATCCCTTCTGAAGTTAGTCCATCTTTAGATAAATTTTCTTAAGTTTAATTTAATTTTGTATGATTATTGCTTTGCACTTTTTGGGGTTAAAATGTCATCATTTGACAGTTGTCATCATGTGACTGTAGAGTTTGCATAGTTTTCACTGCATTATCGTTGTGTGCCCTGAAGAAGGACACACAAATTTTACCGGTAAAAAGGCGTATTTGTAATTAAAGAGTGTGAAAGTTTGATCGGTTTTCTGCCATTCATAAGTTATTATAGGAAGGTTAAATTCTGCATTGGAATGGGAACATATTGGGGGTAATTCTAGCAACACAAATGTAACAGTGATGCCATAGTTTAGGAGCCATTTTATTGCTAACGACCTTCTGTTACTGCGACGAAAAAAAGTACTTTGTGTGCCACGAAGAAAAGGCCTAGAGCCTTAAGCCCTTCTTCAAGGCACACGATGTCACAATATCTAGGCTTGATGTGATTCCACACAAATGATATAACTGAATGTAATAGTGTTAGCTGCATATTAGTCAAGATTTAGGAGGTATTTGTTACTCCCCGTTGGATGAGAGCTTTAGAACAAAATTCAATTTAGCGGACAGCATTTCTTGTTTCAATTTCAAACTTTGTCCTTGACTGTAGATAATTCTATTACTGCAGATCATAATACCATAATTGGTGGGAATTTAAAGTGATGGCACAATTCTTCAGTTTTGCGATGTACAAATCATCACCATTTGCACAAAGTGACACGTATATTAAAGAAGATATTTACACCTTAAAGTTTGCGCAAATGCAAACTGAAAAAGCTGCATTATGAAAACTTTGTCTTGTCGTTCATGTGTTTCTTGACAAGCACTTTACTGCCGATACAATCATTGTAATCAAAACTTTGATTATTTAACACAATTTAATTCGGCAAACATATATGCATCGTTTTGTGGAAATGCAATTACCTACTTTTGCTGAAATTTTTACCGTGTGGTTTTACAAAGTCAAGGGCATGTCACATGATCACGCTCATGCTGACATATGCATCTTCTTGAAAGCACAAATATTGAACAGCTAGTAACCATTTTTGATATAATCTATTTTGTACTTATTCGGGGCTACACGTCTCTTTATGAAAATGTAAAATGCAATTATTAAGATGAATGCCCATTTAAGCAGCAACTCTTTTTCCAGATAGGTCTGAGGAGGTGTGGGGGGGGGGGAGCGGCTGAGGATGTATATCTTTGATTTATTTACTTTTCTACTGCTTTGAATAATGGCTGTTCTAATTACGTACTCTTGATTGTAATTTGATTGTTTTTTTTTGTATTTTTGTGGCTGTTTTTAATGAGTGTTTTTTATGACTGGGAAGACACTTTTCATGTTTACATGACGACTAATTTAAAGTTAAAGTTAAAAGTTAAAGTTAACTAAGGGTGGTTAACAATCAATATTCTAAGGCAAATAAGTGAACAGAACACAAAATCATAGAAACATGATTTTTGATATAGGCTGCTCTTCATGAAAACAGTAACGAAATCACTACACTGACCTGATTCCAGACATGTGCCCAAATCCTGCACATGCATTTTTTTTTCAACAGGCAGTTGCATCTCTAAGTGAAAGGAGAACTTAACTAATTTAGTTTATCAAAACTTTGACATTCATATTGCCTTCTCAATTTGTATGTCTGTTTTAACATCGCTAGTACACACTTGTACAACACTGAGGCTCTTTTGCAAGGTAATAGACATGTAGTTCCACCTTTAACTAAATCTATTTCAGGTGACTGTAAATTTATGGCGAGTGGAGTACATTCATTTAACGACTTCCCTGCAGCCGTTAAACACTCGTTGCCTTTGACACTAGCCAGTTTTAAATGCCTTTGTAAAAAATTGAAATTTTAATGTGTGGCGCATGTTCAGGTTTCAGGTTTTTACAGTGTAGTGTATTTTAATCAATATTCCCTCTGGTTACTGGCTGTCTTAGATCGTTTTGTTTTCATCTTTGAAATAGATATATATTATTTAATAGTACATTTTGTATGTGGTGAAAATGAAACCTTTTTGGCCTTTTTCAGTGTTCATCTATTTTTTTGTAATTCTTTTTATTTTATATTATTATCAAGCAATAAACCACAAGGGAAACTGACTGGGTAAAATCAATCTTGGGGTGAACAAAGAAAAATTGACTGGAGCGGGATTCGAACCTGCGACCACCGGCTTAACGTACCCATGCTCAACAAACTGAGCTATTCAACCCTAATTTTTGTCGTCTCCCTATTTTGTCAATATGTTTGTTCTAATAGGCCATATTTTTGACAGCAAGAGGGCGCAAAAAATACAAAAATATATCAAAACATTAGAAATACAAATTTACCAAGTAAATATCTTACACTGATTACATTGTAAAACTGGTTTGACCCCCAATCCACCCTTAAAGGGCGCCCTCTTGCAGTAACAAATAAGGCCTATTAGTGTGGTTTTGGCCAAATTTGGGTCCAGAACGACCTCAGTTTTGAAATGTCCTTGGGAGAACTGTGTGGTATATTCTTTTTTGTCTTTTCACCATCCTTACTCCAGACTCTCAGCAGACATTGAAAATGGTTATGGCATTCCTCAATAATTAGGTTTCCAAAGCCAAGTTCGCACAAAAACTACTGTTAACCACAGTTCGACTAAGTTAGCCCAACTCTGTCTAATCGACGATTGTTGGACTATGCTAGTCGACTATTCGGAACCAGCCTAGTGGGCCCGGTCTGCTTACCAGGAACCATTTTAATAGCGCAGTGCACAGGGGACCAGTTATCAGAAAAAATGATAACGTTGATGTCGCCGTTTCCTCATGATCGCGTTGACATGACATGACTCGAGTTGTTCGCACCACAATTTCAGCGCGCATGCGCGACGTACGTCACTAACCAATAACTAGTTAACCATTGGTTCTTGATCAAACTTGCCTCAAGTATGCCTACCCATGAGTTCTTGAGTTGGTCAATACTGTTTGACTTCCTTCTGCTAATATATCAAATTTCACCAGTTTGCAATGACAGAAATCGTTTGCTGATATTATTCCCTTCAATGTTGGGTTCTAACACCTTCCTTAAAATGCATGTCTTCAGTAGGTCAGAAAAGCCGATGTGAAATATACATTTCAGAGTGGTATATTGCAGTGGCATAAATCTTTGTCAGAAAGTGGAGGGGGATTGTATTGGAATTTTGAATATGCGGCAGTGAGTAGTTTTAATGGGGGTGGGGGAAAATCAAAGTCACATCCATTGAGGTTACTGTCTTGATAACAGATGCTATGTTCAAATCGGGGATAAAGAATATTACTTGTGTTTTACCCCCACAAAAAAAAGGGTTCCATTTGAAGACCCTCCATCTTTGGAAGCGAAAATGAAATAAAATATTGATATTAATTTTGAATGGTATAGACGGAAAACAAAAAAAAGGGACACTTTTTTGCTGTTATGTTATAGCAGTTTTTACAAGGGTTGTAACTTTTTTGTTTGTTTAAGTAAACCACCATAAGTGTTTAAACGTATGAATGGACATGCAGGCTTATGCTGAAAATGATTTGAGTTGAATAGAATTATTTATTCTTTAATTAGACCTGACTTAAATTTAATTAAAAATGGATGGAAAAGGAATTTAATTTTTTCTCCATCCATTTTTGATTGAAATTTGAGGGTGATTTTAAAATATATATATTTTAAAAACGTCAAATGAATCAACTCAAATTATTTTCAGTATAAGCCTGCATGTCCATTCACATGTTGAAAAACTTTTGGGTGGTTTCGGGTACTTAACAAAAGTTACAACCATTGGAAAAACTGCAAACATGACGGTAAAAAAGTGGTCTTTTTATTGTGTTTCCTGTCATAAGACTTCAGAGTGGTTGTTCAATATTACTGAACATAAAATCGTGAAAGACGTGTGTTACCGTTAGTTCATTTGCATTCTGTTCGTTGAAACATTTATATTGTGTTCTGCATGACAGGAATTAATTCAGACTGTTGGAAACTGTTGTAATTCTTCTGTGTACATGCACTATTTATGATTAAATGTAAAATTGAAAGGACCCCGTTTAAAAACATCAATAAATAATTCCTAGATATGAAAAATGAAAATAGAATAATCCCTTGAGCTCTTTTTATTGGCAATATTTTTGCTGGAATATCTACAGGAAGCTAGCCCACTTCCCTTATTAATTAAACGTATTAAGTAGCTGAGGGACCACGCACCTTCTTTGAGCACTCTACATTGTGTCTTAATTGAGAGAACCAGTCAGGCTGACTTGATGCTAGGAACATTGCGGAAAAATATGTCGTAGATTTCACCTCAAATTGAGGAAAAAGATCCCCGCGGGCGCTTGCATGTATCTAATGCTTTGGTTGCTGGGGGTTTCTGCAGTAATGCCCGCTCGCCGCACGTGGGTGAGCCTAATGAAATTAAATTCATGGTTATTTTAATATGTGTCTGTTATTTAAGTGCGCGGTGTGAAGTGACTGCATGTATTTTAAGATGAGAACCTTTTGCTAAAAATAAGAATTAGATATCGCTGGAGATGGTCTCAATTTTTGCGGCGGCAGAAAATTGTGGCGGTGAATTTGTGTTTGTTTATGCTATGAGGGACTGTTGAACAAAAGGGACTCGTACACTGTGTAGTGGCAGTGTGCAACGACATAGCGGACATTTCTGTGTTTACAAATTTTACCCAATCATAGAATTTTTACTTACATAACGTACATGTTTATAATGTAATTTTAGTAAACAACAAAACGTGAGAGCTAAAAACATTTTTCATATTAGAATCGAAAAGTAGGACTTCATTTGGCTGAAATATTTTCATGATGATTGACTTTTGAGTGAAATTGTTTTGGATGGCTCTACCAAAAGCACAGTATAGATGCTCTTTATTCTTCAAATGGCCATATATTAAAAACGCTGTTTTTATAATTGATAAATGGATCACTTTTCATAAAAAAAAAGCAATAACAATAAGAATAATTAAGAGTGGAATAACAAAATTAAGGCCACTGCATTGATGAAAAAAATAAAATAAAAATAGACATTGTTGTAATTTTAGTATTTTTGTATATTTTTTTGAAGACATCCTATTGAGTGTCTGTGATATACTTATACCTATAATATGCCAATGATATACCTGACAATTTAATGTTTTATATAGTAAAGAATTTTCCAGGCAATTCCAATTTACCTCTTGAGCAACTTGCCTGTGTACTACATAGGGAAAGAAGATGCAATAAGTAGTACTTGGGATTACTAGAAACGAAGATATTCTGAGCTTTGCCTGTTTATATTAGTCGGTTCTCCCCCAGGTAAGGTGTACTGAACCTGATGATAGTGCCATGCAATTACACAGGGAGTAAGTGGAAGTATACACATACAACAACCAGGCTGACAGCTGTATGCACCATGCAGTAACCCAAGATAGCCATTTACCGGGGGCTAATTCTGTGCCAATTTAGGCCGGGATTGATGCCTGATAGTGGGAGGCCCTGCCATCAAATTATTAATAAGGTGTTGGTCTGGTAAACAGATCATGCTTATGCATACACATGCAGTAATTGAGGTGATACTGTAGGCCGGTCTAAACCAGCCAGTATTTGTGATTACGCAAATTTAATTTTCACACATCTGGAATTTAGAGTGAAGAGATTGTAACTATTGGATTTTCACACAAAATAATTTTGTGTGTATGTACACATAGCACATAAGGAACTGTATAAAAAAAGAAGTAAATTTTGCTGAAAATTGCACCAGAAAACTTATTACATTTGAATACATGTATTGTACAAAATAATCTTGTATACCCCAGAGGACACAAAAATGGCATGGCAAAGTACATTCCATTCGTATGGAATACAAAAATGAACCAGAATACCCACAGGAAAAATACCCAGTATTTTAAAGGTAGAATATAGGATTGGTATTCATCCAATTTTGTAGTTATTAGTATCAGTCTGAAAGCTTACTGATTATGAAGTTCATACCAGTACTAATCTTTCTTAGAAATATATCTGTCTGAAATACTGTCAAAGTCGAGAAAATAGAATTTAAAGACCCTGATTTTAATTTCAGTTGTAACAATCGTAATGAAGGACAGTGTGTTTACTTGCTACAAAGTGTGCATGGTTTTTCACTACGCAAATTAAAGGCTGATATGCAGGAGTTACGGCCGATATGAAAAAACAAAACAAAACACCCAACAACAACGTTTTATATTTGTTAAATTTATTTAATTTTTTTTTTTATTTAAGATCAAATTTACAAAAAGATCATAACACAAAACCATTTTAAATGCTCCAGATGGCACAGTAGACAAACCAATCATAAACATCAAATACAAAGCATTGGACCTTGCATTTATAGAAATATTTTTTATGACTGATGTCCATATTTAATGAGACAAATGTTGACTCCCATGATGTGTTGACTTGATCCCCAATTCTGTACTTTATTCTCTCAGCGGTCAGTCATATGTAAATATCCTATACAATGTTTGTACTTCTTTATTTGTCTAATAAACTGCTCCCAGAGCTGATAGGCATTATATAGCCAACTGACACGCTATCCACTGCCCACACTACCAGGCTTACGTTCAGTATGTGCATGCAATTGTGTCCACCGCTTCACGACATCTATCTATTAAGGAGCAGGTGGCATTATGGGAAATCGGCAGTCAGAAATAAATTAAGGACTATTCCGAATGACGTCAAAAACTGTCTTGACATAATCTACAGCTGTCTTGGATGCAGTGCTTTTTTTTCTTGTAGTGGTTAGATTGAGGAATATTTTCCATGCTTTCGCCTCACAATTATTGCATATCAGAAAGTGAGGCTGTACTCATTAGTGGTAATTTACCAGGTAGCCCTTTCTGGACGTTACAGTGAATTTTAAAGGGGCTGTGTCGTCATGATTACTGCAGGCCTATGGCCGTGCATGGAAAGATGACCTCTCACCCAGATACTGCACACGCGCACGCTTGCGGTCAAATCACAAAGGGTGCCGTCCTAGCAAAACTATGACGTGACCGCCGGTGTGCAAGTGTGCGTAGTAAATGGGTTATTTCATTTGCTGCAATAATCATGACGACACAACCCCTTTAAGGGAATTTCTTAAAGGGAAGTGCATCAGTGGTTTTGAAGTAAATTAGTTCCCTCTCCAGTCTTCACCAAACACACCATACACTCAAACTGTAACAACTTAATCATTAGATGTTCATCTTTTTGCAACAACTTTGTTGTCTCCTTCTTTGTTTTCTTTGATGATTACCCATCATTTATTTTAACCTTAAAAACAAATTACAGGATTTGTAACTGTCATTTAGGAAAGAAAGAACAAAGAATATCAATTTCATTTTGTGAGATTACTGATGCTCCAATCCTCCAGAGAAATATTTCCACTTGAAGTCAAGTAAAAGCATATGAAAACCTCGCAATTCATCTTTGGATTTCAACAATCAAAATTTGGCTTTCAACGATCGAAACCTGACCAATACGAGCATGCTCAAAATTCCTCACAAAACATCAACAGTTTAGCGCTGTTTTTTTTTTTACTGAAACATGAACACCAGATTGGAAGAAATTTTCACAGGTCGGTTTTAAAGTGTTTTTTTTTCCCCTTGAAAACCAGAGGATGGAACTGTATTTACTCTTCTGAAAAAAACCAACGACGTATCTTTCCCTTTAATGGTGTGTTAGGTGCATAATTTTTTTCCGTGTGGGATTGCCATGTGCCTGTGTCTCCATGCAGTCTAATGTATGAGCCATTGTTAATGATGTGCTCAGTGTTGATGACAAGAGATGCTGATGTGACAGACAATGCGAGTGCTATTTGGACGCACATACTCACCTGCTTATTTCAACTGAACATAATGAATAAAGCTCATCTACAAGAGTTTTCGCCTGCAATGCCTCCCTGTCGTTTTCCATTTTACGTTTAATTGCATAGAATGCAGACTTTAAAAGACGCCATTTAAAAAAAAAAGAAATAATGCTGAGTAATATCCAAGTTGAAAAAAGAATTGATGCGATTTAAAACTGATGACCTCTTTTTACTGATACTGAGTATACGTGTATTTGACACATTTTTTCTGTTGAGGAAGTTGCATAAATAAGTTGCAAATTGATATTTTTTTATAATTTCTTGGTGCTTACATTTACATTAAAAGGTTTCAATGCATCTCACATCCCTTTGATTTCACAAAACATTTACAATTATTATTAGCATAATTTTGTTTTTATTATAAATATCAATGTTTCTTCACATAGCAAATAGAAGAATGACCCATTGATTGTCCACCATGTTTGTTTGTTTGTTTTTTAAGTGTTCTTTCACCGTGATGTTTTCATGAAGTAAATTTCTTCCAGTGGGAGTGTAGAAGATTTGCCCCATGATTGTCCACATTAATAGCTTTTTATTTGTTATGATGTGGAGAGTTTAAGTTAATGGAGAAGCCAGAGGGTCCTGTAGCTTTTGCCATCTTTGACCATGCGGAGACCAATTCCCATCCACTTCTTTCTGAAAATGACATCTCTGATTTCAAAGACTCTGCCGATACTTGTGGGCAAAATGTTATTACAACATTGGGAATGCATACATGAGGACTCGGTGCTTGCAGTTTATTAGGGGATTATGAGCATTTTCAAAAGCGATGATCCTTTCTGTCTATCAATGTGCTTGTACTATTGTACCCTGGGTTGTTGTTTATTTGAATTTTATTTTGTTCACAGGTTTGTTGGGTGAGGTCTTTGAATTCATACAGTTAAAAAATAAAAAAAAATGCCTGTTAAAGGTAACATGTATAAGGTACATGTATGTGTAGTTGCTGAGCTAGCCTTTCGTTAAGGCCTTCGTGGCTTAGACAGCTATGTAGCCACGAAGAACAGGGGGGTGGGGTGGGGATGGTGCCTCCTTACTCACTCTGTCTTTGAAAATCGTAGCATTATTTTGAGATTTTAATAATAACCATAGGCTTCGATATTAGTGACGATCCCTTACATACCATACGTGTCAAAATAAAACTAGTAAAAACAAGTTTTTTAAATCGGCACCCAGCGAAAAAGGCCGCACCTGAGGGAAGATGCCTCCAACCTCCCCATTTCCCCCTAGCTAAGCCACTGTTGGTACATGAATCTGGCTTGTAACATGGCAATGAGCATTATACTCTTTGCATTTTATTTTAGTTTTTTAATCTGTTTTTTTTTATGATATTGATGTGATTATAAGAGTGGGGCATTAAACTCTCAGAAATTTCAGACTTTGGTTGGGCCTTGATCGACACAAATGACTTATGGAAAGCCATTATGAACATTATCATGCAGAACAACAAATCTTCACAACAATGGCAATATTTGCGTCATCTGTTAATTTCACTTTCCGTAGACCTGATGGGCCTTGAGCAGTGTTTATTATTAGAGAGAATGCCAATAGCTCAGGCCCGTGATGATGTCAGCCTTAGTTGCAAAATATTAAGATGTATTCTTGTGTGTGTGACAATAGCAGAGGGTTTATGCAGGTCTTTGATTACTAATGCAGCTTATAGCATTCTGTATATTCAGCTTGAAAGTCAAATAAGTTCAGGGAATGTTTCACAGAACATTATTCTGTAAGTGTGAAAGAGTGAAAACTTCACTCTCTCTTTTGTTGAATTCTTTGCTACCACCTGTCTCTCCAAATGAAAAAATTAATTTACACTTCCCCTGCTGTTAAAACTGTACTATTTTCAACTGTTAAATAGATGAAGGATCAACTTCCAGAAGTCAGAATAAATCTTTAAATACTTTCATCTTTGCCCAATCACACTTTTGACACTGATAGTTTTGACAAATTTCATCATATTTCTTCTAAACTTCATGTAAAATTAGGATTGTCAGAATAATTACAAAAAAATGAAGAACTAAACACAACTTCATTATTTAATCATTTAATAAATGAATAAGGGCCTAATATCAGAATCAATAAAAAAAAATTAGTGAAAAATAAAATAGAATAGATAAAAGATAATAAAACTATGCAAAAGCATTTTTTCTCAAAATAGTTACAGTTTTTGGTGACTGTGGTTGACTTTGAACCCTAACTCGCCAAATTTGAAATAATTGGTTGTTGATGTTTTCTCAAATGTGTTCTGTAAAAAATTAAAAATTGTGGATTGGAAGTTTCCTTTAGAAGCTTTCAGCAAAATGTCGAAGCTCGAACAACACTATTTTTTCAGATAAAATTGTAGATGATTATTTCAACTTAAACAATTACAGATGAAAAAAAAGCAACTTGCCTCGGCATAAAATGATCAAGTTGTATGTGATTTACCGATGCAGGTCTATTTTTTTCTTGGCCCTGACTCATGATATGATGAACACCATAAATGCCCCATTCAGTGCTTGGTTTGGAAATATTCCTCAATTATGTAAGGCAAATTACTGAAGTGGTTTAGTTGTCATGGCAACCAACAATTAATATTAAACATCTTGCCCTTTATTTATTTAAGGTGAGCAGGTGTTTGTTTTACCTTAAATGTACTGTGGAGTGTGTGTGTGTTTTTGCTTTTTGGCTTTTTGGCAAGCTTCAAGATGTTAAAATTTTGGAATGTGATTTAAAGGTAGACTGTGACTGATTACTCATTTTGAAACTAATGAAATAATTTTTAAATGCAGTCATTGAAAAAACAAAACTGTGCGTACAAATCGCACACAGCAATCACCCTGTGCCGAGTTGCGTGTATTGTCTGTTGATTTTGTTCACACTCCTATAATAAGCTGTTTGAAAAAACGTTGATATTCCCCTGTTTTTTTCCCCCTTTATTCAATCATATTTAGTATATCTTCAACACATGTAACTGAAAGCAAAATCTGTCCGATCTACCCGAACCATTTTTTTTGTAACGTTCAAAACTAATCGTGTCGTCTAACCGTAGGTCTACGTATGTACATGTACAAACTGTACATACTTGGTTGTAGTATACACACATAGCGTTTGAGCTCAAACTCTACCTGTATGGGCAATACTGACGTTTTGCACAAAATGTGTAGTACCGGTAGTTATGTGACGGAGGTCCACACACGCGTCCAGCTCGTCCGTGAATGAGAAGGTACCAACATTGATAGTGCACTTTCCTTTTGACTGCGTCCATTTTTAGAATCGCTTGCAGGCCGCACCATGTATTCCACCCAACCTCTCTGGGGTGCCCCCTATCAGCGTAACGCCAATTTACCACGAGGCCTTAAAAAAAAAAAAAGTTCTGCTTCGGCGTGACCTTAAACTTTTTATTCTGCTTAAAAGTGATAATTAAAAATAAATTTAAAAAATAAAAAATAAAAAACAAATCACAAATAAAAAGAAGTAGAAAAAAGACGGTGATTCCAGTGAAAAATTGTCTGACCAATTTAAAATGTTTTAACATAAGTTAGGTGGAAACAGAAATAAAAACCAGAACACATCAGGAAAAAAATTAACGGATGTCTCTGTGGTTTGAGTCTATTTTGTGATCCACTTGTAACTGACGAAAAAATACCCGCATTGATCACGCACTGGTTTCCAGTCACGCCGATCATAGCTGTACAGTTGGCATAACATGATACCAGTTTCATCAGATTTTTTTCCCATGGCGATAAAGGCCTTTATACAATTCAATGCACAGCACGCACGTGTGTACACGCTCTGTGTACAAAGGAAATTGCGTTGACCAAATTAGGGAAAAATTATTCGCACTGTTTACTGTCCAGCCATGCATTGGGGTCTGAATCCAATACACAGCTAACTCACATTGGACGTTACACAAGCAAGTAAAAGTTTTGAAAAGTAAATTTATGATCGTGTTTATTTATTTGTGATTTTTTTCCCCTTCATTCTTTTTTATAAATGTTGATTAATCAGTCAGTTAAATAAATTTTCCAGTTTTTATTAAAGTCAATTTTTCCGGAACTTAATTTACATGTTGCTGTATAAGCCGCCCTGAGTGTAAACCGTGGAGCACGTGGAAGGCCTGAAAATCAATTCATAAACCACGGCTTTTAAGTTATATTCCGGAATTAACGGTATAACTAAATGGCTGGGGGAGGCTGAGGAAAAAATGTTTCTTCAAGAGTGGGATGGGGTGTGGGGTAGATACAGAAAAGCACCAATGTCTTAATTTTCCTGTCGCCTTGTATTCTTCTCCCTTAAAACAACAAGCAGACTTTCTGACAATTATTTTCAAGACCCCAATTATTGGAATTAGCGGAAACGGCCTGCTGTCCCCAGTTATCGCAGCACATGGATTACACATGTACTGTTCCCAGGAGTAATCTGTTCTAACTCCTGGTGATCAGGCCACTGGGTGTTTGTGAATGCAGTATTCTCAGGGGGGAAATGTTCCTGGAAGCTCCACATTAAAGAGAGCTTGGCATCTTCAAAAATCCAATTCAAGCTTCCAGACTCCATCCATGCTGGTGCCACTTTGAAATGATAATTTTGTTTGCTGTATTATGTTGAATGTCTTTGTGGAGGCCTGATGTGGAGGCGGTTTTTCCTTACTAAAGGGCACCTGTAGAAGAGAAATACACCCCCATTGGAGCATTTGAAGGAGCACCAAGGCAATGACTAGGGGCATAGAGGCTTGCCTCTGTTGCCTCTGTGTAGTATCGGGCTTGTTTGTGTAATGTAATGCATCTATGTGGGTTGTATAGTCTTATAACCCTAACTATCCCGAATGCTTCAAATCCAACAGAAAATTTTCTTTGATCCTGTTGGACAGAGGACTACACTAGTTGTTGGTTATTACTGATCAGGACCAGGATTCGAACCCACTCGATGATGACTCAGCCATGAGAACTTAGCTACGACACACTTAGACAAAATGCAATATAAAAAGGGCTGACTTAACCGGCCCCTTCAACTCGGCAGTCAACAATGACGGTCGAGGACACTGCTGGGTTTAAAAAAAGAACAAGAAACATGAAGTATTATCCCTCATGTGAAAATTATATTTGGTTATTTGGCATGGGGTGGCGTGTGCGTAAAGTGCGTCCCTGGTTCGATTCCCGGCTTGGGCCACATGTGAGTAGAGTTTTGTGTTGGTTCTCTCCTGTGCCACAATAGTTTTTCTCCAGGCCATACGGTTGTCCTCCCTCCGGAAAAATCAAACACTTGATCCATAATGGGTTGATGTGGGTGGCTGCCAAAGGGCCCCTTAAATGCCTGCAACTCGAACATGTGTAGCTGCATCCTTCGCAATTCAGCTTCTCAGCTGTGAGTAAGGATGATTAGCCTCTCAAATGATTATTATTATTATTATTATACTATTTTCATTTTTCCTTGTAGGTGCTCTCCCTTGGACCCGATGTGCTTCCTGAGTATAAACTGCAGTCGCCGCGCATACACAAGTGGACCATCCTTCACTACTCCCCATTCAAGGCAGTATGGGACTGGATTATCCTCCTCTTGGTTATCTATACAGCCATTGTCACCCCCTACAATGCAGCGTTCCTTCTTAATCATCCAGGTATGTACAACGGTGGATACCAAACCTTTCAGAAAATAGCCAACTCGGCCCCTTGCAAGGCGAGACACTTGAGGCACTAGGACTAGGAGGCAGCAGACATGCTGCTCTTTTTTATAGTAAGGTTTGCGGTAACACCACTTGCGTGGAATATCTCTCCGTGAGTTGCTGTGGTTCTGAAAAAAGAAACCGGTGGTTCAACAACTTGATGTTATATATCCCGCTGCATTAAAGAGAATCTTTGTTCTCTTGGCTTTGTCAAGTCTAGGTTTCTTTGTGCCAGTGGTACTCTCAAAGAAAAATGATTCCAGCACTTCCGAGAAAAAAAATGGAGGAATCCCGGCAGCAACTGGTTGAATAAAAGGTCTCTCGCACCTGATTTTGTGTGTGGTATAATTTCTCATGTGGTTTATTTGCCTTGATTCATAAAACACCGGCAAATTAGAAGCACCTTGCTGTTTCAAAAAAACAAAAAGTGTTATCAGTAGTATGTGTCTGTTAGGTGTTTATCAGGACATTTCAGAGCTAACTTTTGATGGAATCGTAACTCATGATTCTTGAGCACAACAATCTGATGATTCTGTTGTGGTGCCAGAGGGTGATTATGGTCATGGAGTAGCCCTACATCCTGTTTTTGTCTAACTGTTCTGTCACAAAAAGCTATTACCGGTTTAGTGCACTATGTCTGGGCGACATGACAGTATGAAATTACAGCCAGGATACAAAATGTAGGTGTAGATAATGTCTAGTCAAAATAATCCCGATGCCATTTAGGCAAAATACTGTTCCCTGAGGTATTTTGATACAATGGAGTCAAGTGGCATTGAAAGGAAAGAGAAATTGTGTATATGGCTTGACGACGAAAGCAGAAATCTGTTTAGTTTTTACACTTCAGCTTGGCACACACACAAACCCAAAACAAACAAAGATATCAACAATCAAACTTTGCTAGAATTTGTTTTCTCAAATTTGCAATTTGCATGATTCCTTCAAAAGAACTTTATGCCAAGTCAAATTTCAGTAATCTATTTCAGTAGGCCTATGAAACCAACCTTATTATTTGTTCATCAAATAGCTGAGAATAACAGATTTTTGAAAAAAATAACACCTAATTTAGGCCTACAAGGTAAATATTTCTCTTCAGACATCACATCACATTTATAATGTCATGGCTGATGTTTCAGTCATCTCTACTTTGAATGCTCTTTCACTGCATCCGAGTAGTACCGGATTGTGGTGTGGGATGTCTCATGAAAGCAGAGACAGATCCAGAGTTCAGTGGAAACTGCTCTGATTAGTACCTCTTTGTTGTGGGTGCATTATTGCCTTGCTAAGTACTATAGCCTCAAGTTATATCCTATGACAACTTTGTCTAGATTTCTGTTCAAGTGATGACACTTGACAACAGATATGACTGGCCTTTTTTCTTAAACCAAAGCCATGTTAGAAGCTCTGCTGGTAAGCACACGTTTGCGAATAACGGGCACTTTCAGTTCAGTTTATTTTCCACAGTATCAAAACAATGGTAAATGGGAAATTAAAAGATATGTAATCTTTTGATGTCGTTGAAATAAGAATGAGTATAAAAAATTGATGAAACTGCCGAAGGGCTCAGGTTGGCTCAGTGGTTTCTTTTCCTGCCTTTCACCTCTGTGGACCCCGGTTTGAATCCCTGACCGGAGCCCGGCATGTGGATTGGGTTTTCAGTCCCTACTTGACTGCGTGGGTTTTCCCTATTTGGGGTTTTCCTCCCACTTCTAAAACTGAACATTTCTTCTCGTTTCCTATTCACCATCCTGTAATTGGCGCTTGCGCTGTTGGATGTGTAATAAAATAAAGAAGCAGAGTTTGTACGGTTAGATATGCACCCCTTGGATTGCTTGTACTTTGTGAAAAGGGTGACAAATTATTTCCATCTTGTTTATTTCTCATCACGTTTGACTCACTTGATCCTGTCTATTTATTTAATCTCAGATGAGGAGAATAAACTTGACAAAGACCCAACAACCAGGAACCTAGGTGTGGAACGTTACAAAGAACCATTAACGCTGATTGACCTCATGGTGGACGTCATGTTCATCATTGATATCCTTATTAACTTTCGCACCACCTATGTGAATAAGAACGACGAGGTGGTATCAAATCCTGGCAAGATAGCCGTGCACTATTTTAAAGGCTGGTTTCTGATCGATGCCGTGGCTGCCATTCCTTTTGATCTTTTGCTCTTCGGTGGTACGGATCAGGTAGGTCATAGGTCATGAAACCCAGATTTTATGGCTTCAGCCATGTTTTTTTTGTACAGGCTACATTGCTGTTTCTTGTACTACTTCAACAATGCTGCGATCAACAATGCTGCGAATCCTCAAGTTTAAGTCCCCAGTGTCAAGTCTGAGTCACAGTCTTGCACCATTTAGGTTGAGTCCAATCCAAGAAATGAGTCACAAAAATCTCATTAGTCACTTCATTTTAAAAAATAAATATTAAAAAAGGATAATAATAAAAAGATTTTAAAAAACCCTGCCAAATACCAAGGTTTAAATTGGGCCAATTTGTTTTGTAATATTATGTAATAATTGCGATAATACCGAAGTCTTATATAGCGCACATATCTACCAACAATTAGGTACTCAAGGCACTTATTGTATTGACAGGTTTTTGAAGTGTTTGAATTATGAGACCTATTTATGTAGCACTTTGTAAGGGTTTACAAGGTGCTGCGGCGCATTCAGCAGCCATTGCCAGAAACACCGGGGCAGACCCCTTCTCAGTAAGTGTAACTGGGTTCTTTTACGTGCAAAATGCACGGGGACCTACGGCTTTACGTCTCATCCGAAGGGCGAAGCAATAATGGTTGAGTGTCTTGCTTAAGGACACAAGTGTCAAGACCGGGACTCGAACTCACACTCTGCTGATCGGAAACACGAGAGTTTGAGTCCAGTGCCCTTGACTGCCGCTCGGTCACGACACTTCTTTTCAGTTGCTACTTATCCATTTAAGTGGTCTATTTGGGTTCACTCTTTTTTGTAGACAAAAACAACAAGAACTCCTATCACTTGTTTACAGTGATCTTTCGAAAAAACAGTATAGATAAAGAAATAAAAAAAAAAAATAAATAAAATAAACTGCATTTAATTAGATTTAACTAATGCTGTAATATTTCTGGCAGCTAAATACTTAATTTGTTTAAAGTAAAGCTGTAATCCAATATTTGATGTTTTCACTTTTTGTTTGCCTCGCCTAAAATACTCTTTTAATTGATTGTTTTCCCTTCAGCAATCCACAACCCTTATTGGTCTTCTAAAGACGGCTCGCCTTCTACGATTGGTCAGAGTTGCACGGAAACTGGACCGGTACTCGGAGTATGGAGCCGCCTTGCTTCTACTGCTTATGTGCACATTTGCTATGATAGCCCATTGGCTGGCCTGTATCTGGTTTGCCATTGGCCAAGCAGAGAAGGCTGCCGATAAGAATCACAATAACATTGGCTGGCTGGATGACTTAGCCAAGAAAACGAACATGCCTTATAATGAGACGTCGTTAGAATCCAAGTACATTACAGCGTTGTATTTTACGTTTAGCAGTCTTACCAGTGTAGGCTTCGGCAATGTCTCACCAAACACTAACTCTGAGAAAATATTTTCTATTTGCGTCATGCTGATTGGATGTAAGTATATCCCGAAAAACCCTGAATAAATATTCATCAATTGCTGACTCAGCATTTCACCGCTGATGCATCATCATGAATTTTTCAAAACTGAGTCCTCAAAGACAGACAAAGTTGTTTCGCATACATAGCCACAGGTTGTTAGCAGTGCCTGTGGGTGTCAGCGTCTATATTTAAAATGTTGAGGTTAAAGAAACATGTCTTCTTGCTTTTCTCAAATAGAGATGCTCTAGACCACTCTATTATTTGGAGGGGGGAGGGGAAGAAAAACAAACAAACAAACACTGAAGTGTGTTACGTTTTATTTAATCAGTAATGTTCAAACCTGCTTGAAAAAAAGAGAGCTTGGCTGCATAAACAGGCTGAGCTGTTCCCGCTCTATTACAATTTTTGGTTTTTTTTGTTTGAAAAGACTAATTGACATACCTACATGCTGGCCCATGCTCCCTTCCCAGTTGTACAAGAAAGACAAATTAGTAACCTTTTGCAAACATTTGATTTTAAGTATAAACAGATAACGATTGTGGTGCATTTACAGACGGCATGTGGTACCGTTGCTTTAAGCAGTGCCCTGAAATTTGGCTCCGATTATTACATTAGGACTCCACGGCCATCTCGATCAGATTTCCGAGGGGCAAAACAACAATCACTGTACTGATGGGTGTGTGTGTGGATGGGAAACCATACACATACAGTTGTGCAATAATATAAACCACCATCCATGTTATTGCAAGCTGTGCTGTTTGTGCAGTCAAAATAATTTTGTACATAAAGGCAGGGTGTGAACTTGAACAAAACAGCCAAAAAGCTGAACTTAAAGACGCAGGCTCGTCCCCCATTACCCGACGGTCGTCTTCGTGGCACGAAAGATCATGTAGATGTTTTTGTACACAAATGTGAAACAATTCGCCTTTCTAACTACGAGAGATACCCAACGGCTTTGTTTCTTCTTCTGCCGAGCCTGTATCTTTAAGTTCATCCCTTAGGTATAATTCTGGCTGCCTGAAAGACAATATTTTTGGCTTCCTTTTCCTGATTATTGACCCAATTCACCTGACGTCATCATCACAAACAACAGTTTGGGTTGCGCCATCTTGGGATCCAATGTCCCTGTGTGATATACAGTGTGTAGTGCGTATTTTATGCCACGCAGCGTTTACAAGCTTACCATATTTTAACCTGCAATTGAACTCCAAAAATGGAGGGCATGTCAGACAGTAGCCTCTTGTGACGTTGATGCAGGGGGTCGATAAACAAATATAAAGAAAGATACCATAAAGCTATTAACCTTCTTCATTTGGATTCACAGCTCTCTGCTTAGCAAGTGCTGACTCTTAATGTATGCAAAAATATGCAAATACATACAAACATTCCCTGCTGAGGGTGATACAGCACAATCTTATGCCGACTATGCCAGAAACACCGGGGCAAACCCCTTCTCTTAGCGATAAGTGATACTCAGTTCTTTTATGTGCATTGCACAACACACTGGACCTACCGCTTTATGCCTCATTCCATAATGGTTAAGGGTCTTTCTTAAGAGCACAAGTGTCAAGACCGAGACTCGAACCCACACTCTGCTGATCAGAAACACCCAGAGCTTGAGAGTCCAGTGCGATTGACCACTCGGCCACAACACGCGTTGGAACGAGGTTGTGTTTGTTCTTGAGTTTTTTAACGGTTTGGTACTTTTAACCACCAGCTCTGATGTACGCCAGCATCTTTGGTAACGTCTCGGCGATAATCCAGAGGTTGTACTCAGGCACTGCTCGTTACCATACCCAGATGATGAGGGTCAAAGAGTTCATCAGATTCCATCAGATTCCTAACCCACTCAGGCAACGCTTGGAGGAATACTTCCAACATGCCTGGTCATACACCAATGGTATTGACATGAATATGGTGAGATGTGGGGAAGTCAAACGGGGGAATTTCTAGGCTGTGGTGGTCATATAGACCTTTATTCATGCTGCAACCATCTTGGTCATGTTCCCTGTATCCAATAACAGTAATATATGCTAATAATCATTGTACAAAAAGGAACCAGACTATTTGCCCTTCCAGCCTCGATTTGGTTATATTGGTTTGAATGGGAGAAAATCAAGATGGCCGCACCATAATAAAGGTCTATTGGCCACTATCTTGGATATCTCCAGTGCATCTGTTGTTTTTTTTTTTACTTTTAACATCCCAGTTGTGTTTAAGGACACTAAAAGGCACCCCAAAACGTTGGTGTGGGTTAGTTCTGGGTTAACTCGCTTTAAAATGATCCCCAAGAATCAAACATTAAGTTCACTGAACAAGTCTCTAGACGTTGCGTCAGGATTTCTCAGTCATGGCCAATCTCAACATATCAAGTCAAGGAATAACTAATTGTGATCCTACTAGTTAATTTAACTTATGGAATTGTTTGTGCTCAAGTTTAAAACCAATCAGCAGTGTCATTTGGAAACACTTTATTTTTAAATAATATATTTGTGTAGCACCAGTATTCACCGAGTATGGTGTCATGGTGCATTCAAATTATTTTTTCAATCACAGGGCCATTTGCTCCCTGTAGAATATGTGGCCTGTGCTGCAAAGTAAGTAGTGCCTCAAGCTTAATCAATCACAAGAACCATCTGTGCTCTGATATTTACCCAGTTACTCCTGGGTGAAGAGAAACAATTAATGTTTTAAGTATCTTGCTGAAGGACAGATGACCAGGATTGGAACCCACACTCTGACAACTTTACTTCTAAAATCTGTGTCTGGTGCACTAGACCGTTGGCTGCAGTACACCTCCAAATCATTAAAAAAAAAAAATAAAGGATTGTAAAACTAAATGGAGCACCTCTTAAAATCTTTGTGCAAAATGATCTCCCATCGTAAAATATGTTGACCATTTAGCATGGATCAGTTGCTGTTATGCATGGCCGTGGTTCAGGGTTTTCACATTTGTGCATTGATCAATTATTAAATATTTTTGCTAATTTCTGATGTGTCTCATGTTTTTATACTGTGGAGGATGTGGGTTCAAATCCCGGTCATGACACTTGTGTCCTTGAGCAAGACACTTAACTATAATCGCTTCAAATAGGGAAAGAGGCAGTTATGTTTGTCTCGCAACGGATTCATTTACCCCTCCCTGTTCGTAGCTGTGCTTTGAAGAGACTTGCATTTATATCTCTCCATGTCTTGTTTCTGCACATTGGGGCAGGTTTCTGTCCCTACAAAAAGTAGCCCACACCTTGAGTGGCCTTTGGGTCATGTGATGGGCGACTTGCATAAAAAAGAAAGGAAAACAGAATACATTCAGGGTATGTGGACGGAGAGTAATGGCCTTTCCCTTAAACAAGTTAATTTGAAGTATCCTGACAGGTTTTAATAGTGGAATACCCAGCTAAGTGCATTGCATTTAGCAGCAATAACTTGTTTTCACTTTTACTAGGAACTTTTTTGTATGGTTTATTGATTGGAGAAGGAATTACAAACAATTTTGACAAATGATTTTTGAAATCATTGAATCCCGCATCTTTCATTACTAACTACAAAAACAATACACAGTGAAGAGAAGTTTCAATACAAACTTGAAAATGGAAATGTCTCATAAGTAAAAACAAAAAAAAATGAATGTTTTGATTTAGGTTCTGAAGAGCTTCCCAGAATGCCTGCAAGCTGACATCTGCCTTCATCTAAACCGAAATCTTCTCAATAACTGCGCTGCTTTCAAAGGAGCAAGTCCAGGCTGTCTGCGAGCGTTCTCGATGAAGTTTAAAACCACTCATGCCCCACCTGGTGACACGTTAATACACCGAGGGGATGTGCTTTCAGCGTTATACTTCATCTGCAGGGGCTCCATTGAAATTCTACGAGACGATGTTGTCTTGGCAATATTAGGTTGGTTTTTCTTGGGTTGTGTTTTATGAATCGCGTTCTAGGGGCCATGTCACACAGGGCAATTTTTACTGGCAACTCGGAGGCAACCAACTGCACCACATGCAAAAGAAACACTTTGGCAGCACAGGGGTTATTTTTCTAACAATGTCTTCCAATCCTCAAGTAAATTAGGTGAACATTCAAATGTGAATGCCTTTTCTTCTTGGAGATTGCCTGGAACTGGTTGCCTGTAAATTGCCTCGTGTGACTTTGCCCCATAGGCTCACAATCTAGGGGAGACCGCTAAAATTATGGGTGGATACCTCAGTTGGTAGATTGCTGGTACGTTTGGGTCAGAGGTTAAAATCCCACTCCAGTCAATTTTTTCTTTATTCAGACCAAAACTGAATAAGAATCTTTCCAGTTAGTTTCCCTTGTGGTTTGTTGCTCACAATTTTAACAAGGTGCTCTATTCCATATATATCTTAATTTTATTAAATTAAGCGTATGGGTAAAAAAAAATAACTGCAGTGTAATATTACATTTGGACTATATTTTTTTTACAGGTAAAGATGACGTTTTTGGTGAAAACTTCTGTGAATACGACACAGTGGGTAAATCCAAGTGTAACGTTCGAGCACTGACGTACTGTGACCTCCATAAGATCCTCAGAGAAGACTTACTGGAAATTCTAGACATGTATCCCGAGTTTTACCATCAGTTTGCTAAGAATCTTGAAATCACCTTCGTACTACGAGACGTAAGTATATCCAATGTCAGGGACAAAGTCGCTGTTGTTTTCACAAAGAGACAGGCATGTCAAAATGCGTTAAAAAAACATTTTGAGATATTCACATTTTGAACGGTGCTTAATTTCAAACTGAAACCTCTACAGTAAACTTTGTAAACTAAAATCCTTTGTTGTGCAGTTTCAATTTTGTAAGCAATCTTTTGTGACAGACAGCTTTTTAAAATAAGGTCTCGAAGCTGATTAGCCAGGCAGTCTTGCTTATTTCAAGGGTTCTGAAAGTGCTACTTTTTAGCTTTTCTTTTGTAATGAACAGCTGTTTGCATGAGAGAGTCATGGGGGCATGGGGCTGAGCTTGGGGCTAGGGCTGGGGACTAGGGCTGGGGGGCTGTAGGTCTGCAGGCCTATAGGGCTGCAGGCCTTGGGCCTGGGACGGGGGGTGGGGGGCTCAGTGATCTAGAGGGTTATCAAATAATCTTGCATTCATTATTGGATTCATTTGGCATGGTTGAGGAGGGGATCATCCTCTGCGTGAAGATTGTGACATGACAACTCTGAACACTTTATCTTTGAAATATTTAATAACTTTTGACTTTGGGTTTTAATGCAGACTGTGAAGAAGCATTATCAAGCCCATTCATGGCTTTATGTTTGATTCAATTAATCCAGAATGTACTCTATAAAAGTATAGCCAAGCCTTGTAACTTTACACTTTTCAATTGACGTTTATTTCAGATGAATTTGCACTGAAATCAATTGATCACTTGTTTCTATCCTACATCAGACATCCTTTTCTCACCCAGTGTAAGAGTTACACCGTGAATAATTTTGATGTAAAGTACATGTATTTTCAAACTGTTTCTTCAGGATGACCTGGCATTAAAACCTTTAGAGAATGACTCTGAACTTAATTCAAGTGCTGAAGTGAAGGCATTGCCAGGTAAACCGATTCAAGACAAGAACAGGATGAGGAAGGGTCGCTACCAGAAGAAAGGTAAGAAGCCCTCTATCCTACAATCCCGACAGTTTCAAGATGAAATCTTGATTCCTTTTCTGAGCCTTTCAATGATAAACCTTTTAAATCAATATTCCAATGTACCATTCTATGACTGGTTCTGTATTCTGGTTGGCTGAAATACGGTCACATGGGGTTCATAGACCGATCCATTAAGCCCCTCCTCCTGACGAGTTGACCAATCACAGCCTTGGCTACGCCACCGAAAGTTTGACAAAAGTCTGACACAATAGAATCCTATTGGAAAGTGTAAACATGCGTGCGCATTCATCTTGTGCAGTGTGGCATTGAAGAGACGCACATCGGCTGCCACTGTGTACAGTGATATTGTAGCCAGTGTTACACCAGAGAAACACCAGAGCTTGCGTCTGGTGTTCTTATCCACTCAGCCAAGACACACCATAAACACCATCGGTGTTATATTCATGAACCAAGAAAGCCACAGAGTATTTATAAATGCACTTTGATGTATCGTTTAGGTACTTGTTTAAAAGTTATGGTCTCGCAGTGTTAAAAAACTTGCAATACTCTTCATAAAAAATGATTGTTTCTGAAATGTAATTAATTTGTCTGAAAAGTGAAGCCATGCTCTCTGAATGAGTTGATGTAATAGCCCAGTATCATTTAGTCTATGTTCTCAGCTGTTGTCTAGTTCAACCCAAGGTCAATGACCAATCCTCGTTTTTTTTTTTTTTTCTACAACTCCAAGGAGCAGCCAAGGATGCTGCCAGCTCAGTCTCCATGGCTCAGAACCGGCGTAAGAAGTTCTCTCAGACTCGCGGCGGCAGCTCGGCGACCCTGGACTCCAGCGATGACGAGTGCGGTACTGGCATCCTTGAGTTCTCACCAGACATGGCGGGTCGTGATGTCACCCCGGCACCGGAGATTGCTCTGCAGATGGAGGATCAACAGAAGAGGAGTAACGTTGGCGGGGGTAGTGCATTCAGCGCTATTGCAGGTAGCTCCAGCGAGAGTGAAGTGTATAGTAGCCATGGTAAGATTTCATTTGGCGTGTTGTTGGGTGTCCGTGCAGCGGAGACTGTCTACGTAATCGGAGTAGAGTGGAAAGATTCAAATGAGAAGTACTTCTGTTGACCATTGGCGACACAAAAGGTTATCATATCTACACAAGAAGCTTAAAATTAATTACTTTTGAGTATTGTTAAACGTCACATACATTTCAGAATAACAAAACCATACAAAAAATATATATATATCATTCTTCAAAACATTAAGAATAATGGTGTTGAAAGCAATGAAATTTTGTCATGTTGTTTTGTGGGTGATAGGACAATCATGGTCTCTGTAAAGATGACAATTTTCACAAAATGTATTATTTTGGAAAAATTGCATATGCAAAGATAGTACTAATGGCCTGAATAATTTTATTTAATTTTTTATTTATTTATTTATTTTTTTAATGTTTTACAGTTGAACTTCTCATTTGATCTCACTCTTTCCTCCATAACGAAAGATACTAATACACAAAATCAAAATAGTGTAGCTGGAGAAAAAGAAGTTGGCAAATGTGTAAGTTCAAGCGTTCACTGGATGCAAATATGGTGGAAAAAAGACAGACCCCAAAAACAATTTGTCCAAAAAAAAAATCATTACAAATTTTTCGCAATGATAAACAACAAAAAACAGTGCAAGGGCATTCCAGGGATATTCAGTTCAGTTTACTTTCATGCTGTAGTTTTAAAAACAAAACAAAAAACTCAACAACAAAAAATCTTGAAACAAGAACTTTTTATGACATTTTGTTGAGGGAACTATTTAGTAATTTGAAATTGTGGTATACGGTATGTCTTCCACCACTTTTACCTGATCATTTGCCGTCAATGTCTTTAGTTGGTTGCCACCATATTTGCCTGGTACACTGCAGCATCATATGCATCATCATGTCATCATGCCATGCATCATCATCACTGTGAATGCCACTACTGGGAACCGGTGCTCTTTCCTGATATCATGAATTGGGTATAATCATATACCAAGTGAATAGAATAGTTGGCGGACATTTTTTTTTTCAAAGAATTTGTCCATCCATGCACTTGTTCATTTTTATTTGAGGACATTATGTGCCAATTATACCCAATTCGTGATGACACATCCCTTATCCATTGGTGTATATACATTCCTGTGAATAACAACTTCCAATGCTGCTTACAAGAATTGGTACAATATTGGTTTCAGTTGCCTAAGATTTTATTTTACAAACATTTAAAACCAGTGATTTTTCCAAGAAATGTTCATGCTCGGAATAAATTTTCAATCCCAAAAACCACTGTTACAGCTTCTGCTTAAAAATAATTCTTGAGTACTTATCATGCTCAGAATAAATTTATTTTTAACAAAAACCACTGTTGTACCATTTTCTTTAGAAAAATCTGTAGTTTTGTGTATATCAATGCATCATTTCTGAAAACAGTAATACAGAGATTGTTTGCTATTAAATGGATTACAGAAAATGTAAATTCCTTTAGTTCTTCTGCATGCACCGTTAATGTGACATCTTTTTAGATTGGAATAAAAATGATATTGAAAATTCACTCATAGCTAGGTCAGACAAGTGCACGAAAAGATGAAGTGGCCAACTTGATCTTTTTATTAAATTTTTTTGTACAGCAAAAAGTTGAGTGTTTCTCAAATTTTCTTAAGCAATTTTAAACGTCCATCGCATAGGACTAAAAAACGAAAGCATATTATATCTTGTCCCTAATCCAATGCTTATATCATTTGAATATGCGATGTGATTTAGTTTGTAGAAATCTACTCTAATTGTACCATGCGATTGCTTTATCAGTTGGGTTTGCTCCAGAATTAACACAGTTTACAAATCGTTAAAGACGTAAAGTTCATTGTCCTTTGGAAGAATTACATATGCAGAGAGAGTTTAAATCATTCTGGATGAAATATTGATAGGGGAATGATGTGTTGTTGTACACAAAATGGTATAGCAAGTTGTCCTTTGGTGTGGTGTTTGTATATTATGGGCATTGCTGTATTTCATGTTACTCTTGGATCTAGAATAGCACAACGGTTGCTGGTGAAACGGTAGCCTGAGATACCCCAACAATGTCAGTTTTATGTCTACTTAACACATAAATAAGAGCATTGCCTCTAGTTGTCAGGCTAAGAGAACACTTTGCAATGGTTGACAGTGCCGTATATCCAGAAACCATTATGTCTGGGTCCAAGACTACCATCTGTGCATTAATAACACTGATCCGTATTCAGAATCATGCTCACTATACTAACCACATACAATTCACAATGGAAATAACTTTAACATTAACCTCAAGACCTCCAACAAACTACTTCAAAAAAACTGGTTTTTTTTAAATACATTTTTTTTTTTAAGAACTTATATCACCCGTTATATTACGTAGAAAAACTTTACCAAGGTATTATTACTAGTAGTAGTAGTATAGTAGTATTATTACCCAATAACTCAATGTCTAGAATGAATTATTATTGGGTCACAACCTGAAACCGCTTCTCCTGACAAAATATCCTCCCAATGACAAGTTGAGATCAACTTTTATGTTTACTCCCCAAACAAACAAATGTCAACAACAGCCGACGAAAAAGCTCATTTTTACTCGACAAATTGTAAACGCTGCGTAGGGATAGTTCAAAAGAAGTTATGTCATATTTCCCATGGTTGATGGATTCAAGTTTGTCAGGTTATTTTGATTTTTTCCCCTCAGCATTCAAAGTTTGAGACACTATCCAGTTCTTCCCAATCTTCTTAATATTTGTGTAAAGATGATGCATCTTTTTGACCTCGCCAGTTATTATATTAAAATTTATTTTTAACGATCGTTCTAAGTCCATTACTGATTGTGAAATCCCTTTAGATATACAACCAGTAATGTTTAAGTTCTTTGTATTTGCTAACTGCCTGCATCAATGGTGACCTATGGGGCATGTGTCCATTCATCCCATTGCATCAATTAGTGTTATCCAAATGTATAATTATATATTTTTTCATTCATATGAGTTTGACAGTTAGAAACACAGATAGAGACAATGTTTATTTTCTCAATTTTCCTTTTATTATTTTTTTTTTATCTTTAATTTTAGTGTACTTGTTTTTACATATAATTTTTTAAATAGTACTTTATTTCTTTATTTTGTATTTTGAGGGTGGGTATTAAAACTGTTTAATGCTTTATGCCCACCGTGTATTACTATTTGGTTCATTGACTGGCATACCATGATAAAGTTCAATACTGCCATCTTCTTGACTGCAACATCCTTAAGCG
The DNA here is from genome assembly GCA_911728455.2 of Marthasterias glacialis. Lineage (NCBI taxonomy): Eukaryota > Metazoa > Echinodermata > Asteroidea > Forcipulatida > Asteriidae > Marthasterias > Marthasterias glacialis. Next base: position 13,761,869 of record OU452238.1, on the reverse strand, counting down.
GGAACCAAAAACATTTCCTGATGTACATATCAGCTGTTAGTATTAATCAATGCGTTCCCCTAGAACCATTCTGTGCCACAAGATGACAAATGTTAAAAAAAGGTGGAAAATGGTACTACTATCCCCTAGTTCCAAACAGGGATTAACTAGACTGCTCCCTTTGAGCCAACTACATTAAGACTATTGGTCAGGTATACTCTCTAAATGGAAAAAAATGAATACATTTCACTCTCCAGCCCGAGTGGTGTCAGTTTGGCTCTTTTGAGAGTGAAACTCACTGTGCATCACTCTTTTTGAGTGAAATTGGAGCAAACTTCACTCTGATTCAAGTTGAAAATACCGTCTTTCACTCTAAAAAGTGTTGGTGCCGTATGGCTCTTTGCTAGAGTGGCATGGCGGATAAATTTCACTCTTTTACATTTAGAGAGTAATGTATGGTATGCGTAATGCTTGTTTACTTGGTCTGCATGTAGCACCCCCACCCCCAACATCTTGCATGTTTTCCCCTCCCCCTCCCCCCTCCTCCCCCCCCCCCATCATGCTCGATATCATGCATGCCGTTTGCACAATGAACCACAGAAACTTCATTGCCGCCAATCTACAGATTATGTTAATTTGGACAATCGTTGAAGAGACGAACAAAAATGTGTGAAATTGCCTTTTGCTGATTGTATTTCTGTTGTATTTATAATACAAATTTGAATCTTTGCTGCATTGAACCTTGACAAGACCGTGGTAAATTCTGAGGAACCATCATATGTTACTTACAACATTACATTTGACTTCGAAGAGTGTTGAACGAGACATTTTCTTTCAACCAAATCTGGAAGAGATTTTTGGGGGAAGTATTGTTCATGGAACTTGCAGCCACACACCTGAAAATCTGCTAGTTGTTATTGGTTGGAATCAAGATAAATAACTCAACTAATATTTCATAGTCTTAAGGCCTGCAAATACCTCTGTTTTGCCCTCCTAATCCAAACACAATCAGGGCATGTCAAATTGATCATAGTTTTCTTATTTTTCAGTGTGCAATTTTGTTGATCAAACCATTCTACTGTCCATAAGAATACTTGTTAACCAGTTAGCGATGGGGTTCTTGAATTTTTTTTCGTGCCACCAGATGAGATTAATATTTAAGAATGGCCGGAATCATTTTCCGTTGAGAATACGGCTGGCACACAGAAACCGTTACTAAACAAAGCCAAGAGATCAAAGGTTTTCATTGAAGCAACAAGATTTATTGTTTCTCTTTCGAGAAAATGTACGATTCATTTAGCGTGGATAGCAAAACCTCTATCAGCGGGAAACAAAGGGACGAAAACTATTGAAAGATGCACTGACTGTGATGGTTTCTCAGAACAGACTTTGAAATCTTACAGTGGATTTGAAACTTTTTTTAATTTTGTTTTGTTTTTAATGGTATTTATGACAGTTTTATTTTTGTTTCAGACAAATGCCTGAAAATACAGCGTTGCCGATAAAAACACTCTCCCCATTGATTCCATGGAATTAACTAAATCTTCACGGGACTTCTCCAGAGAATTTCATTCATTGTTGATTTAAACTCATCAAATTGGAAAAACATGCTTTCTAGATGTGTTTATGTAGACTCTGGGAAAAGCAGGCAGAATTGGGCAAAATTTGCATATGTCTTTTTTATTGGGTTATTTTGAAACGTACATTCAAAAATTCCATACCATTTTGAGCCTAGGAAGGCATTATTGGTCGTTATCACTAGCAAATAGTCATGAATTGATAATGTTGTTTATGTGAAAGTTTCACTTTTAAAAGTTTACTAGCACTTCCAACTGTTCTGAGAAATGTTTCTGTCTGAAATGCTACAGAGCTCAAGAACAGATTTACAAAATACTGGGTTACCATGTCAAAAGAAGCACTTTCTTAACATGCACAATAAATCAGATTCCATGGTTTCTCACAAATGTTACATCATTGGATTTTTGTTTTTACAGATGGGTATAAAGGTTTTTTTTCTTTTCTTTCTTTTTTTTTTTTAAATAAAATCAAAAAAATAGGAATCATTTCTCTAAAAAGCAATGATGTGTCATACGTTTATACTTTTTTTGGAAGATTCAATGAAGATTTGTAACATGTAAATGCCATAACAAGTATTTCAATGAGGATTCTAGGTTGGAATGTGGATATTCTGACATTTTCTGATGAGCTGCTACCATGGTAATCAGTAATATTTGCATACTGGACAGCAGATAGTTTTATCATGTAGAAAGTTGGCGTTAATATTATCGACATCTCAAACTTTGACAATATGACAGCTGGTAACTACAGTTCGTAGTTTCATCTGGTTAAAATAATTTTTTTCAAATTATCATATGCTTACAGAGGAAAAATGTTTCTAACAAATTAAGCTTCATTTTCCGATTTGTAAATTAGATGAAAGTTTTTGCTCAAGCAAGTTTGTAAAATGCACAGGACATAGACCTTTTCTCCAAATATCACATTGATTTTAGATAGAGGGGTTAATTCTGCCCACTTTCAGCATGTAAACATGTTAGTGTGTTATTTTGTAAGAGGTCTGTGTTTTAGATTTACTCAAGTGAAAAAACTAAGTTTGTTTGCATTTATACAACAGGTCCTTGTGGTTGGTAAGCAGTTTGCAACAGCTAATTTAATTTTTTTTCTCAAAAACTAAGTTTGTTACAAAAAAACTTACTCTTTCAAAACCAAGTCTTTTCTCTTTGAATGAAAGTGAATTTACGCTAAAGAGGAACATTTGTATTAACAAAATAGCTTATGAATATTTAATAACCCTTATGAATATTTAATAACCCTTATGAATATTAAATAACCCAGACTGTTATGTTTTTTTTTTTTTTTAGTTTTTAAAGTTATTTTATTGAACTTAATAATGAAGTATTTGCTGTTTTGAAGTGTTTCTAACATTTTTAATAACCACGGTTTGTTTCTCCACGTAGGTGCCTTGTCTGGTGTTAACAGCATAGTGCACGCTGTGACAGGCACGCGGCGCTACACTCCGGAAAACTCTACTCACATGAAACGCAAAGCACGCCATTACACAACAGTGAATACTGGGGCCAAACTGTCTCCAACGGCCCACCAGTCAGCCAATATCTCTCAATCTATGCCCGAGGTAGCAGGGAACCAGCCAGATATACTAGTCGAGGATGTGAGTTCGTTTATACCAAGTGCTGACATTGAACACCGCTTGGACGACTTACAAAATCAGATGACACGATTAGAGTGCAAAGTCACCTCTGATATGGCCACCATCTTGGAACTCATGCGGAAACACTACAGCCATAGTCACTCCTCTGCCCCGGTGCCATTGTTGGTGAACCGCCCTCGCCAGCAGCGCCCTACGTTGCCAAGGATGTGGTCTGGTCCCCGACCCCAAAGTCCAACAGCCACAGAGCCATACAACCCAAACAGGGCAGACTCTTCCATACCCACCGGCAGGACTGCAGCTGAGATGGACCGTTCTAACAGCAGTGTGGATGGATCCAGACGCGGGAGTTATCCCAAAGACACGTCTGGTACCCTGTCATCTGATACATCCAACGTGCAAACTGATGGACCAATGCCTCTAAGAAGGCGGCATCCAGATACTCTCTTACTATCATCAATGTCTGATATTTCAATCGATAGTCAGACTAGTTTACATATAGATGACCTGGAGACACCACCATTTTTGCTAAAAGGCTCTTCCCTTTCCAGGACGTCAACGAGTCCTTCACCATTATCATCTCCATGGCAGAGTGCAGGAACACAAACTACTGAATTTCCTACAGTCAGGACATCACCGGTTACCGACTCACCATCGACACCGTCGTCAGTGCGCAACACTGATGTCTAAATCTAATGCACCCAACTCCCTTGAGAATTCTTTCTGATGTTGAGATCTTGAATCCACCTGCTTTCAGGAAGGCTCCTTTGAATAAATGCCATGTGGTTAGAAATCAAATTTGACGGGGGGAAAAAAAGGGTAAAATAAAGGAAAATAAAGACTGGTTACTGCCATGTTTGGCGGAGTGTCTTCCATATTCAAGCTCGTTGAGTATGCCAATGGAGACATACTGTTGATGACTTCTACAGTCTCAAGAAATTCAACATCGTGTCGCCTCGGATAAGTATAAGAAAACTCCACATCCCGAGATTTGGAGTTCTTTGCAATTCCTATTAGTGGTGTCAGTACACTATTATTTGTGGTGACAAAAACAAGCTTGACTTGTGAAAAAAAGGAAGGACATAACAGTGAGGCAATATACTGCCTCGTTTTTCAGATGTTGCTGTGAATTGGACGATTATCCAATAATTAGCTAATTTTTAAATTGTATATAATAAGAACTGTGCACTTGACCTCTGGACGGAATAGTGAGTAGACTATATGAACATTTCACTTTGGGGGACCATCACGTGATTTCACCAAACTTATTCCAACTTGCAAGGAATGTTACACATAGTGTTATTCAAAACACACACACAATCTATTCGTAGCAAACTATATTTAAGGTAGACATTTAGGGTTCCAGTATTCTTGCACTGCTTCAGCTGAATATATTGCTAAAATATCAATATATAGTGACTGAATAAATGTGAGAGCTTTTTTGACACAAAATATGTAACTCATTTTGACCATTAACCTCTTCCAATGTAGACCTTGACACTATTCCTCCGCATCAGTTGTATCGATTTGGTTTCTGACACTGTGGAAAGTGTCAATGCATATAAAGAGGTGTTTGAACTAGTTGTCCATTTTGGACATTATTATCACAAGATTGTTTGGGTCTGGTACCTTGACTCTTAAAGGCATGTGATTGCAAAGTGTGTAAGGCCGTGTCAGAATTGGCAGAAGCGGCTGTTGCTAGGGGCAGCCACAGCTTCAACGCATATGTAAAGTATACATATTGACTCCGCCGCAGCCGCTAACCAGAAAGGCCTTCCCATGCAAGCAAAGATTATTTCTAGGAGGTAAGGAATTAGTCTGTTTCCTCAATAATCGCCAGATGGTCTTGATCAAGCACTGGTAAAATCGTCCTGCTCTGTCAGAACAATACTAATGGCGGATTTAAACAGGAGGACAGTGTGGTGGTGTTGAGAGATCATGCACAGAGTCCAAGGACCAGCCTCTAGCATCACAACACAAGAGGCTGCAGCAGGTTTGAAGAGTAAGGATAACTTTTGGTTCATCACTTCATCTAAATGGTGCTCGTTCAGCAACCAGTGGGATGTCATGTCACCTCAGAGAGCAGTATGAAGATGGAAATCTGGTAATAACTGATCTTTTTGCATTCATCTTATTTTTATGTATGCATAGCAGTTATTTTTGACCTTTGACCTTTCATTTGGACAGAGGCTGTGATATGTATGTAGAGTGGCGTAATTAGTTTCTTTACAGCTTACTACCTAAATTGTTTCGTCAATTGCAAGAACATTTGTTGCGTGATTGACATTTTAATATTACAATTTCATACTTTCAAAAAGCAGTGAATTTTATGGAAAATATGAATGTCACCCTTCCACTGTACAGAGGGTGATGTGGATATTGATTGTAAATAAAAAGGGTTTTAAATTTAGAACATTTTAATTTGGGGAAGTTTAGTCCGTGCAAGAAATTGTTTAATCTTTCACATTTTGTAAATTTCAGCTTCGTTTACGATTGATATTGAATGTTTTATCCCACCTTTTAACATTTGTAAATTTGTTATGTTAGGCAGAATAGTTTATGATATTCTTTTAATGAAAATCCTACCCATACAGGTCCCACTTCATGGATCAGTTTACAGTAAGCAAAACAAAATGGCGCTTACTGGTAGCAGACAAATCCTACAAAGATACATGTTAGCGTATTTCACAAGTTATCAAGGAATTTGTTGCTAGTACTTGGCATTCTTCGCTTACATTGTACACAGCTAGTGCAGACATTTGACCCTGCGAGTGGAGAATGGCGACTTTTAGCACAGAATCCATGGTGAGCAGGGTCATGTAATGGACCCAAAACAATGCAGCTTTTTTACGAAGTGTCATTTTAAAAGAACATTAGGGGCTTGTACAATGACACCTATCCCTCTGGTTGTTAACTCTCCTGTAATTGTAATAGTTATAGTCTGAGATAAACACTACCTCTATTTCTATGTGACATGGGCAGTACATTATTTGGTCAACCCTAATGTAGGTACTCATGTGTATAACTGGGTGCAGAGAAGCAATTATGGTGTTTAGTTTGCAGATGAAATAGACCGGATTGTCTCAGGATTACTGTTAAAGTTACCTTCATTGACTAATAGTTTTCTACTACTTTCTCGAACCTCATCTTTGTACATTTGTCCTTCATGACCCTATGCTTAGCTCGCTTGGTTTATGTACTTCGTCAAGGAAAAGTTTCCGACAAAGTGTAAGACTCGTTCGGAGAAAATAACAGCAAACCAACAAACCATCTATTTCCTCAAGAGAAATTAAAACTGATCCCTTGATTACACGGTCATTGTTTTCTTGATGACTTCAAGATTTCAAAAACTTCCTTCGTCAATAATCCTAGTATTGCAGTGGTTGATTTATTAGATATTACTAAGTATAGTTGCATGAGTAGTTCTCTTTATGTGAGATCTGATGCACTACTGAATGCAAATCATCTTCCATTTTGTTTGTTGTTTGTTTTGTTAATATTTTACGTGTTGTAAGGTGCACTGTCCACAGTAAAATAACTGAAATGGGTGGTACAAAATAAACAAGCTGATGATAACATGTATGTGATGTTAAACATAACTAATTCTCCATAGAGTAAGTACCAACACTAACTAATTCTCCATAGAGTAAGTACCAACACTCTGAAAAATCAATCAGTTGAAATGGATTTTATGTTTGAGAAAATACGGAGTTGGATATTTTATATAGAAAGTAAGAAAATTGATTTGTATACGCTTTTAGTAACTAACATTATCCTTCCCTTTTTAATCTCAAAATCTTGTGAGTTTTTACAAAAAAGGACAAGCAGAGTATAATGTTTGAAACAGCGAGACCGTAACAGCTCTTTTCAGAGCCACCACTCCTCTCAAAAGAGATTTATAGATGGTGGTACCGGCAAGTTTTTCTAGTTATGGTTATTTCTCATAATTCTTAGTTCTTCTTCGAACCACCATTTCATAAAAGAGATTTTCATAGCACGGATGTCACCACCAAGTTAGTTCCCTTAAGTATGGCTACAGATTATCCTTCAAAGAATTGAGCAAAGTCTCACATTTAGCTCCTCTACATTGTTTGTAAAAAATATCGGAGCCAGTTTACATTCAGAGTAATTCACACCTGTAAGATACAAATTTATTGTGATTTTAGCTGAAATCTTAATGGATCAATACTCAGCAACTCTTTAATAGTGGACTCTTCACAAACTATTTAATATCATTCAATACTCAATTGTATAACTGCACACTTTTGTCATGACTATCTAAAAAGAATAACCAATTTTATTGTCAATTTCAAAGTTTGTAGTATGTATGAATTACAGAGATGTTGTATATTGACTAAAGTGCTAACTTGGCCTGCGTTTTGAAGCCTTGTGGGCGCATCCATGTTTCTCGACAAACCTTAAAGAGTTAGCACTCTCGTCAGTATATATAGATCTATGGTAACAGATCATTCAATGGGAGACTTTTGAGACGATAGCGGGCGCCCCACAGACCGGTCCTTTTCCATTGTTTTCATTGCTGATAACAATGGAAAAGGACCGGTCTCATCGTCTCAAAAGTCTCCCATTGTTTTTTGATGGGACAGTAGTTCCAGTTGACCCAATTCACCGGATGTCATGAAACGGTAAATCTCGCTGGCCCCATTTTGGGAGTCAGATTTCTTGTGATGCTGCGCAGTGCTCATTTTAGGCGATGCGCGTGCAGTTAGACGCACCTCATATCTTTACGTGGACTTTGACTCCCAAAAAAGTCAGATCATGGGTGGACAGCAGCCATGCATGACATTAGTGCAAGAGGTCACTTCGTTTATTTTCAGGGGCGGATCCAGGATTTTCCAAACGGGGTAGGGGGCGTGGAATTTACCGATCAAGCAGCAAATGATGAAGGCAAGTTGTGGTGACTGCAAGCGCGTATCGCTTTTTTACCAGCCTCTTATTGTATGACATTACAGTGAACATTGTAGTGTAATGTCGAAAGTTTATTTCTCATTGCAAGTGGGCGGGATGATATCTTGATTTTTTTGGGGGAAGGAAAAATAGGGGGGGGCGTGCGCCCCTAACGCCCCCCTGGATCCGCCCCTGATTTTAGTTTTCTTACTGTGTCACCATCATATAAACATTTTATTCACCAGAGTAGTCAGGCAAAGCATGAACTACTCATATGTAAACTTTATACAAAAGACGTATACACCAGTCACTTTTATACATTCAATGCTCATTTTTATGCATATAGGGGCCTTGGTTTTTTTGGCATACATTTGTAAAAATTGGCTTGAATAGTAAGAACTTTATTATCTGAGCCAGGCACACGTACAAAGAATGATATCATACCCTTCAACGATTGACCCTTTCCTTATATATTCATAATCATCAGGATAAAACAATTTACACAATTTCCTTGGCTGGACAGCATGATGTAATTATGCAAATATTTAATAAGTCTGTTCTACATCGTTATGTCATGCTGTCATGTCAGTGAAATTGTGTAAATCGTTGAAGAAGACACTTAATAAATCCTATAAAACAGACGGCGGTTTTTCCATGACTTTGTGTACAAAACCTTGCACTACCAGCATCTTAGCAATGGTGGCGGGGCGCGCATACGGGCTAAAAACAGATCAATTTATACATCAGACCACTCCATTAATCCCTGCCCAACATAGCAAGTGTCATTCCCTGGTGCCCACTTGGGTAGTGCGTACAAAACATACAACTTACTGCCCCAAAAGACAAAATGCAGGAATCAAAATGGCAGAAAGTTGGCAAACTTTTGTGAAGGGAATTTAAATAGGGTGTAGGAATTTTGGATGCATGGTTAATATACCAGGGCAGAGCTTAACTAGCTCGTGTATTGGAGGGCCCTGTTTGGTTTTGGTGTTTACAACAAATTTTACATAAATCTATTAATTTAATATCCTCCAAAGCTCAAAAAGCTAATTGGTACAAGTCTAATCCTTATTTATAGAGTTAGGTAGTGCTTTATAGAGCCTATTATGGGTACAGTAAAAGCCTTATCAATTTCATATATCGGATGTTTCAAAATCTAAGTGTTCTTTCAAAAAATCTGACAAAAAAGTTTATTTATTATATTTCCTGAAATATGATTAATAATTAATCAAGGTATGGTAATTATTATTCAAACATCGAGACTTTTTTTTCATTTTCATCAGACTTTAGTTCATTCAAGTATTGAATGGGAGTGTGTAAGATTGTAACATTCCAACGATTCCTTTTTTAACATCATTGTTGCATCAGTTAATTTCTTGCGATATCCCCTGCGATTATAACGCAGGATTCAAACTTATTTCTGGTCACCAGGTGCGCTCGGTGGTCTAACGGTTAAGTAATTTGCTCTAGAATGCAGTGGTCGTGGGTTCGAATCCCACCCGGGTAGCCTGTAGGACTCAGTGAGCACCAAGTACACACAGTGCTCAGATCAGTGTTGGGAGAAAACCTCTAGCCCTGACGTCATACCAGGGCCAGGTAAAAACCCAAAATAAAAATCCTTTTCCACCCATTTATATAAAGCTGTTGGACAGAAGAAATTGCTAAGCAGGTATAATTTGCTATATGTGGAACTCATACTTGCTTTTAAGCAGGCCATTACTGCACTTAGCAATTTTTTATTACTTAACCAGGTTTGTAATTTGTGGTCCATTGTGATGTAACTCACCACAGCCTAAATTGATAAAACTTTTAAAGCATGTGTGCTTTGCTACCTATAGTCTGTACGCCATGTAACAGTTTTTAATTAATACATAATGAATCAGCTGGAAATATTCTTGTTACTTTTCCCTATACATTTTTTAAATTGACTTCATTTTAAATGAAGCTTTCTGGGAATGCCCACAAAAGGAAGCCTTGCTCATGATGTGACGTCCTTGGTGGAATAAGGAACAGGAACAGTTTGACTTTCATTGTTACCATACCGGCTTGTACTGTTGTGGTAGCAAAAGCAGTTCTTAACATTTCTCGTTCCACTGCTATAAAGACGGCAAGTAACACATCATGAGCTTGTTTTTGTGGGCACTAACAGAGAGCATTATATTGGATGAAATAAATTGGAAAAAATATGAAAAGGGGGTCGCAACAGGTTTCTTTTCAGCTGTTGAGTTATTAATAATTTTTTTTTTTTTACATGGCTTATGGACATGGTAGTATGGCACAAGTATATATAACTGCTTAGTGAAGAATTCTTGTTTTTTAGTTTGCAGGGAACTGGTTGCAGTAATGAAAAATAACTGGCAGTATTTGCGGGTAATCTGTTTTTGCCAAGTTAGGTTTTGTGTGAGCTTAGTTTTTGTGCCTACCAGCTTTCAGTATAATGTAGTAAGGAATTTAATCATGTGGTATTGTTATTGCTCTGGGCAATTTTCAACAAGGGGGTTGGGTAGGGGGAGGTAGGCACTTGGACTGTAATCGGTTGGCAAGTCCAAATTGTATTTTACTGAAGGTTTAGTTTCATACAGAAAAATCAAAAGCAATAAAAAAATCCATATATTTGTAATCTGACATTGCTATTCCACGTATAGAGACTGACTGCTCAATTGTTTAATAAAACAGACTGTTAAGAAGACGAAGGCATGATACACCAGTTGGAAAGTTCGAACCAGACGTTAATAACAGCTCAATTAGAGACTACTGGACTATTCGAACAACTATTAGTAATACTTAGGCATTACGTTGAAGACTTAGAACTTCAAAAGCTATGATACAGTTAACATACTATGATCTAATACAGCGAGTTAGGAATTGGTTAATGTTAAAAGTTGTTGAAATGTAATTTGTTGAAGTGATGAAACATGTTATTAGCTTGATACCAGCAGCAAATGTCCACACATGTCTGGACTTGCACGGAGGACTGTGTTTCTCTGGTCTTGGCCTTGGTGCCCCCGGTATTAGCATTGTTCTTTAGAAGTGCCCTTTGCAAAATGAAAATGGCCTTGCCCTCTTCAAGATGAAATTTCAGTCCTGTTTTTAAATATTTTTACGTCTAAGAATCATCCCGTCTTCTTGACTTTGTTTGATATGCCAAATGAAAAAAGCACGAATATGAACATTCAACAAATTCTATAGAAAAACATAATGGTGTGCTTCATTATTTTTTCAGAAATATGACAACCAAATTTGACAAGATTTCCACAAGGTTGCAGCAATTGTATCAAGCAATGGTTAATATTTTTGTTTTCTTCAAAAGCCCTTTCCAACACTTCGAAAGCATTTCAGATATAACTATTTCCATGGAGGGGTTGGTACTGGTATGAACTTCATAATGAGTAAACATTCAGATAAAAACCAATTCATTTTATTATAATTTTTTTTTTAACTACCAATCTTGTACTCAGTTCATTTTATCATTAATTCATTAATAATGAATTAATTCATTTGATTACTGAATTCAATCTTGTACTTATAGTCATTAAGTTTTGAAATAAGCATTGCTGGGAGCCAGTTACAAGAAGTACAGATGTGAGGGCATTTAGCCGGTAACCTATTTCTGCTTATGTTAACTGTGAGAAACGAGTTATGCCGAGCAACTCCTAACACTTTTGTGCTACAACACAACATTTTTAGTTAAGCTATCCGAGTGTAAACATAATGGCTATGTAATAGTAAATGACTAGAATATTGTAGTAAACTTGATACATGAGAGAACGCTAGCTTGATACGTATCTGCATTTAGATGTAAGCCTTACGTGTACCTTTGTGCTTTCACTTCAGATATACGTACGTATGTGACCGACATTTCAACTTCAACATCCTCCTGTTGATTCAGCATTTTTGCAACAGTATGATGAAATTTTAAACAATAAGTGATTTTTAACTTTGGTTATTTATTTGTAAATATGGACTCGGCAAATTTCCGTTGGGTGTTTTAGTTGAGAGGAGTACTTTGAATTCATTATGAAACTTGTTGTACATGTAGCAATCACGTTATGATAATTCCACACTGTATATTATGTATATATATGATATTGGGTTTTCTTGCAATTGAATAGCTTTATTAATAAATGTAGGATTTGAAGCATAATATTGATCCAGTATAATAACATTTTTACACATAATGTACCTAATATTCTGTACTTTTGTGTATTTCATTTGACGGTTAGTGCTGAATTAAAAAAAAATGAAAATCCCATTTGGGATATAGTGAACAAATATTGGATGCGTATGAGTGCATTTTTGCAGAATATAATCATGAGGTAAAATCTGGACTATTCCATTTTGCAAGGTGAAGCCAAGGGAAATGGAAAAGCCAGAGTTTACGGTTATATTCTGCGACAATCCACAAACAAAATGCATTCATTATTTGAATATATAACTATTATTTAATTATATAACCATTATTTAAATATATACCCATTATTTATTCATAACAATTAAAAAACCACTGTTTAAATAAATAACCATTATTTAATTTCATTTTAAGATATAACTTTCATCAAATTTGTGCAGAAACTTCAGCAAAAAACACAAGGGTAAGCCTTGAATTTACATCAGATTTGGGAAAAGTTTTCAGCATAAAAAACACAAGGGGTAAGCCTTGTGTTTACATCAAATTTTGGCAGAATCTTCAGCATAAAAAACACAAGGGGTGAGCATTGTATTCCATCAAATTTTGGTAAAATCTTCAGCATAAAAACACAGGGGTAGGCCTTGTATTTTCATCAAATTTTGACACAAACTTCGGCACAAAAAAACACAAGGGATAAGCCTTGTTTTTACATCAAATTTTGTCAGAATTTTCAGCATAAAAACACAAGGGGTAAGCCTTGTATTTTCATCAAATTTTGGCAGAAATTTCAGCATTAAAACACAAGGGGTAAGCCATGTGTTTTCATCAAATATTGGCAGAAATTTCAGCATAAAAACACAAGGGGTAAGCCTTGTATTTTCATCAAATATTGGCAGAAATTTCAGCATTAAAACACAAGGGGTAAGCCTTGTGTTTTCATCAAATATTGGCAGAAATTTCAGCATAAAAACACAAGGGGTAAGCCTTGTATTTTCATCAAATATTGGCAGAAATTTCAGCATTAAAACACAAGGGGTAAGCCTTGTATTTTCATCAAATATTGGTAAAATTTTCAGCATAAAAACACAAGGGGTAAGCCTTGTATTTTCATCAAATTTTTGCAGAAATTTCAGCATAAAAAACACAAGGGGTAAGCCTTGTATTTACATCAAATTTTGATAAAATTTTCAGCATAAAAAACACAAAGGGTACGTTGTATTTACATCAAATTTTGGCAGAAATTTCAGCATAAAAACACAAGGGGTAAGCCTTGTGTTTTCATCAAATATAGGCAGCAATTTCAGCATAAAAACACAAGGGGTAAGCCTTGTATTTTCATCAAATATTGGCAGAAATTTCAGCATTAAAACACAAGGGGTAAGCCTTGTATTTACATCAAATTTTGGCAGAAATTTCAGCATAAAAACACATGGGGTAAGCCTTGTATTTTTATCAAATTTTGGCAGAAATTTCAGCATAAAAACACAAGGGGTGATGTTTTTACATCATATTTTGGTAGAATTTTCAGCATAAAAACACAAGGGGTAAGCCTTGTATTTTCATCAAATTCTGGTAAAATTTTCAGCATAAAAACACAAGGGGTAAGCCTTGTATTTTCATCAAATTTTTGCAGAAATTTCAGCATAAAAACACAAGGGGTAAGCCTTGTTTTTACATCAAATTTTGATAGAATTTGCAGCATAAAAAACACAAGGGGTAAGCCTTGTATTTTCATCAAATTATGGCAGAAATTTCAGCATAAAAACACAAGGGGTAAGCCTTGTATTTACATCAAATTTTGGTGAAATTTTCAGCATAAAAACACAAGGGGTAAGCCTTGTATTTTTATCAAATTTTGGCAGAAATTTCAGCATAAAAAACACAAGGGGTAAGCCTTGTATTTACATTAAATTTTGGTAGAATTTTCAGCATAAAAACACAAGGGGTAAGCCTTGTATTTTCATCAAATTTTGGCAGAAATTTCAGCATAAAAAACACAAGGGGTAAGCCTTGTTTTTACATCAAATTTTGATAGAATTTGCAGCATAAAAAACACAAGGGGTAAGCCTTGTATTGACATCAAATTATGGCAGAAATTTCAGCATAAAAACACAAGGGGTAAGCCTTGTATTTTCATCAAATTTTGGCAGAAATTTCAGCATTAAAACACAAGGGGTAAGCCTTGTATTTACATCAAATTTTGGCAGAATTTTCAGCATAAAAAACACAAGGGGTAAGCCTTGTATTTTCAACAAATTTTGGTAGAATTTTCAGCATAAAAACACAAGGGGTAAGCCTTGTATTTTCATCAATTTTTGCAGAAATTTCAGCATAAAAACACAAGGGGTAAGCCTTGTGTTTTCATCAAATATTGGCTGAAATTTCAGCATAAAAACACAAGGGGTAAGCCTTGTATTTTTATCAAATTTTGGCAGAAATTTCAGCATAAAAACACAAGGGGTAAGCCTTGTATTTACATCAAATTTTGGCAGAATTTTCAGCATAAAAACACAAGGGGTAAGCCTTGTATTTTCATCAAATTTTGGCAGAAAATTTCAGCCTGAAAAACACAAGGGGTAAGCCTTGTTTTTACATCGAATTTTGTTAGAATTTTCAGCATAAAAAACACAAAGGGTAAGCCTTGTATTTACATCAAATTTTGGCAGAAATTTCAGCATAAAAACACAAGGGGTAAGCCTTGTATTTTCATCAAATTTTGGCAGAAATTTCAGCATAAAAAACACAAGGGGTAAGCCTTGTTTTTACATCAAATTTTGATAAAATTTTCAGTATAAAAAACACAAGGGGTAAGCCTTGTATTTACA